>JAUIMM010000014.1:5722500-6322500 GCA_031769625.1 Taudactylus pleione
CTGCTTAACACACATACAGCAGGGCTCACACTAGTATCATGATCCTGTAAATTAAGAACTACAGTAGGTTTTATGTACTGCTAATTGAATGGTTGTTAATTGATTTTCTTCCCACATGAAGTCATAAGTTCCCAGTACTTTCTTTACCACCAGCTAAATTAGCTAGTGGTAAAAAAAGTACTGGGAAGTTATGACTAATCAAAAGCAACCAGTCTGGCTGTCTGGGAAAGTCACTTAAGTTGGCTATAGCACTAAAGGAGAGTCCCATGGATGCCCTGCTTAATCATTTAGGAGTAGACAGCAGGCAGCCATCTTGAAATTGCATTTCTCATTTGATTTTATTGTCCCCAGCCCTTTTCACAGCCGCTCCCCAGCCCTTTTCACAGCCGCTCCCCAGCCCTTTTCACAGCCGCTCCCCAGCCCTTTTCACAGCCGCTCCCCAGTCCTTTTCACAGCCGCTCCCCAGCCCTTTTCACAGCCGCTCCCCAGCCCTTTTCACAGCCGCTCCCCAGCCCTTTTCACAGCCGCTCCCCAGCTCTTTTCACAGTCGCTGCCCAGCTCAGCCCTGATACAGGGCTGGGCAGCGGCTGTGATACAGGGCTGGGCAGCGGCTGTGATACAGGGCTGGGCAGCGGCTGTGATACAGGGCTGGGCAGCGGCTGTGGTACAGGGCTGGGCAGCGGCTGTGGTACAGGGCTGGGCAGCGGCTGTGGTACAGGGCTGGGCAGCGGCTGTGGTACAGGGCTGGGCAGCGGCTGTGGTACAGGGCTGGGCAGCGGCTGTGGTACAGGGCTGGGCAGCGGCTGTGGTACAGGGCTGGGCAGCCCAGCCCTGTATCACCGCCGGTGCTTAACTGGCTCACAGCTCCCACACCCCCGCAGGCCGCCCGCGGTCCTCACCTCGACAGCAGCACTGCACTGACTCGCAGCCAGGAACAGCCCCTGTATCACCGCCGGCCGGCTCGAGGCTCCCACTCGCCCATGGCCCGCCTGACAGTGACTCCACTCCAGCGCAGGTACAGTCAGTAACACAGCAGTCAGTGCGGCTGCCTCTCTCCCCTCACTTCTTTGATGTCGGCGCCACCCCCAAGCCACCACGGGGGCTGCAGGAACAGTAGTTACACCACTGTATACACACACATACAACTGTTTCTCTGGCACTCAGTGATTCTGACCTGTGTCTTACATAACATTGTAACAGCAGGTAACAGCAGCAGCTGAAATACAAATACATGCACAGGTAGGTGACACTCCAGGTTTGTAAGCAAGACTCAGTATAACAAAGTGAACACCAGTAGTGACCTTGTACCTGTGCATATATATATATTATATATATATATATATTTTTTTTTTTTATATATATTGTATACCTTTATTACAATAATTCAGTTCCATCTAAAATATTGTGTTCCCAACAATTATCTGCACACTATGGGGGTGACTGAGTCAGACTGAGGAAAAGTATCATGTGCAAGCATTCGATGTTTTCCCTATGTATATGCATTCAAGGATCACTGCGCATACATACCAATCAAATTGTATGTCGGTTACAGTGACTGCATCTAAAGACGCATTTGCCTTGACACGGAGGCCATGGTCCCCTGGATATTCTGTGCCTGTCATAAGCAGGTGCAATATCTATTGGTGAGGCCGATGGTCCGCTGATAGTGCATCTTTGTTCGCATATTGGTGGATTTACGTGGCTGGTGGGTGTCTCAAGTCTCAAATGATCAGCTGGCCGCAGCATTAGAATAGAGATGCAGTAGCGGCTGTGACAAAAGTCACAGCCGCTACTGCAACTGCGTCCACCTCTGAATCACCCCTCTATATGCTATGCAGAAAGCCCTTCAACCCCTTCCCTTTTCTAAATCTTGACTGACTGTCCCTATAAAACATACACTATCAGTTACTGTAAGTAAAGCACCATAAAACCAGAACTCAGTCAATTAAACTAAATAATTTCCCCACATGACAAAGGTACTTCAATGTGGTTAGCTCTGTATAACTTATTTACTCAGTCAGGACTCAGAAGTTTCGGCGTCCTACTGCGCCTGTTGATTGCATGTTGCTGCGGCGGCTCCTCTTCATGGGCATGCACTTAATAAGAAGAAAGTGCACAGAGTGACATTGTCATGTGCGCGTGCGCGTCATCGGCAGAAAGCTCATTGATTTGAGGAAACGGGCAGGGGAGGCGGAGCTCCGGTTGGGAGGGGGCAGTTGCTAGTTACTGCAGCCGCTACTTAATACTAAGTGCTCTCGGACGATCCTGACTTGCGGGACATGGAGTTTAATTTAATTTATGACTATGTAGCTAATGGGTGGTCCAGTGCACACCCGGGCCCCCCTCCTTTCTGCCAAGTGTCCAGGCCCGGGACTGCAGTCCCAGCAGTCCTTCCCCTGATGGTGGCCCTGGGGTTAGGGTGTGGGAGAGAGGTTTAGGCTGTGGGGAGGGGAGGGGGAGGGTTAGACTGCAGGAGGGAAGGTTAAGGGGGGGGGGTAGAGTTAGATTACTTACCTTTAGATGTCGGGATTTTGACTGCTGGCATTCTGACAGCTGGGCTCCCGTACCCAACCTGGTTGGACAGATAATCTTAACATGTATGGTCAGCTTTCGTCCATAAGCATGCTAGTTAGATATTCATGTGTTTTCTCTCCAGCTGACTCTGATGTCGTTTGATTATCATCATTTACATAGAGGTGTGATGCATTGCAGTTCTTTTTTATTTCCCTTAAGAAAAATGTCAATTTGAAATTTTGCAGGAAGCACCCACAGGTGGATCTCCTTTGACCTGCATAATTTTAGCTCAATGTCTCAGATACTTTTTGAGATCTAGATCTTTAAACTGTATGCCCCTCACAAAATAATTTTCTTTAGACCCACCCTTAATATAAGGTCATAAATGTGATTATTAGCCTGTAATGTTCTGACCCAATTGTTAGATCATTCATGTATCCCCTCTAATTTCTTGCCTTCACGTGGAACAAAATCTGAAAATCATTTTTAAAATTAAAAAGCAAACTTACTTAATTTGCATATTACAGCTCCAAGCGGAATTGGGGGACTTAGGGGTCTATTTACTAAGCCTTGGATGGAGATCAAGTGATCGAAGATAAAGTACTAGCCAATGAGCTCCTAACTGCCATGTCACAGGCTGTGTTTAAAAAATGACAGGAGCTGGTTGGTTGATACTTTATCCTCCATCCACTTTATCTCCATCCAAGGCTTAGTAAATAGACCCCTTAACCTCTAAACTGAGGGTGAAGACAGAGATCGATATAAGTACATGCAGCTGTTTAGGTGTATTAGTATTTATCATGACAGACACGCTTTATTCATCATTTTTCATTGTGTACAGTTACAATTTTAGAATATTGACAATATCACCTCGCTACTTGTATAATGTTTAAACATAAAAAGTAGAATAATTGTTGATTGGTTTTATAATGAAAGTATGAATCATTCCCTCAAACCAGTTTCTCCCTATTTTCCTAAGCTGCAACATTGCTACCAAATCCAAATGGGGGCTACTTTGATTCTCTCAGCCACCATTTGGAGAACCACTATTCCTAAACCCCTACGATTTTAAGTATGATATTACTTTTGCCTCTCATGCAACTAATGCCTAATTTATCACAATCCGCAATTCATTTGTGTTTGTGTTGCGAAAATAACAACTGAACTCGCATTACAAGTTTTCTTGTTTTCATCAAAATGTATTATTAATCATATGCTAGGACAGAACTTGCGAGAAAGCTCTGTCCCGGCGAATTCCCTCCCCGCCAGCCAGGACTTCACAGCAACTCAGTTCACAGCACCTAGCATATCTCTGGGGTTACAGCAGGGGGATGCAGTCACGAAATACCGACCGTCGGCTTTCCGACTGTCTAATCCCCGCAGGGGACTAATGACAGGCATTGAAATCCTGACGCCTGTCATTAGACCTATGCCGGGAGCCCGACGCCCAGCATACCAAACGAAGGTAAGCCGGGCGCGGACAGCCGCAGGGGGGAGGGTTAGGTTTTAGGGCTCCCGGGGGGACTTAGGGTTAGGCACCCCGCGGGAGACTTAGGGTTAGACTGCAGAAAAGGGGGGTTAAGTTTAGGCACTTAGAGAGGAGTTAGGGTTATGCACTCCTAAGGGAGGGTTATGGGTGGAGTAAGGTTAGTGATACTTACCTTAATTAATGATCGGGATTTTCACACCCACCGGGCTGCCGCTGTCGGGCGCTATTACATACTGATTCCACATAAGGAGCACAGTGATCGGATATCTAGGTCACAGTGGAGCTCACCAATCTCTGGCCCCTGGTGCAGGTAAATGTTGTTGTTTTTTTAATTCTAACTTTTTTTTTCTTTGATCAGCTTGTGCTCTATCAGACATCCACAGTCTGATCACAGAAGCCTGGCTCTGCTTTTCCTGTCAGCATGCAGAGAATTCTGAGCTGGAGTAGGGGAATAGAGGGGAACCCAGCATGACGCCATCTCCAGATAGTGTTATTATCACAGGACTCCCTCTGGTATTTTTTTTACAATTTCTTTTAGTAAATCTGAAACAGATCGCATTTCCCATACTTGTAATGGGAAATGCGATCTGTTTCAGATTTACTAAAAGAAATTGTTAAAAAAAATACCAGAGGGAGTCCTGTGATAATAACACAATCTGCTTACTAAAAGAATATGAATTTAAAGGCTTGGAGTAGTTTTTTTTGCTTTATGAAAACTGCTCCAAAAGCCTTTGATATATTTAAGTGATACTAAAATAATGTGAAAAGGATGTGAAAATACCCATGTCATATTATTTTATTAAAACGCAGGATTTTTATGGGGGGTTCCATATATTATTTGTTAACACATACATACATATAGAATATATACACATACACGCACATATACATACACACATACATATATCAAACATACCTTACACAAACATGTCACATACATTACAAAAAACTTACCTTGCAGTAGATCTGATAGGGACAGGATCTAGCAGGCTGGCACCATGTTCTTAAACCCCACCCCCTTGCTGCAAATTGCTGCGATTCGCGGGTCAATCAAGAGGGGGTGGGGCCTAATGACTTGCGAATCGTGGCAAAATTGGCCAGAGGGGGCGGAGCTTAAAAACACCTTGCCTGCACTCTAGTATGTCAGGGGTGGGGTTCTGGGTACTCAGAAACTCCCCCTGCGTGCGCTACTACGAAGTGTACCATTTTTTGTAATTGTTAATTGTACTGGCGTCACTCTGGTCAGAGCTGACTGTGGGCCTGAATCAGCAGCAATCGCAAGTACATAGATCAAGCGATTATTTGCCATTGCGCATGCGTATAAGCCGCATTGTGCGTGCACCGCAGTGTGAGTGACAGGCTGTTAGCGTTTGGGGGTGGTGATGGCGGAGTGGTTGCAGACGTGCCTGTCAGTTTGAACGCCTTAGCTTGGGCGTGCATAAATTAGCTATTGTGATTGCATGTGAAGAGACATGCAGTGTCTGCGAATGGTCAGACCTGGTGTAAATGCTGCGTGAGTGGTCCATGTGCGTGGATGGTACCGATGTTTACACAGAAGAGCGACAGTGGACAGATGTGAGAAAGCTGCAGTGGGCATATTTATGCAGGCTGGGCTTTGAGAAGCATTAACATATTTTCACAGCTGCGTTCCATGCAAATTTGCAGCTGCGATTGATTAGAACATACAGGGCCTGATTCAGCAGCAAATTACAAATCAGTAGCTCAAAACATTAAGATAGGCCCAAACAGCAGTTTTGCAGTAACAGGCAAGCAGTCCCAGGCAGTGGGTTCAGGATTAAAGACAGTCCCAGGCATTGAGTTCAGGGTGACAGGCAGACAATGAGTTAATGCACTTAGGCTAAGATAAACAAGCAGACAAGGAAGTATGTTCAAGGCAACAAACAAGAAGGAAAGGTAGTAGAGTTGGGATGACAGTCAGGCAGCGGGTTCTGGGGGACAGACAGGAAGGTTGGCAGGAACGGGTAAAGCTCCGCAGAGTGAGATATGAAATTGCCTTGTGCTGAGTTGCTCGTGTGATCTGATTTAATACTTTTTTTCTACTTTGAGAGGGCAGTTGGACATCTAAATTCTGGGTAAAATAATGGATAACTGTGATTTTTTTGATATTCGATGTGAGCACAAAGATAGTCACAGCTTGCTTTGTCTACAAACTCTGAACTAAAAAGATTGTGGGAAGGTATGAAAAAGTTGGGAAGATTATAATTTCTAAGACATGTCTGGAAGAATTCAATGTATGTGTGAAAGCATAAATCCAGATAATCCAGTTTCCAGTCGTCATCTTTTGTGTATATCGTACACATATGCAGTAATGCAGTCTTAGCATGGTAGGAACAGAACTGGTTCATTTCTCTTTTGTTTTTATTTTTAAGCAATTCCAGCAAGTGCTTCATCAGTTTCAGGCAGGGTTTCCTGAGGAAAAGTAATAATACAAGAACACAATTTGTACCATCAACAGATGCTTTTTGTTTTTCTTTTTACCATAATCAAATGCTTGTTTAAGATTAGATGAATAAGAATATACTTACCTGCTATTTACAGCTAATATACTCTGTTTTCCACTAGATAAGGAATGGTTCCCTCAGTAGATTTTCAGTGAGACATTATAAGCATACTTGCCGACAAACTGGCCGCCTCTTCCGGGAGGAGGCAGCCAGCTTGGCACTGCAGTGGGGGGAGGGAAAGGGGGCGTGACCCATTTTTTAGGCGGAACAGGGCGTGGCCGCATATTCGTGTTATCGCGGCCCCGCCCCCGCTTCACAATGCATATATTATCGGCGTTGTGTAGCCGGGGGCGGGGCCACGATGACACGATTCAGCTCGAATCGCGTCATAAGCTCCCCCGACCCAGCCACTTTGACCAGGTAAGTGGTGACGCCGGCGATGGGGGAGCGGACGCAAGCGGGGGATGTAGGCGTGTTGCACTGGCCGGGAGACTTGCCTCCTCTTCCGGGGGGTCAGGAGCGACACACGACTTTCGGGAGGCACCCGACCATTTCGGGATGGTAGGCAGGTATGATTATAAGTAAACCTCCAATGTACTATTATTATTATTATTTTTTTTTTTTAAAGTCCTCCGCTCTTATCTGAAATATCTAGGACTTTGGAATTTACTAATCTACTGTATACCTCTGTTACTTGTTTTATACATAAGCATCTTGAATTTTTGTTCACACAATTATCATAAAACAAAACTTATATTGTGGTACAAAATCATTAACTACAGATAGTATTGCTTACTTAAAACACTGTAGAGTTGTAAAGAGACCAGCTATATCATCTTTCTCTACAACTAGCATTACGGAATTACAGTACCATATTACAGCCTAACAGGAATATAAATGAAAACTATGATGTAACACCAATTTTGTTTTTGTCTAGTTGATGTTTAAAACATAATGATCATGGCTATTTATGTGTGTGTAACATTATTGGTACCTGCAGCACAAGTTTTTGCCATCTTTACAACAGTTTTCTTTACTCCCATGATTGAGTATTATTTTCTTTTCAATACTGGAAAATGAAATTCGCCATGTATCTGTGGAAAATAGCCAACTGCATCAGTATTGTAGACATAATTAATGGTAGTCTTTGATATATAGCATAATATAATAAAATGTTATTACAAATGGAAATCCGTTTTTTAATATACAAATTACAAACCATCAGGGGTTCTCAACGCCATTGCACAAGTACCACCAACAGGTCATGTTTTGTGGATGTCATTAATCATGCACAGGTGAAAGAGTCTATTTTGCTGGGTCAGTAATTATCCCACCTGCTTCCACAGAAAGAATTCCTCAAAACACAACCTTCTGGAAAAACTTGAGGGTTGAGGTTGAGAGCCGCTGCATTACATGTATAGCATTTAACCTTTGCATAAACCAAGTGGTTCCAAAACTCGGTCCTCAAGGCGCTCTAACAGTCCAGGTTTTAAGGATCTCTGGACCATGCTTGAGCACAGATAGTTAAATCAAATTCACTACGATACTAATTAAGCCACCTATGTTTAAGCATGTATATCCTGAAAACCTGTTTTTAAAGTGGTTTCCAAATTGGTCATCAAAGCACCCTATTTCATGTGATCAAAGCCAACTACAAATGCTAATGCTGGGCATGCATTATACAATTATCTGTCCAATCTGGCTGGTTGGAATGAAAACCTGGTAATGTATGGGAGCAAAGGACAATCGATCATTTACTCACAAACACTGGAAAACAGACAAAAATGGACGTTCAGCCAAATTGCTTAAATGAAACAAATTTAACCAATTTGAACAATCGTTTTTGTCTGTTTTCCAGTGTTTAAAACCATTTAATCGATTGTCATTTGCTCCCAAACATTACCAGGTTTTCATTCCAACCAGCCAGATTGGACAGATATCTGACAGATAATTGTATAGTGTATGCCCAGCATAAGTAACAAGAAAAACTCCTACACCCAGGGCCGGATTAAGGCTGGTGGGGGCCCCAGGGCAACTAAATTGTGGGGGCCCTCTTCTAGCCACACGGAGCACCCCCCTTCCCCCTAAGCCTACAGCCCTACCCCAAAAGCCTATTGCTCCGCGCTGACTTACCTGAGGGACGGCGTGAGGGCATGTCCTCCCGGCAGAGCTGCTCTCTGGTCCTCTCATCGGCGTCGCGGGCGCAATGTGTCACGTGGCGCCGGTGAGAGGACTCGGGAGCCGCTCTGCGCTGTATGCAGCGGCACTGAATGTGCAGCTGCATATAGTAACAGCGGACCGCAGCAGTGAGCCTCAATCCGAGAACAGGTGCCACTGTACACCTGTTCTCGACAGAGTCACACCGACCCTGTGTGTGGGGGGCCCAGGGACGACCGCCCCTGTCGCTCCCCCCTTAATCCGGCCCTGCCTACACCAATCAATTAATGGGAAAACATATATTGCTTATCAGTAATATTAAAGAGCCATGGTTTACCATTTTTTAAAGCCTAAAGATTTGTGTATGTTTATGTATATTTGCAGATGTATTCAACTGTCTGACACAACAGATTCATGGTAGAATTGTGTCCCACATGTTTTACACCTAATCTGTGCTTTATCTTCTGTGTTTGGGGAGAGGGTCATTAATTATACCTAACACATGCCACACATGCCTACTCTCCCGGGATGTCCGGGAGTCTCCCAAAAATCAGGTGGTGCTCCTGGCTCACCCCCCTGCATCACCCCCAGGCAATGGGGGGGAGAGGGGGCAGTGACGCGATTCACGCTGAAACACGTCATCATGGCCCCAGTCCCTGCTTTACAATGCTGTTAATCATGGCCATGATGGCGCAGTCATGCTCCAATGCTGCATCATCGCCGCACCACGCCCCCTTTCTTGCGCTCCACGCCCCCCACTGTAGAAGCCTGACCGCTCCCTCCCGGAAGGAGGGAACTAAAAGTCGGCAAGTATGATGCATGCTTACTTTACTCGCAGAGACATTCAGAGCAGGCGCTAGTCTGCTAAACACTAAAGGAGTATATTTATTAAAGATTGTTTTTCAAAGCTGACAATTCTTGGCAGCCTTGAGAGCTGGATTTAAAAGGGCAATAGTAATGCACATATAACAAGCCTGGTTTTGCATGTAGTTCTACTGCTCTTTTTAATTCTGATTGCATGTATAAAAATGTTAATATATTCCAATAGGCTAACATATAGTAATCTATGTGGCCTATCAATAAACTTGATTTTATATCCTTAATTGCACTTGTCCTATCCCTGGTGCCAGAGATCTGTCTGAGAAGTGTAGGATATTCACATATGCACAATGCTACATGCCCAGTTATTCCATAGACACAACATAGAAGCACCATCCACCAGTGGCGTCTCCGCAGTCCAAAATTCGAATAGGGGAATCACACAAACTGCCCTTCCAAATGCTACCAAATGTAGCGATATAGGTCAAAATATGTGTGTGTGTGTGTGTATACACCACCGTTCAAAAGTTTGGGGTCACTTAGAAATGTCCTTGTTTTTGAAAGAAAAGCACTGTTTTTTCAATGAAGATAACATTAAATTAATCTGAAATACACTCTATACATTGTTAATGTGGTAAATGACTATACTAGCTGCAAATGTCTGTTTTTTAAAGGAATATCTACATAGGTGTATAGAGGCCCATTTCCAGCAACCATCACTTCAGTGTTCTAATGGAACATTGTGTTTGCTAAGCGTGTTACAAGACTAATGGATGACTAGAAAACCTTTGAAACCCTTGTGCAATTATGTTAGCACAGCTGAAAATGGGTTTGCTTGTTAGATAATCTATAAAACTGGCCTTCGTTTGAGCTAGTTGAGTATCTGGAGCATCACATTTATGGGTTCGATTAGACTCTCAAAATGGCCAGAAAAAGAGAACTTTCATGTGAAACTCGACAGTCTATTCTTATTCATAGAAATGAAGGCTATTCCATGTGAGAAATAGCCAAGAAACTGAACATATCCTACAACAGTGTGCACTGCTCCCTTCAGAGAACAGCACAAACAGGCTCTAACCAGAGTAGAAAGAGAAATCGGAGGCCCCAGTGAACAACTGTGCAAGAAGACAAGTACATTAGAGTCTCTAGTTTGAGAAATAGGCGCTTCACAAGTCCTCAACTGGCAACTTCATTAAATGGTACCCGCAAAACGCCAGTGTCAACGTCTACAGTGAAGAGGTGACTCCGGGATGCTAGCCTGCTAGGCAGAGTGGCAAAGAAAAAGCCATATCTGAGACTGGCCAATAAAAGGAAACGATTAATATGGGCAAAAGAACACAGACATTGGACAGAGGAAGATTGGAAAAAAGTGTTATGGACAGACGAATCGAAGTTTGAGGTGTTTGGATCACACAGAAGAACATTTATGAGATGCAGAACAAGTGAAAAGATGCTGGAAGAGTGCCTGACGCCATCTGTCAAGCATGGTGGAGGTAATGTGATGGTCTGGGGCTGCTTTGGTGCTGGTAAAGTGGGATATTTGTACAAAGTAAAAGGGATTTTGAATAAGGAAGGCTATCACTCCATTTTGCAACGCCATGCCATACCCTGTGGACAGCGCTTGATTGGAGCCAATTTCCTCCTCCAACAGGACAATGAACCAAAGCATACCTCCAAATTATGCAAGAACTATTTAGGGAAGAAGCAGGCAGCTGGTATTCTGTCTATAATGGAGTGGCCAGCGCAGTCACCAGATCTCAACCCCAGTGAGCTGTTGTGGCGGCAGCTTGACCGTATGGTACGCAAAAAGTGCCCATCAAGCCAATCCAACTTGTGGGAGGTGCTTCAGGAAGCGTGGGGTGAAATTTCTACAGATTACCTCAACAAATTAACAGCTAGAATGCCAAAGGTCAGAAATGCCTTAATTGCTGCAAAAGGAGCATTCTTTGACGAAACCAAAGTTTGAAAGACAAAATTATTATTTAAAATAAAAATCATTATTTCTAACCTTGCCAATGTCTTGACTATATGTTCTATTCACTTTGCAACTCATTTGAAAAATAAGTCAGTTTTCATGTAAAACACGAAATTGTCTGGGTGACCCCAAACTTTTGAACAGTAGTATATGTATATGTATGTGTGTGTATATGTAATGTGTATATATATTTGTGTATATATATATATATATATATATATATATATATATATAAACCTGTGAAACACCAAATGCCCATTGGTTATTATAAATTAATAGAGCTGCAAGTTAAGTGCAGCTAATGTTATGCATGTTGCTTCTTATGTTATTTATTGTTTACTGTGAGGTTTGTGCCCCCCCACATACAAGGTCTGGGGAGACTCAGGGGACAGCGCGTGCAGCTTATGGAAGATGCTGGAAGAAGCTCTGCAGCAGCCTGCATGCTAAGGAAAGGTCTGGAAGACCATGTGCCGGGCTGAGAAGAGGGGAGCGTGAGACACTGACCAGTATAGATGGAAGTTAAAGGGTGTGTGCAGGTGCTGGAAGGGTTAGACGGCAGTTCCCCATCGGGCGCTCACCTCTTACTACCCAGTGCTGTTGGCCTTAGTGCAGCTCCGGCAGCGTCTAGTCTGAAGAGGGGGATGCCAGTGAGGGCTTGGCTGGGAAGACACTTCCCTATAGGAGGCTGGACTGCTGTGTCACTGGGAACCTCCCCAGGGCTGTGGTGAACAGCAGCAGGCAGGGCAGGCGTGAGATGACAGGCAGCTCTAAGCAGCATCACAGACAGTGAGAAGGAGGGAGCTGGCCGGAGCCACGCCTAAGAGAGGCGGAGCTACAGGGTATGTGCTCTAACATATGTTCCATTGGTGAATACAGAAATTTAAGGCAGGGAAGACAGGACAGCAGCAACAAGGTAGTGACAGACTTATGGTGCATACACACGGTCAGATTTTTCTTCAGATCTGAACGATAACGATTTAAAAAATCGTTCAATCGCTCATGTCTGAAGGAAAATCTGACGTGTGTATGCACCATAAGTCAGATCAATTTAACTTCAGGAAAAGTCCTATATAAGGGAGAGAGATTTTACCACGTAAGGATCTAAAATCCTGTATTATCACAACTATCTATTAATATAGAAACTCAAATAGTGTGGAGTCGGGGGAGAATGACAGGATAAACCTTATACATAGATATACAGTATATAGACCGGTGTGTGTGCAGTGGAGCACAAATTACTATTTGAGTCAGACTCAGTTTGTTATATAATCTCTATATTAAAAGTGTTTAGAAGAAAGCTCATAAAACAATTCAACTACATTTCATCCTGTCCTTGCCTAGGACCACCTTTACAGGTTCGATGTTTCATTAGCTATCGGATGTTATTATTTCGGAGGAGAACATCAAAGTAACTTGTTAAAATCGAGTAGCCTTTAGGACATAATCCGACTTTAACACTATTGCATATTTAGGGGTCTATTTAGTAAGCTGTGTTATGACTCATGAGAGAGTGAAAAGTGATAAGTCTGTGATAAGGTACCAGCCAATCAGCTCCCAACTGTCATTTTTCAAACACAGCCTGTGAGATAGCAGTTGGGAGCTGATTGGCTGGCACCTTATCACTTATCACTTTTCACTCTGTCTCATAACACTGCTTAGTAACTAGACCCCTATGTCATCAAGTAAAATCATCACTACAAAGGGATCGTCAGAGCTGAGGACTTTTATCTTTCCTGTCAGGAGCTTAGCACTAGGTAGCACAAAATTGTGCCGCACAACTAAGTTTAACCAAGTGGTTACAGTACTAAGGAAGGAGTCATTTAGGGTCAAGGTTAAACCACTGAACTTATGAACTGCTATTACAATTGACACTTTAACTACTCTGGGACGCTATTATAAGAATACAGTGTCATTTTAATACAATTGTTTTAATTATATACTTCTGCATGTTCATTTTGAATAATTTATTCTATGGTTGTATTGAAATGAATAAATGGCTTGTATGTACAAATCTTATGCATATGGTTATTTCAATGTGATATTCCCATCTGTTAAACTGTCTATATAAATATTGCTTTTTACTCATACTGTACCTACCGCTGTTAGACATTCACTTACCTTTGAAAAGCACAGAAAATCCTGTTGTTGAAGTAATTCCGATTCCAAGACAAAAAAGAGGAAAGAGTAAAGGTATAATTATTCCTCGATAAAGACACATTATATTGTTATACTCTATGCAATAGGTTTGGGCTTACCCAAGCAGGCCCAATTTGAATCCATATCTAGCTTGGGTGCAGTCACTAGTAGTTAGTTAAGACACATCCATATCAATAGACTTTGGGGTAAAATGGGGGGGCTCGGGTTTTCCCGCCTGGCTCGGATCTGAAATCGAGGCAAATCATCATAATTCCGCTGTCGGATTCTCGCGGGTTTTGGATTCTATAAAAGGTCCCGCGATCACAGCCATTTTTCATTCCGGCTGTGGAGTGTGCACAGGGAGGGAGCTGATTTGTGTGTTGGTTGCTGCTACTGTTGTCCAGTGCTGTGCTGCTGTCTGTCAAGGGCTGCTGTGGAGTGTGCACAGGGAGGGAGCTGGGATTTGATGCTGGCTGCTGACCCTGACCATAGGGGCTGGCTGGCTACTGTTGTCCAGTGCTGTGCTGCTGTCTGTCAAGGGCTGCTGTCATCGGCGTAGTTGTCGCTGTCACTGTAATCGGCGTAGCTGTCACGGTCACTGTCATCGGCGTAGCTGCGCAGAAAAAAAAACCTGTCACTGTCATCGGCGTAGCTGTCACTGTCATCGGTGTAGCTGTCACTGTCATTGGCGTAGCTGCGCAGAAAAAAAAACACCTGTCACTGTCATCGGCGTCACTGTCATTGGCGTAGCTGTTGCTGTCACTCATCAGCGTAGCTGTCACTGTCATCGGTGTAGCTGTCACAGTCATAAAAAGAAAACACCTGTCACTGTCATCGGTGTAGCTGCGCAGAAAAAAAAAAACTCCTGTCACTGTCATCGGCGTAGCTGTCACTGTCATCGGTATAGCTGTCACTGTCATCGGCGTAGCTGTCACTGTCATCGGTATAGCTGTCACTGTCATCGACGTAGCTGCGCAGAAAAAAAAAACACCTGTCACTGTCACCGGTTTAGCTGTTACTGTCATCGGTGTAGCTGTCGCTGTCACTGTCATCGGCGTCGCTGTCGCTGTCACTGTCATCGGCGTAGCTGTTGCTGTCACTGTCATCAGCGTAGCTGTCACTGTCACGGTCATAAAAAAAAAACACCTATCACGGACATCGGTGTAGCTGTCTGCTGCCCCGAAAAATAAATATTTTTACAGGAGCTATTCACTCCATAAAAATAATGGAGAACAAAAAATTGGAGGATAAAAATAAAATCGGGAAAGATCAAGAACCACTTCCTCCTAGTGCTGAAGCTACTGCCACTAGTCATGACATAGATGATGAAATGCCATCAACGTCGTCTGCCAAGGCCGATGCCCAATGTCATAGTAGAGGGCATGTAAAATCCAGAAAGCCAAAGTTCAGTAAAATGATCTTTAAAAATAATTTTAAATCATCCGAGGAGAAACGTAAACCTGCTAATATGCCATTTACGACACGGAGTGGCAAAGAACGGCTAAGGTCCTTCCCTATGTTCATGACTAGTGGTTCAGCTTCACATGATGATGGAAGCCCTCCTCTTCCCAGAAAAATGAAAAGAGTTAAGCTGGCAAAAGCACAGCAAAGAACTGTGCGTTATTCTAAGAAAATATCACAAATCTAAAAGGAGAGTCCAAGTGTGGTGGCGGTTGCGATGCCTGACCTTCCCAACACTGGATGGGAAGTGGTGGCTCCTTCCACCATTTGCACGCCCTCTGCAAGTTCTGAAAGGAGCACCCACAGTCCACTTGTTGATATTCAAATTGAAGATGTCACTGTTGAAGTACATGTAACCAGTGTGTTAAATAATTAATTTCTACATAAGCATATAAGTTGTAACACACACACATACCCTGTGCTAGGCCCCATTGAGGTTTGCAAAGAGATTGTATTTATATAGTTGCAGTCTTTGCATAGATTGCTCAAATCACCTTGAGGTCAAATAAGACATACATATTGAGGCCTAGCTTGTACCTGTCATTACTATTAGTAGATGTATAATGAGCCATTCATAGCTTACATGGTGTTATCAGCAGACAGTTAGCCAATTGTAAGATGTGTAGAGATGCTAAGCATTATGGGAGATTCGACACAAAGGAGCTTTGAAATAGAGTTTATCTCCAGACATTATAACACGTCATTACTGTATTTCTTTGTCTGAATATATCTTAGTGCTTACAGAGCATGTGCAAAAGTTGTTTGGTCAATGCTATGTTCTACCAATCAGTGGATACCCAGTATGTAACTAATATGGGCTTAATATCCAGAAAGCCACCACCCCAGACTAGGGTATATAAATCAAGAGCTAGACAAAGGCTCTTGGCTCATGCTTGGACCTGAGACTGCAGTACGGTGCCTGCAATGTATATTGAACTACCTGGGCATTGTTAAATGAGGGCTCCCCAGATGAAGATGAAGTACATCTTATGTTGAAGATGATGAATTACCGGTGTCATCTGAATACATAGACAAAAGTTGAGTATATTGTATACTTTGTTAATTGTTTGTTACTTATAAATAAAGTGTGTTAATTTGTACTCACTCAAATGGTCACGTGTGTACTATTCATTTTGATTTGAACGAAACCCACCATTATGCACTTGGTGTCGAGAAGTGGGATCGAAAGGGTTAAATAGTTTGTGACCAATTGACTGATTCTGTAAAAAAAGGCAATATGATGTTTTGCTTTTATCTTGCTGTCCTGTAAACTGTATTGTTTCCTCTGTCTCATTCCTATGAGACAATTGTGATTTAGCTGAAATCACATTGTATATTGTTTTGTCTTTTTCTTTTAAAAAAAAAAAGAAAACTGAGAAAAAATGCTTTGCAAATTGTTAAAACAAACATGTGAATATTGCAAAAGGTAGATTACAGAAAAAGTTGATGAAATTTCAGAAATGTGTTAAAAAATCTCAGTTTAATGTTTGGGGTCGCCTTTACAATGTAGTGATGTGAGGTTTTAAAAAGCTACTGATTTTGAATCAGAAGATAAAATGTTGCCATATTGTGTTTCTGAGAATTATCTACCTTTAAGAAATTCCATAGGGAGGGGAAGCGAATACTCACAAGCAAGAGTTGAGATGTCAACTGGTGATTTATATACAGTTTGTAAAGAAATTAGTGAGCTTGAGATACATATAGAAGTGTGGTGGAAAGAATTTAAAACAGAAATTAAGCAATGTATTCACACTACAGAAAATGTGTTTGATCAGAGAAGTGATTGTGTGATGAAAATGTATGATGATTTCACAAAATGTGAACAAAATGTTGAAACCTATGAATTCAGGGAATATGTTCAGAAATCAGAGTCAAATTGAATGCAAATGAGATTTCTGATAACATGCCATTGATTTGTTGCACTCATGAGGTGAATGATGGTATGTCAGAATTGTGATATGAATGGAAAACAGGATGTGTCTGCGTGGCCATTAAAAGGGGTGTCGCTAAGTGAAGGGGTGGTGATGATGCCTTTTGCCTTGCCCAATGAGACAAAAGCTAAAGGGTGGGAATTAGGCAGGATTGCAGTTATAGACCATGTCCCTGAGACTGGACTCCCCCTGTGACAACATTACTTTTACATGGCATGATCATCATGTCATTGTTGAGTTTAAAAATTCAAAAAGTGAACAAGATGTGTTTTCTGATGAAACATCCATTGCAAATAATGTTCATGGTTTACTTGCTCATTGTGACGGAGGGGTTGGTGGGTACACATGGCATACATGCAGTACAGACACACTGATTGTGGGACTATTTTGTGACAAAGTTGCAGATTTTGTGTTTGGTAATGAAATTCGCATTCCAGTGTATTTCCTTACAAAGCCTTACCAACCATAGGTTTTGAAGCAGCTGAAAGACGCACAGTTGTTAACGACAACAGCAGAAACTCTCATGCTGATTGAGGAGTTTAAAGTGCTACTTGCTGGACAAGTGAAATTTAAACCAATATTTGAACTGTCCATACTGGATTTCTTTATGATCACAGCTCCATGGTGGTGGGAAGATTTCCAAGACACAGAGCATTATTGGTTCATGGACTATGGTGTTACCTGCACCCATATAGGACTATTGTGGATTTTTGCTAGAGCAAAGCAGCTATCTTTACAAGCTGATAGCCAACAGACAGAAGAAGGGGCTAGCGAACTTGTTGCATCTACAGTATGACTGTTTTCCAAGTCACTGACAAGACTGAAGACCCTGTAAGTATTCACACTGAGAAATGGAGATTTGACACAAAGTCTATAAGGACTGCTGTCCAAAGCTGGAAGAAAGACGTGGGGCATGCTGACACACACACCTACAGCTTCAATGGTGTGTGCACAAGTGATCTGAGCACAGAACATGGTGTGCAATTCACTGCAAAGACAGCACTGATGGTGCTAGAACTGTTAAGCCATGACAGAGCTGACCCTGCATTCAAGCAAGCTTAAATCAAAGGGATTCCTTATGTCCAAACCATGGTCAGAGACACTGCAAAAACCTGTTACGTTTGCCAACAGCTGGAAATGTGGCCTACCTTGCTTGCTACTGAAGGCCTCATATACTATGAAATGACTGTACAAGTCTGGCAATTTGAATTCATCGTTTGCCACCAAGAAGATAGAAGACGAGTGCTGTACTGAACAGCTACAGAACACTGTCATTCAGGAGTGAAGTTGTCTCAAGTACAGTGATACAAGAAAAGAGACTTTCCTGAAGATGTGACACAGACTGACTTGTTGATATTATGGGATCTCCGAGAGGATTCAAGCAGACAAAAAGACACCCATTTTACAGAAACAACATGGAGTGTATTATTGGGTTTTCTATGCTTCATACCATTCACAAAACTGACATCAGTATGATTGAATGAATGGATGTGTTGTTTGGAAAACATGAATGTTTACATATATATACACAATGTTGGGGTTTTTAGAGCAGGCTGTATACAGTATATATTAGGGGTGAGCGGGTTCGGATTTCTGAAATCCGAACCCCCCCGAGCCCCCCCGATCCGAGTCCGATCCGAGTCAGGCTCGACTTTTCCCGCCTGACTCGGATCTGAAATCGAGGCAAAACGTCATCATACCGCCTTCCGAGTCTCGCGGGTTTTGGATCCTATATAAGGTACCCGTGTCGGCGCCATTTTCTCACTCGGCTGTGGACAGTGAAGAGGGAGGGTGGGAGTTAGGGCTGTGTAGTGTAGTGTAGTGTAGTGCTGCTGTTGTCCACTACTTCAAAGTCCATAGGGGCTGGCTGTGTTGTGCTGTGCTGCTGTTGTTAATAGGGGCTGTGTCCACTACTTCAAAGTCCATAGGGGCTGGCTGGACTGTGTTGTGCAGTCAGTTCTCCATAGGGGCTGTGTCCACTCCAAAGTCCTGTGCAGTGTCCCAGTCCTAAAGGAGTGCTGTAGTGTTGTCCAGGGGGTGCTCTGTCCATCAGGGGTGCTCCCCCCAAGTGCTAAAAAAATAATATATTTTCTGTGTTTGTGAATTGTGTGCGCAGTAGCCGCACGTGCATCAACAAAGTAGTGCCAAGCGTGCGCCTGTGTCATAAGTAAAGGGCCGGCTGGCTTGACCGTTAAAGGGTGCTGTAACCCCCGAAAGTACACTCCAGTCCAAATCAAAAAAAAATTATTTTCTGTGTTTGTGAATTGTGTGCGCAGTAGCCGCACGTGCATCAACAAAGTAGTGCCAAGCGTGCGCCTGTGTCATAAGTAAAGGGCCGGCTGGCTTGACCGTTAAAGGGTGCTGTAACCCCCGAAAGTAAACTCCAGTCCAAACCAAAAAAAATTTATTTTCTGTGTTTGTGAATTGTGTGCGCAGTAGCCGCACGTGCATCAACAAAGTAGTGCCAAGCGTGCGCCTGTGTCATAAGTAAAGGGCCGGCTGGCTTGACCGTTAAGGGTGCTGTAACCCCCGAAAGTACACTCCAGTCCAAACCAAAAAAAAATTATTTTCTGTGTTTGTGAATTGTGTGCGCAGTAGCCGCACGTGCATCAACAAAGTAGTGCCAAGAGTGCGCCTGTGTCATAAGTAAAGGGCCGGCTGGCTTGACCGTTAAAGGGTGCTGTAACCCCCGAAAGTACACTCCAGTCCAAACCAAAAAAAAATTATTTTCTGTGTTTGTGAATTGTGTGCGCAGTAGCCGCACGTGCATCAACAAAGTAGTGCCAAGCGTGCGCCTGTGTCATAAGTAAAGGGCCGGCTGGCTTGACCGTTAAAGGGTGCTGTAACCCCCGAAAGTACACTCCAGTCCAAACCAAAAAAAAATTATTTTCTGTGTTTGTGAATTGTGTGCGCAGTAGCCGCACGTGCATCAACAAAGTAGTGCCAAGCGTGCGCCTGTGTCATAAGTAAAGGGCCGCTGGCTTGACCGTTAAAGGGTGATGTAACCCCCAAAGTACACTCCAGTCCAAACCAAAAAAAAAATTATTTTCTGTGTTTGTGAATTGTGTGCGCAGTAGCCGCACGTGCATCAACAAAGTAGTGCCAAGCGTGCGCCTGTGTCATAAGTAAAGGGCCGGCTGGCTTGACCGTTAAAGGGTGCTGTAACCCCCGAAAGTACACTCCAGTCCAAACCAAAAAAAAAATATTTTCTGTGTTTGTGAATTGTGTGCGCAGTAGCCGCACGTGCATCAACAAAGTAGTGCCAAGCGTGCGCCTGTGTCATAAGTAAAGGGCCGGCTGGCTTGACCGTTAAAGGGTGCTGTAACCCCCGAAAGTACACTCCAGTCCAAACCAAAAAAAAATTATTTTCTGTGTTTGTGAATTGTGTGCGCAGTAGCCGCACGTGCATCAACAAAGTAGTGCCAAGCGTGCGCCTGTGTCATAAGTAAAGGGCCGGCTGGCTTGACCGTTAAGGGTGCTGTAACCCCCGAAAGTACACTCCAGTCCAAACCAAAAAAAAATTATTTTCTGTGTTTGTGAATTGTGTGCGCAGTAGCCGCACGTGCATCAACAAAGTAGTGCCAAGAGTGCGCCTGTGTCATAAGTAAAGGGCCGGCTGGCTTGACCGTTAAAGGGTGCTGTAACCCACAAAGTACACTCCAGTACAAACCAAAAAAAAAATTATTTTCTGTGTTTAGCCGCACGTATATATCAAATCGATATAACATAAATGGAGGACCAAACTTTCTCCGATAAAAATAAAATAGAGAAAGATCAAGAACCACTTCCTCCTAGTGCTGAAGCTGCTGCCACTAGTCATGACATAGACGATAACATGCCATCAACGTCGTCTGCCAAGGCCGATGCCCAATGTCATAGTAGAGGGCACATACAATCCCAAATGGCAAAGTTCAGGAAAATGACCTTGAAAGAGACATTTAAATCAGCTGAAGAGAAACGTAAACTTGCCAATATGCCATTTACGACACGGAGTGGCAAGGAACGGCTAAGGTCGATCCCTAGTATGTTCATGACTAGTGGTTCAGCTTCACATGACGATGGAAGCCCTCCTCCCACTAAAAAAATCAAAAGAGTTAAGCTGGCAAAAGCACAGCGAAGAACTGTGCTTTCTAAGAAGATATCACAAATCCCCAAGGAGAGTCCAAGTGTGGTGGTGGTTGCGATGCCTGACCTTCCCAGCACTGGACGGGAAGAGGTGGCTCTTTCCACCATTTGCACGCCCCCTGCAAGTGCTGAAAGGAGCACCCACAGTCCACTTGCTGATATGCAAATTGAAGATGTCACTGTTGAAGTACAACAGGATGAGGATACTGGTGTAGCTGGCGCTGAGGAGGAAGTTGGCGAGGAGGATTCTGATGGTGATGTGGTTTGTTTAAATCAGGCTCCGGGGGAGACAGTTGTTGTCCGTGGGATGAAAAAGCCCATCACGGTCATGCCTGGGCAGAAGACCAAACATTCCACCTCTTTGGTCTGGCAATATTTCTATCCAAATCCGGACAACAACTGTCTTGCCATATGTACCATATGTAAAGGTGAAATAAGTAGGGGTAGGGACGTCAACCACCTAGGAACATCCTCCCTTATACGGCACCTGCAGCGCGTTCATAAAAAGTTACTGTCAAGTTCAGAAACTTTGGCTAAGACCGTAAGCAGTCCAGGGACACCTAAATCCCGTTGTCCTGTTGTATCCAAGCGCCTGCAAACCACACCGTCAACTCCCTCCTCGTCAATTTCCTCCTTAGTCAGGATCGGAAGTAGTCCTGCAGGCCATGTCACTGGCATGACTGACTCTCCTATCCGGGATTCCTCTGGAGGATCCTGCATTGCTACGCCTACTGCTGCCGCTGCTGCTGTTGCTGCTGCTGGGAGTCGTTCATCATCCCAGAGAGGAAGTAGGAACACCACTACTTTTACTAAACAATTGACCCTCCAACAGTCCTTAGCGAGGAGGATGAAGTACGACAGCAGTCATCCTGAAGCAAAACGTATAACTGAGGCCTTGACTGCTATGTTGGTGTTAGACGTGCGTCCGGTATCCGCCATTAGTGCAGTGGGATTTAGACAATTGATGGAGGTAGTGTGTCCCCGGTTCCAAATCCCGTCTAGATTCCACTTCACTAGGCAGGCGATACCGAGACTGTACAGAAACGTCAGAAAAAGTGTCCTCAGTGTCCTGAAAAATGCCGTTGTACACAATGTCCACTTAACCACGGACATGTGGACAAGTGGAACAGGGCAGACTAAGGACTATATGACTGTGACAGCCCACTGGGTAGATGTATCACCTTACGCAGCAACAGCAGCAGCGTCACCAGTAGCAGCATCTCAGAAACGCCAGCTCGTTACAAGGCAGGCTACGCTGTGTATCACCGGTTTCAGTAAGAGGCACACCGCCGACAACCTCTTAGAGAAACTGAGGGAAATCATCGCCCAGTGGCTTACCCCACTTAGACTCTCCTGGGGATTTGTGATATCTGACAACGCCACCAATATTGTGCGGGCATTACATCTGGGCAAATTCCAGCACGTCCCATGTTTTGCTCACACAATAAACTTGGTGGTGCAGAATTTTCTGAAAAGCGACAGGGGCGTGCAGGAGACGCTTTGGGTGGCCCGAAAAATTTCTGGCCACTTTCGCCATTCAGCGACTGCGTGCCGAAGACTGGAGCGCCAGCAAACACTCTTGAACCTGCCCCGCCATCACCTGAAGCAAGAGGTTGTGACGCGGTGGAACTCAACCCTCTATATGCTTCAGAGGATGGAGGAGCAGCAAAATGCCATACAAGCCTATACATCCACCTATGACATAGGCAAAGGAGGGGGTATGCACCTGACTCAAGCGCAGTGGAGAATGATTTCCGTGTTGTGCAAGGTTCTCCAGCCCTTCGAACTTGCCACACGTGAAGTCAGTTCAGACACTGCCAGCTTGAGTCAGGTCATTCCCCTCATCAGGCTTTTGCAGAAGCAGCTGGAGAAAGTGAAGGAGGAGCTAAGACGGAGCGATTCCGCTCGGCATGTGGGACTTGTGGATGAAGCCCTTCATTCGCTTTGCCAGGATTCCAGGGTGGTCAATCTGTTGAAATCAGACCACTACGTTTTGGCCACCGTGCTCGATCCTAGGTTTAAAGCCTATGTGGTGTCTCTCTTTCCGGCTGACACAAGCCTGCAGAGGTGCAAAGACCTGCTGGTGAACACACTGTCAGCTGAAGCGGAACGTGACACGTCAACGGCTCCTTCTTCATTTTCTCCTGCAACTGGGGCTGCCAGGAAAAAACTTAGGTATCCTAAGCAACCCGCTGGCGGTGATGCAGGGCAGGCAGGACCAAGTTTGGACATCTGGTCCGGACTGAAGGACCTGGCAACAATTTCTGACATGTCTACTGTCACTGCATATGATACTGTCACCATTGACAGAATGGTGGAGGATTACATCGGTGACAGCATCCAAGTAGGCATGTCAGATAGTCCATACCTGTACTGGCAGGAAAAAGAGGCAATTTGGAGGCCCCTGTACAAACTGGCTCTATTTTACCTGAGTTGCCCCCCCTCCAGTGTGTACTCCGAAAGAGTGTTTAGTGCAGCCGGGAACCTTGTCAGCGAAAGGCGTAGGAGGTTGCTTCCACAGAATGTGGAGAAGATGATGTTCATCAAAATGAATTATCAGCTCTTCCAGGGAGACCAGCCTCCAGAAGGTACAGAGGGACCTGTGGTGGTGGATTCAAGTGGGGACGAGTTAATACTTTGTGAGGATGAGGATGTACACACTGAAGAGGGTGAGGAATCGGTGGATGAGGAGGATGAGGATGACATCTTGCCTCCATAGAGCCAGTTTGTGCAGGGACACATTAATTGCCAGCTTGTTTTGTGGGGGCCCAAACGAACCAATCATTTCAGCCACAGTTGTGTGGCAGACCCTGGCGCTGAAATGATTGGTTTGTTAAAGTGTGCATGTCCTGTTTATACAACATAAGGGTGGGTGGGAGGGCCCAAGGACAATTCCATCTTGCACCTCTTTTTTTTCTTTGCATTATGTACAGTTTGGGGCCTAGTTTTTCAAACTGCCATCCTGTCTGCCACTGCAGTTTCACGCCTAGATGGGTCACGTGTTTGTGCCGCCCACTCGTGTCGCTTAGCATAGTCATCCAGCTACCTCGGTGCAACGTTTTGGACATAAAAACACTATTGTGAGGTGTGAGGTGTTCAGAATAGACTGGAAATGAGTGGAAATTAAGGTTATTGAGGTTAATAATAGCATAGGAGCAGAAAAACCTACAAATTCTGTGATTTTAGCTGTTTTTATGCTTTTTTAAAAAAAAATACAGATCCAAAACACAAAACCCAGAACCCAAAACACGGAAGGGTGGTTTTGGCAAAACCAATCCAGATCCAAAACACGAAGAAAGATCCAGATCCAAAACCAAAACACAAAACACGAAAAGTGGCCGGTGCACACCCCTAGTATATATATATATATTTGGTTAACCGGAGGGTGGTTAAAAGGTGAAACCTTTAAATAAGATATCTGGTGCACAGACACAAACACTTATGATAAGGTTGTTGTGAAGAAATGTTTAGTAGGAAGAGAATAGAGACAGGTGTAAGAGATAATTGCAGCAGGAAAAGTAAATGCTTATTTTACTTTATTGTTATGGTTTATCTCACACTGTTTATTTGTTTAAGCCAACAGGTTGATGGTGGGAGCAGGAGATGAGAGAACGTCACTGGAGGTGTACCTGAGATGACAATGGCCAGAGAGTGATTTCTTATACAGGAGAGAGAGTCCAGGAGGACAACAGAGTGACAGCACAGCCATTACATACAGCTATGTGTATTGTGCAAAACTGAACTTGTGCCTTCTATTGGTTGGATCCACACTCACCAGCATTCTCAAGACTTTTTCAAGATTTCATTGACCTGAACTTTGCTTTACTTTACTGATATTAATGATCTTATAAGTAGCTGATATATTTGATATAATCATATGTATTATTCACTGTTTTATTAGTGTATTCACATGACTTAAAGGAATATAATGTAGAGAGTTAGAAATGAAATAAAAGTTCAGTGAGGCTTATTGACAGGTTCTGCAATACAGCCAAAGTGGTCAAGTCCTGAATGGAAATGTTGCTTTAGTGGGATTTATATTATTTGTTATATGTAATCATAGTATTAACTTTATTATATTATATGTTGTTACTTTTTGTGTAAGGACAAGTAGTGAAAGTACAATGGAGGTTTAGATTATCCAATGGGGATCATGTTCCTTATATTTGATGTAGAAATCAAGGGTGGAATGTAACCAGTGTGTTAAATAATTAATTTCTACATAAGCATATAAGTTGTAACACACACACATACCCTGTGGTGGGCCCCATTCAGGTTTGCAAAGAGATTGTATTCATATAGTTGCAGTTTTTGCATAGATTGCTCAAATCACCTTGAGGTCAAATAAGACATAATTATTGAGGCCTAGCTTGTACCTGTCATTACTATTCATAGATGTATAATAAGCCATTCATAGTTTACATGGTGTTATCAGCAGACAGCCACATACCATTGTAAGATGTATAGAGATGCTAAGCATTATGGGAGATTCGACACAAAGGAGCTTTGAAATAGAGTTTATCTCCAGACATTATAACACGTCATTACTGTATTTCTTTGTCTGAATATATCTTAGTGCTTACAGAGCATGTGCAAAAGATAAGTTTGGTCAATGCTATGTTCTACCAATCAGTGGATACCCAGTATGTAACTAATATGGGCTTAATTACCGGAAAGCCACCACCCCAGACTAGGGTATATAAATCAAGAGCTAGACAAAGGCTCTAGGCTCATGCATGGACCTAAGACTGTAGTACGGTGCCTGCAATGTATATTGAACTACCTGGGCATTGTGAAACGAGGGCTCCCCAGATGAAGATGAAGTACATCTTATGTTGAAGATGATGAATTACCGGTGTCATCTGAATACACAAACAAAAGTTGAGTATACTGTATACTTTGTTAATTGTTTGTTTGTTAATTGTTTGTTTGTTACTTGTAAATAAAGTGTGTTCATTTTTACTCAATTAAATGGTCACGTGTGTGAACTATTCATTTCAATTTGAACGAAACCCACCATTATGCAAAGTACAACAGGATGCGGATATTGGTGTAGCTGGCGTTGAGGAGGAAGTTGACGAGGAGGATTCTGATGGTGATGCGGTTTGTTTAAATCAGGCACCGGGGGAGACAGTTGTTGTCCATGGAATGAAAAAGGCCATCACGGTCATGCCTGGGCAGAAGACCAAACATTCCACCTCTTTGGTCTGGAAATATTTCTATCCAAATCTGGAGAACAACTGTCTTGCCATATGTACCATATGTAAAGGTGGAATAAGTTGGGGTAGAGACGTTAACCACCTAGGAACATCCTCCCTTATATGTCACCTGCAGTGCGTTCATAAGTTACTATTAAGTTCAGAAACTGTGGCTAAGACTGTAAGCAGTCCAGGGACACCTAAATCCCTTTGTCCTGTTGTATCCAAGCAACTGCAATCCACACCGTGAACTCCCTCCTCATCAATTTCCTCCTCAGTCAGGATCGGAAGTAGTCCTGCAGGCCATGTCACTGGCATGACTGACTCCTCTCCTATCGGGGATGCCTCCGGAGGATCCTGCATTGCTACGCCTACTGCTGCCACTGCTGCTGTTGCTGCTGAAAGTTGTTCATCCCAGAGAGGAAGTAGGAACACAACTACTTTTTACTAAGCAATTGACACTCCAACAGTCCTTAGCGAGGAGGATGAAGTACGACAGCAGTCATCCTGTTGCAAAGCAGATAACTGAGGCCTTGACTGCTATGTTGGTGTTAGACGTGCATCCGGTATCCGCCATTAGTGCAGTGGGATTTAGAGAATTGATGGAGGTAGTGTGTCCCCGGTACCAAATTCTGTCTAGATTCCACTTCACTAGGCAGGCGATACCGAGAATTTACAGAGACGTCAGAAAAAGTGTCCTCAGTGTCCTAAAAAATGCAGTTGTACCCAATGTCCACTTAACTACGGACATGAGGACAAGTGGAACAAGGCAGACTAAGGACTATGTGACTGTGACAGCCCACTGGGTAGATGTATCACCTTACGCAGCAACAACAGCAGCATCACCAGTAGCAGCATCTCAGAAACACCAGCTCGTTCCAAGGCAGGCTAGGCTGTGTATCACCGGTTTCAGTAAGAGGCACACTGTCGACAACCTCTTAGAGAAACTGAAGGAAATCATTGCCTAGTGGCTTACCCCACTTAGACTCTCCTGGAGATTTGTGATATCTGACAACACCACCGATATTGTGCGGGCATTACATCTGGGCAAATTCCAGCACGTCCCATGTTTTGCTCACACAATAAATGTGGTGGCGCAGAATTTTCTGAAAAATGACAAGGGGCGTGCAGGAGACACTTTGGGTGGCCCAAAAAATTTCTGCCCACTTTCGCCATTCAGCGACTGCGTGCTGAAGACTGGAGCGCGAGCAAATGCTCTTGAACCTGCCCTGCCATCACCTGAAGCAAAAGGTTGTGACGCGGTGGAACTCAACCCTATATTTGCTTCAGAGGTTGGAGGAGCAGGAAAAAGGCCATTCAAGCCTATACATCCACCTATGACATAGGCAAAGGAAGGGGTATGCACCTGACTCAAGCGCAGTGGAGAATCATTTCCGTGTTGTGCAAGGTTCTCCAGCCCTTCGAACTTGACACACGTGAAGTCAGTTCAGACACTGCCAGCTTGAGTCAGGTCATTCCCCTCATCAGGCTTTTGCAGAAGCAGCTGGAGAAAGTGAAGTAGGAGCTAAGACAGAGCGATTCTGCTCGGTATGTGGGACTTGTGGATGAAGCCCTTCATTTACTTTGCCAAGATTCGAGGGTGGTCAATCTGTTGAAATCAGACCACTAGATTTTGGCCACCGTGCTCGATCCTAGGTTTAAAACCTACGTGGTATCTCTCTTTTCGTAGTACACAAGCCTGCAGAGGTGCAAAGACCTGCTGGTGAAAACACTGTCAGCTGATGCGAAACGTGACACGTCAACAGCTACTTCTTCATTTTCTCCCGCAACTGGGGCTGCCAGAAAACAACTTAGATATCCTAAGCAACCCGCTGGCAGTGATGCATGGAAGGCAGGACCAAGTTTGGACATCTGGTCCGGACTGAAGGACCTGCCAACAATTTCTGACATGTCTACTGTCACTGCATATGATACTGTCACCACTGACAGAATGGTGGAGGATTACATTGGTGACAGCATCCAAATAGGCATGTCAGACAGTCCGTACCTGTACTGGCAGGAAAAAGAGGCAATTTGGAGGCCCCTGTACAAACTGGCTCTGAAAGAGTGTTTAGTGCAGCCGGGAACCTTGTCGGCAAAAGGCGTAGGAGGTTGCTTCCACAAAATGTGGAGAAGATGATGTTCATAAAAATGAATTATCAATTCTTCCGGGAAGATCAGCCTCCAGAAAGTACAGAGGGACCTGTGGTGGTGAATTCCAGCGGGGACGAATTAATACTCTTTGAGGATGAGGATGTACACAACACTGAAGAGGGTGAGGAATCGGAGGATGAGGACGACACCTTGCCTCTGAAGAGCCAGTTTGTGCAGGGACAGATTCATTGCCAGCTTGTTTTGTGGGGGCCCAAACGAACCAATCATTTCAGCCACATGTTATGTTGCAGATCCTGGCGCTGAAATTATTGGTGTGTTAAAGTGTGCATGTCCTGTTTATTCAAAATAAGGGTGGGTGGGAAGGCCAATGACAATTCTATCCTGCACCTCTTTTTTTTTCTTTGCAGTATGTACTCTTTGGGGGCCTAGTTTTTCAAACTGACATCCTGTCTGCCACTGCAGTGCCACTCCTAGATGGGCCACGTCTTTGTGCCGCCCACTTGTCGCTTAGCATAGTCATCCAGCTACATCGGTGCAACCTTTTGGCCTGAAAACAATAGTGTGATGTGTTCAGAATAGACTGGAAATGAGAGGAAATTAATGTTATTGAGGTTAATAATAGCGTAGGATCAAATAAAAAAATTCTATGATTTTAGCTGTTTTTATGCTTTTTCCCAAAAAAATACAGATCCAAAACACAACAAAACCCAGAACCCAAAACACGGAAGGGTGGTTTTGGCTAAACCAATCCAGATCCAAAACACGATGAAAGATCCAAAACCAAAACAGAAAACACGAAAAGTGTCTGGTGCACACCCCTAATATATATTATATACAGTGGTGTCCCTAACTCTTTTGACACCCAACGCAGGCAGGTGTGGATGGACTTGTAAAAAGGGGGCGTGACCTCGTGGGTGGAGGCATGGCCTCACGGGTGGGGACGTGTCTCGCGCCCCAAATCTCTGTTTTTGTTACTCCGGGGATCCCGGAGATGCGGAATGCTCCCAGGGGCCAGTATGTTTGCAGTGCCGGCTCCCTCACTATGTTAGGAGCTGAGTGCTGCACATAATAATACAGTGCAGCACCCGGCTCCTGTCACTGAGGAGTTGGCACTTTGGTGTCACCCCTCAGTGGGTGACACCCGAGTGCGGTCCCGCACTCCCCACATCCCCCTTGAGACACCACTGTATATACATAAATATTTATAATATAAATTAGATTATTCAGATTGAGAAGAAAAAGAACATAATTATAAAAAATTTTTTTTTATATATATAATCGTTTTATGACATGTAGGGAGATGAATTCATATACTTAAACCATATATTTATAGTTGGGATATTTATACCCAGTATATATATGTATATCTGAGTGATATATATATATATATATATATATTATAGTAGCAGGTGGGCGGCACTCATAGGACTTGTAAATTATACTTGACCTTTGGCAATAAATGACCTAAAGGTCAAGTACTTCTGATAATTTACAAGTCCTATGAGTGCCGCCCACCTACTACTATATCGTTTTAGGGTTCACCCTTGGAAAGGCAACAAGGCAAGATTTCCAACGCTATTGTGGAGTGCCAGTCCCTTGTTAACTAATATATATATATATTGTGTGTATATATATATATATATATATATATATTGTGATATGATCGGTGTAGGGGTCCCTCTCCTGGGGTAGGTGGACACCTCCTTATACACAGCAGCCAGGAAACAGCAATCCAGTCATGGGTTTTCATGCAAGCTGGTCGGCACCAGTTTTTATTGTGCAACTCCAATAGTCAAACAAACCAAACATAACATAAATCCTAGCCCGGCTGGGCACTGACTAGACAGGTAATTCCTCTCTACAGGTGGCAAGGCCTACTGCCTTACCACAGACACAGCATTTTCAAAAGGTCCCAGTGTCTCTGAACAAAACCTCAGTGTCTAAACTCTTACACTCCATTAGTCAAATAAACCAGACATAAAATAAATCCTAGCCCGGCTGGGTACTGACTAGACAGGTAATTTCCTCTCTACAAGTGGCAAGGCCTACTGCCTTACCACAAACATAGCACTTTCAATAGGTCCCACTGTCTCTGAACAAAACTTCAGTGTCTGTTCTCCCCAGGGTGTGTGAGACACTGCATCTAAACTCTTACACAGCTATATTGAGCCACTTCCAGGTGTAATCCTAAATTAGCCTACTCACAGGCTGGAAGGCCTAACACCTGAAATGGCCCTGTGGATGGAGCCCTCCCTTCTCTCTCACATCCACACCCCCAGGACCCATTCTCTGGCTTTTACCTAAAGCAGACACTCAGATCTGTTTGTAAAACAGACTCTTCCTGGGGGTTAAAATACATATTACTGGAATCTGGGACACATATACACGCCATCCCTAATTTCTCCAGTGCTTCTATCACATATCCCCACCCTTTGTTTAGACCTGTGGGTGGAACTGCAGCCCCCAAACAACGGACACGTGACAAAGCATCTGTATTGGCCAGCTAGTATTCTAGTGCGAGCTTGAAATTTTGTAATGCCAAGAACCACCTTGTCATTAAGCTGTGGCTTTACTAAACCTCTGCCAATGGTATAACCAAAATACTTTACTTCCTCCATCCCATGGCAACATTTCTCTGGGTTGGCTGTCAACCCTGCCCTATGGATGGAGTCCAGCACTGCTTGTACTCTGGGCAAATGAGACTGCCAATCAGGACTATGAATGACTACATCACCCAGACAAGCAGCAGCATACCATCTATGGGGTCTTAGAATTCTGTCCATCATCCTTTGGAAGGTAGCTGGTGCCCCACGTAACCCAAAGGGCAACATCTTATATTGGAACAACCCTTCTGGCATCGGAAAAGCTGTCTTTTCTTTGGCATTCTCAGTTAATGGCACTTGCCAGTACTCATTGGATAAGTCTAGCGTGGTTAAATACCTGGCTGTTCCTAGCCTTTCAATTAGCTCATCCACCCTTGGCATTGGGTAGGCATTGAACTTTGACACACTGTTCAATTTTCAAAAATCGTGGCCAAAACTTACACTCCCGTCAGGCTTTGGAATAAGCACAATGGGACTTGACCACTCACTATGCGGTTTTTCAATTACACCCAGTTCCAACATTTATTTAATTTCTTTAGACACTGATTCTCTTTGGGCTTCTGGTAACCTACTGGGCTTTTGGTTCATTTTAACCCCTGGGTCAGTGATTATATCATGTTTAATGACTGTGGTTTTGCCGGGTACATCTGAGAACAAAACCCTATTTCTGATAAGAAACTCCTTAACTTCCTGCTGTTGAACAGTCGACAGGGTTTTACCTATTGTCACTTCAGGAACCAAAGGCCCTTAGTTTACTGGAGTGGCTGGGATGGATGACAGAGCTGCTCTATCCTTAATAATACTTCCCATCTCAGTATTCTCTGGTTCACCAATCACGCTAGAAAAAGGGAACTTCTCAGACTCTGAAGAAACTTCCCCTGCTACTGCATCAGAAACCTTCTGAAATGGGATGGGATTATTTACTTTGGCAACAAATCAGCTTTCTCACAACTTCCAGAAGTGAGCAAAGTCTCTCCCCAACATTATATCATACTTCAAGCCAGGTACCAACCCCACAGAGACTATAGTGGAACCACACTGTGTTTCTATGTTCACTTCTGCAGTAACATAATACCGAGTATCCCCATGTATGCAGGGCACAACAACAGCTCCTCCCTTGCTCTTTAAGGGGTTCACCAGTTCAGCTCTCATAAGTGTAACCAGGCTGCCAGAATCTAACAGAGCCGCTACTTGATTGCCTTCTACAGTAACCTTACACATTTGCTTATCTGTCTCAGCCTGTCAGTCAGCAGTACATGCAGGCTGTGTAAAGAAAGATATTCTGTGATGGACATAAGCAGTATCACATTGCATGGGTTCAGTGGTGAGTGGACAATTAGCAGCAATATGGACCAATTCACTACATCGAAAACATTGTATCACATTATTATCAAGTCTCTTATGGGGTAAGAACCTTCCTGGCCTGGCTCGCCTATCCTCAGGTTCCAAAACCACAGTCTTAAGTTCATTCCACCGCCCAGCACCCTTCTCCTCTGGAACAGTCTTACCAGTAGTCATGGAAGATCGCCGTTGCGGAAATGGGGCTCGGTGGGACACGCTCATCAGTTCCTCAGCCGCCACATATCTCTCCACCAGTTTGACTAACTGGTCTGTGGACTTAGGGTCTGCATGGCTCACCCATTTGCCCAGAGATGCAGGTAGCGATTCCAGATACCGGTCCATCACGACTCTTTCCACGATCTGCAGTCCTGTCAGCGTCTTGGGCTGTAGTCATTTTGTGGTTAGCTGGACAAGGTTATGCATCTGTGAGCGTGGAGGCTTTTCCATTTGGAACTCCCAGCGGTGGACTTGTTGGGTCCGAACAAATGAGGTGACTCCCAAGCGAGTCAGGATCTCCCGTTTTAGCTTTGCATAGTCCTTGGCATCAGCCAGGCACAAATCATAGTAGGCCTATTGTGGTTCTCCAGACAGGAAGGGTGCCACAAGACTTACCCACTGTTCCTTGGGCCAACTCTCACTTTCTGCGGTTCTCTCAAAGTCCGCAAGATACTCTTCCACATCATCACTCTCAGTCATCTTTTGCAGAAAGTGACTGGCCCGTATGGAGTGAGTGTTGTTTGGAAGTCCAGTGGAAGCATCTCCAGACTGGACTACTAGCTGTTGTACCACATCTTTTAAGGCCTGGCAGGTTTCCTCTATGGCGACTTGCTGAGTCCTGTTTGTTTCCTGCTGAGATTTGATAGCTTCTTGCAGAGTTTTGTTAGATTGGAGCAAGGCCTTAACAATGTCCTCCATGTTGTCTTTAGGTGTAGGTTTGTAGCAAATCCTGGCTTCTCTAAGCATCTGCCGACGCCACCTTCATGGACTTCACAGAATACGAGTTGATATCCAACACAACAAAATGGTGTCTGTCACTTTAAATTTTAAATTTAGAACTTTTCCTCTTGCTGCAATTTCCAGTGTGCATTGCCCGCATTCTCCACCAATTGTGATATGATCAGGGTAGGGGTCCCTCTCCCGGGGTAGGTGGACACCTCCTTATACAGAGCAGCCAGGAAACAGCACTCCAGTCGTGGGTTTTCGTGCAAGCTGGTCGGCACCAGTTTTTATTGTGCAACTCCAATAGTCAAATAAACCAGACATAAAATAAATCCTAGCCCAGCTGGGTACTGACTAGACAGGTAATTTCCTCTCTACAAGTGGCAAGGCCTACTGCCTTACCACAAACATAGCACTTTCATAAGGTCCCAGTGTCTCTGAACAAAACCTCAGTGTCTGTTCTGCCCAGGGTGTGTGAGACACTGCATCTAAACTCTTACACAGCTATATTGAGCCACTTCCAGGTGTAATCCTTAATTAGCCTGCTCACAGGCTGGAAGGCCTAACACCTGAAACGGCCCTGTGGATGGAGCCCTCCCTTCTCTCTCACATCCACACCCCCAGGACCCATTCTCTGGCTTTTACCTAAAGCAGACACTCAGATCTGTTTGTAAAACAGACTCTTCCCGGGGGTTAACATACATATTACTGGAATCTGGGACACATATACATTCCATCCCTAACTTCTCCAGTGCTTCTATCACTATATATATATATATAATCCAAAAAATGAAAGGGGCACTCACCAGAGCGTTTCCAATAGAAAAAACAACTTTTTATTTCTTACATATATCAGTCCGGTCGACGTTTCGGTCATTCCTGACCTTTATCAAGACCAACAGCATAATAACAACGGTGCAGCAGACGGCATATGTCACCGATGCTGTTTGGTGACATATGCCGTCTGCTGCACCGTTGTTATTATGCTGTTGGTCTTGATAAAGGTCAGGAATGACTGAAACATCGACCGGACTGATATATTTAAGAAATAAAAAGTAGCTTTTTCTATTGGAAACTCTCTGGTGAGTGCCCCTTTCATTTTTTGGATTGTATTATTCTGGACCAAAGAATTTATTTTTTTGATTCAGGGGGAGCACCCCATAAAGTTGACAATTATGTAGATGTGAGTGCAGACTTTCTTTGGACTATATATATATATATATATATATATATATTGGGAGAAGGAAGACATATAAAGAACAAACTCTGGGCATGATGCAGCAATGGGAGAAATACAATCAAACCCCAAAAATGTGTATTTGACCGCATTTCTCATATGCACCAAGGCCCAGAATGCGATGCTTTCCAGGACTTGGTTGCGATGGGTAATGGCGTCTCCTGATTGGTGCTACACTATAGAGACCTATGGGCTTCTATCTGGAAAGTACTGGGACAGGGATCCCTCCCAGCACCCACCTCGCGGCAGGTGCATCCTCTGAGCATGCGCAGAAGGATGCAAAAGGGGGCTTCTGGGTCATAGACCTGGAAATCCCTCCTTTGCAAAGGGCTGCTCTTACCGAGAGAGTGGTCCTTTGCAGTTTTCGTAATGCATACCGGCGTTAACAACACCAGTATGCATACGAAGAGTGAAGGGATGCATAGCAAAGTAGTACACAGAAGTAATGCCCCATACACTTTATGCCCTCAGTTGAAATGCCCCTTACACTTTATGCCCTCAGTAGTAATGCCCCTTACACATTATGCCCTCAGTAGTTATGCTCCTTACACATTATGCCCTCAGTAGTGATGCCCCTTACACATTATTCCTATAGTAGTGATGCCCCTTACACATTATGCCCTCAGTGGTAATGCCCCTTACACATTATGCCTACAGTAGTGATGCTCCTTACACATTATGGCTTCAGTAGTGATGCCCCTTACACATTATGCCTACAGTAGTGATGCCCCTTACACATTATGCCCTCAGTAGTGATGCCCCTTACACATTATGCCCTCAGTAGTAATACCCCTTACACATTATGCCTAAGGTAGTGATGCCTTTTACACATTATGCCTACAGTAGTGATGCTCCTTACACATTGTGTCCTCAGTACTAATGCCACTTACACATTATGCCCTCAGTAGTGATGTCCCTTACACATTATGCCTACAGTAGTGATGCCCCTTACACATTATGCCTACAGTAGTGATGCCCCTTACACATTATGCCTACAGTAGTGATGCCTTTACACATTATGCCCTCAGTAGTAATGAACCTTACACATTATGCCCCTTACACATTATGCCTACAGTAGTAATGCTCCTTATACATTATGCCCTCAGTAGTAATGCGCATTACACCATTATGCCTAATATAGTGATGCTCCTTACACATTATGCCTACAGAAGTGATGCTCCTTACACATTATGCCCTCAGTAGTGATACCCCTTACACATTATGCCTACAGTAGTGATTCTTCTTACACATTATGCCCTCAGTAGTAATACCCCTGTCGAAGCTGGAATTTTGCAAATGGCCGCCTAAGCGCCATTTTAGATAAACTCACACTTTAGTACATGTGGCGATATTACTATTAGCATCATGCGATTGCATCTGTGACCATCGCCATAAGTTACGGCGATTCATCAAAAGCCCATTTCATGACTTTACGTAGTTTGGGTGCTCTGGGTAAAGTGTGTATATTATTATAATTCCCCTAAAGGATATATTTCAGAAATGGCTGTACAGTATGTCAAAATTGGATTGCATTTGCTAAACAGAGCAAATGGCCACGAGACAACTAGTCTGTGAAGACAAGCTTCATGGACATAACGTCTGCTCTCACTCAAGGTGGCCCTGCTCGAATACAGCAAGAGGTTCGTTTGTAGCACCTTACATTAGCAGGCTTCCTACAATAAAATACCTTCAAAGCCAAGAGTGTTATCTGAGGTTTGGGTCTTGTAGCTGTGCTAATTTGCATCCACACAGGCCCTGGGAGAACAAAGGGCCTGATTCAGAGCCGCTCGTAAGCGGCCGCTCGTTCGCTCCGAGCGATGTTTGCCCAACTGCGCCTGCATACGGATCGTTATACGCATGCGCGAACCAGTCAGTGCGGTCGAAATTCATGTGCTCGCAAAATAGCGAATGCCTGATAATTTGAGTGACAGGAGTAGGCATATGTGGGTGGTAACGGGGGAAGGTGCTTGAAAACGGGGAGTGGAGAGCCGAACGCAGGCGTGCTTAAAGGTCAAAACGGGCGTTTTATGGGTGTGCATAATTAAAACAGCAGCATCATATACCACGTCACTTGGTTGTTTTATAGTCAGAACTGCTCGCATGATTGTGGTAGGAAAAAGCAACCACAAGAATAGCGAGCAGTTCATATGCCGTCCGATGTACTCGATTAATCTAATAAATAGCGGACATGACGTATGATGCGAGCGGCCAGGGGGCGTTTTTTTAAAAATTACGTTCGCATGTTTTGTTCGCTCGTTCAGACATAGAGGCATGAACAGACCGCAAAGAGCGAACGGTTAATTTAAATAGCCAGCCCCTTTTTCTGGATGAGCGAGCGCAAATAGCGTCCGGCTCTGAATCAGGCCCTATGTCCTCAGTAGTAATGCCACTTACACATTATGCCTACAATAGCGATACTCCTTACACATGCCTACAGTAGTGATGCTCCTTACACATTATGCCTACAGTTGTGAAACTCCTTACACATTATGCCCTCAGTAGTGATGCTCCTTACACATTATGTCTATAGTAGTAATGCCCCTTACACATTATGCCCACAGTAGTAATGCCCCTTACACATTATGCCCACAGTAGTAATGCCCCATACAGATTATGCCTATAGTAATGATGCTCCTTACACATTATTCCCTCAGTAGTAATGCCCCTTACATATTATGTCTACAGTAGTGATGCCCCTTACACAGTATGCCTACAGTAGTGAAACTCCTTAGACATTATGCCCTCAGTAGTGATGCTCCTTACACATTATGTCTACAGTAGTAATGCCCCTTACACATTATGGGCCTGATTCAGAGCCGTTCGCTATTTGCGGTCGTTCGTTCAAAAACAAGGGGTGGCTATTCAAATGATCCGTTCGCAAATTGCAGTCTGTTCACACCTCTAAGTCTGAACGAGCGAGCAAAACATACGCTCGTTTATTTGTTAAAAACGCCCCCTGGCCGCTCGCACCATACGTCATGTCCGCTATTTATTAGATTAATCGAGTACATCGACCAGCGTATGAACTGCTCGCTATTCTTGTGGTTGGTTTTTGCTACCACAATCTTGCGAGCAGTTCCGGCTATAAAATAACCCAGTGACGTGGTCAATGACGCTGCTGTATTAATTATGCACACCCATAAAACGCCCGTTTTGACCTTTAAGCACGCCTGCGTTCTGATCTCCACTCCCCGTTTTCAAGCACCTTCCCCTGTTACCACCCACATACGCCTCATTCTGTCACTCAAAATAGCAGGCATTCGCTATATTGCGAGCACATGAATTTCGGCCGCACTGACTGGTTCGCGCATGCGTATAACGATCCGTACGCATGCGCAGATGTGCGAACATCGCTCGGAACGAGCGTACTGCCGCTAGCGAGTGGCTCTGAATGAGGGCCTATGTCTACAGTAGTGATGCCCCTTACACTTTATGTCTACAGTAGTGAAACGCCTTACACATTATGCCCTCAGTAGTGATGCTCCTTACACATTATGCCCTCAGTAGTGATGCTCCTTACACATTATGTCTACAGTAGTAATGCCCCTTACACATTATGCCTACAGTAGTGAAATTCCTTACACATTATGCCTACAGTAGTGAAACGCCTTACACATTATGCCCTCAGTAAAAATGACCCTTACACATTACGCCTTCAGTAGTGATGCCCCTCAGACACTATGCCCTCAGTAGTAATGCCCCTTGCACATTATGCCCACAGTAGTAATGCCCCTTACACATTATGCCCACAGTAGTAATGCCCCATACAGATTATGCCTATAGTAGTGATGCTCCTTACACATTTTTCCCTCAGTAGTAATGCCCCTTACACATTATTCGCACAGTAGTGATGCCCTTTACACAATATGCCCTCAGTAGTAATGCTCCTTACACATTATGCCTTCAGTACTGATGCTCCTTACACATTATGCTTTTAGTAGTGATGCCCCTTACACATTATGCTTTTAGTAGTGATGCCCCTTACACATTATGCCCTCAGTAGTAATGCCCCTTACACATTATGCCTACAGCAGTGATGCCACTTACACATTATGCCTACGGTAGTGATGCCTATAACACATTATGCTCTCAGTAGTAATGCCCCTTACAAATTATGCCTACAGCAGTGATGCTCCTTACACATTATGCCCTCAGTCGTAATGCCCCTTACACATTATGCCTACAGTAGTGATGCCACTTACACATTATTCCATTTAGTAGTGATGCCCTTTACACATTATGCCCTCAGTAGTAATGGCCCTTACAAATTATGCCTACAGTAGTGATGCTCCTTACACATTATGCCCTCAGTAGTAATGCCCCTTACATATTATGCCTACAGTACTGATGCCACTTACACATTATGCCAACGGTAGTGATGCCTTTTACACATTATGCTCTCAGTAGTAATGCCCCTTACAAATTATGCCTACAGTAGTGATGCTCCTTACACATTATGCCTACAGTATTGATTCCCCTTACACATTATACCCTCAGTAGTAATGCCCCTTACAGATTATTCCATTTAGTAGTGATGCCCTTTACACATTATGCCTTCAGTAGTAATGACCCTTACACATTATGCCTACAGTAGTGATGCCCCTTACACATTTTGCCCTCAGTAGTAATGTACCATTCACGTTATGCCCTCAGTAGAAATGCCCCTAACACATTATGCCTACTGTAGTGATGCACCTTACACGTTATGCCCTCAGTAGTAATTCCCCTTACACAGTATGCTTTCATTAGTAATGCCCCTTACACATTATGCCTATAGTAGTGATGCCTTTTACACATTATGCCCTCAGTAGTAATGCCCCTTACACATTATGCCTGCGGTAGTGATGCATCTTACACGTTATGCCCTCAGTAGTAATTCCCCTTACACAGTATGCTTTCATTAGTAATGCCCCTTACACGTTATGCCTATAATAGTGATGCCTTTTACACATTATGGCCTCAGTTGTAATGCCCCTTACACATTATGCCTACTGTAGTGATGCCTTTTACACATTATGCTCTCAGTAGTAATGGCCCTTACAAATTATGCCTACAGTAGTAATGCCCCTTACACATTATGCCTATAGTATTGATTCCCCTTACACGTTATACCCTCAGTAGTAATGCCCCTTACACATTATGCCTACTGTAGTGATGCCCCTTACTGATTATTCCATTTAGTAGTGATGCCCTTTACACATTATGCCTTCAGTCGTATTGACCCTTACACATTATGCCAACAGTAGTGATGCCCCTTACACATTATGCCCTCAGTAGTAATGCACCTTACATGTTATGCCCTGAGTAGTAATGCCCCTTACACATTATGCCCTCAGTAGCAATGCTCCTCACACATTATGCCTACTGTAGTGATGCCCCTTACACATTATGCCCTCAATAGTAATGCCCCTTAAACATTATGCGTATGGTAGTGATGCCTTTAACACATTATGCCCTCAGTAGTGATGCTCCTTACACATTATGCCCTCAGTAGTGATGACCCTTACACATTATGCCCTCAGTAGTGATGCCCCTTACACATTATGCCTACAGTAGTGATGCTCCTTAAACATTATACCCTCAGTAGTAATGCCCCTTACACATTATGCCTACAGAAGTAATGCCCCTTACACATTATTCCCTCAGTAGAAATGACCCTTACACATTATGCCCTCAATATTAATGCCCCTTACACAGTATGCTTTAAGTAGTAATGCCCCTTACACATTATGCATATAGTAGTGATGCCTCTTACACATTATGCCCTCAGTAGTAATGCCCCTTACACATTATGCCTATGGTAGTGATGCCTTTTACACATTATGCCCTCAGTTGTAATGCCCCTTACACATTATGCCTACAGTAGTGATGCTCCTTACACATTATGCCCTCAGTAGTAATGCCCCTTACATATTATGCCTACAGTAGTGATGCCACTTACACATTATGCCAACGGTAGTGATGCCTTTTACACATTATGCTCTCAGTAGTAATGCCCCTTACAAATTATGCCTACAGTAGTGATGCTCCTTACACATTATGCCTACAGTATTGATTCCCCTTACACATTATACCCTCAGTAGTAATGCCCCTTACAGATTATTCCATTTAGTAGTGATGCCCTTTACACATTATGCCTTCAGTAGTAATGACCCTTACACATTATGCCTACAGTAGTGATGACCCTTACACACTATGCCATCAGTAGTTATGCACCTTACACGTTATGCCCTGAGTAGTAATGCCCCTTACACGTTATGCCCTCAGTAGCAATGCCCCTTACACGTTATGCCCTCAGTAGCAACGCACCTCACACATTCTGCCTACTGTAGTGATGCCCCTTGCACGTTATGCCCTCAGTAGTAATGCCCCTTACACAGTATGCTTTCAGTAGTAATGCCCCTTACACATTAGGCCTATAGTAGTGATGCCTCTTACACATTATGCCCTTAGTAGTAATGCCCCTTACACATTATGCATATGGTAGTGATGATTTTTACACATTATGCCCTCAGTAGTAATGCCCCTTACACATTATGCCTACGGTAGTGATGATTTTTACACATTATGCCCTCAGTTGTAATGCCCCTTACACATTATGCCTACGGTAGTGATGCCACTTACACATTATGCCTATGGTAGTGATGCCTTTTACACATTATGCCTACAGTAGTGATGCCTCTTACACATTATGCCCTCAGTAGTAATGCCCCTTACACATTATGCCAATGGTAGTGATGCCTTTTACACATTATGCCCTCAGTAGTAATGCCCCTTACACATTATGCCCTCAGTAGTAATGCCCCTTACACATTATGCCTACGGTAGTGATGCCTTTTACACATTATTCTCTCAGAAGTAATGCCCCTTACAAATTATGCCTACAGTAGTGATGCTCTTTACACATTATACCCTCAGTAGTAATGCCCCTTGCAGATTATTCCATTTAGTAGCGATGCCCTTTACATATTATGCCTTCAGTAGTAATTACCCTTACACATTATGCCTACAGTAGTGATGCCCCTTACACATTATGCCCTCAGTAGTAATGCACCTTACACGTTATGCCCTGAGTAGTAATGCCCCTTACACGTTATGCCCTCAGTAGCAATGCCCCTCACACATTATGCCTACTGTTGTGATACCCCTTACACATTATGCCCTCAGTAGTAATGCCCCTTACACATTATGCCTACGGTAGTGATGCCTTTTACACATTATGCCCTCAGTTGTAATGCCCCTTACACGTTATGCCCTCATTAGCAATGCCCCTCACACATTATGCCTACTGTAGTGATGCCCTTTACACGTTATGTCCTCAGTAGTTATGCCCCTTACACAGTATGACTATAGTAGTGAAGCCTTTTACACATTATGCCCTCAGTAGTAATGCCCCTTACACATTATGCCTACGGTAGTGATGCCTTTTACACATTATGCCCTCAGTTGTAATGCCCCTTACACGTTATGCCCTCATTAGCAATGCCCCTCACACATTATGCCTACTGTAGTGATGCCCTTTACACGTTATGTCCTCAGGAGTAATGCCCCTAACACATTAATCCCTCAGTAGTAATGACCCTTGAACATTATGCCCTCAATAGTAATGCCCCTTACACATTATTCCTATGGTAGTGATGCCTTTAACACATTATGCCCTCAGTAGTGATGCCCCTTACACATTATGCCCTCAGTAGTGATGCCCTTTACACATTATGCCCTCAGTAGTGATGCCCCTTACACATTATGCCTACAGTAGTGATGCCCCTTACACATTATACCCTCAGTAGTATCGCCCCTTACAGATTATGCCTATAGTACTGATGCCCTTTACACATTATGCCCTCAGTAGTAATGACCCTTACACATTATGCCTACAGTAGCAATGCCCCTCACACATTATGCCCTCAGTAGCAATGCCCCTCACACATTATGCCCTCAGTAGTAATGACCCTTACACATTATGCCCTCAGTAGTATTGCCCCTTACACAGTATGCTTTCAGTAGTAGTACCCCTTACACATTATGCCTATAGTAGTGATGCCTCTTACACGTTATACCCTCAGTAGTAATTCCCCTTACACTTTATACCTACGGTAGTGATGCCTTTTACACATTGTGCCCTCAGTTGTTTCAAAACTGGATTATTGGCGGAGACAAGATCAGTTTAAAATTGAAGCGTGCGCGACGCCATCTTGCAAATGGCAGCTAGACTCCATTTTAGAAACAAGAATCTGCAAGATGCCATATTGCAACCAGCGTCACTTTAAGTTACAACTCAGGAGCTAAGAACAGATGGCAATGTTTTTGATAATCTACCAAGGGCAACTGGAAGAACAAGCTTCCTGAGTAAAAGTAAATAGAATAGACAATGGGTATTTTTACATACAAATTGGGAATCCCTGGATGCAGACAAAGTATAGTTGTGGCAATTGTAATATAATCCAGGCATTGATCTACACAATTGGATTTGTCTGAATCCAAACAGGTTTTAGTTTCATACCTAGACAGGATGGTCTAGTCTCACAGCTGGAAGTCACATTTGCATTGCAGTCTGAAACTGTGAGTGAGGAATGATATGTGTGTGTATGTATGTATATATATATATATATATATATATATATGTTAAGTCCATCATAGATGGAATCTCATGCATAAACACCACACATTACACACAATTGAGCTGCTAACATGATGCCCAGTAGCGAATGCACAATTATTAGCATCATGCGATTGCATCTTTCACCATTTCACATACACACATTATGCTTAAGACCCCGAAAGAAAATACCGTTTATTAGCTTTATGCGCACGCATCTGCCCCAAGTTAACTAGCGTCCTTATATCAAACCCCGAATACTCACACATTACATATTCACACATAAGGTTTAATAAACTTTAAAGTGTATGATTTAAGTTGGTTCAGTTAGTTTAAATGCTGAGAAATAAAGATATTTGATAACTAAGGTATTATACATGCTAAACAAGTCGTGTTTGGATTTGTACTGATGCGTACTCTTTTTACAGTATTTCGGTGTTATCGGTGGGGAGATCGCATCATGCATTCTCGAGTTATGGATTGCAGAGCCTACAAGCAACAAAATGTATATTTCATGAGGATGTTGCAGGGGGCGGGAAGGGAAAGACACCCAGCTGTTAGAGGCAGGGAGAGTCTAGTTGAACCAGCCTGTTAAATGCTTTGTAACAGATGCTTCTCCCCTGGGAACCAATGACATCAGCAGCAAACTTCTCTATTGTCCTGTCTATTCTGGGGGGGTATAAATATGTGTGCTCCAACATTGGGTCTTTAGTCTTCTTGCTGAATGCTGACTGAGGGGTTTCTTGCTGATGCCTAACATCTGGTACCGGAAGCGCTGCGTATGTATACTGTACTTGGGTCTGTATAATTCCTTTTGCGCCTAAATTGTGTCTGGATCAATTGCGTGTTACTGTTTGAACTTTTACTTGAATAACACTTGTGCTTTGGAACCCTTTATTTACTGTATGACTCTGTGCGCAAATTAGCGTCTTCCTTAGAGGTTTATAGGAAGGATTTTAGAAGGTACAGGCAGGGGTATATAGAGGTTCATTTTAATACAAACAGTTGTAATGCCCCTTACACATTATGCCCTCAGTAGTTTTACCCCTTACACATTATGCCCTCAGTAGTGATGCTCCTTACACATTATGCCCTCAGTAGTGATGCTCCTTACACATTATGTCTATAGTAGTAATGCCCTTACACATTATGTCTACAGTAGTGATGCCCCTTACACATTATGCCTACAGTAGTGAATCTCCTTACACATTATGTCCTCAGTAAAAATGACCCTTACACATTATGCCTTCAGGAGTGATGCCCCTTACACACTGTGCCCTCAATAGTAATGCCCCTTACACATTATGCCCACAAGAGTAATGCCCCTTACACATTATGCCCTCAGTATTAATGCCCCTTACACATTATGCCCACAGTAGTTTTGCCCCATACAGATTATTCCTATAGTAGTGATGCTCCTTACACATTATTCCCTCAGTAGTAATGCCGCTTACACATTATTCGCACAGTAGTGATGCCCCTTACACAATATGCCTTCAGTAGTAATGCCCCTTACACATTATGCCCTCAGTAGTGATGCTCCTTAAACATTATGCTCTTAGTAGTAATGCCCCTTACACATTAGGCCCTCAGTAGTAATGCCCCTTACACATTATGCTTTTAGTAGTGATGCCCCTTACACATTATGCCCTCAGTAGTAATGCCCCTTACACATTGTCTACAGTAGTGATGCTCCTTACACATTATGCCCTCAGTAGTGATGCCCCTTACACATTATGCCCTCAGTTGTAATGCCCCTTACACATTATGCCTACAGTAGTGATGCCACTTACACATTATGCCTATGATAGTGATGCCTTTTACACATTATGCTCTCAGTAGTAATGCCCCTTACAAATTATTCCTACAGTATTGATACCCCTTACACATTATACCCTCAGTAGTGATGCCCTTTACACATTATGCCCTCAGTAGTAATGACCCTTACACATTATGCCTACAGTAGTGATACCCCTTACACATTATGCCCTCAGTAGTAATGCACCTTACACGTTATGCCCTGAGTAGTAATGCCCCTTACACGTTATGCCCTCAGTAGCAATGCCCCTCACACATTATGCCTACTGTAGTGATGCCCCTTTCACATTATGCCCTCAGTAGTAATGCCCATTACACAGTATGCTTTCAGTAGTAATGCCCCTTGCACATTATGCCTATAGTAGTGATGCCTCTTACACATTATGCCCTCAGTAGTAATGCCCCTTACACATTATGCCTATGGTAGTGATGCCTTTTACACATTATGCCCTCAGTTGTAATGCCCCTTACACATTTTGCCTACAGTAGTGATGCCACTTACACATTATGCCTACGGTAGTGATGCCTTTTACACATTATGCTCTCAGTAGTAATGCCCCTTACAAATTATGCCAACAGTAGTGATGCTCCTTACACATTATACCCTCAGTAGTAATGACCCTTACACATTATGCCTACAGTAGTGATGCCCCTTACACATTATGCCCTCAGTAGTAATGCATCTTACACGTTATGCCCTGTGTAGTAATGCCCCTTATACGTTATGCCCTCAGTAGCAATGCCCCTCACACATTATGCCTACTGTAGTGATGCCCCTTACACGTTATGCCCTCAGCAGTAATGCCCCTTACACATTATGCCCTCAGTAGTAATGCCCCTTACACATTATGCCCTCAGTAGTAATGCCCCTTACACAGTATGCTTTCAGTAGTAATACCCCTCACACATTATGCTCTCATTAGTGATGCCCCTTACAGATTATGCCCTCAGTAATAATGCCCCTTATACATTATGCCTAAAGTAATGATGCCCCTTACACATTAAGCACTCAGTAGAAATGTCCCTTACACATTATGCCCTCAGTAGTAATGCCCTTACACATTATGCCTATGGTAGTAATGCCCCTTACACATTATCCCCTCAGTAGTAATGCCCCTTACACATTATGCCCTCAGTAATAATGCCCCTTACACATTATGCCTTCAATAGTGATGCCCCTTACACATTATGCCCTCAGTAGTAATGCCTCTTACACATTATGCCTACGGTAGTGATGCCTTTTACACATTATGCCCTCAGTAGTGATGCCCCTTACACATTATGCCCTCAGTAGTAATGCCCCTTACACATTATGGCCACCGTAGTGATGCTCCTTACACATTATGCCGCACAGTACAGATCCCTTCTCCCCCTGGGTTATTTTCCCAAAAGCAGCACTTACCTTCATAATAAATTATCTCAGCAGATCATTGTGGGACAGGTGGTTGAAGCCGCCGTATCTGACAGGAGCGGGCGCTGGAGGAATAGCATAGCGGTGCAGGGGACTGTGGGACTGGACTGGGATTGACATCACACTGAGACAGTGACACTTGAAAAAGGGATGGGGAGGACCACAGAGGCAGGCAACTGCATCACTGCCCGACCCACTGTAATATGTATTACTAGCGGTGCGCCAGGCAGATAAAGAGCCGGGCACACTGCTACCCTCATACATTGTAGCCGGCGTTAGAGGTAGTGGCCGTGATCGCGGGAGGAGGCGGCCGGTTCCGTCCACCGTGAATGTGCAATCTGTGTGGGTGCACCGGTCACACCACCCTAGTTATGGCCCGTGTTGGTGAAGTCCAGTCTGTAGTGAGTAACTATCCTTGTGACACTGCACACACCATAGATATCAGCTGTAAGAGCAACAGGGGAGCCAGTAGCATAAACTAGAAACTATAATAGAGACGAAGCAGTCAAGGAAGTACACAATGCTATCTAGCCCATTGCTGTAGAGGAGATCTGAAGAGTTTAGATCTATAGTCTTTACAGACAACCCAAAGCATACAAACTAGTAACTTACAGTAATATGTAGAGATGAGCCGTTCGAATTGCTTAGAATCCGAACCCACCTGAACTTCAGGAATCTGAGTAAATACGAGCGGCGACTCTGATTCTCCCATCTGACTTGGTTTCCACTTCGAGGCAAAATTATATTCTTATGGTGTCAGATTCACACAGGTTTTGGATTCCACTTAAGGCACCGCGGACGGGACTCTGCGCCATTTCCCTCTTAAGCATGCTGCACTGTGCTTTGCTGTATATAGGCTGTGCTGCTTAGTCAATGTGTATAGAGGGTGCACGCTGCTGTATCCTGTGCTGTACTCTGCTGTATATAGGCTGTGCTGTGTCCTTCAATAAAGACATTCACATGCATATATAAGCCCTGTGACTCCACGCAGTTTGAATTGAGCTGCAACATAAAAAAATAGATAATTAAGTTCTATTGTTTGTACTGTTTTGTATGGTTTACCGTACTGCGCTTTGTTCACGTGCATACATAAGCCATGTGAATCCACACAGTTTGAATTGAGCTGCAACATCAAATAAATCTAAATAAAAAATAGATGTCGATGCTAGTCCTTCAACGATATCTACTAAAGATACTTTTTCAAGTGTCTACTAAAGCTCAAGAGGATAGAGCAGCGATGGGGATCCTCAGGCCCAGGGGGCCATATAAGGCACATGGAATCATGTGGTCTGGCCTTCTGAGATTTTTTCTGCTAGCCTCATGCCTCATTCTCTGCCTAGACTGGCACCCTGCAGCCAGAATCTATGCAGTAGTGCCGGCTAGGGCATCCTTAGGATGCTTAAGACGGTCACACCTCTGCCCTTACAGCTCCCATTGCTGTAATCCCCAGCGATTGTGATGTCACACAAGGGGGTGTAGCCTACACCAGGCCCCCGAATAATGTCGTATATATCAAAATGGCCCTTGGCAGAAAAAAGGTTCCCCACCCCTAGTATAGAGGGTCTAAGTCAGGGCATCTAAAATCAAATAAAAAATATAGAGTGCTAAAGAAAAAAAACGACTACTCCCAGAGGAAGACCTTAATGGTTGAAACGCGTTGGGAACATATCAGATCATCATCAGATCAATCAACCATCACAAATCTCCTGCATGCCTAAGTAGAATTACACGTGTGAAGAATACTGCTACTCTCACTCACTCACGGCCGAGTCACGTGATCGGCAAACTACACGTGACCAGGAAGTAACAGAAGCGGAGAAGGAAGGACAGACCAGGACGACGCAGACGGGCGCCCTCCTCCGCCATCGCCGAATGGAAGAATTAGACACCCGAGCAGAAGGAGGAGGGATCCGGCCACACGGGAGGACAGTCAGACAGGTAAGTCTCTGACACAGGAGGGGGAAGTCGGATCAGGTCAGGAGTGATCGCGTCCGACGATTCCCCTCCCCAGACAGGCGAGTGACAGGTACTCAGTTGAAGTGCAGGATACAGTCTTTAATTAGACGTATCACTCACTTCACTGTACCCTGCATGAACCAGGTCCGGAGATCCTGCACTGCCACCCAGGTGGTTCTCCTCTCTTCTGCAAAGAAGAAAGCCCGGGCCATTATCGATTGGAGCACATCATTTGGAAAAACAATTATGAACTTTTATGGGTGACAAAGCGGGACGCCGCTAACCACATACGCATTCACCCCAAGGACTATACTATCCCCCAAATTCCTATCAAGTGTACACAGGCAGTGTACACCATCGTCACTTAAGAACATTCAAACCTCATAGCAGTATCTTTGCATTGCAGAAGATTGTGATCAATTGTATGCATTATTTCATATAATATTTTAGCAAACAATAAACAGGATTTATTTTGTATATGCCGCATTGTCAATTCCACTCTGATAGCTCATTACAATATTGAGACACGGGTATTAGGCATCAAACCTCAACCCAGCAGAACAGATAAGAGCTCAAAAGGGATAGCGCTGTTACTTATTTCTTTGTATATTGTAAAGAAAAAAAACATCTATGTGGTGCAGAAAATCAATATTGCCAAAATGCTATTCACCACACGCAGCGGCAAGGAATGACTGAGGCTTTGGCCTTTATGACTCATGGTAGTTCTGTAAGTGTCACTGAGGCATCTTCCTCTGCCTCTCTTGAAGATGCAAGACCTTTTCACTCAGTCTAGAAAAGGTGTAAAAAAAAATGAAGACCACAAAGGCAGTAAAACAAACTGTGAGTTCTGAAGCAGAAATGTCACAAATACATGAGGAGAGTCTAAGGGGTAAATTTGCTAAGAATCGAGTCTGGGAGAGTTTGCTTTTTTTTTCAACTCGATTAGCTTCAGCGAAACTAGGGTGATTTGAGGCTCCTGAGACTCTCACATTTACCAAGAAGTGAGTTTAGCTGAGAGTGAGATGTCCGATGGTGAAGCAGAACGAGATTTCTCCCCCGAGTAGCAGGTTTTGCAGGAGATGACTCACCCGAGATTGCAGTGTCTTCTCTCTCCAAAACACTCCCGAGCAAGCAGCCTTCACATATCAGTGAGATATGTGAACGCTGCTTGTGTTCTAGCCTGTAAAAAAATGGGTTAAAAGTTAAAAACAAAAACAAAAAAATGACAAAGGGCACTCCCCCCTAAAGCCTAACCAGCCCTAGACTTGCTAGGCTGTCCTGGTTTCTAAAATGACGGTGAACAAAATGTGTAGGGTTCCATTGTAATTTAGAAACCAACACCAGGTTGCAGGGCCAGTCCTGGTTTTAAATATAGGGGGAAAAAATTGCGCAGGGTACCCCCCTATATTTAAAACCAGCACCGGAACCAAAACGGCCGGCCTGTAATGCCACAGCCCGGAGACCCTTTCACCAGGCTGTGGCATTTCCCATGTAAACTGTCCGTAGCCAGAGCCAATCAGCGGCCGCTCTCCGGTTAGCGGCCGCTGATTGGCTGGCGGGACGTGCAAACCCCGTGCAGTCCCATCAGCTGGCATTTGTGAGGGATCTGTATGTGTGGCAACACACATACAGATCCTGGGTCCGTCTCTCGTTTTTTTTCTTTTGTAAAGTCCCGGGGATGCTATGGAGACCAGCGCCAGGATATAGGTGAGTATGCAATCTCTTTTGCAGGGCAGGTCATTAAGGATTCTACATGGGAGAAGAGTACACAAACATCTGGTATAGGTAAGTATGTGTGAGTGGGTAGGAGTATGCAATAAACTTTTACTTGTCACGGTGTGTGTGTTTTGTCTTTATTTAACTATTTATTTTACAGTGGGGGTACAAGTGCCACCCGTCTAGTGGCACTTGTAGTTCCACAAGTGCCAAAGGGCAGGCATGCTGGCACCTGTAGCCCCACTGTAAAATACAATAGTTTCATTCTATTCTTGACATTATTACCCCCTTACCCAATGCTCCAGGGGTGTGGGGAAAAGCCCCGGGCTTCAGTCCAAGCCTGGGGTTTCGGGGGGAGACCCCTTCTTTGGGGGGTTCCCCACCTCCCCTGAGATCCCCGGCTTGGCCTTACCGGCTTGGGCTGATAATGCTTTGGCCCCGGAGCCCCGGTGAAAGGATCTCTGGGCTGTGGCATTACAGTCCAGCCGTTTTGGGTTCAGTGCTGGTTTTAAATATAGGGGGCACCCTACGAAATTTTTCCCCCTATATTTAAAGCCAGGACTGGCCCTGTAGCCTGGCGTTGGTTTCTAAATTATGGAAATTATGGTGGAACCCTACACATTTTGTTCCCTGTAATTTTAGAAACCAGGACTGGGGGGGGGGGGGGGACCGTATGGCATTCTTTTTCTATTTAACATTTTTTTAATATATTTACAGGCAGAAACATACATGGATCACAGTGATCTGTGTATGTTTCTGCCAAACTCGCAGATCACAGGCAGGTGTATTTATTTCACGAGTTTCTACAGGAGAGTTTTCCCATCTCATAAGAGTTTAGAAACTCTCTGCTTTGTAAATTCCCAAATCCTATCTTCACTAGTGAAAAGGTTCTCGAGTTCTGCCGATGGTGAATTGAAGAGAGTTTGCTAACTCTCCAGTATTTTCCCATAATAAAGGAGCTCTCTCTCCCGAGTTTGACATTTGAGAGTGGGAAAAAATGCCCAAACTTTCCAGAGTTTGCAAACTCTCACCTTAGTAAATTGACCCCTAAGTGTGTCCACGAGTGCTATGTGTGAACCTGACCTTACTGATACTGACCTTTCTAATTTCTGACACTGTTGTACTCACAGAGAAGCCATCTTCCACCATTTCTGCTCCCTCTGAAAATGTGGGGATAAGCAGCACAAATATAGTCCAGCATCAGCTAGATCCCTTCTCTCAAGTTAAACTAGATCCCAGCACCTGCGATCTCTACCGCCAACACCTTCATCCTTAATATCCACAGTAATGATCGGAGGTAGTTCTCCATCCAATTTGTGAAGGCTAGGTGACTCCTCCCCTATCCAGAATTACTCAGAAGAATCCTACAGCACTAGGCCTGCTGCTGCGGATGGTTCTTCCCAGAAGGGGACCAAGAAGACTACAATTTTAAAATACAACTAACTGTGAAAGAATCATTTGCCAGGGAAACAAGTATGACAGCTCTCACCCAGTCACACAGAGGATCACTGACACTATGATGGCTATGCTAGTATTAGATCTGCATCCAATGGGCCTGATTCACTACGGATGGCAATATTGTGTATGCATGCAGTGCAAGTGCGATAGTAAGATAAGCCATTGCGATCACAATGGAAACTCAGCACCACATAAGGACGCCCACTTAACATTCGCACATCCGTAATACTTAGCAGAATAGCAAAACCATCAGTACAATGGAGTAACATCGGACCCATACGTACACTTGCACAAGCCCTGACCTTACTCAGAAATTGCTAACAGCCACGCACGCTATGAGACCTCAAACTGCGTATAGCTATGCAGTGGATAATTTATGCACACACTTGCAACGGCGTTGAAACGCACTGGCATGCCTGCATTCATCCGACTAGCCCTCTATCACCACCCACAAAGGCACTTCCTGTCAATAACTCTGATGTGTCTGAGTAGCCTCTGCGATCGCAATCCTGATCGCAGTGACTGGTTCGTGCACGTGCACTGTGATGCATATGCATGTGCAGAACGCAACAATCGGTCAATTGCATGGGTATTGGTTACTGCGATCCTTTAAATTCAATCTTTTTTATTGAAATTTTAGATTGCAAACAAATATAAATAAAATAGAGAAAGTAAACATAAACATGGAAGGTAATACAGATACAATGTGGCATACAAATGGTTTTCCACCAGTATAGAGAGTGAGAAAAAAAACTTATTAAATTGAATAGGATATACTCCTAATCCTCAAACATAGGGCCTGATTCAGAGCCGGATGCTCTGGCCAGAGCGCTCGCTCTGAATCAGTGCCCTCCTCCCTAAAAATGGAGCGGCCTCTTGGACGCTCGCATAGCTGTGGGTTACCACCCACAGCTTATGCGAGCATCCATGATGATGGTTGCGATGGTCAAGACCATCGTGACCATCGGGCTTGCGACGAGACCCTGCGATAGGGTCTCGCTGCCGCAAGCCCAGGAGTGATTTTGGCTCTATCAGAGCCAAAATCACTCCCACTGACATCACTACTGATGTCAGTGGGGCCGGACTCAGACGGTAGGCGTTCCCATGGGAACGCCTCCGTCTGGCAGCCACGTCCCTGGCACGCCCACCAAAGGGGGCGTGCTGTCACTCACCATCAACAGCATGCCCCCTTTGGTGCGAGACCCCTCCATCGTGCGCATGCGCATTCGCCCAACATCGACCCGCTAGCGAGCGACCGCTCGCGAGCGGGTCTGAATGACCCCCATAGTGAAGGAGTATACAAGAACCCGAAGGCAACATTCGGGTTTACAAATCTTGATAACAAAGGTAATTAGAGGAGGCAAACTAAATATTTAAATATACTGCCAATAAAATCCTAAATATACCAATTTTATATCACACAACAAATATCTGTCAAAATAATAATACAAAACAAATACACAAAAAAAAATAATTTCCCCATAACCCCCCAACTTTTTTATGAAACCTTACCTAGTTATACTTTGGGTCCCCTAACACCTATCCTCCCCTAAACGACACTAATCTACCTACAAACCCCCACTCTACCAATCCCAAATAGTGGATAATAAACTTACATAAATAATAAGGAAATAAACTTACCTAAGCTAGGCTAGACCCAGCTCTCCTGTGTAATAAAAAACTAGAGCTCCTCCCATGGAGAATAATTGAAAATTTTACAGATATACATATAACACAACAGATATGAAATAAAAGAAAAAAAAATAGGATATGTAGAATACACATTAAAAGTAACAATTAGGTGTTATGGAATCGGTATGTTATACCGCCGCACCTAAGCCTGGCGGATGAAATTCTGATGCCAGCAGGCCAATTGGACAAGATCCCGACTGAGGTAAGTAAATTACCTAACCCTCCCCTCTCCCCCCCTAACCCTACTTTAGGGGTGCCTAACCCTAACCTCCCCCCTTAGTGCCTAAACCTTACCCCCCTCCCCACACCCTAAACCTATCCCTCCCGGGTGGGTGCCTATCCGTAGCCTTCTCCCGGGGATGCCTAACCCTAACCCCCCTTCCCCTAGCCTAACCCTATCCCTCCCGGGGGGGTGATTAACTCTAAATCCCCCCCGGGGTGCCCTAAACCTAACCCATGAGGGTATGAGGATGGGCGGACCGTACTTACCTCGTTCGGTCCCGCCTCTTTCTGGATTCCAGTGTCGGGATTATGATAGGTGTCTGTATTTCGCTGCCTATCAATAATCCCTAGCCAGCATTCTTCCATAGGGATTGTGACCGGCGGTCTTGCATTATGCGCTGATTGGGGCATTGCTGACTGTCTTTATGTGTAGACGACAAAAATATTGTTATAGTTTATTAAACTGCCATCCTGTATGTCACTGTAGTGACATTCTCTTTCCAAAATGTGCCATGTTGATAATTGAACTGCCACAGCTGCTGAAATCTTCTACATATGGTTGATGAATGCCAAAAATGTCCACAAATTTTTATGGTCACTGACAGCATCTCCTGCATGACCCTTTGATTTAAAAAAACAAAAACAAAAAAAAAACAGAACTACCGAAAAACTAGACTGTGGCAAGGACTCATGTGAAAATATTTGTTGTAAATGCCTCCCCTTCATCCCTCATAAATTTGCTTTGGAATCCAAAACTTACATTTACTACGAAACAACGCTTCCTTTCCTTGCCTGCAACTACATACATACTCTATCTCCTTCAGGCCTCTTGATTAATAAAAACATTTGTTCCCTGATGTGTCATGTTGGAAGTTGAATTGCCATGTGTTTGTGCCGCCCACTGCTGTCGCTTAGCCTAGTCAGCCAGCTAGCTTGGTGCAACCTTTTGGCCTTAACTGGATGAAAACCGTATTGTGAGGTGGTCAAAATTGACTGGAAATGAGTGGAAATTAATGTTATTGAGGTTAATAATACTCTATGAACAAAAAAAAGGTTCCAATGATGTGATGTTAGCTTTTTTTTGCCAATTTTGGAAATAAATCCAAAACCAAGTTCTGTCTGATACCCCTTTCAGACAGAACTCCAAATTACCGGGTTAAACATTTCAACCCAGTAATTTGGTGATTTACACGGGACCTTTTTCTGTCTGAAAGGGTACACCCGGGTCTAAATTCCCGGGACTTTGACCCCGGAATTTACCAGGGTCGGAGACACAGGAATTTAGACCTGGGTTGACACTTTCAGACATAAGAAATACCCGTGTAAATCAGAAAAATACCGGGTTGAAGTTTTAGACCTGGTAATTTGCTCTTCTGTCTGAAGGGGGTTCAGACAGAGAATGGCAAAACAACCAACGCAAAAGTCTGGAAAAATCCGGGTATTTTGCCATTTTCTGTCTGAAAAGGGTATTAAAGGGGTTAAAGTGTGAGACCAGAATATATATCCCTTATACTTCATAGGCGCACACGTTCAAAATAAGAGATTAACGCTATTCTATATTACTAATATTATTAAGAAGCAAATAATAGGACAGCGAGACAGACTTTTTATTATTTTCTTTATTATATGTTCACCAACCTCACAATTTTTTCTGTGTTAAATGTTGATCTTAATATTTCACTGCAAAGGCAGACATTTAAATTAAGAAATAAAGGTTATATTTTATTTATTTTTTCACTGCGCCCGTAAGAAACAATTCTTTTCTTTCCTTTTGTTTATTCTTACATATATTTATTGTCTATGGCAGCACCCCCATGATAAAAAAAAGCTAATTAATAATTATCATATATTGGGGACATATCGATATTTGATATAAATTAATTACTAGTGCAGAAGTATTTTCCCCTTTTCCCTATCCTGGATAATAAACTGTATTTAAATCCACATTGAGAGACTATTATCTTCAACCTCTGCCATAATGACACAATTATATTGTGGGCTATATTGACACTTTGTAACAAAAGGTGAGGATAACATTCAAAGTTACCTACTGTAATTTATTCAATAATAAATACTTCATAGGTTTGCATGTAGCACTGGTTTATGTGCAGTGGCGTATGTATAATGGGTGCAGTGTGTGCGCACCACACACCCTGCACCCATATTATTTTAAACTTACCTGTCTGTGGTCCAGCGTCGGGTGTCAGCGCTGCTCAGAACACCGGAAAATGGCCACCACGCCCATTTTCCGGTGTTCTGCGCATGCGCAGTAGACTCCGGGCACACTCTAGTGCCCAGAGTCTACTCATACTCTGGTGGCTGGCCAGCTGCAACAGTTGGCAGCCGGCCACCGGGATGAGAGGAGGGGGCCCCGCACGGGGAGTGCACATGGGCCCCCTCCTCTCTTAAGACGCCCCTGTTTATGTGCCTGTCATCGCACTAAAAGACTATCTCTGTAATTAATTCAGGGAAAATGTACAAAATAAGCTATCTATAGTATTTGGAGTCTACCAATATATCTACACACCAAGGAAAAGAACTTACAGGAAAAGAAACATACTTTAAATTGGTTTCAGAACATAACTCATAAACAAGCTCAGTTTTAAAGGCAGACAGGGGCATATTTACTAAAGTGAGTGGTTTTAGAAGTGGAGATGTTGCCAACAGCAACCAATCAGATTCTACTTAACATTTAACTAGCACCTTCTACAAGATAATAGCTAGAATCTGATTGGTTGCTATAGGCAACATCTCCACATCTAAAAACAATCACTTTAAATTTACCCCTCAGTGTCTCAACTAAAAAGGAACATTTCTAACGTTTAATGGCACTATATCACATTAACTCGAAACAACAGTGATTTTAATACCTGCTGACTGAAGACTTGTTATTGTCCTTATTAATACAAGGTTTTATTCTGGATCTATTGACTTCAATTTAAAGGAACTTTACTAGTTTGTGAAACATCACATTTATATATCAGTATTTATATATCCTAGTCCTATTGTTTAGATAGAGTATATACACCTCTAAATGTATACAATTTGAGTTTGGTGTAATCTATTATTTACCTATATTTGAACATTAAGAAAACCAAACATAGGTCTTGTGTTACTTACCGGGAGAGCGTAAAAGGTGTTCTGGGAATATCACCAAAATTCCTAAGAAGACCAATGAATAGGTGGTTTAGTCTGGTGCATGTAAATACTGTATTATAGTCTGCAAGGTTCTGTGTACACTACAATATAATACACAAAATATATGTATTTACTAGCTTATCCAGGCAAAGTCTAGATGATTATGTGTTGATATAATTTAGCTTGGGTGGAGGACATTTATTATTATACAGTAAAAGAAAAAAGAAAAAAAGGGTTACACAAACATCACCAGCCGGGACTCACTGGCAGTTGGTGTGGCTTCCCTATTTAGATTTTGGACTATGCTGCAGCCCCACCTCTGGAGCCGCCAGTACATTCCATCCAGTTACATCCCTTCAGCCGCAAGTTGCGTTGATGCACTTCTGTCTAGCTATGGAGGGCATGGCCTAAATTTTCTCATGTCATCTGTGCAAGGCGGAGATTTTATCTCTGGTGCTAGGAAATGAATATAAAACAGAATGGCCAGTCCAATATCACTGATATCACCTGGTGCAGTAGCACAACTGAATGCTCCTTAAAATTGCCCTAGCACAGACCTAAAGCACATTATGATAGTATAGAAATACTGGCATTATCATGTTCTTCACAACATCATGATTTTGGTCTATACGTTGTCCTCTAATTTTGTGGGTTTATTGGCATTTTGAGCCTTCCCACTGAAAATGGGTAGTGTGGTCAGGGACGTAACTAGAACTTTGTGGGCCCCATAGCAACATTTATAAGGGGCCCTGAACTCGGGTCTCCACCAGAGTGGGTATGGCTAGTGCAGCACAAGAGGCATGGTTAATGTTGCCTATCATTTTAATACATTAACATACAGTGCCGGTTCTAGACGTATAGCCAAGGGGGAAAATTTCCATTGGTGCCCCCCTCCTCCATCTCATGCCACCCCCAAGCTTACCAAAAAATAATACCCAAATAATCAGCAGGGCGGCAGAACCCAAGGAGACGGTGCTGTTGTAGGCAGTAGGGAGGATATAACGGTATAAGGGGTCTATTTACTAAGCCATAGATGGAGATAAAGTGACCGGAGATAATTTACCAGCCAGTCAGCTCCTAAATGCCACGTCACAGGCTGTGTTTGAAAAATGACAGTTAGGAGCTGATTGGTTAGTACCTTATTTCCATTCACATTATCTTCATCCAAAGCTTGGTAAATAGACCCCTTAGTGAGGGAAGGCAAAGCACATAAGGGAAGAGGGCCCTGCTCATGTGAGCTTATAGTACCTATGTATGTCAGGTCAGTCCTCAGAAAGGGGTTGGGTATGAAATCCTGCCGGCTGTATAGCCGACGGGTGTAATGCCGATGCTGAAAGCCCGAAATACCAGAATCCCGGTGGGACAGGTAAGTATACTAAACCTACCCTTCTCCCCCCCTAACCCTAAACCTTCATTGGTGGTGCCTAACCCTAAAACTCCCAAGGTGGTGCCTAACCCTAAGTCCCTCTGGGGGTGCCTAAATTCCCCCTTCCCGCACCCTAAACCTAACCCTCCCGGGGTTGTGTGTAACCCTAGCCCCCCTTCCCCTAGCCTAATCCTAACCCTCTCTGGGGGGTGCCTAAACCTAACCCCCTCCTCCCCATGGCTAACAGCTAACCCTCCCCGCTTATCTATGCTTGGGAAGCCATCTGTCAGGATTATGTCGTCGGGCTAAAGATAGGCGTCTGTATTTAGACATGAGTTGGGATTTTGACACCGGGATTCTATCAGACGGCTTCTCATGCATCGGTATTCTAACTACACCCCCTCAGAAAGTACCACACACGTTAAAGGCAACAATCTCTAACTCAGTAGTAATGTAGAAGCCAGCTTAAAAACAGTAGAAAAAAGAATACTGGAGATTTAGATAAAATCAGGTTATCTATAAATAATAATAAATAAAAAGTGGGCATCTTCCCAGACAGAGACAGCGAGCAATACTGGAACAACTCACACAAACAGCCATGCCTACAAATCACTGTATCATTCATTTTCTAAAAACAGATTTCTCAGTCCATCATAAAGACGAGAGGAAACAAGACAACACACAATATAACCTTACAGACAATTTTATAACACAAAATTTTCTTTCTACACAGCTGGTACATCTATTTTGCATATATATGCTGTATGTACGCAATGGGACTACTGTATATAAAAGGAGTTCCATAGTACTCATTTCATAGCACATGGGCATCATGTATATGGGCACAGCATGGGGTCCCTGACATCAGGGGCACTATAGGGGTTGCTAAAGGGTCTATGGTACTGTACTGCAGGCAGGGACGCTGTGTATTTTAATTAAGTCAGATTTGCAGGGGTCCGGGGAGGGTCTTTCGTAATGGGATAGAGGAGCAGCAAGAGACCGATGGAATGCAACAATAACATGGGGCCAGGAGCCTATGAAGGTCAATAGTGCAGTGTGAAGGCTGCATCTGGAGTAGCAAGGGGATGGGATGAGGGGTGTTAGGTTGATACATGGTGCCAGGACTGATATACACATCAGATGCTTTTGTATATACCCCTAGCTATACCCAAGCATTGCACTGATCGTACACATCCTGCTGCCCTTGTACCCTCAGCTATGCCCAGGCATGTACTGAGCACACACATCCAGCCCCCAGCTATATGTGTACCCAGCTATACATAATATATGTGTCCCCAGCTATACCTGGGCAGAGGACCTTCTCTCCCCTCCCACCACCTCCATTACGGAACTACTCTTCTAATCTCCTTCTATCCCCTTCCCCGCCCTGCCAGCACTTACTTAATATAGGACTTATTCTAGCATCTGTGTGGAGATTCTAAGGAAGAAGAGCCTCCAGCACAGCTTCAGTCTTATCCACTTTACAACATGCACATGGAGGACCGGGGCTGACTAATGCCACAGCCAGGGAAAACCTTTCACCGGTTTCCCCCGGCCAAAGCATTACCCCTGATGGCCAGGGCCGTAGAGAGCGCTGGCAGGCCCCGGTAAAGAGGGGGCATGGCCAAATCGCGGGAGGCGTGGCCATGCCCCCTTGAAGAAAAAAAAAAATTTGCTGTGCTCCGGGGAGGGGGCACTGTGAGCCCCTCAACCCGGCGCAAATTCAGAGAGGGGGGCGATCAGTTTGATCGCTCCCCCCCTCAGGCAGAGGAGATAGCTGTGGCTGCTGCTTAGCAGCCGCTAGCAATCTCCCACATGCTGGGCTACTGCTGGAAGCCTGGGCCCGGGTAAAGTGTACCCACTCCCCCCCCCTCTCGGCGCCCCTGCTGATGGCTAGTCAGCCCAGGCTGGGGATCCCTGGGGAGGTGGGCCCCCCGATAAAGGGGTCTCCTTCTCCAGGGCACCCCAGGCCTAGGCTGATAGCCCGATTTTCGCGATCTGCACATGCGTAAAAGCCACAGTGTGCGAACCAGTCGTTGCGATTGGGAAGAAAACACAGCAAGTGCACAGACTGCCCGCAAGATTGAGTGACAGATGCCGTTTGTGGGTGGTGACGGGGGAGGTCAATGTAAACGGGGGAGGGGTGGTTCCAACGCAGGCGTGCCTGAGCGTCAAAACGCCATTTCAAAGGCATGCATAATTAAGACCCAACGTCATAGTACATATCACATGGCTTTTTAAAACACTGCAGCACTCGCAGTGCTTACGGTAGGGTATGGTCAACCACAAGCGCTGCGTATGGTTCTGATGGTACTCGATGTTACCGATTGTTGCATACACTTCCTGGAGATGACGTGTGTTACGTAGGAAAAGACAGGCTGGTGGGTGGGTAAATACAAACTGCAATCGCACGCCAAGCCATAGTGGGCGTGCTAATGTCTTGCTGTGCGATCGCGGGATTTATATGGCAGGATTGAATATGGCAATACTTTGTAAACAGGCGAAAACCGCACATCGGCGAAATTTTTTCGCCGATTGAGGCTTTTCGCCTCTAATTGAATCCAGCCCTATATGGGCTCTTATGGAAATACATGAGTGTATAGGTGATTATGACTCTGGTATTGGTAAGAAGCCTGAGGCAATTTGGGGTTCATAGGAGGTTCCAGAAACAGCATGTGCTACATGAAAGGGCTGTGGTGAAGAGAAAGCACGCGCTTCAAGTGGGAAAGAGGAGAGGAGGCTTGCAGGACTTGGGGAGAGGAGGAATAAGGGGGAGCGTCAGCTATGGCGAGTCAGTCTGCTGTTCCCTTCACCAGCGCTCCCTTCTTGCACTTACCGGCGCTGCTAATAGCGGATGTAGCAGCGGCCGGGAGTCTGTGGAGGCGGAACATGAGTGGGTTGGTGTTCGTGACAGACAGGTGTGTGTCTAGGCCCCGGACTGTGTGGGAGTCCAGGGAAAAGAGTAGAGATGGGCAGATTGATTCACTGTACTGAGTTGAGCCACATTGCTCAACTCAGTGGTTTGTCTCGAGACAGTGTGTCGGGACACGGCTCTTTAGAGCTGTGGGAAGCAGAGGTGTTGGTGTCTCTGAGTGAGTCGCTGACATCCCCCTGTAGCTCAGCACTGCAGATCAAGGTTCTACCCTGACTCTCCTGAGTCAGTGCACTCCCCCCGAGCCCTGGCAGTAGCAGCGCCACTCTGAGTGAGTCGCTGACAGCTCCGCCCCCTACACTGCGAATCCATCCGACCTGATCACACTTCTGCACACTGACTGTAGAAGTATAATCAGGTCGGAGCAGCAGTGTAGGGGGCGGAGCTGCCACTCACTCAGGCTCCCACTGACAGAGAGGCTAGAGAGGTGGGTGTCTTGACACACCAATCGTTGAGTGACTTGAATCATTCGAACATCTGAATGATTCGAGTCATTGTGTTGAGACACTCACTCACTAGCCATCTCTAGAAAAGAGGCGACAGTAGCATCAGCATCTGAGGGGCGGCCCGGCAGTTGTCTTCTCACAGACTGGGTCAGCTGAGCGGCTGTCAGAGAAACTGCTAGCAGAGAAAGCAGCGGCTAAGTATAGTGGAGCTGGTGGGGGATCACAAAAGAGGAGAGTCACTGCAGAATTACTGGCAGTGAGTAATATTACCTGACCACACTACTATAGATATTCTGTATAGCACTGCTGATGTCCGGTCATAATAACTACCTAATAATCACATCAGCCATACTGCAAATACGTTACACTGCTCTTCTCGAGGGCTTTAATTAGTTGCTGTTCTGATACAGCCAACTAGTAAACCGTGAAGAGACTATCATACTGCATAGGTGTTGGAGGTAGTAGACTAATAGAAACTATTATTAAAAAAAAGGCCAGTCTAATAAGATATAGCAACATGCCTCTCTGAATAGACCCCTGAAAGGGTCATCTGGGAGAGAGAGTGGGCAGACACAGACCTCGGTAGGATTTAAGTGTTACTGGAGCAGCTGAGATTTAATAGAGGCACAAGGAGGGCTAAATAAAATCAGCTAGGAAGATTGGTTTGAATTTATATAACCAGAGCGCTGCAGTAAAACAGACCTCCAAAGTGAAAGCCAAAGTTATTACTGAGTGGCAGAGCGGTAACTAGATTTTTTGGTGCCCTGTGCCAGAGAGAGCATTGGCGCCCCCCCCCCCTTCATTTTTTAAATAGGGACATAAGATAGTGCACTTCAAAGAGGGCCATGGCCTCATGGGGAAGGGTCAGGGAAGAGATAGGAGAGGCCAGGAGATGCCAGGGATAACAGAAGAGGAAGCTACAAGTGAGAATGATAATAAGCAGGAAAATTGACAGACCCAAACAGTGCCCCCTGCCCTGTGCCATGGCACTGGTCGCACTACCCTAGTTACGACCCTGGTGGCAGCTGTGTTGACTTAACAAGAAATACTGTAAAGAAATAGAAACACATGGTACAGAGTATCTGATGCATGTATAAATAGAAGTTGGAGATTAGAGAAGCATTGTAACACTTAAAATCTGGTTCCTGATATTGTCTTTCCAGATCCTTCATTTGGATAATTTAATATTACAGACTATACAGACTATAAAAAACACTGCATCCTGTACCTGTATGACATCTCTGAACCTTATATACCAGCATAGAGAACATCCCGGAATAAGGATAACTAAATGGAGAAAAGCTGTTATAATAAAACGATTCAGAATATGAACCATCTCGGATTATACCACTTATGCCCATATTCAATTTGAGGCAAAATGTCGGAATCAGCGATAATTTATCGCCGATTACGTCATTTTCGCCTATTTCAAATATCCCCGTATTTTTACATTGACTTTTCGCAGGTTCGGAAAGTCAATGGAAAAAAATGGGGATATATTTTCGCCTGCCTTTAGCAGGTGAAAAAAAGTGCAGAATTGGAGTTTAGGGGTGCAGGCTTAAAGCCTGCACCCCTGGGAATGTCATATAAAAATTAACAGTGTCAAAAAAAAGTTACAAAAAAAAATCGGGACCCCCCAAAAAATTTACTTTAAATTTGGGGGTGAAAAAAAGAATAGGGAAACAAAATTCCAAACTAATTAAATTAATTCTGGTAGGGTCCCCAAGTATGCGGCAGGTGTTTTCTTCATTGCGCAGAGTAGTGGCAGGTGCATTTTTGCAGAATTTTTAAAATTAACTTTAGGCACTTAAAAATATGCTTACCCCCATTTTCATGTACCCCAATTTTGATGGGACCACTTTTAAAAACGAAAAAAAAACCTAAGTGCTCTTCTGCATCATTTCTTCAATGTCGGGAAAAAAACACCTGCTGCGGCTATTTAAAAACCCGACTTTCTTCTGCAGGCAAAAACGGGGGTACCCATAGTAAACCCCGAGGTCTGGACATCTTTAAGGAAGTCCTACAATTATTTCCTGAAAATTCCTGTATTTTTTCGCCGATCCAAGTTTCGCCGGTTCCCGATTTCGTCTACTTTGGAATTGAATACGTGGAAGAGCGGGCATGCGCACGATACTTTTCCGCCAGGAAAACAGGTGAAGGAGGCGAAAAGTCCAGCAGGCGAAAAGTCTGGACTTTTCGCCTAAAATTGAATACGGGCCTTAATTGAGGAGTCACATAAGACATATTTCTGTAAAGAAAGTTGCAAAAGTGTACGGCAGGAAAACAAAAAGGGACATTTATGTTTCTGGACATCTAGTTTCAGCTACAGAGGACTTGGACGATAAAGACTTTCAACACTGCCGTCAAAACAAACCATATCTAGAATAGTAGCTTCTGGAGTTTCAGTTAATTTAAATAATATAATGTATGTTATGAATATGTGTAGTTAGGTACAAAGAAGGTACAGTAAACTAAAGTTGCTAAGGTATAAATATATATGTGTGTGTCATAGAAGCTTAGTAGAGGAAGCTAACCTGAGCATTATACATAAAGAATAATATTTATGTATTATTGTACATTCCATGAGTCCCATTTACAAACGAAATAAAAAACCAGCAACAATTTTCGTTTAGTATCACTGTGATACAAACGAAAATTCCACTGGTATTTAGTAATACTTACCCCTCCGGCGAGGTCCCGCGAAGTCCAGCGGAATCCTCGTCCTCGTCGAGGTACTCAGCCGGGCTGCTGGCAGCCTAACGCTGCCAGCAACGGGGCTCCAGTGTCATGCACATGCACGACGGTCCTTCTGCGCATGTGCATGACAGGGACACCCGGCAGTACCTGGAAGGCTTTGCTGAAGCTGGAAAGGCACCGCCGGGTCTCCATTGCCGGCAATTGGTGCCCGCATCGCTCTCGCCATCTAAAAGATGGCGAGAGCGATGCTGTGCAAACAGCTGTAATCTAAGATTACCGCTGTTTACTAAATACAGAAAAGCGGCATAACCCCTTTAGCAGCCGCTAATGGGGTTATTTTTCATTTGTATATGGGACCCCATGTTTTATAACTAAATAGAAAAAACCTTATAACAGGCTACTGTGACATTATTTTTACTTGCCTGAAGGTGTCCTGAAGCAATGCGAAGCTGAAAGAAAAAGAAGGTACAGATGGTTTAGCTGATTTATATCAGCAGACGGTAATAAAAGTTAGAATATAGGATTGTATGTTGTTCAATGTAATTCAGCTCATACAATATTACAACACATAATAGCTAACTACTAGTAGGTGTGATCCATTTAGGCTTACCTAAGCGAGCCTAAAGTACTGAACCTTAGTATAATAGTAGCTTGGGTGGAGGCACTTTCCATAACATCTAACGGGAGGTTAAACTAATATCACAATAATGTAGGGACCTCAGACAATCAAACTGATCAAAATTGTTACCTGTGTTATATTCCTGTGTCAATGTCATTTGTTTAGGTACCATGGAGAATGGTTCTCTCCTATATTCTTGTGTCACCTTAGTGCCTAGCCAGTTATCGATCTTCATTCCTTCTCCTGTTGTATCAGGCCATGGCTGATTGAGCTTAAGGGCAAGAACCAGGTCCACTGATATAACTCCAAGATTTTCTCCAATGAGAAGAGTTACCGCAGGACTTGAAGGTTCATCCTTCTTTAATTGTACGTGCAAACCTGGTATAACAATATATATATACACACTTTATTGTATCCATATAATGCTACAAGCTAGTAGTGTTGCACCTCGCACAATTAGAGCCTCATTTAGAGTTGCATGCATTTTATGTTGAAAAAAGCTCACACATAAACTAAGTCTGAACAAATAACACAATTATGTGTGTATGCTGAGCTCACTTCTCTAATCTCTATGAACTACATTGTTACAACCAGTGTCGGATTAAACCCTGTGGAGGCCCCTAGGCAGTCGAAATCTCAGGGCCCCCTTGAAATGCTTCTTTTATTACACAAAACAAACATTAACAATTATTAATGGTATCAATTAAATTGTTGTTAATGGGTACATTACATTAATACAGTATTTTCTCTATAGAGTTTTTAATGTAAAGTTTTAGTTTTTTTGAGTTTATTAAATTTTCTATTTTGATCGGTTGTCGCAGGGCCCCTAAAAGACACGGGCCCATAGACCAATTTCTACTCTACCTATTTGGTAATCTGGCCCTAGGTACAATGTACTGTAGTTAATAGAACTAACACTAAGGCCCGTATTCAATTAGTTTCACACCAGCGATACTTTTTCGCATGCCGGAATTTTTGCCAACATTGCGTGTTTTGGCCGCAGAAATTTATCGGGTGTGCCCCCGCTATTCGCAGTATTCAATTCCGAAAGATGCGAAAACGCGTCACGGCGAAACTCAAACAGGCGAAAAGTGCTGTCAGAAATGGGGAAATCAGCCTGATACCCCCCAAAAGATGCACTAAGATTGGGGATCAATGTAGTTGTCCCCGATTAGCCCTAATGAAGCTATTTGGGGTACTTAAGTGCTGTAAATTTCTTCTAATTAGCTTCTTTGCATAAGTGGTGAAGAATAGCATTAAGCAGTTTTTTTTGGTGAAAATAAGTAGTCCAATCAAATTTGGGGTACTTGAAAATGGGTGCAAGCATGGTTTAAAATTGCTAAAGTGAGGTTTTAAAAACATATAAAAAACACACCTTCAGCAAACACCTGCAATCAAAAAAACACCTCCCCCATACTTGCAGATTCCCCAAAAGTCTATTTCACTACTTTTTATGTTTGTACCCCAACTTTATACTTTTTTGCCCCCATTTTCAAAATAATTTTTTGGGTTGTTCCTCACTATTTTTAGTGATTTTTGACGTAGTGCGGGGTTGTCCCAAGGGTGCTGAGTGGTTTCCCCACTTTTTTCTCCACCTATTCAGAGGTGAATCTTTTTTGCCCATTACAAAAATAATCGGAAACTAATCGGAATTGAACACGGAGATAAGTTACCGCCTGGCGAAAAGTCGCATTTGGCGATACTTTTTTGCGGATCTTGGCTTTTCGCGGCTAATTGAATACGGGCCTAAATGTTTGATTTGGGCTTTATACCAATGAGAGCAGCTCTAATCTAATTAGTAACTGGTAAGCCAGGAGACTTGCGATTCGCGACTACGCTCCCACTAAAGCAGTATGCATTGTCTATAGGGTTTTTGGTTAAAGTACTTGATTTCTTAACACATCTAGGGCAGACTAGATAGGCCAAGAGGTTCTTATCTGCTGTCAAATTCTATATTTCTTTCTTTTTTTCTTACCATGGCAATGTCTGTGCTGATGACCATCATTATTTGCATGTATCTTGCAATGGGTTTGAGCTCCTGCAACAACCTGAGAGGCGTATTTACAGCTGCCTCCCCAATTAACGTGCTGCAATTACTTTAATAAGCCCTTACAGTAAATTCAGTGAGCGTGCCTGTCCCTTCCACCTCTCTGTGCCTCTTTTAAGCATAAAGAGAAGTACAGTAAGTGTAATGAGTGGCTGAGTCTGCATATTGACACTATCATATGTGTTTTTGGTATGTACAGACTCCTGTGTTTCTCCTTCATCCACTAGGGGACACTGAAGTCTGAGTACAGTGGGGTATAGATGTGGGATAACCGGGAGCTGGCACTTTAATAAATTTGAATAGTAGCTAGCTCCTCCCCCTCTATACCCCCCTACAGGTCAGTCTAAATTTTGTGCCAAGGGAGCTGGCTGCACTACAGAGTTCTCTGTTTAAATTATAGATCCGCGATCAGCATATGAGGACACAGACAGGCAGCTCCCTGCCCCTGACTGTCTGCATCGCTGGAGCTGCCGAGAGACCCCACCACAGCTGCTTGCGGTGTGCGCTGGGGTCTTAAGCTACAGAGACCACTGTCTCTTGGGGGTACCTAGACGCACTGCGTGCGGCGCACGTCACGGTCCCCCACTAGCACACCCGCCACCGGCAGCACTCGGCAGCAGCAGGGTTAGTAACTCCTGGCACCCTGAATAGCAGGGTGGCCAGGAATACTATAAGGCGTGCATCATAATAGCAGCCCGCTCAGCGCTGTAAACGGGCGCCAGAGCGGGGGGTGGAGCCTAACGATGAGTTCTGCTCCTGCCTTCCGGCAACCCCATCGTTTCCTAGAGGATGGCGGCCATTTTAAATGTAACATGCTGCTGCAGACGCTGAGTACAGCGGAGAGACTGTCCTGTCTCCGGATGTGAGTACACAGTGGGGTCAGGCTACTGAAGAGTCATTAAGACTGTGTGTGCACAGCCATTAATAGCACATTTACATTGTGTTTACACAGCGTGCTGGTCATTGTATCAGCGCTGGCTGGGCTGGGTAAAAGCATATCCTTCTATGCCCTTGGGGTCTATTCATCAACACTAAATTAATGTTTTTAAGGACATTTTCCTTAAATAACGTTATTTTAGTATTCATGAAGTATCTTATCGCAGGAGATATTACTGATATCTCCTTGTTAAGTTCCTCTGCGTTAATTTCCACACTCCCCATACATTAGTATGGAGATATGGAAATTGTGGTATTCATCAAATTCCAAAAATTATGTATTTTCAGAATTTGATGGAGGTACTATCCGCCACTGAGAGGTGGCGAATAGCAGGTGAAACTTACCTGCTTCCAGCTGGACTGGTCATGCCAGAGAAGCTCCCGCTATCTCCCGTGGTCCCAGAGGCAGGGGTAGAGCCACTTCATCTTCCTCCCAGCAGTTAAGCCTCCAGCATGATGCGCTCCCTTCTCTCCTGGGGGACCCCAAGGTGGGGGCCCACTTTTGCAATTTCAAGCGTCAGCAGACAAACTGTTTGTTATACAAGCACGGTCAAAGCTTCTATTCCAGCTTGGTTGTAGTTCCCAAGTCGGACGGTTCAGTGTGACCATTCTGAACCTGAAACATCTCAACCTTGTTTGAGGAACTTCAGGATCAAGATAGAGTTCCTGCAGTCTGTCATTGCAGGTCTCGAGAGGGAGGCCGTGATTGTACAGTGGTTAGTACCCTTTCGCAGCAACCTCGGTTTGCTTCCGAGTCACGGCACCATGCCTATCTCCACATTCCCATTTGGTTTCATCAGGCAGTGCGGGACTCTCAATTTCAATTTCACCCTTTGGTCTTTCATCAGCACTAAGAGTGTTCACGAAGGTCAGGGCTGTAATGATGGCCTTTCTTCGGATTCAAGGTGTCACTATCATCCTGTACTTGGACGATCTATGTCTCAACAATTACGGCAGGAGGGATAGATCCTGAATTTCCAACAGCCTTCTCAGCGTCTGCTTTTCCTAGGGATGTTTTTAGATACGGTGGAGCAGAGGGTGTGTCTTCTGCAGGAAAAAGACACCTCCATCCAACAACGGGTGTGATTGATACTGTGCCATCGCAGGGTGTTAGTACACCTGTATATTCCTCCTTTAGAGAATATGTTTGCGACCTTCGACTCCATCCAAGATGGGAGTTCCATACCAGTCCATTCCAACTGGACCTCATCTCTCAGTGGTCAGGGTCCCACCTTTTTTCTTCACCAGTGAGTTCAACTGTCACCCAAGGCTCGAACTTTTCTCCTTGGTGGCTGAATTCCTCACTCTTACTGGCAGGCAAGAGGTTTGCAATGTGGGAATGGATTCTCCTCCCGACAGACGCCAGTCTGAGAGGATGGGGGGCAGTGACTCGGGGAAGACACTTTCAGGGCCGCTGGACTCGACCGGAGGCGGTACTGCCCATAAGGATAAGGGCAGTGTTATATACTCTTCAGATGGCACAGCCCGTTTTGAAGGGCCATGCAATCAGAGTGCAGTCCGACAATGCCATGGATGTTGCGTACATAAACAGACAAGGCGGCACCAAGAGTCGGTCCGCCATGAGGGAGGTAAGCCGTTTTCTTCTCTGGGCAGAGGAATTAGCGGTAGCAATATCAGCGGAAATTGGGAGGCCAACTACCTCAGTCGACAAGACATTCATCCGGGGAAATGGACAAACCACAGGTGTTTCAACAACTGATTCAGCGTTGGGGTCTTCCTCAGGTAGATCTCATGATGTCAAGGTTGATCCATCAACGGCCTCTCTACTGCTCACGGACAAGAACTCCACAGGATACTCTTACAACTCCTTGGAGGTCTCATTTCGGTACCTGTTCCCTCCACTCCCACTTCTTTCTCGTGTGCTTCAAAGAATCAAATGAGATAGGGTAAAGGTACTCATGGTGGACCCACACTGGCCCAGATGGGCGTGGTATTCCAACCTATGTCTGCTGCTGATAGACGACCTGTGGCCTCTTCCTCTGCAGAAGGACCTTCTGCACCAGGGTCCATTTATCCAGTGGCGTAACTAGGGTATTTGGAGCCCAGGGCAAAATTGAAAAGGGAGCCCCCCACCCCAACAACCCGAGATGTGCGCGCGCCGAAGGCGTGCGCTGGAAAAAATGGGCGTGGTCACTTAAAAATGGGGCGTGTCAACATGACACACCCCTTTATTTTCACGCTGAACATTCCTATCCATATGCACCTTAACCCCAGTAGTACCCCTTATACAGTACCCCCAGTAAGCAGTTGTGGTCCCTCTTATGCAGGCCCATAGTAGTGCCCCTTATACAGTATCCCCAGTAGTGGTCCCCCTTATACAGCCCCCAATTAGTTCCCCTTACTCAGTACCCCCAGTAGTGGCCCCCCCAAATGCAGTGCCCCACGTAGTGTTCCCCCTTATGCAGTGCCCCCAGTAGCAGACCCCACAATGCAGTGCGCCCAGTAGCAGTCCCCACAATGCAGTGCGCTTTATATGGTGCCCCCCGTAGTAGTCCCCCCCTATGCAGTGCCCTTTATATAGTGCCCCCAGCAGTAGCCCCCCCATGCAGTTTTCCCAGTAGTGATCCCCTTATGCAGGCACCCTGTAGTGATCCCCCCTATCCTTTTATAATGCCCCCAGTGGTAGTCCCCCCCCCAAGCAGTAGTACCCAGTAGAGTAGGTCCTCCCAATGGCGCCCCCAGTAGTAGCCACCCCTCCCCCAGTAGAGGTTCCCCCAGTAGTAGCCACCCCTCCCGCAGTAGAGGTCCCCCCCAGTATTAGCCACCCCCCTGCCCCGTTGTGCAGATAGGTTTAAAGAAAAAAAGAAAAAAAAAAATATATATATATATAAAAATATACTTACCTGAATCTCTGCTCCTGGTCCTTGTCGCGACGCCACTCCCGCCCGGGCTGGCGCGCTCAGCATTATGGGACTGATGTCATGACGTCATGACGTCAGTCCCATTACCCACTGCAGGAGCCGGACGGAAGTCCGGCTCTTGCAGTGGGTGCTGTAGCGGTCAATGAGAGTCTATCTGACTCTCATTGGCTGCTGTTTAACACACGCATCGCCGCCAGCGCTGGCGGCGATGCGTGTGTTATGCACAGCTTGGCGCTATTGGGCAAGCACTCAGGGGGAGGGAACGGGCTCAGGCGTGCAGCACAGGACCGGCGCTGGAAGCCTAGCGCCGGTCCTGTGTAAATGTGTAGCGCTGACCGCACTCATTGCGGTCGGCGCTACACTGGCTAACTAGGGTGGGCGGGCCGGTACCGTGGCCGGCGGCGCCTCCCCGCCCCGCCGATCCAACGGCGCCCAGGGCAAGCACCCCGCTCGCCCTGCCCTAGTTACGCCACTGCATTTATCTATAAGAACTTAAAGCAGATTAGTTGACGGCGTGGCTGTTGAAAGGGTTATCCTAAGAAGAAGAGGTATCCCTTCAAGGGTGAGTCCTACTAGGCTGAGGGCTAGAATTGGAAGTTACGTCTAAGCACTATCAGCGTATATGGAAGGCGTATGTATCTTGGGGTGAACGCAGGAGTTCGCCACCGTCAGAATTTATGATAGCAAGGCTTCTTCTTCTTTTTCTACAGGCTGGTTTATCAGCGGGCCTTCGTCTGGGATCTTTGAAGGTTTAGATTTCAGCTCTGTTGATTTTCTTTCAAAGGAGACTAGAATTATTACCGGATGTCCAGACATTTCTACAGGGGGTTTCAGGTTACAACCTCCGTTTGTACCTCCTACGGCCCCATGGAATTTGGATTTAGTCCTCTCCTTTCTCCAGTCTTCACTATTTGAACCTTTACAGACTGTGGAATTTAAAATTTTTAACTTGGAAAGTGGTTCTCCTTTTGGCGCTTGCCTCTGCCTCGGAGCTAGGGGCGCTTTCTTGTCATCCACCTTACCTTATTTTTCATGAGGATAGGACTGAGCTCCGTACACAGGGGGTCATTCAGATCCGCTCGTGAGTGGCAGTACGCTTGCAAGCGGGTCGATGTTCCCCCACTGTGCATGCGCTCGACGGAGGGAGCTCCGTCGTGCGCATGCGTGAGACCACAGCGAGTGACTGGCTCTCCATCGCTCCGGGTCTCGCACCAAAGGGGGCGTGCTGTCGATGTTGATTGACAGCACGCCCCCTTTGGTGGGCGTGCCGGGGGCGTGCCTGCCAGATGGAGGAGTTCCCATGGGAACGCCTACCGTCTGAAGCCGGCCCCACTGACATCACTAGTGATGTCAGTGGGAGTGATTTTGGCTCTGATAGAGCCAAAATCACTCCAGGGCTTGCGGCAGTGAGACCCTACCGCAGGGTCTCGTCGCAAGCCCGATGGTCACGATGGTCAAGACCACCGCGACCATCATCATGGACGCTCACTATAGCTGTGGGTGGTAACCCACAGCTATACGAGCGTCCATGAGGACACTCCAAAAAAAGGTAGGAGGGCCCTGATTCAGAGCGAGCGCTCTGGTCAGAGCGTTCAGCTCTGAATCAGGCCCTCAGTTATCTTTTTTTTACCTAAGGTAGTGTCTGCATTCCACATCAACCAACCGATTGTGGTTTCTGTGTTTTAAGACGTTTCTTTGTGATCCAGATCCCTAGACATGGTTCGGGCTCTTCAGATTTATGTTGATAGGACAGCATCCCTCCGGAAGTCGGATACGCTGTTTGTTCGATATGATATGGCACGTCCTGGTGGCCCGGCTTCAAAAGAGTCTATTTCAGGATGGATTCGTCTGATTATCATACAGGCCTAGTTGGCTGCATCAAATCAACCTCCTACTTCAATCACAGTGCATTCTACGTGCTCGGTGGGTCCTTCGTGGGCGGCTGCCCGCGGTGTTTCCCTAACTCAGCTTTGTTGGACGGCCTCTTGGTCAGGCCAGCATACTTTTGCAAAAATGTTTCCCGTTTTAACATGGTTGCGCCATCTGCTTCACAGTATGGCCGTGCTGTTTTGCAGGGTTCTCAGCGCTCTTCTGCCCGGGATGTGAGCTCTGGGACGTCCCCACTGTACTGAGACTCCAGTGTCCCCTAGTGGATGAAGGAGAAAACAGGATTTTGGTACTTACCGATAAATCCCTTTCTCCGATTCCACAGGGGACATTGGATGCCCACCCAGCGCTGTTCCACCTGAATTCGTTATTGCTCTTCCAGGTTTGGACAGATGTTTTCTTCAAGGTTTCCTTGATTTGTTTGCATATATGTTTATTTGTTCAGGTATGTTCTAGCTTCTCTTCTCCTCTATGATTTATTTTCCAGCTCTCCTTGGGCACAGTTTATTTAGACTGACCTGTAGGGGGCTTTAGAGGGGGAGGAGCTAGCTACTATTCAAATTTATTAAAGTTCCAGCTCCCGGTTATCCCACATCTATACCACACTGTACTGAGACTCCAGTGTCCCCTGTGGAATCGGAGAAAGGGATTTATCGGTAAATACCAAAATCCTGTTTTTGCACAAAAAAAATCTTTTATGTCCAACTCTATATGAATCCCTACATGCTTAGATGTAATAACATCTTCTATGTACAGTGTTTATCACACAGTGTAAATTTTAGGTCACCATCAAACATCATAATCATCATTGTCACAAGTAGTAGATTACAATTGGGATACCAACATCTGGAAAGCTGCCCATTGGAATCCCGAAGCTGGAAACTCAATGAGGGACTAAAGATAGGCGTCTAAATCCCAACGCCTATCTTTAGCTCGACGCCGAAAACCCGATGCCCAGCATCCAGAACGAAGGTAAGCCTGGGCTTTGTAGCTGTTAGCTGCAGGGGTGGAGGGTTAGGGTTAGGAGCCCCAGGGGAGACTTAGGGTTAGGCACCTCCTGGGGAGGGTTAGGGTTGGGGAAGGGGAAAGGGAGGTTAATGTTAGGCACCACTGGGGGGAGGTTGGTGTTAGGCACCCCAAGGAAGGATTAGGTTTAGGGTGCTGGAAGGGGGATTTAGGTTTAGGCACCACAGGGGGGAGGTTAGGGTTAGGCACCTCAAAGGAAGGGTTAGGTGAGGGAGGGGAGAGTTAGGATACTAACGAGCCCTAGTCGGGATCTTCATTGTTTGGCCTTCCACTGTCAGTACCAATTCCATTAAAATTACCTTGACCCTGGGCCCCCTGCTTCAGCTCCCACTATCCCCACTGTAGAATTTATTAATCCACAGAAGAAAAAATACTTCCAAGAGATAAAAATAATGAGACTTATCTTAAAACTCCAGAGCCAGCAGGAGTACAGGTTGAATATCCCATATCCAAAATGCTTGGGACCAGGGGTATTTTGGATATCGGAATATTCCGTATTTTGGAATAATTGCATATAATAATGAAATATCTTGGGAATGGGACCCAATTCTAAACACAGAATGAATTTATGTATTATATACACCTTATACACACAGCCTGCAGGTCATTTTATACAATATTTTCAATAATTTTGTGGCTCAGACAAAGTTTGTGTACATACATGAAATTCATTATGCTTCATATACACCTTATACATACAGCCTGATGGTAATTGTATACTTTATTTTTTTTAATAATTATATGCCTTAAACAAAGTTTGTGTACATTGAACCATCAAAAAGCAAAGCTGTCACTATCTCAGTCATGCTAAAATAATTCCGTATTTCAAAATATTCTGTATTTTGGAATATTTGGATATGGGAGACTCAACCTGTACAATTCCAAGAGGGAGTCCAGATATATGTAGTTCTATTGATCTGGGGATGTTCCAAAGTTCTCAGACACAGCATGGGGGGGCCATCCATACTGGCTCTGGCGTTTTAAGATAACTGTAATTGTATTTATGTCTTGGAAGTATTTTTTGTATTAATTAATTTGTGTTATTTGTAATGCACTAGGTGTATACACTGTTTTTTTTTTAATTATCTTCATGGTAATATAGGCCAGACAGAAATCCATATATACAGCATCTTAATGGTGGAGCAACTGGAATACAAGAAATATCAGAATCAAATGTGTTCATAGCAACACTTTGAAAGGGCCCCAATGCTTCTAGGAGATACCTTTCTCTGCTGCAGTTGTTCATTTTGTGCCCCATAGTAGTGAATTTGTTAATGTTATGACCTACAGTAGTGCCCTAGTTAATGTTATGCTCAATAGCAGTGCCCTAATAGCAGTGCCCTAGTTAATATTATGACCCACAGTAGTGTCCTAGTTAATGTTATGCCCCATAGTAGTGCCCTAGTTAGTTTTGCCACAAAGTAGTGCCCTCGTTGATGTTATGCCCCATAGTATAGTTGGAGTACAGATTCTTCTCCATGTGCGGTATAGACACTGGGCACTAGGACCCAGAGTCAGCAGGTAGGTGCGATCTCTGACCTGAGACTATAGTGAGCATGAGCAGCTGCAGCCATCTTCACTGTGCAAAAGTGCCACAGTACTGCACACAAGTGTAATCCTTAGCTCCCTGAGGTGAGACCTGTATTACCTGCTGTTAACCCCTGCTATAACTGCTACATACATACTGTGCACCATAGTTACCACTCTATTAATTCTGGCATCACCCACTGTTACTCTGTTACCTGCTGTTACCAATAAACCCAGCATCGTGTTTAAGGATTCTGGGTGGCCTAACAGTCACTTTCACATCTGCTACCACCCTATTGGTATCACCCAAAGGTACCACCACAATAGGCTATATCAATAGGTTATGGACCCAGGCTCCCACAATGTGAAGTAAACAAAAAGTTTGAATCAGCATATACATAAAGATGCACAGTGCAGCTGCAATCATGACCTTCACCAAACTGAGAGTTTTAGAGAATGATGCCAGCGAATCGCCCACTGCGATCGGGACTGTGGTTGCAACAACTACGCAGACCCATCGCATGAATGATTGACAGGAAGTGCCGTTTGTGGGTGGTGATGGGGGGGTGGTCGGGTAAACACAGGCGTACCAATGCGTTTGAACACCGTTTCATGGGCATGCATAAATTATCCATTGCAATGCCCTACGCAGCCTGGGGCCTCATAATGCGCACTGAAGTTCGCAATTTCTGAGTAAGATATTTAATATGGTTCAAATAATGGCACTTAAATTCACATATGCAATCAAGTCATCAAAATAAAATCTAAATAATAATTGTAAAATAATACTTTCCTTTTCCTTCTGACACAGCCTTAAAGAAGAGCCATAGCGCAAAACGCGTTGGTGGTGAAGTGTACTAGGTGTCAGAGGAGCCTGTTCCAGGAGTCGGTGACTTTAGATGCTGAGTTGGAGGGGTTCTGGAGCCTTTAATCCACTGGTATATCTACATGAATCTATTGCACTTCACTCTGGTAAAAGCCTCCATTCTATACCCTTATGGAATGTGATTATGTGTTGTACAAGTTGTTAAATAAATTTATGCTATAAACTATATCACACAATGTTGGAGATTTATCCTCCTTCATATTGTTTCATGTATTGAAAAACTTGTGTACAAAAGGACGCTTGATGTGATTAATAAACATTCCTTTTCCTTGTAAGTTAAGTCTAAGTTGTATTTAGATTTTATTTTGATGAAGTGATTGCATATGTGAATTTAAGCTCCATTATTTGAACCATATTATATATCTTTGTTATTTTGTTTTTGGGTGAAAGTTAGGTTTCAAATTGGGCAGCTATATCATTCACTTAGAGAGCACCAGACTGTGTTCTCATATACCATTTATTGTATATTGTAATTCCTGAGTAAGGTCAGAGCTTGTGTAAGTGTGTGTGAGGCTGCAATTGTACTTGATTGTACAGATGTTTTCGCACTCTTGCTAAACAGTACGTATGTGTGTAAGTAAAGTGGACATCCTTATGTAGTGCTGCTGTGGCATTGCGAGTGAAAGTAATTAGCATACTATCGTAGTTTAACTGTGTGCTTAATCACAGTTGCGATCCCTAATGAATCAGACCCTGTGTGTTGTATTTTTGTATCTCTCTTCCAGGACAGTTTGTTTCAAGGCTGAGAGGAAGGTGATATCGGGGCTTGTGGCTGCACAGGATAATTCCAGGTTTATAACAGGGTTCACCAGGGCAATGGAATTAATCCATTTGGCTAAATTTACTAAGCAGCACTTTTAATAACCCCAGTGTCAGCCACTGAATTTAAAGGGCTAATTATATTCCATTAAAAAAACATGAGTTTTGTATTAAATATAAAATGTCTACTATATGTTCAGTGACAGAAACCACTGATGATGAAGTATCACATCCTATTTATGTTTATAATTAAAGAATATAGGGCCTTATTCAGATCCAGTCGCAAGCGCTGAGCGCTCGCAACCGGGTCGATGTTTGCCCACTGGGCATGCGCACGTCGGAGCCTGCTCCGATGTGCTCATGCATGAGACCCAGCTAGCGACGGGCGCTCTGTTGCTATGGGTCTCGCACCAAAGGGGGCGAGCTGTCGATGGTGATTGACAGCTCGCCCCGTTTGGGAGGCGGGCAGGGGGGGTGGCCGGCCAAATGGAGGCGTTTCCGATCAGCAATGATGTCAGTGGGGAGCTTCCTGCTCGATCAGAGCAGGAAGCTCCCTGCGGTTTGCGCTTGCCAAGACCCAACCTTAGGGTCTCGTCGCAAGCCCCGATGGTCGCGATGGTCCTGACCATCGCGCCCATCAACCTGGTCGCTCGCTAGAGCTGTGGGTGGTAACCCACAGCTTAGCTAGCGACCAGGAGGCCGCACTATGGCCCTCATTCAGAGCGACCGCTTGTATCTAGCGATCGACTCTGAATGAGGGCCATAGTTTGAATCCCGGCTTTCGGGATGCCGAAGCTCAGAATGCCGGAGCCGGAATCCCAACAGCAGTCAGAATCCTGGTGCTGGCATCCCGAACACTGGCATCCCAATGGCATCCCAAGTAGTAGGGTTAGGGGGAGGGTTAAAGGTTAGAGTTTGGCACTAGGGTGGGGAGGGTTAGATTTAGGCTGCAGGGAGGAGGTTAGGTACCAGAGCGGGAGAGTTACGTTTAGACTGCAGGTAGGGAGAGTTAGGGGTAGGGTTAAGATACTTACCGACAGGTGTCGGTGCCCTAACCTTGTCGGGATGCCGACATCCAGATTCTGACTGGCGGGAACCCGATTGGTGGCATCCCCTACTCAACCCATAAATATATGTTGCATGCTACTTCCAATACCCAAGCATAAATGTACACATTAAGTGAAACAACCTTACCTGGCATTGGGGCTCGGAATACCTCACTAACAAGCTTTCTGAATTGGCGTAAAATATCTCTGGCTGAAATATTCCCATCCTGATCGACATATTTAGCCATAAATGCTGGAATTGTTTGTCTATAAGCAAGTATGTAGAAACCACCAAAAACATTGGTCAGCTCGATTGTTTGGTAATTAGGGATAGAGATTTGCAGCATGATGTCAAATTCATTTGGCGTTATAATCTGAAAAAAAAGAGGCTATTAAAACATTTCATGACTTATCGTACATATAGACATTTCTGCTTTCATAATCATCTGTTAGTATGAAATAACGAAATGAACAAAGAAAGGGTTAAATGGAATATTCAACTTCTTCCTGACTTCACTATGAAACCCAGGATTAGGGTCAGGACATACACAAGTATAGAATATTTTGAAAAGCCACCTACTGTACTGTTGTATGGCAGATTGCAGGGTCTAGTAGACTGTTCTTCATTTCACCATCTCATCTTTATCATCTTCATCTTAATATGTATAATACCTATTGATTCAGAGTTGTATGTAATTTGCATCACTGCTGCATCTTTGGATGCAACACTGATGCAAAAAAATGCTAATGCAGGAGGAGCTTGAAGGCTAAAGACGCCCTCTGCTGGCACTGCAGATCTGAGTGCTGCGTACGAAGACACACCATCAGATCACCATTGGGCAGCCATCAGCCATCTGAGTAAGCTTATATTTGGTCTCTATATTTAAAATATAACCTTTATGTCCATATATTAAAATCATTACAATTAAATTAAAACATAAATTATGCACAACTGGGTGAAATATTCTTAAATTTAAAGTAAAATAAAGATAAGTTGTGAGGACTGTTCAATAGACAGATCAGAGGAATGATAAAAAAAGGACTTATTTGTGGTGACAAATGCCAGTATTTATCCTGTATGTGTATTGTGTACTAAGGGGAAGCAGTCGGGAAGCCGACAGACGGAATCCTGACCGCCAGCTTCCCGACTGTCTAATCCCGGCAAGGGTTAAATGACAGGTGTCGGGATCCCGACGCCTGTCATTTTACCTACGTTGTGAGACTGACGATTGAAGGTAAGCCGGGCGCCAGACGCGGACAGCTGCGAGGGGGGGAGGTTTAGGTTAGGGCTCCCGGGGGGACTTAGGGTTAGGCACCCCCCCGGGAGGGTTAGGTTTAGGCTAGGGGAAGGGGGGGTTAGGTTTAGGCACTTAGAGGGGGGTTAGGGTTAGGCACTTGGGGGGCAGGTTAGGGTTAAGCACCCCTAAGGGAGGGTTTGGGTTAGGGGTGTGGGGTTAGGTTGGTTTATACTTACCTGTAGCGCAGTCGGGATCTTCACCTCTGTCGGGCTTCCGCTATCGGAATTTGAATCATACCTATCCGTACTAAGATCTTCCACTAAAAATTATTTATTTTGTCTTCAATAGTTCCATCATATCATCTCTCTTATAACTGGCAACTGTTGCCAAACATTGTAATAAAGATGTTTCACAATATCTGTTCTGACTTCCAAAGCTCAGTCACTGATTCAAGATGAACAGCCTACTGAATTCGTTAAAATATGTCCAGCATTGTAATTCATTCCTTATTCCATCTCGCTGATTATGCCTGTCTCAGTTTTAACTTTTGCAATTATTGTTTGCACATTATTTTCATATTGTAATATTGAATTGTATTTTAAATTGAATACAAGAGTCTGTATGCTTTTTTTAAAAGATTGTGTTTTTATGAACACTCTGTTTCTATTATAGTCATATCTGAAAAAAAACTAATATTCTAACTGTTGTATATAGCCTCGGAACTGCGTATGGCATTGCAGCGGCTAATTTATGCATGTCCCTGCAACGGCATTCAAGCGCACTGGCACGCCTGCATTTAGCTGACCCCCCCATCACCTCCCCCAAATGGTATTTCCTGTCAATCAGTCTGTGATGGGTCTGCGTACTTACTGCGATTACAGTCCTGATCGCAGTAGAGTCTTCGCGTATGTGCACTGCGATGCATACGCAGAACGCAATAATCGCCCGATTGCGTGCATAATCGCAATAGCGATCCTTGCTGAATCAAGCCCATGGTGTCAAATTTTTAGGTATAGTTCGTAAAATACTCCTATATTTCTGATAATGTCCTCTAGGGTTACTTACTGTTTAAAATGTAGATGGCAGAGAAGGTGAACCATGTGGGATGTGTCTGTCACTAGCAGGGATGTGCCAGGCTGGAGAGGCGCCACTGCCGCTTTCTCTACATTCCGGGTGCATGCTGAGATTTTGTTACCAGCGCCACCTTCTGGCTCCCGCAATGTGTGTAGGGAGAGATGTCATGACAGCTCTCCCATAGTGCTGAGCAAGAAGAGATGTCGGACAGCAGCGGGCACAGGTGCAGGGTTTCAGGTAAATATAGTGTGTCAGTGTCATTATGTGTAAGGGACATTATTACTGTGTGCCATTATGTGTAAGGGGCACTTCTACTGTGGGCATTGTGTAAGGGGCACTACAACTGTGGGTATTGTGGAAGGGGTACCACTACTGTGGGCATTGTGTAAGGGGCACTACTACTGTGGGCATTGTGTATAAAGGGTACTACTACTGTGGGCATAATGTGCATAAGGGTCAGTACTGTTGACATTGTGTATAAGGGGTACTACTACTGTTGGCATAATGTGTAGAAGGGGTAGTACTGTTGCATTGTGTACTGTATAAGGGGCACTACTGTGTGTTGTAACATAAGGGACACTACTATGTGGTGTAATGTAAATCAGGGGCACTATGTGCAGTGTAATGTGAATAAGATTATGTTACTGTGTGGAGTAATTTGAATTGGGGATACTATTGTGTGACCACACCCCTTCCTTGTGAGTCCACACCCCTTTTGTGTGGTGTGCGCTGAAGGCGTGCGCTATCCCTTTATAAAATCTGGGAGAGAGGGCACAAATTTAGTTTGCAGGGGGGCGCGGAACACTCTAGCACCGGCCCTGGTGACTGGAAAGACAATGGGAGACAGAGGGTGACAAGGAGAGGCAGAGTGTGACTGTGGGGAGCTTGTGGGAGGGTGACAGAGAGAAAAGTGGGAGTCAGGGAGAGTTAATGGGTGGCGGGGGAAGGCATAGGGTGATGGAGAAAGGTATAGAGTGGCAGGGAAATACAGTGGGAGACTGGCAGGCAGTGGGTGACAGGTGGAGGCAGTGGGTGACAGAGATGCAGTGGAAGGCAGAGGGTGATGGGGAGGCAGAATGTGGCAGAAGAGGCAGTGGCAGAGCGTGTGTGCTGGGGAGAGAGGCTGTCTCCAGCTGAGCTGCAGCAAACTCCTCTCTCCCTGCCCAATGTGCAGTTGATCCAGGCCCCTCCAGCAAGCCAGGGCACAGGTTAAGAGTAGGGATGTGCAGGATCGGATTAGTTTGGATTTGCATGCCGGGTTAGGATTTTTCCCTCCAAAAATCGGGGCTCAGAAAGAGGCAAAACGTCATCTTTCATGGACAAACATCATCATTCCTGGACTTGTCCGAATCCGAACCCGGCGTGCAAATCCGAACTGATCCAAGCCTGCACATCCCTAGCTTAGAGTACCCTATCTCCCATCTTGGCACTCCTGGATGTGTATATAGGGCGACAGCGCCTTCTGACATTTTTACCATGTATCTACTTCTGCCGCTGTTGACAGCTCAGTCTGTCACTTTTATTCTTCTGTGACTTCTCTTATTGGTATTCAATAGACATATTCTGACTTTGGTTGTGTTGCTTTGCACACACGGAGGTTTCCACATGTTTGTATGTGGTTTTATTTTACTTACAGTGACAGTGTTGTCCACCATATTTGGACCATGTCTCATAGATTTATAACATTAGGTGCACTATACAAGCTGCAGGCTGAAGCATCATATACAGTACATAAGTTTTGGAGAGGACCCCCATTTTTCCAGTATTTGAAATTTAAATGTGATGGCTCAATATACTGTAAAATGAAAGCATAGAACAAATAAACTATTGAAGACTAAAAAATAAATCATAGAATTTTTTAAAAAATAAAATGTAGTGTCCATTTTTGTCTCATCAAAGTAGCTACCTTTTATAGAAATAACCACCGAACACACTCATATCACCATTTCTACAATGGAAATCAATTATTGGTTGGGAAGTTCTTCCTAACACTGTTGCATAAATGTGTTGCACCCCTTTGGTTCTTGGTGTAAGTCACTCTATGCAAATAGATGACTGGGGATCCAGCAAAAGAGCCTCAGGCCATCACACTGGGCGGTGACCATGCAGTTGCACAGAACAGATGCGTCTCGTGAGTGTCATGGCAGTGTTCTACTAGCCCAACTCTCGTGTTTATTTGAGGTATCTGAACACTGATAGGATGCCTTTTCCAGATGGATCTTCCAGCATGTTGTTGTTGCAAGTACTAATAATGACGGAAAGAACATTGGGTGGAGTGATACCCCAGAATCACTGACAGTCTACTGCCGTACTGCGTGCGTAATCACAGACCCTTTCTGCACATACACAAATTCCGGAACATCAGTAACCTGCAATCAGCAGTGCTCACTGAATCACCCACTAAGAAAGTGGTTCCCAAACTAGGTGTGTCAGGGCACTTCCAGGGGTGCCACTGGTTGGTGGTCTGGGACCAAATAAAGATCAGTGTAATAGGCAAAAGTAGTGCTTGTGGCTGCCAATCAAAAATGTGTACAAACAGAAGCACATCTCTATCCACCACCCAATAACTGAAGCTTAAGGTGACAGATAAGCACAATTTACATAATTTTATATTTTTTTATGAAATTCTCAATAAAAAATGATAGGCCTAGGGGAGTTGTGAAAAAAATGCCCATACTCTAGGGTGCCGTGATTCAAGAAAGTTTGGGAACCACTGTCCTAAGATGTTACCACTGTAATAAACAAGTCAGCAGTGTGTGATAGAATAACTTATTAAACAATTTGGCAGAGAATCCGATATATAATAATGTAGGCATGTAAATTTGTAATCTTGTGTGTAACTGTATAATGTTATTTAGGGCAGGATGTACAAAGCAGCGCATCTGGCATTTTCAGGGGTTTGACTGCATTTCTACCCTTAGTACATCCTGCCCTTTATGTTCTATCTCATATGTACGGTGATACGGAACCCATGTTTCACAATATACAGTAAATAAAAGGTAATACTAATGGTAATAATAATCAAAGTATGGTATTCTTACCTTGAGTTTTTCATAGTAGCTTCCACTAGAAAATATTTCTATTTTACTGAAAAACTCATCATTTTTTAGATGGTCAGATGTCATAATTGCATTAATGACCTTTCCTATTATATCTGATGCATTAGAAACGTCCTTCTTCTTCATTCCCAATTTCTCCAACACATTCTTCAGACTTCCATGGTTTACGGTATTAACACCTGTTGGATATCTGGCTGCCATTTCTTACGTGCTCCTGAGTAATGTGCAATTGCTAAAATCACATGCCAAGCGCTTCCTTTTATAAACAGCTCTCTCTCCTCCCACGTAGGTGAACACGAAGAAATAAAACTGAAAGTGTTTGTCGCTAACCTTTTCACTGCCAGATGCTACGTAGTGTTTAGGAACAGCACATACATACATAGCTGTATGGTAAATTCTGGCCACCCCTTGCAGGAACAAAATAGAATTTGGGTGGGCCCCAGAGTAAGTAACTTTTGGGGGCTCCAGTAAATAAAATGAATTGTTAAAATTATATAGTGATACTGTTGTATATCAGCCAGCATTGTGCTTCTATTTGCTAATCCTTGTTGGCAGATGACATGACATATTTTGAAAAGTAAAACACTATATACAGCTGTTTACAATTTTATTGTAATAATATAACAAGTACCAAAACAGATATGTATAAGACTTCCACATATCACAGGAAGTATTAAATAAGCTAAAAAATATATTTTTATTAAAGCAACGTGTGTTACATACAATATTGAAAACACAATGCATATATCATACATTGAAAAAATTAATTTCAATATGGCCCAATACAAACAAGTCAAACAAGGAATAAATGAGACAATTGTACAACTAGATATATAACAATGAATTGTCACAATGGCTATCTAAAACATAGGGAACACAAAAGATAAAAAGGAAAAATTAGGTGTTCCTATATATACAAGAATGTTAAGGAAATTGACAGTTGCAAGCACGTTATATGTAATGACAAATAAACATAATCAAAGCACTATAGAAAAATAGAAAAGTATCAAACATGCTCCCCCCTCCCCCCCCAGGAACGCACAGTGACAGGAGGATCACCCTCCACCATATGTAGAAGATACCAAGAGGTATTGCACAGAGAATTGTGAACTTGTGTTTGTATGGCCAGCGCCAGGGTAGCTATGAAGTTTTCTCACATTTTGAAAAACCTCTGTTTTTACCTCTTTTTCCAGCATAATCGCCCCCATTCCATACGAAAAAGATAAAACTTTGGCCCTGATTCAGAGCCGCTCGCAAGCGGCCGCTCGTTCGTTCTGACCGATGTTCGCACACCTGCGCATGCGTACGGATTTTAATACGCATGCGCGAACCAGTCAGTGCGGCCGAAAATCGTTTTTTCGCTATATAGCGAATGCCTGCTATTTTGATTGACAGAAGGAGGCGTATGTGGGTGGTAACAGGGGAAGGTGCTTGAAAACGGGGGTGTGGAATTCGAACGCAGGCGTGCTTAAAGGTCAAAACGGGCGTTTTAAGGGAGTGCATAATTAATACAGCAGCGTAATTGACCACGTCACTTGTTTTTTTTTTACTCAGAACTGCTCGCAAAATAGCGGTTGAAAAAAACAGCCACAAGAATAGCGAGCAGTTCATACGCTGTTCGATGTACTCGATTAATCTAATAAATAGCGGACATGACGTATGGTGCAAGCGGCAAGGGGGTGTATTTTTCAAAATTAGAACCGCAAGTTTTGCTCGCTCGTTCAGACTTAGAGGCGTGAACAGACTGCAATTAGCGAACGGTTCATTTGAATAGCCACCCCTTGTTTTAGAACGAACGACCGCAAATAGCGAGCGGCTCTGAATGAGGGCCTTTGTTTTAAAAAGGGAGATATGTGGGGGCGTAGGGTGTATCCACTCTTGAAGAATCGATTTATGAGCTTCTGCACTGACTGCCAACAGCAACCGTCTGCTTCCCTTTAATAACCTAAGAGTAAGTGGGAGAATACCAAACAGTGCCCACTCTGGAGTCAAGGGCAGATCATTTACCAAGTGTTTTTGAAAATAATTGTGGACTTGAAGCCAAAATCTGCAAGTTAATGGACAGGACCCCATGCAATGGGTTAGGTCAGCTTGGGTAAACCACATATAAAGCAGTTATGAGTTGTTGATAGCCCAATGAGAAACCTTCTATGTGGGGACAAATATGTTCTATGTAATATATTAATGAACATCTTTGTGTACATGGAGGATGAAAGTAACTGACAAGGCCTAGTATGAGCTCGCAACAACTCTTCATTCTGCAAACCCGAAAGCTGTGAGAGCCAGGTTGCAAGTCCCCCCTGGGACATGCAGTGGTTAATAAGAACCTGTAAAGGTTTATAGGCCAGGGAACTCGCCCCCCTACTTGCTGGTGGTTGCAGAAGCAGTGTGGTTACAGAGTTTTGGCAATCAGGTGGAGAGCAGTGGTGAATAACTAAGCTGACATAGGGCCTTTTTTTTGGGTGCGGCCTCTTGGCCGCTCGCATAGCTGTTGGTGACCACCCACAGCTATAGCGAGCTGCCATGAAGATGGTCGTGATGCCTCCGTTTGGGCAGCCACCCCCCCGGCCCGCCCACCAAAGGGGGCGAGCTGTCACTCAACATCGACAGCTCGCCCCCTTTGGTGCGAAACCCGGAGCGACGGATTGCCCGTCGCTAGCCGGGTCTCGCGCATGTGCACGACGGAGCCGGCTCAACGCTTGCGACCGGGTCTGAATCAGGCCCATAGTGTTGGGCCAAAAGAAAAGCCACAGGGTACATACAGTAGTTAATACAGGAAACCTCAGTTGCCTCTTGGAATGCGAGAGGCCGCTTGTTTGATGTACTAACCAAACAGCCAATATTGGTCACTCCTCCCGTTCACCACAAATTAAAAGGGTATACAGCTCGGCTTTCCTGGAAGTCCTAGTTTGACATAGGAGGAAGATAGAGATATTTATGTGCATTTAAGTTATGTCTGTGGCGCAGTGTGTGCCATCATTTTCTGGTAGTCCAAGCAGTGAATTCTCCCTAAGATTATTCTGGATTTCCTGGTCCTGAAGGTGTAAGAAGGAGATTAGGTCTTCCCCTGCCAGGAACTAAATAAGCTAATTATAACATAAAATGTTCTTTATGAGATGCAGATATTTCAGTGACATTTTTGATATTGCAGTTCACACAGTATTTAATTTTCATTGTTCATGAAATACTTATTACATTCAGTACCATCTTAATGTATTGTTAAAGTCTGTGGGCCTAATTCAGACCCGCTCGCGAGCGCTGAGCGCTCGCAAGTGGGTCGATGTTGGCCAAGTGCGCATGCGCGAAACCCGAATAACGACGGCCAAGCCGTCATTATGGGTCTCGCACCAAAGGGGGTGTGCTGTCGATGGTGAGTGACAGCACGCCCCCCTTTGGAGGGCATGCTGGGGGCGTGGCTACCCAGAAGGAGGCCGCTCTTAAATTCAGAGGGACGGCCCTGATTCAGAGCGAGCGCTCTGTCAGAGCGTCCGGCTCTAAATCAGGGCCTGTGTTTGTTGTGGACCCAGGGTGGTAACAGGAGTAAATACCTGAACAGGTTTAAACTGAAAAGTAGGTTGTTTAATGTAAATGTTGGTAGACAAGAACAATAAGATAACTAAAGTCCAGTAATAACAAACTAATTACTGTAGCAGGAGGAAACTGTAGTGAGTGGGAATAAACAAATGACAGAGATGAATAAGGTGAATCCAGATAGACTGTAAAGGTGAAATGGATATCCGGGTATGCAGAATAATGGCTGAGAGGGATATCCAGAAATGCTGTGATGATGGCTGAAGGGAGAATCCGGAAATGCTGTGATGATAGCTGAAGGGAAAATCCTGTAATGCTGTGATGATGGCTGAGAGGAGAAACAGGTAATGCTGTGATGATGGCTTTACAGGAATGGGTTAACTGTGGAGACAGGTTCAGGCAGGAGTGGGTCTGGTGGAAGGTGCAGGGCGATCTCCAGCAAAGGGCAAGGCAGAGCAGTGCAAGCTGCAGGGAGCTGAAGGCAGACAAGGAGCTAGAGCAAGCACCGGAGCACAGATCTCAGAGTCAGGAGCGCAGGAACTCTCTCTCACAGCTGCCGCTGTGAAACACGTTGCACTTGCAACTAGAGGGTGCTCCAAACACCCTTAAGTACCCAGCAACAGAACGTGATAGGCCAGAGAGAGCAGGTGACCCACAGTGGCCTGCTATGTCACATGGCCAAAGACAACATGGTGGTGCAGAGATGCCACTAGTCTTACCCGTCAGTATGGCCCAACGCTGGCAGACCTCTGCGTACACGCAATGCCAATCTTCACATGCCAGCTCCCCAGCCAGAAGGAGCATGCCACAGCGTCCTCACTGGTAAGGACTGTAAACCTCCACACCGTGAAACCTGGGTCGTGACAGGTATTGCCACACTGGGCAGCTGTCCAGAGCTTCATAATTCTAGGGACCTTTGATCATCTCCCCGTGCTGATGCCTGCAAAGATTCTTGGGAGGCAGGTAGAGCATGGAATGAGTGGCACCACACAACTGTGCGCTTTGTGCATATGGCAGTCAGCTAAGATGCAGGCAGAGATAGATGCTCCCTGGCCACTCTGATTGTGAATTACATTCATTCAGAATGACTAGGCAGCATTATCTACCTGCCTCCCAGCCTGCACCCAGACAATAAATGGCTGTCAGCATGCTAATTGGTGGTGCTACTGCTGACAGCCTGTCACTGTATGGAAGCATGTGGAGAGATGGCGCAGTACCACAGGAGGGGTACTGTAAGTAATAATATTTTTTTTAAATTGTGTGTGGGGGGAGTGGATTGTCAGATCTGGGGTCTGCTTTTATGAATTGGGGGAGGCATTTGGTAGTCCAATCTGGGGTCTTATTTTATTAATTGAGAAGAGGAGGCAGTGGGTATGATTTTATTAATTGGGGGGTGTCAGTGGGTGTCCAATCTGGGGTCTGAATTTAGAGGCGCCAGTGCATTGCTTTGCCCAGGGTTTACTATGCTGTTAAGACAGTCCTGATTATATGCACTATCTGAACAGCAGTCAGCAAAACTGCATAGGTGAAGAATAATTAGTTTATGGGTGCAGGATGTGGTTAATATCCCTACGATCTGGATGCCAACTGACGAAATTCCGATCACCGACAGAACACCGACATTGGAATCTCAACATGACTGAAGGTGCCGTCGTCGGAATCCCGGCAGCTGGCATCCCGATCGTAAGGAGACTGAGGCAAGGTAAGCAGCAGCCGCGGGAGGGGGGGGGTTAGGTTTAGGCACCCCAGGGGGATTAGGGTTAGGCTGCGAGAGGGGGGAAGTTAAGGTTAGGTTCCAAACAGGGGGGGGTTAGGTTCAGGCATCAATGGGGGAGGTTAGGGTTAGTCATTAAGGGAGGAGGGTTAGGCACTAAGGGGGGAGGGTTCGGTTTAGGCACTTACCGGGAGGGTTAGTATTAGAGTACAAAAAAGGGGGGTTAGGGGTCAATAGGACAGGGGAATAGTGCTCACCGCTCCCCTGTCGGGATTCCAGCCGGCATTTCCTCCGTCGGTATTTCATACCGATTCCAGGGGTGCTATGGATGCCCCACTTATATTCCCTCTCTGAGCTCTGCACATATTGCAGGTTCCGATTAATATTTAAACAATAAAAAGCCACAAGTTGATTACATAGTTCTTCACAGTCTAATGCAGCACTACTCTTTGCTTAATTAGTGTTCACTCTAGTTCCGGCGGTTGGCAGGGTGCCGGAGCTAGAGAGGGCACTTCCATGCCACCCAAAAAGGGGGCATGGCCATTGAAAAGGGGGCATGTCTATAAGATGCATCACCTTTTTGTCACTCTTGGGGGTGTGCCCGACACTTACAGACATGCCGGTCAGCCCCCAAGCGCTACTGACAGGTAGAATAGATGCCGGGCACATGCGCCCAGCGTCTATTTACTGGCGGTGACCGGGTCACGGCACATTTCCCCACCCACGGTACACTGCGACCCGCGGGTGAAGACGGCTCCCGCATTCTGTCTTAGCGGTGCGCTGCGCAGTGAGGGCAGGGTGCTTTTTGCCCTCCAGAAGGAGGTCTGGGCACAGCGCCCCGCTAAAACAGCCTAGCGGGAACGCTACTTAATTAACAAATTGAATAACATATAAATTATAAATATGAATGGTAAGATTAAATGCTTGAACACCCTTCCAGTTGATATAATATTTAATGTGTGTTTTTGAGGCCTTTGGGAATGCTCTTACGAGATGTTTCCTTTGCCTAAAAAAACCTTCCACCTTACCAGAATGAGACCAGAGACACCTCCACACTGCTACAGGTACCTGTATCTCCTCCATCAATTAGCATAATAAAGTGTATCTTGTAATAGGATTACCTAGGCAGTTGAAAATTGTTGATGTACTCCTAGCAGGGATAGATTAAGATTTGTGTATGATATCTTCCAGATCCATTCACCACATACTCTAGTTGCCCATCGTGCAGCCTATCAGAAGGAACCATGGGTGTCTGTAAAGTGATGAACTAGGCTGCTACGTGGATATGGTTTGTTAATGAACAGCGCTGCAGATATAAAACCAATAAAGAGATGCAATTGTGCCCATATAATCTCAAACTATATAATTTATTATGTATTATGCACAGATATATAAAATAAAAATAAAACCACATAACAAATCTGGAAAAAAATGCATGAGAAAATCTGTTGTATATATTGTATCACATCCAGATGCTGGAAAAAGTACCAATAGATATACTGTACATATCAATGTATTTAAAAAATGTGTTCTGCTGTCCCAGCCACAGCAAAATCTAGATATAGACAGTTTAATGAATAGGCATTCAGCCGCGTCAGGCTGTAAGCATAAAGTCACTTTTTGGAAAAATTAAATCAAACGTTCTATATATATTCACTGCGACAATCAGCTCCTATGCCGTTTACTGTACTGTATATAGTGAAAACAGACAGTTAGTACAGACCTCCACCGCCTTTGTATTGATAAATCGGTTATTCCTGCCCGTTGCTTGAGTCTTCTATATGGAGGTTGGAACTCCCTAGAAATCCCTATGGGAAGAAATGCATTAGGTAACTACACAGATTTGTCTGCAATTCCCAGCTTATTCAGCATCATCCAGTTGAGTGGTTCGTATGTGCTTGCGTAGTCTAGAATCTTATTCGCCTCTTTGTTATAGTCCTTTGTATTGAGGACCACAATGCTACCCCCCTTGTCTGCAGGCTTTATTATCAGTTTTTTGTTATCGCTGAGTTCTTTTAGTGTCCCAATTTCTGCATTGGTCAAATTCATGCGTCTATTCGTATGTTTCTTTGGGATTTTTTCTATGTCTTTGGTTACTAGTTTTTCGAATGTTTCAACCATATGTCCTCTACAATGTTGGGGATAGAATTTGGATTTTGGTTTTAGTTCTGAATGTTTGTATCTTGTGTCTACAGGTTATCTGTATGTCTCTTGGTTATTGCTGTAATACTTTGCTAATGTTAGATTGGAAATAAATTTATGTAGATCCAAATATGTTTGGAACTTGTCAGCTTGGTTGTGGCTGCAAATTTCAATCCTTTGTTTAACAGTCTTTCGTGGTTCTGTGTGAGTGTGATGTCACTCAGATTGATTATGCCGTTGTCAGTGTTATGGTGTTCTGTCTCTTTGGGTCACTTGCATGCGCATTTCATCTATAGATTGTAAGCTTGCGAGCAGGGCCTTCCTACCTATATATCTGTCTGTTATTACCCAGTTTTGCTCTATTAATGTTTACAATTGTAAAGCGCAACGGAATATGCTGCGCTATATAAGAAACTGTTAATAAATAAATGCGCTGGCTTCCTTCCCACCAGTCCCGCATGCTAAAGCGCTGCTCCTGGCTCATGGACATGCAGGGATCCCCTCTGAGTCCGGTGGGAGAGTCCCTGTCTCACGCCTCACCATTGTAAGTAGTTCAAGTCAGGGGGAGAAAGCCATAGTCCCAGGGGAAACAGAGAACAGTTAATTCTGGCACAAAATGAGACATGTAAATGTCAGTCCCTGGCATAAGTAAAGAATATAATACACTCCATTGTATCACTAATACATCTACAACAAAACATGTACATCACTCTCTTTCTGATAAAATAGAGGCAACCTAACCCCACTGGTACTTGTAAGTGGTACTCTCAAAACTAGGGGTACCACATATGCCACCCCCAGCTCTCCGGCATTTCTGTCAAATGATCTATTGATCCCCCTGCAACCAGCTTTTTTATTACATGCTACCCCATTTTCTCTGACATGCCCCAGTAGTCACCAGCATTTCTATCACATTATAGCCTGCCTGCTAGTTTTTCATACATCATAGTGGTACGCAAACCATCGGCCTGTGTTTTTCAGTGTGGGGACTATAATATCACTGAGCAGAACTGTCTGATTTCTCTCACATAAATGTGATACGCTCGTTGTGTGGGGGCAAGATGATCACTCGATGTGTGTTGATGTTACCAATATTTACGCAGGGAAACGATATCATACACATATGAGACGGCAGCAGTGGGTGTTCTTATGCTCGGGCAAGCTTTGAAACTATTAGCATATTTTTGTTCCTGTGTACCATGCACAATTGTAGCTGCGATCGCATTAGCGTCCATCTCTGAATCAGGCCCTTAGTCCATAAACATGCTAGTTAGATATTCATGTGTTTTGTCACTCGACAGCTGTCTCTGATGTGGCTTGATTATAAATAGTTACATAGAGGCGTTTTACATTGCAGTTTTGTATATATCTCCTAAAAAAGATATGTTTGCAAAACCGAAAATAAGTAAAACAAAAAATTGAGTAAAGCTTCAATATTTAAAATGCAAGACTTCTCCAACTGACTTTTTTTCATTAATTTGTTGTGGAATTTTGCTGGAAGCACCCACAAATGGATCTCCAATGACCTGCATACTGTAATCGTAGCCCAATTATTTCAGATACTTTTTGAGATCTAGATCTTGAAACACCATGCCCCTCACAAAATTAACATGGAGATTTTGGACCCACCATTCATAAAAGGGCACAAATGTTATTATTACCCTGTAATGTCCTAACCCCATTGTTAGATCATTCATGTATCCCCTCTAATTTTTGGCCTTCACGTGTAAAAAAAAAAAGAAAAGCAAATTTTCTGGTCGTCTTTATTACCATGTAATGAGTAAAGGAGTTTACACCACAGTTAGTTAATTATAGCTCTATATCAATTATTCTTTATACAATAAAGTTTACATTTAAACTAGACAATGATTTCAAACTAAGGGGCCTATTCATCAACACTAAAATAACGGTTTTAAGGACATTTTCCTTAATTACCGTTTTTTTTAGCATTCATTAACACACTTAACATAGGAGATATCACTGATATATCCTGGTTAAGTCCATCTGAGTTAATTTCCACACTCCCCATACATTAGTATGGGGTTGCAGAAATTAGGCTATTCATCAAATTCTGAAACTTACGTATTTTCGGAATTTGATGGTGATACTATACGCCACTCTCAGATAGCGTATAGCGGTTTATACTTACCTGCTTTCAGCATGAACAGGTCCTCCTCGGCTCCCTCCATCGCTCCCTGGTCCCTCCTCCAGCTCCGACTGCTGCTTTGACACAGACTGTGTTCTCCCGGCAGAACACAGTAAAGTTTAAAAAAAAAAAATCTTCAGGCGAGAGGTTGGGGTCCGCGGCTGCATCCTGGCCTGGCGGCCAGGTAGGTGGGAGAGGGGAGCGGTGGCGAGGGGGATGGGGGTGGCGGACGGACACAGAATTACAGCAGCTGTAATCAGTGCTGCGCATGCGCTGCTTTTGTGAACGTAACGGCGCATGCTCAGCAATGATTACAGATGCGGTAAGTTAGAGTATATAGGGAAAAGTATCTATTTTCTGAAAAGCTGCCAGCGCAAACATGCTTTTCGGAATAGATACTTATGGAGAGGAGGAATGATAAATTCCTCCGGTAATTAGGTAGAACTCAATGCGAGTTCTAAACCTAATTACCTCCATCAATATTTTAGTAATGGTGAATAGGCCCGAGGGTGAAGACAGAGTTGATACATATAGATGTTTAGGTGTATTAGTATTTATCATGACCGGGTCGCTTTATTCATCATAAAAAATGCATAGTTATTTCAGTTACAATTTTATAATATTGACAATATCACTGATGACTATTTAGCACGGGCAGCAATATTGTTTTTAATCCAACTTACAGTATATCTAGGCACCTTGTTACTTGTATAATGCTTAAAAAGAAAAAGTAGAAATCATCCCCTCAAACCAGTTTCTCCCTATTTTCTTAAATTGCAATATTGCTAGCAAATCCTAATCAAGGCTACTTTAATCCTTTGGGACACCTTTTGGAGAGCCCAGGTATATTTTTTGCCACTAGTTCTAAACCCTTATGATTTTTAGTATTATAGTACTTTTATTTCTCATACAACTAATGACTAAGTGTAAAATTTTTTATAATTGCTAATTATACTGGCGTCACTCTGGTCAGAGATGCCTGTATGTTCTAATCAGATCAAAAATCAGCAGCTAAGACAGGCAGATAGGCCCAAACTGCAGTTTCGCGGTAAGAGGTAAGCACTTCCAGGCAGTGGGTTTAGACTGAAAGACAGGCCCAGGCATTGAGTTCAGGGTGATAGGCAGACAATGAGTTTATGCAGATACACAAGCAACAGGGAAGTGGGTTCAAGGTTACAAACAAGTAGGACGTGTAGTAGGGTTGGGGTGACAGTCAGGCAGCGGGTTCCGGAAGACAGACAGGGAGGTTTACAGGAACGGGTAGAGCTCCGCAGAGTGAGATATGAAATTGCCTTGTGCTGAGTTGCTCCTGTGATCTGATTCAATACTATTTATCTACTTTGAGAGGGCAGTTGGACATCCAAATTCTGGGTAAAATAATGGATAACTGTGATTTTTTTGATATTCGATTTGATCATAAAGATATTTACAGCTTGCTTTGTCTACAAACTCTGAACTAAAAAGATTGTGGGAAGGTATGAAAAAGTTGGGAAGAGTATACTTTATAAGACATGTCTGGAAGAATTCAATGTATGTGTGAAAGCATAAATCCAGATCGTCCAGTTTCCAGTCGTCATCTTTTGTATATTCCGTACACATATGCAGTAATGCAGTCTTAGCATGGTAGGAACAGAACTGGTTCATTCTTCTTTTGATTCCGCTTTCTTTAAGCAATTCCAGCAAGTTCTTCATCAGTTTTAGGCACTGTTTTCTGAGAAAAAAATAATAATACAAGAACATCAGATGCTTTTTTTATTTTACTATAAATGCTTTTTAAATGTTAGATTATTAAAAGATTAATAGAGGTATACTTACCTGCAAGCTAATATGCACTGGTCTCTACTATTTAGACATGGAAAGGTTCCCTCAATAGCTTTTCAATGGGACATTATAAGTAAATCTCTGTATTATTTTTAAAACAAAGTCCTCCGGTCTTGTCTGAAATATCTTTGACTCTGATAAAGCTTTGGAACATTACTTCATTACTTATTTATACTGTAACTATATTTTTGTTAATCATTTTTTATGCATAAGCATCTTGAATTTTTGTTTACACAAATATCATAAAACACAAAAATGATATTGTGGTACCAAATCATTAACTACAGATAGTATTGCTTATTGAAAACACTGTAGAGTTGTAAAAAGACCAGCTAAATCATCTTTCTCTATGACTAGCATCACAGAATTACAGAACCATTTTACAGCCTAGCAATAATATAAGCAAAAACTATGATGTGAGGATATGGGGTTCACAGATCACGGAGACTTGTTGATAGATGAAAACTTGAAACAAGGTTTATTTGTAAGGACAGGCTCAACCACAGCACAGCACAGCACAGCACACTCGAACAATAACAATACCCAGCAAAAAAGCAAAGAGACCAGCAAAGTCCATTGGCTTGGCATAGCCTGCTCATGAGCCAAAGTTAGTTCCAGCAACGGGTTAAGCTTTTGGGGCCTATTCATCATAACTAAACTTTCCCTGGAGGTAATTAGGTTTAGAAATCGCATGGAGTTCTACCTAATTACCAGAGGAATTCATCATTCCTCCTCCCTATAACTATCTATTCCGAAAAGCTGTCATTTTTGCGATGACAGCTTTTCGGGAAATAGATAGTTATCCCTGTCTACTCTAACTTACCGCAGCTGGAACAAGTGCTGCACATGCGCTGTTACATCTGTAAAACCAGCACATGCGCAGCACTGCCTACAGATGCGGTAAGTTTGTGTCCCCCCCTCCGCTCACCTGCCCCCCCTACCCCCCCCCCCTACCCCCCCCCCCCTCACCTCTCCCCCACTCATCACTTACCTGCTCGCGCAGAAGCCTCCGGCTCCGTCTGCTATGCTGTCATGTGGTCTCCCAGCAGCACACAGTACTGTTTAGAAAAAAAATCATTTTTTTTGTCTAAACTCTATTGTGTTCTGCTGGTAGAACACATGACCGCATAGCAGAAGGAGCCAGAGGACGCACCAGAGCGCCGGAGGAAGACGTCCGGGGACCTGCACAGCTGTAAGCAGGTAAGTGTTACCTGCTATTCGTCACCTCACAGTGGCGAATAGTAACTACATCAAATTCTGAAAATACATAATTTTCGGAATTTGATGGATACCACAATTTCCATATCCCCATACTAATGTATGGGGAGTGTGGAAATTAACGCAGGGGGACTTAGCAAGGAGATATCAGTGTTATCTCCTGTGCTAAGTATCTTCATGAATACTAAAATAACGTTAATTAAGGAAAATGTCCTTAAAAATGTTATTTTAGTGTTGATGAATAGGCCCCTTTGTCTTTAAGTTAAGGCAAAGTCTAGGAAAAGGGGTCTGATAAGTATTTCAAAAGTGCTGTGTCCCACAAGATCTCCTGGCAGAGCACAACCTCAGAACCTAAAGCCCAGAAATTACAAGATCACTGTCTGAAATGCTATTTATGCCTTCTTATTCCCTCCCCCCAGGACTTTTTTCACTTCCTAGAGTACCATACACAACGTTAGGTTAGTTTGTTGATTAGCTTATCCCCCGTACACATAGGGCTGCAACTTCTTGAGTGCCCAAACTATGGCCAGGAGAAAAAGGCCACTGGGTATTCACAACCATCCGCTCCCACTTGGTTCAACAAAACTCTTAGGCCACAATCAGAGGCATCTGTTTGTACAATGAACCGCCATCAGAAGTTGGGGGTGGCTAACACTGGGGACTGGGACAAAATCTCCTTAAGTTGGGAAAAAGCCTGCTCATACTCAGGGGTACAGTCAATATGTCGGGTGTACTTTTTGGTTATCAGATCATTCAGCAGTTTGGTGATGGTGCTGTACTGGGGCACAAACTTACGATAGTACCCCGCCATACCAAGGAAGGCACATACCTGTTTTTGGTTAGTGGGGTGAGGCCACTTCAGCATGGCCTTAATTTTTGTAACGCACTTATGTGCAGGTACTAGCACCATCACTTTCTGTCCAAATTGTAGCTCCCTTTCTTGTGTCTGCTGGTTGTAGTACTGGCGCTGCCATTCCTGTGCATCCAGTGCGAAAGCTGCATTAACTGCTGCAGTCTATTTCTCATTTAGACCACATATTCCAGAACAGGAACCTCAGGTTCCTGGAACATCCCTTCCCAGCTTTCCCTAACTAGGTCGAGAGGGGAGAATGCAATAAAATCCTGCTGGAAGTTCTCGGTACGTGAAAAAATAGATGCTACAATGACTTCTCCCAGTCCCCCCTCAAGCTCAGCATTTGCCCGCAGCAACTGCTTAAGGGTCCTGTTAAATCTCTTGCAGAGCCCATTTGTCTGGGATAGTCGGGGGTGGTGGGGAAGGGATGAATCCCAAATTTGTCCCATACTGTCTGCAGCAAGTCCCCTTGAAATTGTGTCCCCTGATTGGTAACCACTTCTTGGGGAAATCCATGAGTGCCTGGGCAATGTGCTTGGCATCTTGGCATTGCCTCTAGATATCTAGTCGTGTAGTCGACTACAGTCAATATGCATTTCTTCCGTGTTCAGCTTGGTTTCTTAAAAGGCCCCATGATGTCACTTGAATAGCTCAACTCACTTGAATAATTCACTTATGATGGGCATGGACTGTAGGAAAGCCTGATGTGGGGATCCCGAGGCACTGGCATACCTCGCTGGATGCCCTATACTGTCTTACCTCCTGGCGTTTTTTCCAGGCCTAAAGAAATAGTTGAGCGTAGGTTTTATGGATTCCCAAGAGGCCTGCTATTGTTATGTTATGAGCAAGAGCCAGCAACAGGGCACGGTACTGTCGGGGAACAATCATCTGTTTCCTTGGAACTTCAAGTTCTAAGGGATCTGTTTTGGTGGGTACTCTGTACAGTCTCCCCTCCTCCTACAGGAAGTGATCCTCCTGAGGTCTCCAAACTGTTTATTTTGCTGCGCTATGGAGGCTAGCCAGGGAGTGGTCTGTCCGTTGAGCTCTCCTAAATGCTGCTCTACCTACCTCCCCCAGGTACCAGTCACAATCTAGCAAGTCTGATACAGTGTTACTCACTAGCGGCAGTTCAGGGGTTAAGGTAGCTGGTCCAAACAAGACTCCTGGTACTGACATGGAAGTGTCCTCCTGTGCTGTCCCTAAAGCCTGTGATTGGCTACGGGTGATAGCTACAACAAAATTACTAACCAATCCATCATTTTCCAGAATAACCTGGGTGGGTACCCCATCCAGAGGTCCCACATTAAATTCCATCGAGCCATAGCCCCAATCTAGGTGTACCCTGGCCATGGGGATGATTGTAATCTGCCCTCCTGCCATGGAGATTTGAATTTTCAGATTCTTCAACAGCTGGCAGGGGGGAACTAAGCCTGGTGGCACAAGGGTGATGAAGGCTCTGGAGTCTCTTAACCTTTGCAGTTCCTGCCCAGGTGCCCCTTCATGTTATCTGGAGTAGCTTTCCCTATAGCTGCTACCACCTCCACCAGGCGCGCCAGGAACATAGTACCCCTCCCCACCCCCAAATGATGGTTCGTGGCAAGCCTACACACGGGGCACAGCTAGTCAGGCACCAGGAAATAGTCCTTTTCCCTTTGGGCAGTCTCGCTGTACATGTCCCACCTGGTGACAGTTGTAGCACAAACGGGGCACAGGCAGCGCTGGTCAATGAGGCCTTAAGTTGATGCTCACGTAGCTGGGGGGAGTAGTAGTCCCTGAGGTAGATCCTGATCTTGCTGGGACCGTTAGAGGGTTTTTGTCCTCTCCTCTGGATTGCCCACTCTCCACCAAGGCCTGTTAGCTGTGAACTGCTAATTGGGCTGCTACTTCTGGAGTGGTGGGGTCTCGATCCACCATCAACTCTCTTGTTAAGCAGCTGCTCTAGGATAATACAATTTTTAACATCCACTACAGTACTGGCCTGCTTTCCTGCAAGCCACCTTTCATAGTTCCGGTGCAGCAGGTTATTGAACTTGTTAAACGAGTAATCCCCTTTTCGTGCTCTGGAAGCGTCTGTACTCAAGGCATGGGATGCTTCCAGAGCCTATCCCCTCAGATTGGGTAACAAATACGGAGGCCACTCTGCTGCCTCAATCCCATACATAGTCATCACGGATTCAAACGTACAAATGGGTGTCAATGTCTGAATTGGCTTCGTCAAAAGATGGGAAATCCTTATACTGTATCTCAGCCTGGCTGTCTTCCTTGCCACTACTGCCAGGACAGGGTTCCAGGTCTGTGCCTCCAATGCAGGTTCCAATAGTGTTCTCCTTGTCCTAGTGATGCCTACGGCTCCCATAACTGATCTGTGCTGCCCATGGTCGGCGCAGCAACTGTTGCAGTTGTCCCGCTGGTTTCCTGACCCTCGGTCGGCTCTGGGACACAGTCCTTTTCATCATCCTCCCCAGGGTACTCTTGGTCCCATCGAGACAGTTTTTCCATTAATACAGTCCTGGTATCAAATGTCTGGAACTTAATCCGTCTTGTTTGACAGAGGCCCTGCAGTTGATCCTTCTTGGTGTATCTATAGAACAGTGGTGCTGCTCTTATTCCCCACTGCAGACATATGCAAACTCCGCCATTACAGTCCAAGTTTTAAAAATATCCATGCTTGATTCCAGATGGTTAACCAAATTTACTAAGGTACTAACTAAGGCCCTCATTCAGAGCCGCACGCTATTTGCGGTCGTTCGTTTAAAATCAAGGGGTGGCTATTTAAATGATCCGTACGCACATTGCAGTGTGGTCACACCTCTAAGTCTGAACGAACGAGCAAAACATACGCTCGTTTATTTGTTAAAAACGCCCCCTGGCCGCACGCATCCTACGTCATGTCCGCTATTTATTAGATTAATCGAGTACATCGACCAGCGTATGAACTGCTCGCTATTCTTGTGGTTGGTGTTTGCTACCACAAATTTGCGTGCAGTTCTGGCTATAAAATAACCCAGTGACGTGGTCAATGACGCTGCTGTTTTAAATATACACACCCATAAAACGCCCGTTTTGACCTTTAAGCACGCCTGCGTTCGGATCTCCACTCCCCATTTTCAAGCACCTTCCCCTGTTACCACCCACATACGCCTCATTCTGTCACTCAAAATAGCAGGCACTCGCTATATAGCGTACAAAGGATTTTCGGCCGCACTGACTGGTTCGCGCATGCGTACTAAAAAGCGTACGCATGCGCAGATATGCAAACATCGCTCGGAACGAGCGTACTGTTGTTAACGAGCGGCTCTGAATGAGGGCCTAAGTCACCTGTGCTCTAACATGGATTTCCTTAAAATGTGCATTGTAATGGCGGAGTTTGGGAACCTCTGCCCTACGTTATTTAAAAAATGTTGTGTTTGGAGTTTGATATCTGAGTGATCCTCCTGTCACTGCCACCAAATGTGAGGATATGGGGTTCACAGATCACTCAGACCTATTGATAGATGAACACTTGAAATGTGGTTTATTTTTAAGTACAGCCTCAACCACAGTATGGCACACTCGAACAATAACAATACCCAGCACAAAAGCAAAGATACCAGCAAAGTACCATGGCTTGGCGGCATCTGTATTTAATGCCAGTGGCTGAATAGAAATACCGACAGCAGAACCCCGACGGACCTAATTCTCGACTGGAGCTGGTAAGATAACCTAACCTTTGTCTTTAAGTTAAGGCAGGATAAGGGCCTAATGGTTCTAAAGTGCTATGTCCCAGCCAACCACCTGGCAGAGCAGAACCTCTTAGCCCAGAAATGACAAGAACACTGTCTGAAATGTTATCAGATAGCCCTTCTTATTCCATCCCCCCAGGACTTCTTTCACGTCCTAGAATACTATACACAAGATTAGGTCAGCTTGTTGATTAGCTTATCCCCTGTAGGTTCTGAATGACGGATAAACATTTTCTCCTGAAAGCATTTATACGTAGTATAAAATAAAGTCCCTGGTAGGTGTCTGTCTTTGTTTGGGCTAATCTCGAGAACCACTGGACAGATTTTGATACAGTTTTTAATATTATATAGAGCATTTGTCATGGAAGGTTAGGTGCATGAAACATTTTATGACAAAAGGGAGCCGAGCAGAGCTGGTTTTAGTAAAGCCAAAGAAAAGCCAATGAAAAAATGGATGTCCAAGCTTACGCTGCCTAAACTGTTAAAGATATATCACAAAGATGTACCTTTTTTTTTAGAGATGAGCGGGTTCGGAACTCAGAGATCCGAACCCACCCATGCTTAGCGATCTGAGTTGGCTCGTATCTCAAAACGAGGCAAATCGTCATCCCACTGTAGGATTCTTGCGGGTTTTGGATTGTATCACCGCCATTTTCATTCCTGCTGTGGAGAGTGTAGGTGCTCTGTCCATCAGGGGTGTACCCCCAGTGTGAAAGATATAAAAGGTTTTTTTGTGTGTGTGTGCGTTAGCCACACTTATCAGCAACGTGGCTGGGGAGGGGTGCTGCCGGTGTCATTTATCAAGGGGCTGCTGCCTCGTTAGGGGGTGCACTCCCCCCCCAAGTGCCCCCCCAAAATTAATACAATCAATGTGTTTTTTTTCTGTGTGTGTTTGCGCATTAGCCATGACATCACAAACGCCTCAGCTGAGATTTGCATAAACATTTTCAAAAGGTGAAAATAGAGGATATGGTTTAGAATAAAGCAACTAAAACTGCATTCTCTGATTATAGTGCCCCTACTCCCCATTCCTACCCATGGCCCCTCTACCTGAATTTCAGCGAGTCAGAGGGGCAACTCCATACAACCATATTCCAGAGTGCAGCTGCTCCTCCTGTAGCCCAGGTCAGTAGATGTGTAGGGGGTGTGGTGATGATATGGACTAAAATGGAGCTCACATCCACTAATGTGGACAATGAATCCAAAATCTGACAGGGAGCGCAGCTGTAATTTATACACAACACAGGATAGGATGATGCTATAGGCTTAGGTGATGGTATAATCTGGGGTGATGTATACATCACCCTTTTCACACAATAGTAATTTGTCCCTGCTGGAATCCACCATTACAGGTGCCTCTGTAATTTTTGCACGTAATTGACGGTAAAGGTCTTTCTCATAGAATTTGTAGTTCATTTTGATGGACATCATCTTTTCCACATTTTGGGGAAGTAATCTCAGGCCGATCACTGACAAAGTGCCCGGCTGTGTTGAAAACTCTTTCTGAATACACACTGGAAGGTGGGCAGCTCAAGTAAAGCAAAGGCAGTTTTGTGTTAGGGCCTCCAAATTGCCTCTTTTCTCCTGCCAGTAGTTATTTACATCAGATCTGTGTCCATTGGGAAGACGAAACAATGTCTTCATCCCTTCTGGGATGAAAATCCACTCCCAGCAGCAGGCATGGTGCTCAAGAATTCTCAAGAAAGACACAAACGTAAGACTCTAGCTGGGTACACACGTAAAGATTTTCTGTCCAACCATCCAACTAGTTGACTGGTTAGAATGAAAATCTGGTAATGTATGAAAGCAAATGACAATCAGCAATTTACTCCCAACGCCAGAAAACAGACAAAAACTGTTGTTTGAACAAATTATTTAGATCAAACAATTAACAAACTTGTCTGAACGACCATTTTCATCTGTTTTCTGGCATTTAGGAGCAAATTGCTGATCATCAGTTGCTCCCATACGTTATCAGATTTTCATTCCAACCAATCAACTAGTTGGATGGTTGGACAGAAAATCTTTACGTGTGTACCCAGCTTTAAACCTTAAATCTGAAATGTTGCATTTGCTGCTCTGTTCCGCTTGTCCACATATTTGCTTGGTTAAGTTGCCAGTTTGAAGGCCACTAAATGTGAGCATGTGGTAGGGAATATAGATTTTATGCTCCATTGGGGCAGGGAGTGATGTGAATGGACAAATAAAGAGCTGCAAAATATATGTGTGCGCTATATAAATAACTGGTAAAAAAGAATTAATAAATAACCATTTTTTTTTAATGTCCCTGTACAGGTTGGAAAATGCTTTTCATGTGGAAGCTTAGCAAAGGATTATTTAACAGTCAATTGTTTTGAAAAGCAGTAGAACTCTTCCTGGTCCCCTTCTGGGATGAAAATCCACTCCTAGCAGCAGAAGCAGGTGCAGGATTCTCAAGAACAACACAACGTAAGATTCTAGCTATTATCTTCTAGAAAGTGCTAGGTAAATGTTAAGTAGAATCTGATTGGTTGCAATGGGCAACATCACTACTAAAACTCACTTGTAAAAACTCTCACTGTAATAAATTAAATGTACTCCTTAATGTTAAATCGTGCGCTTGTCCACATATTTGTGCTGGTTAAGTGGCAGTTTGGAGGCCACTAACTAACTATGTTTTTTTTTATGTCCCTGTACAGGTTGGAAAATGCTTTTTCATGTGGAAGCTTTGCAAAGGATTATTTAACAGTCAATTGTTTTGGAAAGCACTACTAGAAGTCTTCCTGGTCCCCTTCTGGGATGAGAAAATCCACTCCCAGCAGCAGCAGGCATGGCACTCAAGGATTTTTCTGGGGCAAGGACTGATGTGAATGAGTAAAATATTTTTTTGTAAATGCCTCCTCTCCTCCCTCATAAATTTACTTCGGAATCAAAAAATGTAATTACATTTTCTAACAATCAACCCTTCCTGTCTCTACCTTCAACTACATACATACTCCAACTCCCTCAGGCCTCTCTTGAATAATAAAAACATTTGTTTCCTGATGTGCCATGTTGGAAGTTGAACTGCCACATGTTTGTGTCGCTTAACTTAGTCAGCCAGCTAGTTTGGTGCAAATTTTGGGCCTAAACTGAATGAAAACAATATTGTGAGCTGCGAGGTGGTCAAAATTGTCTGGAAACAAGTGGAAATAAATGTTATTGAGGTTAAAAATACTGTAGGAACAAAAACAGGCCCATTTTATGTGATTTTTAGCTGTTTTTATGATTTTTTAAGAAAAAATCCAGATCCAAAACCAAAAAACAAAACACAAAAGGGAGGTTTTGGCAAAACGAATCCAGATCCAAAACCAGGGGAGATACAGATCCAAAACCAAAAACATGGGGTCAGCACACATCTCTACTTTTTTTATACCATGTAGAGCAGGGGTTCCCAACCAATGTCCTCAAGACACACTAACAGTCCAGGTTTTAGATGAGCACAGGTGACTTAATTAGTACCTTTAGTTATTTTGATTTAACCATCTGTGAGAACCAAGGTTGGGAATCACTGATGTAGAGATTGATATGTATTATCTAGTTTCTCCAGAAAAATTTATGTAACCCTGTTTACTGATACAAAATTTAAGTTTTTCCCTCTTTTCACCATGTCTTTTTCATTTATGTGTAAAACTATTCTTTCATTTCATGGGATTCCAATTCCAGCTAAGGGCGATAACGGACGATTTTTGCATGTGCGCTCCCGTTTAAGCAAAAAAAAAGGAGGGGGCAGCCAGGTCGGTTTAGAGAGGGCACGGTGGCCGGGAAAGTGGGTGGTTCAGGGGATGTGTCGGCGCAACCGCTTTATCGTGGCCCGCCCCCTGCTGCAGAGAAAATAGGCATCGTATAGTGGGGGGGTCTATGATGATGACATTTACTGTGAATCGCGTCATCAGCCCCCATGGACCGCCAACTTATGCTCTGTATGTGGGTGGCGCAGGGGGGTTCGGGAGGGGGGTGCGAGCGTATAGAGGGTGGCCGTGGTGTGGTCCGAGTGGTGTGGGAGACTTGAGTAGGCAAGTATGCCATCCACTTGCTGCAGGGCCCCACAGTGACTGACAAGTACAAATGCTCACCCAGTTGTGATGTCAGGTAACACACATCGAGCGGCATATTATATAGCTTACCTGATCAGCCGATGTGTCGGCAGATCTGCCCGTCAGCGGATCTGTTGGCACAGTGTGTACCCAGCTTAATACACAGTAAATATGTATATAATATTGATGAGACTATAAGGATATACACATGATATGGCCAAACACCTGAGTATGGAAGCTGTTTTTGTTATATCATCTTTTTTGTCTAGTTGGTGTTTAAAACAATATATTCATTCTTATTTACTGTATGTGTCTGTAACATTGCTCTCAGTACTGACCTGCAACACATTTCTTTTCTTCTTTCACAACAGATTTTTTGACTCCCATGTTTGGAAATTATTTTCTTTTCAATATTTGAAAATGAAATTCGCCACGTTTCTGTGGAAAACAGCCAACTGCATCAGTATGGTAGACATAATTACCGTAAGACTTTTGAGATATATCATAATATAAAATAATTTTATTTCAAATGAACAAGAAAACATTTTTAATATACAAAATACAAACAAACAATCAGTGGTTCTCAACGCCAGTCCTCAAGTACCACCAACAGGTCATGTTTTCTGGATTTCTTTAATCATGCACCGGTGGATAAGCTTATTTTGCTTGGTCAGTAAATGACCCCTTCTGCTTCCACAGGCAGAAATCCTCAAAACATGAGCTGTTGGGAAAGCTTGAGGGTTGAGGTTGAGAACTACTGCATTCCACAAATAGCATGAACCTTTGCATAAACCCAGTGGTTTCCAAACTCTGGGCCTGATTCAGACCCGCTCGCGAGCGCTGAGCGCTCGCAAGAGGGTCGATGTTGCCCAAGTGCGCATGCGCACGACGGAGGCGGCTTCGTCGTGCGCATGCGTGAGACCCGAATAACGACGGCCAAGCCGTCGTTATGGGTCTCGCACCAAAGGGGGCGTGCTGTCGATGGTGATTGACAGCACGCCCCCTTTGGTGGGCGTGGCTGCCCAGATGGAGGCGTTCAAATGGGAACGCCTACCGTCTGGGGCCGGCCCCACTGACATCACTAGTGATGTCAGTGGGAGTGCTTTTGGCTCTGATAGAGACCCTACCGCAGGGTCTCGTCGCAAGCCCGATGGTCGCGATGGTCTTGACCATCGCGACCATCATTTTGGCCGCTCGCTATAGCTGTGGGTGGTCACCCACAGCTATGCGAGCGGCCAGGAGGCCTCTCCAAAAAGGAGAAGGGACGGCCCTGATTCAGAGCGAGCGCTCTGTCAGAGCGTCCGACTCTGAATCAGGGCCTCTGTCCTCAAGGCACCCTGACAGTCCAGGTTTTAAGGATATCCTTACTTGAGCACAAATGGTTAAATCAAAATTCACTGAGGTACCAATTAAGCTACCTAGGCTCAATATGTATATCCTGAAAACCTGGACTGTTACAGTGCCTTGAGGACCAAGTTTGGGAACCACTAAATAACCTATTTAATCTTTTCAAAGGCAACTACAAATGCTAAGTAATATGAAACTCCTACAGCAGTAAATGAATAAAAAAACATATTGTTTGTCAGTAATGCATACTTGCCTACTCTTCCAGGAGGCTCACAATTTTTCGAGGAACCCCCCCACACCCCCGAAAGAGTAGGCAAATCTCCCGCATCCCGCCCACTTCCTAGTGAAGCTGGCAAGATGGGGAGATTTTCCAAGCAATTTGCTGGTCCGTAGGGAGGGGGTGGGGCTAAATGATGCGAATCGCGACATTTAGCCCCGCCCCCTCCTCACAGACGCGCAAATCACGGTGCTTTCATGTAAAGGGGGCGGGCCTAATGACGGCTATAGTCAGGCTCCGCCCCCCCCGAAGATGACAGCAGTCAGGTCCCCTCCCGGGAAGGTGCAGCAAGAAGTCGGTAAGTATGCAGTAATGTTAAAGAACAAGTTTGTCATTTTCAAAGTTTTATTAGCAGATGTAGTCATATAAGTCTTCTGATGCAACAGACTCTAAAATACATAATGATATTGGGCCCCACATGTTTTACACCCAACTTGTGCTCTATCTTCAGTGTTTTGGGGGGAGGGTCATTAATAGTACCGAACACTTAACATGCATGCATGCTCACTTTACTCACAGAGACATTCATATCAGGCACTAGTCTGTTAAACACTAAAGCCACATACACACTACACGATGTGTGTATGCGGCGATATCGTACTCGGCGGGCCCGGCGAAGGTGTTGGCATCGGCAAGTGTATACACACTTGCCGATGCCAACCAGCAACTGGCGACGGCAGGGCCAAGCCATGATGCATTCAGCAGCATGGCATCGCTCACGATAACCCCAGATTGGGCTGCATGTACAGCCGACTGGGGTCATCATAAACGACCAGCAGGAGCGTGCACTGCTGGTCGTTTTTAGCATAAACACTAGCCGATATTTTTAAACAATTGAATGATAATGACAGGGGAGTATCTAGGGGTCTGAGCGCCCCTGGCAAGCTAAGGGACAGCACCCCCCCCCCCCACTCTCTTGCATTTTCCTCTACCACACAATAGGGTGGGTCGGCTTAAGAATGAACTCTGACTCCTCCCATCTCTACTTATGACTCTTCCTACTTCCAATCCTGAGCCCTCCCATTGTATTGTTATTTGTATAGTTTATATTTGATTAATTTTTTTGGTCTAACGCAACTCTTCACTTATATGTATAGTTAATTTTTTTTGTTGTTGCCTTCACCCCTTCTCTTATTTATAATTAATGATCCCCTATTACCCTTCACGTTCACTTACTGTAAATGTATGTGTGTGTGTTTCACCACACACACACATACATACATACATACACACACACATATATATCAAAAAGAACAAGCCCGTCACAATGAAGAAGATAACTGGCTGCGGTGCCCTCCTAGGATGACGGCCCATCCAAGCAGGCTTCAAGGTAAGTAAAAATCCTTTAATCCAACGTTTCGTATATGTATCCCTGAAGACGGGGGTTAACCCCGAAACGTCAGATTAAAGGATTTAGGGCTTCATTCAGAGGCGGCCGTACGGTCTACAACCGCACGGCCGCCTTGATGTTTGTCCAGTGCGCATGCGCACGAGGGAGCCGGCTCCTTCGTGCGCATGCGTGAGACCGCTACGACCGGCGCTGTCGGTCGTAGCGGGTCTCTTTCCAAAGGGGGCGAGCTGTCGATGTTGATTGACAGCTCACCCCGTTTGGGAGGCGGGCCGGGGGGGTGGCAGGCCAAACGGAGGCGTTCCCATGGGAACGCCTGCCATTTGGGGGAGGCCCCACTGACATCACTAGTGATGTCAATGGAGAGCTTCCAGCTCTGACAGAGCCAGAAGCTCTCCGGGGCTTACGACAAGTGAGACCCTACCCTAGTGTCTCGTCGTAAGCCCCGATGGTTGCGATGGTCTTGACCATCGCGACCATCACCCTTGTCGGTCGTTAGAACTGTGGGTGTTAACCCACAGCCTAATGACCATCATGGAGGCGGCCGTTCAGGATGCAAGCGGCCGCCCTGTTTCTGAACGACCGCTTGCATCCTACGACCGCCTCTGAATGAGGCCCTAAGTCTCTCTCTCTCTCTCCCCCTTGCCTCCTTTCTATCCTCTCCTCTGTCTTTATTCTGGAGGTGGGTCTTGGTTCTATTCTGATAGGACAGCCAGGGGCAAGCGCATGATTTTCAGGGGGGGGGGGGGGGAGATTTTGCATAATATATATACATACATACATACAAGCATACACACATGACATACTTACAAACACACACACAGCAAACATACACATGACATACTTACAAACACACACACAGCAAACATACACGACATACTTACAAACACACACACAGCATACACACATGACATAATTACAAACACACACAGCATCCATACACACACACATAATAAACATACACACATGACATACTTGCAAACACACACATAACATACACACATGACATACTTACAAACACACACAGCATACACACACATGACATAATTTCACACACACACACACACACAGCATACATACACACAGATAACATACACACATGACATACTTACACACACACACAGCATACATTCACACACACATAACATACACACATGACATACTTACAAACACACACACAGCTTACAAACACACACACACATAACATACGCACATTGACTTACTTACAAACACACACACAGCATACATACACACACACACACATAACATACACACATGACATACTTACAAAAACACACACAGCTTACAAACACCCCCCCCCCCCCTCCCGGCCAACATTAACAAGAGACTGACCTGATGACCTCTCAGTGCTGTGCCGCGCAGAACAGCTCCTCGATCCCTTGCACTGGGAGATGAGTCACCTCATGACGTCTCAAGCCAGTGCTTCACAGTGTACCATGCGGGAGCCGAGGGAGGCAGAGCTCACAGGCTCACAACAGGGTTGTGGATAGATCCCATTCCATAGATGTACCTACTGAAGGGGATCTATACACAACCCTCACAGTCACAGCAGTCAGGACAGCCGGGTGCGCCGCTGATATACACCGCAGTGGGCACCCGGCAAACAGAAATTGCAGCAGCGGCCGGGTCAGCATTCTCCACTCAGTGTGGCCACCCTACCTACCTATCCTTTGCAGCGGGTGCCCAGCTACCACACCAGTCTGTCCACAGCTGAGCGCATATATTGCTATGGTGGTACTTGCGGGTGTAGCCCCCTGGCAAGTGCCATCCTGGCCAAAGTATAGATACGCCCCTGGATAATGATATCGTTATCGTTCAGTCGTCCAAAATATTGGCTAGTGTGTATGCCCCTTAAGGGGGGTATTCAATTAATTTTTATAATAAATCTCAGGAGTATGACAGGGGAGGCTCTGCCTCCCCTGACTGCACGTCCCTGCCTATTTTGTTTGTATGTGTTTGTATAAGTGACTGTGTGTATATATAAGTGTGTGTATAAGTGGGTGGCTGTGTGTTTGTGTGGCTGTGACTGTATTTATGTATGTGTGTTTGTGACTGTAATTCATACAAAAACCGATGGCCGCTACCGGCCACCAGCAAGAGTAGGCAAGTCTCCCGGGATGGCCACCGCCCCGTGCGCCCGGGCAGTCTGGGGGACGATGATGTGATTCGCACTGAGCCATGTCATCATAGCCCCGCCCCTTGCCCAGAGGGAGCTTCCAGGATATCAGTAAGTATGCTGTATTTAAGTGTCTGTGTGACCCCCGTATGTGTGTGAGAACCCCAGAGGCAGCAGCAGGGAGAACTACATCTCCCATCAGCCACCTTGACTCCCAGCAGCCCCCTCCCCAGTGCAAAGATGAAGGGGAGATGACCGGGAGCCATGGAGTTCACCAGAGAGGTAAGTATATATATATTTATTTTTTCTCGCAGCCCCCTGGTATTCGGACTATAGATAGACAATTAAAAGGTCGACAATGTCTAGATAGACACCAGATGTTAGACAGGCACACTAAAGGTCGACATGGAAGAATATCGAAAGGTACAAATAGTTGACCGTGTTTTAAAGATCAACACGAAATGGGTGTCACACAAATGGTCGACACATTGCTTTTTTGTTTTGTTTTTTAGGGTTAGGGTTAGGCACTAGAAGGGACTGTGAGGGGTAAATTTACTAAGGTGAGAGTTTTTAGAAGTGGAGATGTTGCCCATAGCAACCAATCAGATTCTACTTAACATTTAACTAGCACCTTCTAGAAGATAATAGCTAGAAACTGATTGGTTGCTATGGGCAATATCTCCATTTCTAAAGACTCACTTTAGTAAATTTACCCCTTAGGGTCGGACACCTACCCTGATGGTTAGGCACCAAGGGGAAGGTTAGTGTGAAGATTAGGTGTAGAAAAAAAAAAATCACGTGTTGACCATTTGTGTGTCGACCATTTCCATGGCTACCTTTTGTCCCTGTCGACCGTTTGCCTGTATAACATCTGGTTTCTATCTAGACATTGTCTATCTAATTACTAATCAGTGCTGAAAACCCTGCGTGCATTTTTTAAAATTGAATACCGCGGGTATCGGGAGCGCGCATAGCCGTGGTAATTCAAAATTGGGCGCAAGGTCGGTTTGATTTTTGTGGACAAAACCTTGCTGCCAATTGAATATGCCCCTAAGCCAAGGAGCATATATTTACTAAAGATTGTTTTTCAAAGCTGACGATTCTTGGTGGCTTTGGGAGCTGGATTTACAAGGGCAATATTACTACATGCAAAACAAGTCTGATTTTGCATGTATTTCTATTGCCCTTTTTAAATTTGGAATAGATGGAGAAAAATTTTATTGGTATTTTCCTGTAGTATGCTGAGAAAAATACCTATCTATGCGGCCCATCAATAAGCTTGGTTTTATAACCTGAATTGCACCCGTCCTATCTCTGATGCCAGAGATCTGTCTGAGAACAGGAGTATATTACATATGCATAACAAATCAAACACCGTTATTTCAACAACATGACATAGAAGCACCCTCCACCCAGTTACATCCCTTCAGCCGCAAGTGCAGATGTGACTGAGTTGCATTGATGCGTTTGCTCTCGGCTACAGAGTGTAGCTCCTATATGGTCTCATGTCATCCATGCATGGCGGAGACTTTATCTCTGTTGTTAGGCAAGAAATATGAAACAGAACAATCAGACCAATATCACTGATATCACCTGGTGCAAAAGCACAGCACCGTGATTTTGGTCTATATTTTGTGCACTTATTGGTGTTTTCAGCCTTCACACTGAAAAAGAGCAGTGTGGTGTTGTCTGGTCATGCAGCCCAGGATTTGAGCTACTGTACTCAGGTTTCTGAGCCCTGGCCTTTTTTCATTGTGTTATACATATTGGAAGAAATCGAAGAAAAGATAAAACTACTTACATAATAAAATATATGTGTATAGAAACAAAAAAATTTCCAGTTAAAAAAAAAAAACTCAGTTAACATTGGAGTATTGTAGGGAACTCAGACAATCAAACTGATAAAAAATGTTACCTGTTTTATTTTCGTGTCCCAAGTTTGCTTGTTTAGGTACCATGTAGAATGGTTCTCTCCTATATTCTTGTTTCACCTTAGTGCCTAGCCAGCTATCGATCTTCATTCCGTCTCTTGTTGTATCAGGCCATGGCTGATTGAGCTTAAGGGCAAGAACCAGGTCCACTGATATAACTCCAGGATTTTTTTCAATGAGAAGAGTTACTGCAGGACTTGAACGATCTTTCTTCTTTAAATGTACGTGCAAACCTGGTATAACAATATATACATATATATGTATAGTTATGTCAGTGCAGCATAAACCTACACCATACATGCTACAAGCCACCACTTTGCCACTAGTAGTGTGTAGCACTTAGCACACTTAGGGCTCCATGTACTGTAGAGGTGAATGCATTTTATAAAAATAAAAAAAAAACTCAGATATAAAATAAGTGACAGGTAGGTAGCAGAATACAAATGACACAATTATGTGTGTATTCTGAGCTCACTTCTCTAATCTAATTAACTATATTATATCAACGTAGCTCTAATTAAGTTCGTTACTGGTAAACTGGGAGACTTGTGATTCATGACAACTCTCAAAGTAGTGCAGTATGCGTTGTCTATAGGTCTTATTTCCCACAGTATTGCCCCTTACCTTGGCTATTATGCCACCCCCCTCCAGCAACTCTCCCTGTGTCGCGCTGGGAGAATCTCACCTCCCCCTTGTGTCCTTCCACCAGCACCTGTATGCAGCCGCAGCCATGGGAAAACAGCGCTGTTGTAATTTTTAATAAGGCGCCGGTCGCCTAGCCAAACGTAACTCGTGGACCAGCAGCCAATTAGCAGTGGACCAGCAGCCAATTAGCAGTGGCTGCAGGTCTGCGAGTTCCTATTGGCTTGCGACCGGTGCCTGATTAAAAATGAAATCTGCGCTGTTCTTCAAGAGAGAAAAGTCACGCTTGTAAAAAACATAAAACATCTGATACATACATGAGAAGGAGATTTATACCCCTTTTACACCAGAGCAAAAACCTGGGTTTTTGCTGGGTCTACCTGGGTCGCAGCTCAGTGTAAAAGGGTCCCTGAAAAATAACCCAGGTCAAGTGACCCAGCAATCCAACCCAGGTAGCTACCAGGGTTGGAACCAGGATGGACCTGGGTAATGGTGCAGTGTAAATGGTGCAACCCGGGTTATCTGACCTGGGTCATGTGTAAAATGAGCTGATTGGTGGTTGTGGAGCATTCACCTCCCACTTTTTATGACCTCACAGGTTTAGAAGGGCAGAATTGAGTTCAGTGTGAACAGGGCTGACCTGGGAGTAACCCAGATCGTAGGTGCAGTGTTAATGGGTCTGACCTGGGTCTGACCAGGATTGGAACCATGTCCAATATTGGTGGAAAAGAGGTATAATTGATCATCCACCTCCGGTTGTTCCGTGCAAACTGGCCTTGGACACTTTGAGGAGGACACCATCTGGGGGAAGCAAGCCGTACTTCACCCTCAATTACATCTGTGATCTGCAGCACAGATGTTAAGCGGTGTGTTTGCACGGCACAACCGGAGGTGGATGATCAATTAATCTCCTTCTCTTGTATGTATCGGATGTTTTTATGTTTTTTACAAGCGTGACTTTTTCTACAAATGGATGTTTACTGATTGGAAGTTTTTTCAATTTCCAATTATTTATTTTATATTGTGGATTATTTTATCCGTTTGAATAAATTCTGTGATTATTCCATACACCTGTTGTGTATGCTATTAACTTTGGAATTACATTGGCCTTCATTTCATCTCATTTGGAAGTCGCAGTGCATTCAAGGTTAGGTCTAGACTAGAGAGCTCTAATGGACCTGTGACGTCACACCCACGTGACCCGGCATGAAAGGGGGAGGGGCAGGGATGCTAACGAGTGACCAACAGTGTCCCCTCGCGGGCTCGCCACGCTTCGGGCACGGTGGCTCGCTACGCTTGCCACAAATATTTATTCCCCCTCTATGCCCACTTGGATGGTACCACAGGAGCGGTCCAGCCCTCCTGCAGCGGTCACGTGTTTGATACGTCACAGAGGTCCATTCACCACATAGGATCTAGCATCAACCGTGCATTAGGATATAAAGAAACCCTGATGTGCATTCGAGATAGAATAAGAAAGTAAGTGTCTTTCTGAGAGGAAATAGTCTTTTATTGCACTACATTGTATCCAGATTAAAAGCACAAAGAAACCTTTTGATTCATGCGTGATAGAAATAGAATGTAAGTGTTTTTTCAGATGGGGGAATCTGTCTCTCATTACGTCGTATCCTGACTTAAGCTGGGCATACACGTGCAGATACAATGCCTGTGAGACCGACAGACATTTTATCTGGCAGCATGCCAGCCGCAGTTGTCCTCGGCATACACTGTGAAATTTCTCACAGTGTATCAGCCCAACATCGGTGCTCCGCCCCTGGGGAAGGAAACATTTCCCTGTTCCTTCCATGTGAAGGTACACAGAAAATGTCTGTCTGTCAGCCGGAGCAGGGCATACACAGTCAGATGCGACCGACAGTTTACCTGTTAAATATCGCATTGGACGGGCATGCTGGACAATCCGGCATGCCCGACACAGCAATATTTATCTCTTGGTAGTCCCGCTCACACGCTGCAATTATCAGGACGATCCGCGGATATCGACGGATCGCCCCGATAATTGTAGCGTGTATGGCCAGCTTTAGTCTCACAAAGATACCTTTACATGCACTCCTGCTGGAACACTAATGTAAGTGTGGTTCCAACTAATGTGAAAGGAAAGAGAAGTCTTATCCACAAAAAAAAAAGGAAAATTAGTATCTAGCACTGGTTACTCCTGTCAGTTTCATTTTGACTTAAAGATCATGCTGATCCTCCTGGAAGAGCCCAGCACTGCCCGAGCCAGGCTACAAGGAAGCTAGGGCTGGGCGGTGGCTATTGGTCCCAGCAGCCGCGGTTTGGAGGCTGGAACAATAAGTCCACCGCCAAGGCCCCGTTTTGTGCCTGCTGGACCTCTGGGTCTCTTTGGACCTTGGGGCCAAAAAGTAAAAAAAATAAAAAAATTGGCAAGATGCAGGGGGTTACTTGCTGGGCTGGTGGGCCCCCTAAGCCGCTGGGCACCAAGCGCAATACCTGCACCCTCTACAGTCACTTTTAGCATAGTATACAACATTATGGGCCTGATTCTTAGTCAGACGCAGTGGCGATGTGTGACACAATGGACTGATGTTTTTCATCTGTACATGGCGTCTGAGTTGCTCCGTTAATACATCTCAATGGTGTTCATACAGAGTCGCAGGACAAGTTCAAATGCAAACACAAAGAAGTGTATTAGAACTATGTTTAGGTTCCTGGACAGTTACAGGGGTTTGGATAATCAGATGCAAATGTAGCATAGTATAGGTTTGTTATTGGAGTAACACAGACGTGTTGCTGAAAGTGGTTACATACAGACAGAAATTACCAGAATGGAGCTACAGTTCTAGGATTTCACATAAAAATAGGCCCATCATATGGCAGATGACGACCAGCTGACCTAGCTGGCCACACTATCACCATAGATCATAAGTATAAAAATTGTATTTCTAATATATTTCACAAACTTATGGAATTTTTCTATTTTTATGTATTTAGGAAGACTGTGAGTCTGATAGTGTAGGAGTGTACATGCCCATGTAGCTCTGAACACACCCACACAGCACTGGATACAGCTCCTCACCTTCTCAGTATCAGTGACGTGCGGTGAGGTAAATGGCTGGGGAGGCACTGGCCAGTATCTTAGCCAGATTTACAGATACATATATGAACCCAAAAGTTCATGTGGGCATTATAAACCAGTGCCACTTACCTCTCTCCCATCCGGTCTCCGTCTCAGCACCCTTCCCCTGCAGTCCACCAATTCCATTCACCTGTCTCCTGGCTGGTGTCCGTCCTAGCGCAACACGGACACCCCTTCCCCCGAGGCCGCCACTGCTGCTGATGTGAAGCAACACATGAGGATCTACATGGAGCCCAGAGCCGCCGGAGGTAAGCAAGGAAGGAGACATGGCCAATAGGATCTGAATAGATCCCTCTGCTCTGGCTGTCTTGTAGATCTTCACAGGCTGCTGTATAAACAGAGTGCGTAGCATACCCTCAGCTTGTTCTGGGAGAAAGATCCAATGTGACAGCTGACCCTGAACCCTGAAGGAGAGAAGATGGGACGCTGCCTAAATAAGCTATTAGGTAAGTGTGTGTGTGTATATATATTGTGATAGAAGCACTGGAGAAGTCTGGGATGGCATATATGTGTGTCCCAGATTCCTTTCATATGTGTTTTAAAAAACCCCAGGAAAAGTCTGTTATGCCAAACAGACCAGAAGTGTTGGCTTTTGGTAAAAGCCGGATAATGGGTCCTGGGGGTGTGGATGTGAGAAGAGAGGGAGGGCTCCATCCACAGGCCATTCCAGGTGTTGGGCCTTTCAGTCTGAGAGCAGGCTGATTAGTAGTTGCACCTGGAAGTGGCTCAGATAAGCTGTTAGGTTTTGGTTCAGGGTCTCACATACCCTGGGGAGAGCAGACACTGAGGTTTGTTCAGAGATGCTGTGATATTTGAAAGTGCTGTCTTTGTGTTTTGTGGTAAGGCAGTGGACCCTGCCACTTGTAGAGAGGGAATACCCTGTCTAGTTAGCGCCCAGACGGGCTAGGATTTATTTTTATGTTTTGTTCATTTTGTTGTTTATACTGCACAATAAAACTGGTTCCGACCAGCTTGCATGAAAAGCCTGGACTGGTGTGCTGTTTCCTAGCTGCTGTGTGGTTGAGAATGCAGGCAGACACATGGAAAACTGCAGCAAGAGGAAAAGTTTTGCAAGAGACAGACGCCAATTTGTTGTTTGGATGTCAACCTCTGTTTTATGGAATCCATGAAGGTGGCATCAGTAAATGCTTAGAGAAGCCAGGAAATCTTAACTCGATTGGGAGTCACAGTATTTGTTCGCGCCCAAAAAGTCCACTGCTGGGAGTTCCAGGCAGAAAAGCCTCCACACTCGCAAAAGTATAATCTCGTCCATCTTACCACAAAATGGTTGCAGCCAGAGACTCTAACAGGAACACAGATCGTGGAAAGGATCATTATGGATCGATATCTGCGGCCTCTACCTGCAACTCTGCGCAAGTGGGTGAGGCATGCAGACCCTAAAACAGCAGACCAATTGATTGAACTGCTGGAGAGGTATGTGGCAGCTGAGGAACTGTTGCGTGTGCCCCACCGAGCCCCAATTCCACAACGGCGATCTCCCGTGATCACTGGTAAGACTGTTCCAGGGGAGAAGCGTGCTGGGCGGTGGAATGTACTTAAGACTGTGGGCTTGGAACCTGGAGGTAGGCCAGCCAGGCCAGGAAGGTTCCTACCCCATAATAGACTTGATAATAGTAAGATTCAATGTTTCCGGTGTGGTGGTTTGGGCCATATTGCTGCTAATTGTTCACTTTACTCTGAACCTATGCAATGTGATACTGCTTACGTCAATCACAGAGTGTCTTTCTTTGCACAGCCAGCCTGTACTGCTGACTGACAGGCTGAGACAGATAAGCAAATGTGTGTAGTTACTGTAGAAGGCAACTGGGTAGAGGCTCTGTTAGATTCTGGTAGCCTGGTTACACTTGTGAAACCTGAACTGGTGAACCCCTTGAAGCATAAGGGGAAAACTATTGGTGTGACCTGCATACATGGGGATACTCGCTATTATATTACTGCAGAGGTGAACATAGAAACACAATGTGGTTCCCCGATAGTCTCTGTGGGTTTAGTGCATGGCTTGATGTATGATGCAATATTGGGGAGAGACTTTGCTCACTTCTGGAAGTTGTGGGAAAGCTGATTTGTTATAGAAGTAAATAACCCCGACCCATTTGAGAAGGATACTAATGCAGTAACAGAGGGAGTTTCTTCAGTGTCTGAGATGTTCCCCTTTCTAGCATGATTGGCGAACCAGAGAATGCTGAGAATGATGGTGGCTCACCAAGTGATGTGCCTCCTATTGAAATGGGAAGTGTTATTGAGCCAGTTGATCATCTGCCTGATCTTGAAGTCAGAAAAGAGAACTTTGCCGTGGAGCAGTTAAATGATCCTACTCTGGTAAAAGCCAGGGAAAATGTAAAAGTGATTGATGGTAAATCCGTAGACCCTGATAGTCCATTGTCATATCCTCACATAGCAGTATGCCAGGATTTTTTGTATCAGGTGACTAAGAAAGGGGAAGATGTTGTGGAACAATTAATAGTTCCAAAGGCATTTAGAATAACCGTGTTAGACCTGGCTCATGTCACATAACTGCAGGTCACCTAGGGGTAGAAAAAAAACACTGAGTGAACTTTACAAAGGTTTTTCTGGCCTGGGGTCCATAAAGAGGTTTCTGACTATTGTGCATCCTGCCCTGAATGCCACTAACCTGCTCCAAGACCGTATTTTAAAACTACACTTGTCCCATTACCCATTATTGAGGTTCCATTTGAAAGAATAGCTATAGATTTGTTTGGACAGTTAATGAAGCCTGCCCGGGGCCATCAATATATTCTGGTGATAATGGATTACGCTACCAGGTACCCGGAAGCGATACCATTGCGCAATACGTCAACAAAGACCATTGCTAGAGAATTAGTCCATGCCTTTAGCAGGTTGGGAATACATAAGGAAATCCTGACTGACCAAGGTACCCCATTTATGTCCAAAATCATGAAAGAGTTATGCCACCTGTTTAAAATTGATCAGTTAAGAACTTCTGTGTATCACCCCCAAACCGATGGGTTAGTGGAGAGGTTTAACAAAACTTTAAAACTAGGGATGTGCAGGCTCGGATAGGTTCGAATTTGCACACCGAGTTCGGATTTTTCCCTCCAAACATCGGGTCTCAGAAAGAGGCAAAACGTCATCTTTCATGGACTTTTGTCATGTTTGTCCATGAAAGATGACATTTTGCCTCTTTCTGAGACCCGATGTTTGGAGGGAAAAATCTGAACTCGGCGTGCAAATTCGAACCTATAAGAGCCTGCACATCCCTATTTAAAACACATGCTAAGAAAAGTAGTGGACAAAGATGGTAGAGATTGGGATTACTTATTGCCTTCTTTGTTGTTGGCCATAAGAGAGGTTCCCCAATCCTCCACCGGGTTTTCACCTTTCGATTTGTTGTACGGGAGACACCCAAGGGGATTACTAGACATTGCCAAAGAGACATGGGAGGGGCAGTCCAGTCCGTATATAACTTATTGAGCATGTTTCCCAAATGCAGGAAAGAATTGCTGCTGCTGTGGTGCTGATAGTGAGAGAGCACTTAGAACGGGCCCAACAGGCACAGCAGAGGATGTACAAACCGCAATGCTCAGTTACGCATCTTTGCTCCTGGGAACAGAGTATTGGTGTTGGTTCCCACAGTAGAAAATAAGCTTTTGGCTAAGTGGCAAGGACCCTTTGAAATTCTAGAAAAAGTTGGGGAGGTTAATTATAAAGTTTACCAGCCTGAGAAAAGAAAGCCAGAGCAGATATACCATGTAAATCTTATAAAACCTTGGAAGGATAGAGCAGCTCTGTCAGCCATCCCAGCCCCTCTAGTAAACCAAGGGCCCTTGATTCCCGAAGTGACAGTAGCTAAAACTCTGTCGGTAGATCAACAGCAGAAAGTTAAAGAATTTCTTATCAGAAATAGGGTTTTGTTTTCAGATATACCAGGCAAAACCACAGTCATTAAACATGACATAATCACTGACCCAGGGGTTAAGATTAACCTAAAGCCCTATAGGTTACCAGAAGCCCAAAGAGAACCAGTATCTAAACAAATAAAAAAAAATTTGGAATTGGGTGTAATTGAAGACTCACATAGTGGGCTTCATTCAGAGGCGGCCGTACGGTCTACGACCGCACGGCCGCCTCGATGTTTGTCCAGTGCGCATGCGCACGAGGGAGCCGGCTCCTTCGTGCGCATGCATGAGACCCGCTACGACCGACAGCGCCGGTCTTATCGGGTCTCTTTCCAAAGGGGGCGAGCTGTCGATGTTGATTGGAAGGCGGGCCGGGGGGGTGGCAGGCCAAACGGAGGTGTTCCCATGGGAACGCCTGCCGTTTGGGGGAGGCCCCACTGACATCACTAGTGATGTCAGTGGAGAGCTTCCGGCTCTGACAGAGCCAGAAGCTCTCCGGGGCTTACGACAAGTGAGACCCTACCCTAGGGTCTCGTCGTAAGCCCCGATGGTCGCGATGGTCTTGACCATCGCGACCATCACCCTTGTCGGTTGTTAGAGCTGTGGGTGTTAACATGCAACAAGCAGGAGTGGTAATCAATGCTCCCCAAGAGATGAAGAAATCCTGGCTGCTGGCAATGAAAAGCCGATGTGTGCAGCCGTCAGCACTGTTAGGCAATGATCCTCAAATGAATGAATAGCAGCGGTAGTGCCTTATGCGTTTCCTCGTGGCTCCTCCCACGGCTTCGTCAGAGGGATATACCGCTCACTCCACACACTGTACTTTAAATAGAGCTGCCAATCAACCTAATTTGTGACAGCTGAATCCAATAAGTCCATTTGTATCCAAATGTAATAGATAAAAAAGTGTGTCTAGTCACAATTCAACACATTAAAATACATGAAAATATACATACATAATTTATATAGAAGGCAATCTATTATAAAACATGGTTAGAAAGAGCTTATAAATAGTTTATTACAAAAGAAGACTGAATTGACTATAATCAAATATATCTTTAATAAATATAGAAATAATCCCAATCCATTAAATTAACTGTTTAAAACAACAAATAAATAAAATAAGATATATGTATAAATTATGAAAGAACAATAAGGGCTATGAAAAAGTAAATAAAAATTGTTAAAACTAGATGATATAATAGTATCCTTTAGCGAAGCTGTATCACCAATCCCATTCACAGGATAGAATTAAGTTCTAGTCCCTCGTTGAGACCTTCAGGATATAGGAAACCTAATCTGAACATCCACAATACCTCTTGTTTGCAAAGTTTTTAAAATTTCGAACCCCCCTGACATTGTATGCAATAGTTTCTAAACCAACCAATTTTAAACAATCAGGTATTGCCCCATGTATTTCACTAAAATGTCGTGAAACACTGTGTTTTAAATATTTATTAATGATGTTTCGACGATGCTCCATAAAGCGAAGCTTGAGGGACCTGGTCATTCGACCAACATATATGAAATTGCAATCGCATTTCAACATATAAATGGTAAACTTGGAATCGCAGTTGATGTATGTGTCTATTTCATACATCCTATCTTCACCAATACAATATATAGTTTTAGTATTGTTAGAAACATGACGACAGGTAGTGCACCTAGATTTCCCACATTTGAAAAAACCCTTAGGTCTGTTTTGTAACCAAGTTTTTGTTGTTGTTGTAGCTGTATTACAATCTTCTAAGGGTTTGAGAAAGCTAAGTGCCAATAATGTTTTTAAAGACTTATTCTTTTTATAAATTACCACAGGTTTCTTTGGAATACATGTCTTTAAAATAACATCATGTTTCAAAATCTCCTAGTTCTTGTTGATAATTTTCTTTATCTCACAAGAAAGGCTGTTATATTTGGAGATAAAGGCCAGGTCTCTATGAGCCTGGTTATCTCCAGTAGGATTGTTCTTATATCTCTTGTTGGTTGTATAGGTGTTCTGTAAATGGGAAGATCTATCCATGGTTCTAACATCTCTTAGAGCTTTATCCAAAAGATGTTCTGGATAACCTCACTCTCTAAAAGAGGCCAAAAGGGTGGCAGCCTGAGTGTCAAAAGTTTCTAATTGGGAACCTTCTTAGAGATTACTGGGTATTATAGGAGATTTATACCCAATTTTGCCACCATTGCAGTCCCACTGACTGACCTTACCAAAGGCAATCAGAAAGTCATGGTTAAATGGAGTCCTGAAGCAGAGAAGGCTTTCCAGGAGTTAAAAATTGCATTGTGTACTCAACCAGTTCTGATGACCCCTGATTTTGACAGGGAGTTTGTTGTGAAAACTGATGCATCAGATGTAGGCATAGGAGTGGTCCTGTCCCAGAGTAAAGAAGGTGAAGAACACCCTATTTTTTACTTAAGCAGGAAATTGAATGTGCATGAGAGAAATTATGCTACGGTCGAGGAAGAAGCGTTGTCCATAAAGTGGGCATTAGAAACTCTCAGGTACTACTTGATGGGAAGGACCATGCCCCTTTGAAATGGATGTCAGAGAACAAAGAGAGCAATGGGAGCAGTGGGAGAATAACAAGGTGGTTCTTGGCATTGCAAAACTTGAAGTTTTCAGTCGATCACAGGCCAGGAAGCCAGCTGGACAATGCAGATGCATTGTCGCGTGTTTATTGTTTGGGGGTTGCAGTTGTTCCGCCCCACAGGTCGAAACAAAGGTGGGGGATATGTGATAGAAGCACTGGAGAAGTCTGGGATGGCATATATGTGTGTCCCAGATTCCTTTCATATGTGTTTTAAAACCCCCCAGAAAAAGTCTGTTATGCCAAACAGACCAGAAGTGTTGGCTTTTGGTAAAAGCCGGATAATGGGTCCTGGGGGTGTGGATGTGAGAAGAGAGGGAGGGCTCCATCCACAGGCCATTCCAGGTGTTGGGCCTTTCAGTCTGAGAGCAGGCTGATTAGTAGTTGCACCTGGAAGTGGCTCAGATAAGCTGTTAGGTTTTGGTTCAGGGTCTCACATACCCTGGGGAGAGCAGACACTGAGGTTTGTTCAGAGAAGCTGTGATATTTGAAAGTGCTGTGTTTGTGTTTTGTGGTAAGGCAGTAGGCCCTGCCACTTGTAGAGAGGGAATAACCTGTCTAGTTAGCGCCTAGACGGGCTAGGATTTATTTTTATGTTTTGTTATTTTGTCGTTTATATTGCACAATAAAACTGGATCCGACCAGCTTGCACGAAAACCCTGGACTGGTGTGCTGTTTCCTGGCTGCAGTGTGTAAGGAGGTGTCCATCTACCCCTGGAGAGGGACCCCTTAACCCGACTATATCACTAACTATATATATATTATGCACAATTTTCCAAGTGGTCCGGCACTCGGTATAATGTACCTACCTAGCTGGTCTAGGTGCTCTTCCCGTTGGTGAATGGTATGTTCACTTTTGGTGAATGGTATGTTCACTTTTCATTGTCTATCCATGTCTTGATAAAGGAGTTTATATCACCCTAACCCTCCCTGGGGGGTGCCTAACCCTAAGTCCCCCCCGGGTGCCCTAAACCTAACCCTCCCCCTGTGGCTGTCCACTCGCGGCGCCCCCTGCATCCCTTCGATGAGATTCTTTTTACAGCATCTGTTCTGGTAACACCATCATACGGAATACCATACCAAGCAGTACTGACTTCATGTTATCTCTGGCCATGTCCCATTATTAGGCTGATGCATGTTATTAAATGTTTTCTCCAGCAAAAGGGCTTTTCGCCTGTTGATAAGGGATTTTATGCTGATCAAATGGGCAAGTACTGTGTGCTTGCCCCCTGTACTGCGTGCTTGCCCTAAAATATGCCCGACAGACCCTGGTCCTTACATTGATTTCATGACCTGAAGATGAAGTATCACATCCTATTCATGTTAATAATTATGTGTTGCATGCTACTTTCAAAATGCACAAGAATAATGTAAACATTAAGTGAAACAACCTTACCTGACACTGGGGCTCGGAATACCTCACTAACAAGCTTTCTGAATTGGCATAAAATCTCTACGGCTAAAATATTCCCATCCTGATCCAGGTATTTAGCCATACATTCTTGTTTTCTTTGTTTATAAGCAAGTGTGTAGAAGCCGCCAATAACATTGGTCAGCTCGATTGTTTGGTAATTAAGGATAGAGAATTGCAGCATGATGTCAAATTCATTTGGCTTTAAAATCTGAAATAAAGAGTGGCTATTAAAACATTCCATGACTTATCGTACATATAGATATTTCTGCTTTCATAACCATCTGTTACTATCAAATAGCTAAATGAACAATGAAAGGGTTAAAATGGAATATTCAACTTCTTTCTGACTTCACTATGAAACTCCGGTTTAGGGTCAGGACATACTGAAATAGGATTTTTTGAAAAGTTGCTGAGGATGGCAGATTGCAGGGTCTAGCAGACTGCTCTTCATTTCACCATCTCATCTTTTTTTGTTTCAAAATATTTTATTGGTGAACTGCATCATATAAAATATATCACAGTCAAACAATATACAAAACATTGCAAATTGAGCATTTACAAACATACAATCGGATAAATGAGACAACAGTTGGAATGAGAAATCCACATGCGCAAGATAAACAATCTATAGTAATAACCACCAGTGGCGTATCTAGAAGGGTTTGAGTATTACACGTGCCCTGGGTGCCGTCGGACCGGTGGTGTGGGGGGCGCCGCCGGGCACGGTTCAGGACACTGGTTTCAGGTAGGGATGAGCAGGTTCGGTTCCCTGAGAACTTTTGGGGATCTGAGTCAGATCTGAGTCGGCTCAGGTTTTCCTGCCTGACTTGGATCTGAAAACGAGGAAAAACGTCATCATCCCGCTGTCTGATTCTCACGGGTTTGGATTCTATAAATGTCCTGCAATCACCGCCATCTTTCATTCTGGCTGTGGAGAGTGAAGAGGGAGGGAGCTGTGCTGTGCTGCTGTGCATACTGCATAGGGGCTGGCTACAATTGTGTTGCTTAAGGGCTGGCTATTGTCCATATAGGGGCTGGCTGGCTGTTGTTGTGAGTCTTGTGACTGAGGTTGTCCTGTCCATCCATAGGGGCTGGCTGTCTGTTGTCCATATATAGGGGCTGGCTGTTGTTCTGTCCATAGGGGCTGGCTGGCTGTAGTCCATAGGGGCTGGCTGTTCTGCTGTGTTGTCCAGGCGGTGCTCTGTCCATAAGGCGGGCTCTTCACCCCCATTGTGAAAAATAAAAAACATTTTTTTCTGTGCATGTTAGTCACCATTGTCAGCAATGTAGGTGCGCAGGGGTGCTGTGATGCTGTCTGTCAAGGGGCTGCTGCCTCTTTCAGGGGTGCTCTTCACCCCCAGTGTAAAAAAAATATATATATTTTTCTGTGCGTGTTAGCCACACTTGTCAGCAATGTAGGTAAGCAAAGGTGTTGTGCTGCTGTCTGTCAAAGGGCTGCTGCCTCTTTCACGGGTGCTCTACACCCCCAGTGTGAAGAAAAGAAAAAAAACAAACCATTTTTTTTTCTGTGTGTGGTTGTGTGCGTTAGCCCCAACTTAGCTGCACTATAATTACTTGGTGACACTGCAGTGAGTATGAAGGACAGTCACATGACTGGAGAGCAAGATCCACATACCAGTCTTGTAGCTGCCAGAAGCAGTCATGATGACGATGAAAGACCGTCAACATCATCTATGAAGGCCGATATACCAGGGCTTAAGTCAGGCCAAAAAAAATCAACTTTTACCCTGTTAAAGCAAAAAAAATCTAAAGCGAAGTCAGCTTTAGCGAAACAAAAAATTGGCAAAATGCCGTTCACTACACGAAGTGGCAAGGAAAGAATAAGGCCTTGGCCTTTATTTATGACTGGTGATGATTTAATCCCTTCTGCTTGTAGAAGAGGTACAAAAAAAATTAAAATGGTCTCAAAGTCACAGATCCCCGAGGAGAGTCCAAGTGTGTCCGCGGTTGCCATGTGTGAGCCTGACCTTTCTAATACTGTACTTGAAGAGGATCGTACTTCCACCATTTGTGTGCCCTCTACAAATGTGGGCATGAGCAGCACAAGAAGTCAACATGCTGACGTAAAAATCGAGGATGCTTCTGTGGAATTGCATGAGGAGGATGAGGAGGATATTTATGTAGTTGATGATAACAACAACAAGGATTATGAGGATGTTGATGCCAAGGATGTTTGTGCAAAAAGTGTAAATCACAATCAGACAACAGTTGTTGCCCATGGTGGGAAAAATCCCATTGTTGGCATGCCTGGACAGCGGCCGGCGCAGGAGCAGGGATTTGGGTGAGTATTGTGTGTTTCTTTTGTGTGTCTTTGTCCTAATATGTAAGGGGCACTGGCACTGCATAGGGTGGGCCACTACTGGGGGCACTGAATAGAGGGGACTACTACTGGAGGTAATGCATAGGGGGGACTACTACTGGGGCACTATATAAGGGGCACTACTGGGGGCACTGCATAGGACGAACTACTACTGGGGGCACTGCATAGGGGGCACTACTGTGGGCACTGCATAGGGGGTACTGCTACTGAGGGCATTGCAGCCCGGCCAATTTGGGTCAGGTGCTGGTTTTAAATTTAGGGGGGACCCTACGCAATTTTTCTCCACCTATATTTAAAACCTGGACTGGCCCTGCAGCCTGGTGTTGGTTTCTAAATTACAGTGGAACCCTACACATTTTGTTCCCTGTAATTTTAGGAGTGGCTGGCAAGCCTGGGGCTAGTTAGGCTTTTGGGGGGGGGCCTATCTAATTTTTTTTTCTGATACTTACATTTTTTTTCTATATTTACGGGCAGAAACACACATGGATCACAGCGATCTGTGTATGCTTCTGCCAAACTCTCAGATCACAGGCAGGTGTATTTTTTTTACGAGTTTTTACAGGAGAGTTTTCCCATCTCATGAGAGTTTAGAAACTCTCTGCTTGGTAAATTCCAGAATCCTATCTTCACTAGTGAAAAGGTTCTCAAGTTTTGCTGATGGTGAATTGAAGAGAGTTTGTTAACTCTCCAATATTTTCCCGTAGCAAAGGAGATCTCTCTCCCGAGTTTGACATTAAATTTGAGAGTGGGAAAATATGCCCAAACTCTCCAGAGTTTGCAAACTCTCCCAAACTCTCAGCTTAGTAAATTTATCCCTAATACTATATAATAAAAAATAAATACAGTTGCTAACACCTTAGTGACAAAAAAGAGAGATAAAGTAGGAAAGCAATGAAAAAGTGTGAAAGTTTAGTATAGTTATAAATACCAGTGTAGGTATTGTGGCAGAGAAAATCAGGTGCCACAGATCAAGGTGCTAAAATGTGATGCGGAACCTGGGAAACCCCACTATTACAGGTTTACAACCTGGGTGTAGTCTGAGAGAGTTTAGTGGGGGTAAGAATAGCACGGCATGGCATGGTAAGGCGCAGTGAGACTTAACAATATCCACGGCATGCAATACACAGCTTCACCGCTGGGTGGCCAGTGCTCCACTGAATAAATGTGAATAATTTGAGATATGGTAAGAACTTACCCTTGTTATCTCTATTTCTACGAAGTCCATATGGTTCCACAGGATACCTTGGGGTATAGGTGATGACGTCAGGCACGGACACCACAGAGTTACATTTTCAGCCTCCCAGGATGCACCAGGGTCCCTCTCCTATACCCCACCCCCAAGCCAAGGCAATTCAGTTTCGTAACAAGCCATAGGCCGAAGGAGGAGAACAAAGAGAGAGAAGAAAGTCTGGAACACATAGGAATCACATTCTCACCAGAAGGAGACGGAGAAACCGGTGACCAGATCAAAACCCATCTGCAGTACAGGTGCGACAGGGCGGGAGTCCTGTGGAACCCTATGGACTTCGTAGAAATAGAGATAACAAGTGTAAGTTCTTACCATATCTCATATTTTCTACTTCAGGGTCCAATAGGGTATCCACAGGATACCTTGGGGATGTCCCAAAGCAGTATCCTTTAAGGGTGGGGACGCTCCTGTGCTGTAAGGAGAATCTGCCGCCTGAAGGAAGCATCCTGAAAGGCGAAGGTATCAAAAGCATAATACCTTACAAAATATGGACAGATGACCACGTGGCTGCCAATCACCTTTGAACCGCTGAGGTGCCACGCCGAGCTGCCCACGAAGGACCCACAGACCTAGTGGAAGAGCTTTAATAGAGGATGGAACAGGAAGACCTGTGAATCCATCCTACCAAAGTTAGCGTAGTGGCAGGCCAACCCTTTTTATGGAAACCAGAAAGGACAAAACCGAGAGTCTGATTTCCTAAATGGACTGGTACGGTCAACTTAAATTGTTAGAGCCCATACCACATCCAAGGAGGCCTCACCAACAGACAGGACTGGGGAAGTAAAGGCCGGTACTATAATTTCCTCATTGATGTGGAAACTAGACACCACCGTAGATAAAAAACCAGGGCAAGTGCAAAGCACTGCCCTGTTCCTAGGAAAGATGAGAAAAAGGGAGGTCTATATGACAGAGCCTCCCATTCTGAGATCCTACTGGCCAAATCAATGGCCAGAAGGAATACAGTCCTAGCCATAAGCCATTTGAAATCCACTGAGCCCAGTGGATCAAATGGCGGTCCTCGGAGAGCCCTAAGGACCACAGCCAAATCCCAAGGAGCCACAGGTGGAACAAAGGGATGCTGAATATAATGTACACCCTGCACAAAGGTGCGGACATCAGGAAGAGTAACAATCCTACGATGAAACCATACTAACAGGGCAGAAACCTGCACCTTCAGGTAAGCAAGGCGAAGACCGTTATCTAAGCCCAACTGTAGGAAAGCCAACACTCTGGATATTCGGAATACCCGAGGAGCATAGCCTCTAGGGCAACACAACTGAAAGAAAGTATGCAATACCTGATGGTAAATTCTTGCAGATAAAAGCTTCCGAGCTCTTAGCATGGACAGAGCCCCTGTTAACTATAGAGCTGGAAAAACTCCTAGACCTTAAGAGGGCAGTCTCCGCCGCCACACTGTCAAGGACAGACAACCCAGGTCTGGGTATCAGCCAGGATCCTGAGACAACAGGTCCGGGCATAGAGGCAACAGCTTCGGAGTGTTAACTGAGAGGCTCCGAAGATCTGAGTAATAGTGCCGTCTGGCCCACGCTGGAGCGATCAGCAGGAGCGTGCCTCCTTCTTGCTATTACTGGAGGAAGAAGGGATAATGGAGGGACAAGGTACACAACTTGGAAGGTCCACTGGACCTACATACGTCTACCAGAAGAGTCTCATCTCTGAAAGGCTCCACTTGTTCACCAGAAGATTGAACACCTCCTGATGAAGAGGACACCACTGTTAGTGTCGCCTGACTTCGGGAACCTCCTAGGTGGTTTACATAAGCCATCATGATGACGTTGTCAGACTGTACCTGCACGGTATTTCCGTGGAGGACCTGTCCTGCATGCTGGAGAACCTTGAATACTGCTCAGAGTTCTCAGCTGTTTATGGGAAGCGCATAATCTGCTGGTGTCCACCTGCCCTGGAACAAGTGTGGACCCATCACTGCTTCCCAGCCACGGATACTGGCTTCCATCATCAGAAGGACCCTGTCCACAATCCCAAAGGGGGTGCCCCTTGTTTAGGTGAGCTTTCCGCAGCCACCAGGCCAGAGAGAGGCAAACCTTCGGGGAAAGCACTAATGACTTTATCCTATGGGGCAACCAATCCCATCCGGAGAGAATCAATTTTTTTCAGAGGTTTAGAGTGAAACTGGGTACTCTCCACCATGTTGAACAGTGACACCCTAGAACCCAGGGACCACATTGCTGAGTGAATAGACACTCGGCGACTCTGCAGGCAACTGCATACCTTTGCCTGTAATGCAGAGATCTTTTCTTCAATCACAAAGATCCTCAGATGTTGGGATATGGAGCATCCTCTGTGAGGAATCAGAGAGGACCATTTCCGGTTTATCAGTCAGCCGTAACGTAGCAACACAGATATTGTCAGTTGCAGATGGCACTGAAGTATCTCTGGAGACCCTACTAACAGGAGGTCGCCCGGATAGGGTAACAAGCAGACCCTCTGCATCCGCAGGTGGGCTGCCATAACTGCCATGACCCTGGTAAACCATGAGGCGCGGAGGCCAGACCAAGGGGCAATGTCAGAAACTGGAAATGCTTATCGACCCCTGCAAACCTGAGGAAAACACTGGTGTGCTAAGAAAATAGGGATATTCAGGTAGTCACCCTGAATATATCCAACGACACCACAAAATTCCCAGGCTCCATTGAATGATGGCATGCAGGGTCCCCCTCCTGAACCGAGGAACCCTTAAGAATTTGTTGAAGGATTCGTGGTTGAGGATGTCCTGGTAAGACCCATGGGGTTTCTGTACCAGAAAGAGGATGGAGTAATACCCCGTTCCCCTTTGGGACAACGGAATAGGTACTATAACTCCTGCCTGGAGCATAGAGTGTAACACCCTCAAAACTTACAGGGCCTTGTCTTGAATTGACAGAAGACCTGTAACGAAAAACCGGTTGGGAGGCCTTTACCGGGAATAGAGGACATACCTTCAAGAAAATACTTCTCTTACCCCAGTGTCCATGGTGGTCAGACACCAGCACTGGGTGAACTGGAGAAACCGGCCTCCAACTCTGGGGTCCCCTGAGAGGAGGCCGTCCCGTGAGGCTGAAGGCTTATAGTCCAACTTGGGAGTAGGACGTCTTGTACTCCAAGCCTGTTCTTATGGCTGAGCAGAGTTCCTGGCTACTGACTGTCTTGGAAAGCTGTATTTTAGACTTACCCTGGCCTCACAGGGCCGAAAAGACGAAGCCCCAGACCCCGAAGGGACTGTAGCCGATGGCAGACATGCAGACGTAGCTGCTGCCTGTGGGGCCACAATTGTGTCCAGATGAGGGCCAAACAGGACCTGTCCCATAAAAGGCAAAGCATTCCAAATGGAATCTACGTCCGTTTTCCAAGAGCGCAACCACAGGGAGCGGCGAGCCGCTACTGCTGCCGAGCCGCTACTGCTGCCGAGGAGATTCTTGAAAGGAGTAGGCTATATGTAAGACTGTCTCATTATGAACGTGGCTAAGTCTCTGAGAATTTGCCACTATCCACCTGCTCTGCTGGAGAGTCAGTGTGCAGAGATCCAGTTACCTACCCAGCACTCCATGGCTCTGGCCCCCCAGCACACGGCCATAGCCGGCCTGGATGCCCCTCTAGCAAGGGAATAATTGGATTTTAGATATATTTGCACCTTGCAATCTGTAACCTCCTTCAAGGAGGACCTGGAGGGCACGGGCAACGTAGCACTCCTCACTAGGCGTGTAACATGAGAATCTATCCGTAAAGGTAACTCCCATTCGGAAAAGTAATTATCCGCAAAGGGGTATGCAAAAGGTCAACCGTTTCTGAGGCTGGAACCGCTTACCCGGATTTTCCACGCCTCCTCTAAATGATCAACCTGACCCTAGAGGAATTACAGTGGCAACACCCTTATCCTTAAAGAAGGCATATGTGGATTTAGCCACGGGGGATATGTAATAACCAAAGCCGCATGGACTGCCCGTATAAGGCCAGGTATATAGACTTTAGACCAAGACGTCATGTCCTTATTATCTTTAGCCGTCTGAGACCCGAAAGGCCGTTTAGAAGGCCGAAATGGTGACTTCCCCTGTAAAACGTCCATCAGGTGCTATACCATTTGGACAATAAATTCACCCACACAGGCTCCTGCAAGATCTGGGGGGGTGAAAAACAGGATACACTGGGGTACCATCAACTGCCCAGGGACCCCTGCATGTGATGAGACCACCACTCGCTGCGATAAACAACCTGCAACACCGCACCGCAAGGGCTGTAGCAGAAGAAGAACAGGGATAGGAAAATGGCTGACAGTCAGAAATGAAAGTACAGGCAAACACTGCTAGCATTTAAGTCACATACAATGCAAAGATAACATCCTGCATTACAAGCACTGCGATCAACTACACAGACCAGAGCCTGGTAGGAAACAGTGCTGCATACACTGACCTTAATTGAAGGAGAGGTATGCGGGGGACCCGGACTGCAATGGCACCTGTATCAGCTTCCAGCAGCGTTTGCCATCCCCAGCACATGTAGAGAGAAAATGGCCACCGAGGAGCAGAGAGGAGGCGGGCCCGGGGGAAGAGCGCTGACACAGCCCGCTCAGACCGCTGTGGAATGGCACTGTGCAGCGGGGGAGACGCCGGCTGTGAGACAGGGAAGGCGTTCTCCCCTGGCCTGCTATTAATCCCTGGGACGCTGCGCTGTACCGCACATGCTGCAGTCCGCTGTCCCTGGTGGTCTAGTGGAAGGCGCAGGATCAGTACCTGGCCCCAAGCGCAGCCGGTCCCCAGGGAGCCCCCTGCCTGGGGACCAAAAAGGACTGTGTTCCCGGTGGGTGTCCCACCACGGGACCCCACCGCTTACCTTGTCCCCCGTACATCCAGCCACAGTCCAGGTAGCAGGGGTCACCGCTAGCTGTGACCCCAGCTACCTACCAGCATCCCCAGATCGGTACCGGCATTCTGGTACCGGCGACAGCATGGGCGGCACTGCAGAAAGTGGTGTCTGGGTATCACACAGTGATGGCATGCCTTAGAAATTAGTAGTAGGGTGAGTTGGATTTCACTGATGCGCTGACCCCGACGTCTGGGTATAGGCGAATTGCCCTAATCAATCGTAGATGTATGGGGACTTTACTCTTGCTTTGAGCAATCTAGTTATCACAAAGGGATATTTAATATGTTTATATAAATTAGGGGTGTGCACCGGCCACTTTTCGTGTTTTGGTTTTGGATCTGGATCTTTCTTCGTGTTTTGGATCTGGATTGGTTTTGCCAAAACCACCCTTCCGTGTTTTGGGTTCTGGGTTTTGTGTTTTGGATCTGTATTTTTTTTTAAAAAAGCATAAAAACAGCTAAAATCACAGAATTTGTGGGTTTTTCTGCTCCTATGCTATTATTAACCTCAATAACCTTAATTTCCACTCATTTCCAGTCTATTCTGAACACCTCACACCTCACAATAGTGTTTTTATGTCCAAAAGGTTGCACCGAGGTAGCTGGATGACTATGCTAAGAGATACGAGTGGGCGGCACAAACACGTGGTCCATCTAGGAGTGACACTGCAGTGGCAGACAGGATGGCAGTTTGAAAAACTAGGCCCCAAACTATACATAATGCAAAGAAAAAAAGAGGTGCAAGATGGAATTGTCCTTGGGCCCTCCCACCCACCCTTATGTTGTATAAACAGGACATGCACACTTTAACAAACCAAACATTTCAGCGCCAGGGTCTGCCACACGACTGTGGCTGAAATGATTGGTTCATTTGGGCCCCCACAAAACAAGCTGGCAATTAATCTGTCCCTGCACAAACTGGCTCTACGGAGGCAAGATGTCGTCCTCATCCTCCTCATCCACCGATTCCTCACCCTCTTCAGTGTTGTGTACATCCTCATCCTCACAGAGTATTAATTCGTCCCCGCTGGAATCCACAACCACAGGTCCCTCTGTACGTTCTGGAGGCTGGTCTCCCTGGAAGAGTTGATAATTCATATTATGAACATCATCTTCTCCACATTTTGTGGAAGCAACCTCCTACGCCTATCGCTGACAAGGTTCCCGGCTGCACTAAACACTCTTTCGGAGTACACACTGGAGGGGGGGCAACTCAGGTAAAATAGAGCCAGTTTGTACAGGGACCTCCAAATTGCTTCTTTTTCCTGCAAGTACAGGTACGGACTGTCTGACATGCCTACTTCGATGCTGTTACCGATGTAATCCTTTAACAGACAGACGCACGCTTGTCGCTGCTGCTTTGTGCTGCCCACACAATTCACAAAGACAGAAAAAAAAAGAAGAATATTTTTATTGTTTGTGTAGCACACTTTGAGGGCATCACCACCCTTTAACAGACAGACGCACGCTTGTCGCTGCTGCTTTAAGGATGCAGGTGCGGCTACAGCCCACACATTTCACAAAGACAGAAAAAAAAAGAACAATATTTTTATTGTTTGTGTAGCACACTTTGAGGGTGTCACCACCCTTTAACAGACAGACGCACGCTTGTTGCTGCTGCTTTAAGGATGCAGGTGCGGCTACAGCCCACACATTTCACAAAGACAGAAAAATGAAGAAGAATATTTTTATTGTTTGTGTAGCACACTTTGAGGGTGTCACCACCCTTTAACAGACAGACGCACGCTTGTCGCTGCTGCTTTGAGGATGCAGGTGGAATCTAGACGGGATTTGGAACCGGGGACACACTACCTCCATCAATTGTCTAAATCCCACTGCACTAATGGCGGATACCGGACGCACGTCTAACACCAACATAGCAGTCAAGGCCTCAGTTATACGTTTTGCTTCAGGATGACTGCTGTCGTACTTCATCCTCATCGCTAGGGACTGTTGGAGGGTCAATTGTTTAGTAAAAGTAGTGATGTTCCTACTTCCTCTCTGGGATAATGAACAACTCCCAGCAGCAGCAACAGCACTAGGAGGAAGTGGTTCTTGATCTTTCCCTATTTTATTTTTATCGGAGAAAGTTTGGTCCTCCATTTATGTTATATTGATATATAAGTGCGGCTAAAGCGCACACAAACACAGAAAATATTTTTAAATTTTTGCTGGAGAGTAGTGCACTTTGTGGGTTACACCACCCTTTAAGAAATGAGCCAGCCGGCTCTTTACTTATGGGACACAGGCGCACGCTTGGCGCTGCTCCTTTGTTGATGCACGTGCAGCCACAGTGCACACAAGTCACAAACACAGAAATAATTTTTTTTTTGGCTTGGACTGGAGTGTACTTTGGGGGTTACAGCACCCTTTAACGGTCAAGCCAGCCGGCCCTTTACTTATGACACAGGCGCATGCTTGGCACTACTTTGTTGATGCACGTGCGGCTACTGCGCACACAATTCACAAACACAGAAAATAATTTTTTTTTTGGTTTGGACTGCAGTGTACTTTGGGGGTTACAGCACCCTTTAACGGTCAAGCCAGCCGGCCCTTTACTTATGACACAGGCGCACGCTTGGCACTACTTTGTTGATGCACGTGCGGCTACTGCGCACACAATTCACAAACACAGAAAATAATTTTTTTTTTGGTTTGGACTGGAGTGTACTTTGGGGGTTACAGCACCCTTTAACGGTCAAGCCAGCCGGCCCTTTACTTATGACACAGGCGCACGCTTGGCACTACTTTGTTGATGCACGTGCGGCTACTGCGCACACAATTCACAAACACAGAAAATAATTTTTTTTTTGGTTTGGACTGGAGTGTACTTTGGGGGTTACAGCACCCTTTACCGGTCAAGCCAGCCGGCCCTTTACTTATGACACAGGCGCACGCTTGGCACTACTTTGTTGATGCACGTGCGGCTACTGCGCACACAATTCACAAACACAGAAAATAATTTTTTTTTTGATTTGGACTGGAGTGTACTTTGGGGGTTACAGCACCCTTTAACAGTCAAGCCAGCCGGCCCTTTACTTATGACACAGACGCACGCTTGGCACTACTTTGTTGATGCACGTGCGGCTACTGCGCACACAATTCACAAACACAGAAAATAATTTTTTTTTTGGTTTGGACTGCAGTGTACTTTGGGGGTTACAGCACCCTTTAACGGTCAAGCCAGCTGGCCCATTACTTATGACACAGGCGCACGCTTGGCACTACTTTGTTGATGCACGTGCGGCTACTGCGCACACAATTCACAAACACAGAAAATAATTTTTTTTTTGGTTTGGACTGGAGTGTACTTTGGGGGTTACAGCACCCTTTAATGGTCAAGCCAGCCGGCCCTTTACTTATGACACAGGCGCACGCTTGGCACTACTTTGTTGATGCACGTGCGGCTACTGCGCACACAATTCACAAACACACAAAAAATATTATTTTTTTAGCACTTGGGGGGAGCACCCCTGATGGACAGAGCACCCCCTGGACAACACTACAGCACCCCTTTAGGACTGGGACACTGCACAGGACTTTGGAGTGGACACAGCCCCTATGGAGAACTGACTGCACAACACAGTCCAGCCAGCCCCTATTGACTTTGAAGTAGTGGACACAGCCCCTATTAACAACAGCAGCACAGCACAACACAGCCAGCCCCTATGGACTTTGAAGTAGTGGACAACAGCAGCACAGCGCAGCACAGCACAGCACAACACTACTCTGCACTACACTACACTACACTACACAGCCCAGCCAGCCCTAACTCCCACCCTCCCTCTTCACTGTCCACAGCCGATTGAGAAAATGGCGCCGACGCGGGTACCTTATATAGGTTCCAAAACCCGTGAGACTCGGAAGGCGGGATGATGACGTTTTGCCTTGATTTCAGATCCGAGTCAAGCGGGAAAAGTCGAGCCTGACTCCGATCTGCCTCGGATCGGGGGGCTCGGGGGGGTTCGGATTTCAGAAATCCGAACCCGCTCACCCCTAATATAAATACTACATTGTCTGACATCAATAAACCACCAGGTTGTTTCAGCAGAAATAGGTTGGAGGTGTCAGGGTCACTAAATATACATATGGAGGTATGGATGTACCGTATATCTAAGGCACAAGTGAGAGAGTCATTTATAGATTTATAATACATTTATATTTATTATATATATTAAAATGATGATAAAGGTGAGATTGTGGGACTTCTGGTGGGTGGATCCGACTTCTGGTGGGTGGATCCTCCTTTTGAGCTCTCCGTCCCTGTGTGCCGGAAAGCCTCCTAGTAACATCTCAGCGCTTGGGCTCATGACCCGCTGACACACCACGGGATACTGGAGATAGTGGTAGGTAAGGGTAGAGTGTTCCCCAGCTGTACACCATACAGGTATAATAATCTAAGAAGGAGTTCGCTAAGTGCTGTGTAAAGAACATTCGGAAGAGCACACGCACACACAGGGGGGGGTTTCCGAGTACCCAGAAACCACCCCTGCCTGTTGCTCCATTCGCCGCTGGCCCGAGCAGCTGAACAATTTAACTTTTTTTTTTCTCCAAGAGTCCCTGTTATACCGCCTGGGCTGGCTGTAGGGGGAGTTCAGCGCGCAAGCCCCTTCCAGTCAGTACCCAGCATGCGAGAGCGAGGATGAGAGTGACTGTCGCCGGGTGACACTATTCAACAGCTGCCATCGCTGTCGAGTCCCGGAGCCGCATGCTGTAGATGGAGGTGCGGGGGGGGGGTGCGGGCGGGCGAAGGTGGTGTTTTTAGGTAAGTGCGCAGTGTGTGTCTGTGTTAGTGCAAGTGTCTGCATGTATGAGTGTGTCTGTCAGTGTATGTATGTAGGCTAAGGGGACAGCGAGAGAGCGTCAGTACCTGTAGGAGTATGTAGCAGCAATTAACTGTAGAGCAATTTATTATAAAAGTGTCAGTATTAGGGACTACTACTGGGGGCACTGCATAGAGGGACTACTACTGGGGGCACTGTAGAAGGGGCACTACTGGGGCACTGCATAGGGGGACCACTACTGCTGGCACTACATAGGGGGGCAATGCATAAGGGGCACTACTGGGGGCACTGTATAAGAGGCACTATTGGGAGCACTCCATAGGGGAAGACCACTACTGGGGCAAAGTATAAGGGGCACTACTGAGGGCACTGTATAGGGGTACCACTACTGTGGGCACTGTATATGGGGCACTACTGGGTGCACTATAAAGGGGCACTGCATAGGGGGACCACTACTGGGGGCACTGTATAAGGGGCACTAAATAGGGGGACCACTACTGGGGGCACTGTATATAAGGGGCACTACTGGGGGCATCTATATATTTGTGGCTAGATGTTTTTTCGGTAACCAAGAATTTGGAAACCCCTCTTTCAAAATCCTGTGTTTGACACTGAAGAGACTATCTTCAATATATGAAAAGGGCCCTGTGACTTGTAACTACATTCGCCAAAAGCTTGCCTGCTTTATTGCCCTACCAAAAGTAACAATGCTTTTGATAGTCTAAATTACACTGGGTATGTTCCGTACATAGGGTGTCATAGTTCTTTAGTGTCTGCATACGTATGGCGAGTATCCGGAGTATCAATTCTGAGCATTTCCGCATAAGACTTTGATAATGCCACGCTTGAAATTTTTGGTTGAGGCACTTCCGTTTGTCAGCCATATATGCTATAATCTGCCCTCACAACAACGGTTTAGAAGCCGCTCAGAATAAATTTATATCTTCAACATGTTCTATGTTATCATCAACGTAATTTAAAAATTGTCTTTCCAAATACAATTTAAAATCAGGAGAGTTAAACAAATATGTGGGAATTCACCAGTTAAATAAAGACATTTTGGGAGTGGAAAGGGACAAAGTGAACCAAGCAGGAGCATGATCAGAGAGTACAATATTTTCTACATGAGAATCTTAGATTCTGGGGATCAACCCAGATGAAAGCAGCGAATAATCAATCCTAGTGAACGTGTGGTGTGGGTGAGAATAGAATGTATATTCCCATGCCACGGGATGTTGGTATCTCCAAGGATCTATTAACTGAAAATAACTAACTAACAACTGCAATGCTGATGGCTTGCTGCCCTGCCCCCCACTAGAGTGTCCATATTTATCCAATGTTGGATTTAATGTAGCGATAAAGTCATCACCCAAAATTATACCACCCTCAGCCCAGTTCTGCAATCAGGTATATGTATCAGAAAAAAACACAGTATTGGAGCCCGTGGGAGCATAAAGCGTGGCAATAGTACAGAGCTCCCCTTACAAATGTAATTTAATAAAGATACATTGCCCATCCTCATCACACAATGTATCTAAATGTTATAAGGGAGAGACTTATGAAAACTAATAACCACTCCCCTCTGTTTTGAGGTGAAAGAGGCCATTTTATATGTACTTATCCAGTTATTTCTAAGGACATTTGGATTCCCTTCTCTCTAGTGGGTGTCTTGATGTACAGCAATATCACTTTTCAGCGTTTTATAGGTGTATTCAAGCCCTCTACGTTTCATGTGAGGAACTTAATATGCCCCTTTATTATCGAGGGAGAGGCTGTAATAAGTGCAGAGTCAGCCAATTCCCAATCTATCAAACGTGCAGCAGCAAAAACAAAAGAACAACAACCCCACACGTCCCAGCGAGCAGGAGGGTAACAGTTAAGTAACAAAAGGAAACCTCTATGTGTATGCAGATTCTCATGCTGGAATCCCGGCAGCCGGCTTCCCAACTGCTTTATCCCGCCGTGGGATCTAGACGCCAATCATTTCCCCGACGCCGGGAGACAGGCGCCCGGCATCCCGATTATATCACTGCTGGTGTCAGTGCGGCCGCCCACACAAAACGGTAGGGGTTCCTTAAGGAACGCCTCCATTTGTGAAACCACCCCCCGCCCCGCCTACAAAACGGGCCGAGCTGTCGATCAACATCGACAGCAGGCCCTTTTGTAGTGAGCTCCGGAGCGAGAGAGTTTCTCTCTCACTCCGGGGCTTGTGCACGCTCAGTGCGGCCGCTGCGCTGGCGCAGGGCCTAACCATCGACCCAGTTGCGAGCGCTCAGCGCTTGCGACCGGGTCTGAATGAGACCCTAAACCCATGAGATCTTTTGTTTTTATGGATTCAAGGAAACCAATTATACGTAAGTTAATAAGGTGATTACGATTTCAACTCCAGTTTCTCCTGCATGGCTGTAATTGAGGATTCTTGCGAGTGAAGTAGGGTTTGGGCCACCATGAGGTCATTTTCTAAAGTGGAAATTAATTTTTCAGCTTCATCAGAATGTGCCCCATGTTCTTTAATTTGAGTCATAGCTGAATCAATAGACTCTTTCAAGCCAGCCATTTTTTTATCCAGTAAAGGCGAAATTATATCAGCAACCTCTTGAGGTTTAGCTACAGAGGACGAGCTGTATTTAGAGGGATCAGAGACACCTTCCCTTATATTCTCTCTAGCTGAGGATGATGAAGGGCTGGCTGCTGTAGAGGGAGTAGATCTGGTCTCTCTGGCTTTAACATTGGAACCTCCTCTGCCAACCCTCTGGGGTTTACCCATTATCCATGTTCCACTATATGCTCCCCATTTGTAATAAGCTAAAATAGAGGAAAGCACAGTGTTGTGTTGTAGCGCTCTTGCTGTTCCTGACTAGCAGGGCTGTCAGGCAGCTGCACACTTCTGTGCTGTCATGGCTGCCTCAGGCTGTAGGTGATTTCAGTGTCCCAGAAATGAGCAGGCGGAGTCCAGGAAAGGGGCAGAGGGAGAAGTTAGCGGTGACTAGGAGGCCAGGAAGCCAGGTAAGTAGCCCAGGGAAGCTGCAGAGAGAAGGGAGAGATGCAGGAGAAGGGGACACCCAGCCAGGCTCCAAGATGGAGGCTACGGGCAGATGCACACAGCATGTGTGCAGAGTTCCATGGTGTGCAGCTGGTGGGGAGCCGGAGAACACTCTACCCTTACTCACCACTATCTCCGGTGTCCCGTGGTGTGTCAGCCGATCATGAGCCCAAGCGCTGAGATGTTACTAGGAGGCTTTCTGGCGCACGGGGAAGGAGAGCTCAAAGGAGGCCATTAGCTAGATCCGCAGACCCGAAGTCTCACCATCTCATCTTTATCATTTTGTTTCATCATTTTAATATGTATAATACCTATAAATCTATTATAAATCTATAAATGACTCTCTCACTTGTGCCTTAGATATAAGGTACAGCCATACCTCCATATGTATATTTAGTGACCCTGACACCTCCAACCTATTTCTTCTGAAACAACCTGGTGGTTTATTGATGTCAGACAATATAGTATGTATATAAACATATATAATATCCCTTTGTGATAACTAGATTGCTCAAAGCAAGAGTAAAGTCCCCCATACATCTACGATTGATTAGAGCAATTCGCCTATACCCAGATGTCAGGGTCAGCGCATCAGTGAAATCCAACTGACCCTACTACTAATTTCTAAGGCATGCCATCACTGTGTGATACCTGCACACTACTTTCTGCAGTTCCACAGTGACCGGCACTTACTGATGTGTACAGATTGGCGACATGTTGTACAACCTCCTAGTAGCACAGCAGTGCCGACATTAACGCAAGTGTGCGGAATAAAACGCACAGTTTGTAACCCAGAGACACCTCTTTCTGGGCTGAGACTTGTAGTTCAGTGATGGTTTTATGCACCGCTACTCAGACCCCACTACTAGTTTCTAAGACTTGCCATTACTATGTGAGCCCCGCACACCACTTTCTGAAGTGCTGCAGTGACTGGCACTTACTGATGTGTACAGATTAGTTGTACAAGCTCCTAGTGGCACAGCAGTGCCAACATTCCCGCAACTGTGAATCATCTCTTTCTGGGCTGAGACTTGCAGTTCATTGATAATTTCATACAGGACTGCTAAAACCCCACTACTAATTTGTAAGACATGCCATCACTGTGTGAGTGATGCACATCACTGCCAAAAATAGCCTGCCATGCAGAATTACTGCATACTGTATTAAAAACACTATTTACAGGCTTACCTTAGCAAAAAGGGACCTCACTAATTTTTAGAAATTGTGTGTCACTCCACTATCCCCCACTCATACAATATCTGCCCTTTATCAACTATTATTATCCAGTCAAGTGTCTAGCATTCCACCTTGGGCTAAGGCTTGGGAGAGAGATTTAAATCTAACTCTTTCTGATTCGGACTGGCAGACTATCTTTCTTAAAACCCACATTAGCTCTATTTGTATTACCGTTAGGGAAACACAATATAAGATTTTAATGCGATGGTATCGTCATCCGGTCATATTGCATTCCATGTTCCCATCAGTTCCCAATACTTGTTGGAGATGCTCTTCCGCTGTAGGCTCTCTCCGACATATTTGGTGGGATTGTCCTTCACTATCAAATTTTTGGTCCGATGTTATCTGTATCTCTCAACAAATTTTAGGCTTTCCCATTCCCACGGGCCCTGAATTTTGGTTAATTAACCATTCGTCGGTCCCACTATCCCAGTTCAAGAAATCCCTGCTTCGCCATCTGAGTAACGCAGCTCGTGCTGTAATACCTGTACTCTGGAGTCTACTACTCCTCCTACACGTAAAGACTGGTTTTGTAGGCTTGATTATTTTATGTCTATGGAGGATATTTTATATTCCTCTCTAGATAAGCCCTCTGACTTTGCCAATACCTGGTCGCCTTGGCTAGACTATAAGTCTTCAGATACATATAGGAATTATATGTCTTCCACCTCATCCACAACATAAATTATGATCCTTAGAGTAACAACTATTATTACTCTTATACATACGATAGTCCCTCTTTTTCTTCTTTCTTCTCCTCCCTTCCCTTCTCTGCTTTTCTATTCTTGTCCTTCTCTTTCTCTGTTTTTCAATTTTTTTTTATTTTTTTATATAAGATTGTGTTATTTGTGCTATTAGCCTGATTTTCTAAGAAAACGAATATTTAATTATTATCTGCTTCGGGTTTATCAGATGTGAAATGTTTACACTTTGCTCTATTGTATTCTTTAGTGCCATACTGTATCTATCCACTGCTGTATTATTCACCACTTATTCACATTTATTCAGTGGATCACTGGCCACCCAGCGGTGAAGCTGTGTATTGCATGCCGGGGATATTGTTAAGTCTTACCGCGCCATGCCGCACTATTCTTATGCCACGACTTAGAAGCCTGTATGGCTCGCTATGAGCAAAGATGTAGCCGGATACAGCTGTATATGCATGCAGCAAAACAACAACAAAAAATAGGGAAGTTTCTTTCTGCGTCCAGGGAAACTCAGATTCTTGACTTCGGGATGGAGTTCCCCCACTAACTTTTGCTATCAGCGCTAACAAAAGTTTTTCTGTTTTGTATACATATATGGCATTAATATTGCCATGCTGCTGGTACCATGTATGATATGGGTAAAACCGAGCGCAGGCATATTTCTTTTCTGTTTTGTTTCAAAATTTTGTCTTGTGCTATCATGGCAGCTTTCAATTAAGGCTATAAAAAGCCAAGTTGGGTGTGGCTAACAGCCAGCTCCTGTATAGATGTGTCCCTCTGTATCTAGGAGGTGAGTACATTTAACTGCAATGTAATGATGTGCTAGGCATATATGCTAGTGTTAGGGACCTGCAGAAAAATGGGGTCCCTTGATGCTGGGCTGCAGGCTTAAATGCTTTGATCAAATCATGACAAAATCTCCTTTGTTTTATTTGCTGCACACACATAAATTTGCAGTATATTATTGTTAGCGCCGATAGCAAAAGTTTTTCTGTTTTGTATACATATATGGCATTAATATTGTCATGCTGCTGGTACCATGTATGAAATGGGTAAAACCGAACGCAGGCATATTTTTTATTCTGCTAATCTTCCAAACTGTATTGCTTATACAGCAGTGCTAAAATCATCATTACATTGCTTCAGTGATATGGGAAACAGTCTCGGGACCATTACAATAGTGGATTAACATATTGGGGCATAGTAGGAGGTGTATAACTTAGCACTCACTGAGTACTATGTGTATTTAAATAGAAACTTGTTGTAAAATGTCTGAGAGTATTGATGTTACTTATGTTATGTTATGTCTTGATAATGGTTTTACAGAGAACCAAAATGTTATTTTACAATAATCTCATTATGTATTGTATATAAATTTGTTTTATGTTCTTGTCAATGATGTCATTTCTGCACAATAATTCATTGATATCATCAGCGCACTACTTTCTTTCTTACCTAGACTTTATTCTGGAAAGTATAATCTTACATATAACTGGCTATTTAACAACATGTTTATATAAATTGATTGAACTAGTTTAAATGCTTCCCAACTGTCCAGATTAGGTAGGAAGACTGCCCTTAGGGGAGGGCTGCTGGTTAAGTGTAGCCTAGCACTTTAGAAGCTCTAGGCATTCCCCCTGGCTTGCCCAGAGGGAATATTTATGCCATGCTCCATGCAGTCCTGCTTAGAGGAGTTGAAAAGATACTATGTAACAATAGTCCCTTCTCCTTTGCCTCCTAGATTCTGACCTCTCTTTCATCCCCCACATTCAATCCCTTTCTCAATATTGCTGCTTCAAACTGCATAACATTTCCAGAGTCAGTCCTTTTCTCACCATGGAAATCACACAACTTCTTATCATTGCCCTCACCAACTCTCACCATGATCACTGCAACTTTGTTCTCACCGATCTTCTGATCCCTCACCTTGCCCCTATTCAGTCTATCCTCTGCCAGCTTAATTTTTCTCTCTCGTCATTCTATATCTGCTGCCCCTCTCTGCCAGACCCTCCACTGGCTCTCTGTACTATCCAGAATCAAGTTCAACCTACTCTCACTCACCTACAATACCCTCAGCCACTAAACTTCTCCTCCACATATCCAATCTCATCTCCAAACATACTCCAATGCCCGGAACCTCACCTTCTCTCTGATCACTTCCCCTCACTTTGGGCTTCAGAAGTTCTCCCATGCTGCAGCCAACCTCTGAAATGTCCTCCCATGCTCAATTATATTTTCACCCATCCTACCAACTTTCAAACTCATCTCTTTATAACTGCCCACATTTCATCTAGAATGTAAGATCTTGCAAGCAGGATCCTCTCTCCTATTGTCTCCTCTATGTGAATATATAGCTTACACATCGTGTTTATGTGATAATGTAGGTATGTAGATATGTAAACTGTATAATGTTGTTTTATGTTCTATCACTAATGTACGGTGAAACAAAACCCATGTCGCACAATATACAGTAAATAAATGGTGATAATAATAATGATGATAATAATCAAAGGTTGGTATCTTACCTTGAGTTTTTCATAGTAGCTTCCAGTAGAAAATGTTTCTATTTTACTGAAAAGAACATCTTTTTTTAGATGGTCAGATGTGACAATTGCATTAATGACCTTTTTAACTGTGTCTGCTGCATCGGAAATGTCCTTCATCTTCATTCTCAATCTCTCCACCACATCCTTCAGTCTCTTAGGGTTTTTGGAATTAACAGTTCTTTTATCCCTTGCACTGTGCTCTGTTATCTCACCATTCCCTTTGTTCAGGATGTTGCTATTTTTTTCCTCATTTACTTTAAAATTTTTTCTTTTTTCTGCAGATGTCTTTACCAGGCAGCGACTATCTTCATGTTTGCCATTGTCTGGTGTATGTTTGATCTGTATTGGCTTATTGTACATTTTGTTGCTTTTTTGGCTAACATATCCATACCTCCCATCATGCCCCTGATCTGAGAAGGTTTCAAACCCTGCTGCACATGCCCCGCCCCTATTCTCCAAGAAAAGAGCATTTTGGGGTGAAGCGCCAGCCCTTCCAAGGGCTACAAATTGGGATTGCCCCACTAAATTAGGGACAGTTGGGTGGTATACATCACTCTCGTAACTCTCTAGACTTAGTGACCTGAAATTCTCACTAAATTTTGATGGAAGAAAATTGATTGGAGGTGCGCTCATTGTTCTGTTAAATGTCTTTTTCCTGTTGGTTGTATGTTGAACTATATCCTTATTATCTGTTGGTGTGGTTTCAGTTTCTTTATCTCCACTTCCTGAAAAACTCCTTCCAGCTTCTTTTCGGAGTGGTTTTCTCTGAGGGTGCTTACTTTCATCTGTGCAGTGTGCAGGATTATCCTTAATCGGATGAGCTTGTTTTGATTTCTGTTGCTTTTCCCTAACAGATTTGTCATAAATCTCTGATGTTGCCATATATCTTTCAAGATTGTCTGATTTCCATTTTCCTGCTGCCAATTCATCATTGCTTGATTCACTGTGCGTAGAAGTCTGGTATTTCCTGCCTGTGGGGTCCTTTGGCCGTTTTGCCACCTCTTTCCGTCCACCTTTCTGATGTCTGTCTCCCATTTCTTACCTGCTCCTGAATGATGTGCATGTGTTAAAAAAAGATGCCAAGTGCTTCCTTTTATTATCAGCTCTCCTCCCACAGGGGAAACTAAGAAATGAAACTAAAAGTGTTTCTTGCTAACCTTTTCAGTTTTAAGGAACAGCACATACATAGTTGTATGGTAAATTCTGGCCACACCTTGCAGGGACAAAATAAGATTTGGGTGGGACCCAGAGTAAGTAACTTTTAGATCAGGGGCTCTTGTAAATAAAATTAATTATCAAAATTATACGGTGATGCTATAATACAGCATTGTGCTTGTATTCCTCAATCCTTGCTGGCTGACATGACATGACATATTTTGAAAAGTAAAACAATTTAAATGGCTTTTTATAAATTTCATGTAATAATATAACTTTTACTTTATTTTGTTCAAAACTGATATGCGTAAGGCTTCCACATATCACAGGTTGTACTAAAATAAGTTTATTTGGACATAAAATGTGCTCCACAACTTTGTGAGATACAGATATTTCAGTGACATTTTTAAAATACCAGTTCCTGCAGTATCTCATTTTCAGTGTTCATGAAATATTTATTTGATTCCCTTTTATTTTTATAGAGTGTCTTTTCTTATCTTCATTTTGGAGAAGGTCTGACAATCATTGCAAATGGGCATCATTAGGCTGATTACCAATTAGTGCAGTGCTGCATGCTAGTGACACCTTATACTTGCATTTCCTATGTATGAACAGATCTTGTAAACCCTTTCTCTACCTGCTGTTATTGTTGTCTGTCCTCATCAGATCACTGAGCGCTCACAGCTATCTCAACAGCAGGCAGCAAAACTGCATATGTGAAGAACAATTACTTTGGGGGTGCCATAGTTGCCCCACTTATATTCTGTCTCTGACTTCTGGTCAAATTGCAGGTTTCCTTGAATGATGACCTATTTCTACACAGTCTAATGCAGAACTACTATTTGCTTAATTAACATATTGAAGAAAAAGTTACACAATGAACGGTAAATTGAAAAGCTTGGCCACCCTTTCAGTTGATATAATATTTTGTGTGTGTGTTTTGAGGCCTTTGGGAATGCTCTTAGGAGATGTTTCCTTTACCTAGAAAACCTCCCAGTATACCTCAATGAGAGCAGAGACACCTCCGCACAGCTACCTGTCCCATCAATTAGCATTAATAAAGTGTATCTTTAAATAGGATTTCCTAGACATTGAAAAGTTGTTGCAAAATTGTGGACACTCCTGGCAGGGATAGATTAGGATTTCTGTGGGGTCCAGGGTAAGTAATCATGCTGGTATCTTCCAGAACTATTCCCCACCTACTCTACTTGCTCATCGTGCAGTCTATCAGACTGACCCAGGGGTAATGTGGTGTTAGTCTGTAAAGTAATGAACTAGGCTACTACATGGATCTGGATTGACCTGTTTCTGCTGCTAGTAGCAGGGAGAGCGAGGGGATGGACTGGAATGGCTGTGTTGGAGAGAGAAAACATGCCCAGAAGACAGGCATGTATGTAAAGTGCATTGGTGAGGAAAGTCTGCAGCACACCAGAAAATGACAGGTATGGCTGTAGGGCAGGGAGAGCGCTTTGGAGTGATACTACAGTACCTGACTTACTACTATAACTTGCTAAGTGCTCCTATTGAAAACAAGTGTAATTAATACTAGAGGATTTGCTGTTCAAGATGAGTTGAGGTGCAGCCTCTTGTGCAAATGATCTTTTGTCACCTCATTGACATCATCACCCAGATCATTTGCGCAGTTTGGGAGTGTCCCCTTGCCCAAATCCCCTAAAATGACCTGATCTGCCAGTATACCATTCTTCCACTTAGCATGATGTATTGCCACATATTTCATGCACTGACAGTGTTCTCTATTGAAGCTGCACTTTCTGTGCAAGTGGTTCCGCCACACAGAGCAAACAGCACCGCCGCTCACCCACAGCCCCTGCACCTGGCTAGCAGGATACCTGGAACGACCCTGCAGCCAGAGTCGCTGCTGCAGTGCCACCCAAAGACGTGCACACTGCAGCTCTTACAGACCTGAGGATGCTAAAGGCAGTGTTGCAACTTTCGGGCCGGCGTTATGCGGTTTAGGGGCGTAGCTAGCACATGGCGCAGTAAAGTCCTGTTACAGTGTCGGCAGTGTCCATTCACACAGCAAAGGACTGAAGAAGAGTTTTGTGGCAAACATCTGTCACATGGCTTCGCTCCTGTGTATGGCTCTGGCCTCATGTACTGTACACTGCTCCGGACACAGGGTCTCATTCAGAGCCGCTCGTAAGCGGCCGCTCGTTCGCTCCGAGCGATGTTCGCACATCTGCGCATGTGTATGGGTTTTAGTATGCATGCGCGAACCAGTCAGTGCATCGAAAATTGTGTGCTCGCAAAATAGCGAATGCCTGCTAATTTGAGTGACAGAGTGAGGCGTTTGTGGGTGGTAACAGGGGAAGGTGCTTAAGAAACGGGGAGTGGAGATCCGAACGCAGGCGTGCCAAACGGTCAAAACGGGCATTTTAAGGGTGTGCATAATTAACAAAGCAGCGTCATCGACCACATCAGTTGGGTGTCTTTTAGCCAGAACTGCTCGCATGATTGCGGTAGGAAAATGCTACCACAAGAATAGCGAGCAGTTCATACGCCGTTCGATGTACTCAATTAATCTAATAAATAGCGGAGATGACGTATGATGCGAACGGCCAAGGGGTGTTTTTTACAAAATAACGACCGCATGTTTTGTTCGCTCGTTCAGACATAGAGGCGTCAACAGACCGCAAAGAGCGTACGGTCAATTTAAATAGCCAGCCCCTTTTTCTGAACGAGCGAGCGCAAATAGCGTCCGGCTCTGAATCAGACCCACAATTCTATGTGAGAACTACTTGCCAGAAAGTATTGTTAATTGTTTCTACTCTGAAACCAGGCATTTCCAGCCCCTGTTTTGAGAATCTGTTTATTCTCTTTTCAGTATGTTATTTACTCATTAGGCCCTAAATGTTAACATAGAGAACAAAATCCCAACCTGCTTTGGTCCATGACAACGTCCTCTGGAGGCTGCCAAATCTTGAACTGGTGATGTCCGGGAAATCCCATGGAGGGGCGTGGCGCAGTTTTCATCACTTTCAGTCAGTGTCCCATCATGATAGTGTGCCACCAAAATGGGTGCAGCCAGTTGCAAGAGGGACATGTCCAGTCACCAGAGAAGCAAGGACAGTCACTATAGGGAGTGTGGACAGCACTGGCAAGCTATAGTGGTGTCTATATATTTAGCAGCTAATATATGACAAAAAAAACTTTTATTTGATCTAAATAAGAAAAAAAAAGATATACAGTTGTTTCATATATACCTTAACACACAGCCTGAATACAATATTTTTAATAATTTTGTGCTTAAACAAATGTTTCATTATCTCAGTCATGCCAAAAAAAATCCATATTTCGGAATATTCCGTATTTCAGAATATTTGGATATGGGAGACTCAACCTGTATTTAGCATCTATTTTAATCATAAAAATTTAAAATATCTAATTACAATTATAATAGATAAAAATACATCCACTTACTGTACCTATCAAGATAAATATAATCTCTTCTCTCAATCGTCTGTCTTCTCTCTTCTGATGTCTGGAGTGCAGCTTTGAATGCGGTACAGAAAGACAAACTTAGGGGAGAATATAGGAGGGCGAGGTGCAGCAGCAGAGGTTCAGGCAGAAGGGAGGAGAAATATGCTGGTGGAGCAGCTGTGTTGGGTACTGACAGCAGGGACCAATGTGACAGAACGGAGAGGGTGTAAATCAGATGGGATGTCTAGCAGCAGATGTGGGGCAATTGTGATAGATGGAGTGTCTGGCAGTTCTTTAATAGACCACTGGCTTTAATATGCTCTGAGCAAGCCCTACCACCTTTGCGAAAGACGTCATGACATCACACACGGGGCGGGGCCAGTCAGCATCCAGAAGCACTGCAGTGCACGGAGCTGTATACACAGCAGGATTCCTGCCTGTAGCGTCCACAGGACACTACAGGCTCCGCTGCCGCTGCATAACTGTCTGCACTCTGCAAGGTGCTGTTCCAGGCACCCTGATAACCAGAAGTAAGGGCAGTGGAGCAGCGATGGTGCCACCCACAGAACCCTGCACTCTATACGCCAGCATCGGTTGCCCACCCCTAGTTATGGCCTTAGTGTCTGGCATTAAAGACGTTGAGTGTGGCAGTTGGGGTGTCTGGCAGCACAATAGGCAGGGTGAGTGTGGAAGGTGCTGTGACTGGCAACTTTGAGGGTGAGTGCAACAGGTAGGGGGTCTGCGCTTTTTCACCTTTCAAGTCCTCCAGATTATCATTTAATTATATTTTGCCACAAAGTGTCTGTAGCTCCATACATGGACATTACAATAAACCAATCAATACAATAAGCATAAACAGGCAGTACAGCTGTAAGATGGGAGGGCAGACAAACAAGATTCATGCTGAGTGAGTGGGGGTGCACTGGAGGGTGAGAAACAAGTAGTTGGTGGGACCTGCCCATGAAAACTTACAATCCATCAGGCATCTGAGCAGGCACTGCGATATGGGGGTGGTGCATATACAATGAGACGCCAAAGGGTGCCACATGTGCCTGATTACATGCATGGGGTATGCAGGAGAACCCACCACCAGCCCTGCCTCTTACATACTACACTCCTCAAAGTGATTGAAATATATATATAAAATAAATTGCTATCTTTACAGCACCAATGTAATACATTACTAATATAGTACAAGTTCATAAATAACTGTACAAGACATTATGGAACTATTCCTGTAGATTGGCTACTCAGGGCTAAGTGGGGCTACAGAATAAGACTTATAAACCTTATAAACACAGGTTGAAGGTTAATCTTTATCTTTATTAAACATATTAACTATATATTTTAATGGAATGTTTTGCACAGGCAAAAAAAAGAAAATATATTCCTTTTTGGGGCACACCTATTTGAAATCTTCAATGTATGTGATATGATTATATTTAAAATATACCTTTTATTATTAAGTAACTTAAAAATTGTGTTTATAAAGGAAGAAAAAATTCCTATAGGCAAAAATATATAAGTAATTAAATAAATTGCTTCTGCTAAACAGTCCAGAAAACTTGTTTATAGAAGCTAACAAAACATTTAGGCTTCAAATGAAGTGCAATCACTACCAATCATCTGGTTTGGGCAGTGTTGCCTAAGGCTGATATTGCACAGATAAAAATTAAATAGACAAATTGTTTTGCATCAATCAAATTGGCATAGATCAAAATAGCATAGATCAAAATTGCATAGATCAAAATTGCACAGCATTCAATAGAGTGAAACAATAATGCACAAGCTACAGTACACACTGATATTGCACAGATAAAAATGAATAGAAAAAAATTGTTTTTGCCCAATCAATTTAGCACAGATCAAAATTGCATAGATCAAAATTGCATGAATCAAAATTGCATGAATCAAAATTGCATAGGTCAAAATTGCACAGCTCCCATGTGGCAATAAAACGATATGAGTGTTAACAGTCATAACAATAACACAGAACACTATTAAATGGATCAGTTTATAAATCAAATTTGCATAGACCACAAATGCATAGATCATATATAGGGGTCTATTTACTAAGCAGTGTTAGGAGACAGAGTGAAAAGTGATAAGGTGCCAGCTCCTAACTGCCATCTCACAGGCTGCGTTTGAAAAATGACAGTTGGGAGCTAATTGGCTGGCACCTTATCACTTTTCACTCTGTCTCCTAACACTGCTTAGTAAATAGACCCGCTGTACAATGGGCAAAAGTAGAAGTTGGGGACACTTAGGGTGTCTTTCTTTCTCTAAATAAATATCAGGTGGTCACACCATAATATTACTACTCTGCTACTAAAGGGATAAATGTGATATACAGATAGAAACACAATCCGCATATTGTTTCATGGCCTTACTTATAAATGACTATGGGGTCTATTTACTAAGCAGTGTTAGGAGACAGAGTGAAAAGTGATAAGAATGTGATAAGGTGCCAGCCAATCAGCTCCCAACTGTCATTTTTCAAACACAGCCTGTGAGATGACAGTTGGGAGCTGATTAGCTGATCACAGACTTATCACTTTTCACTCTGTCTCCTAACACTGCTTAGTAAATAGTAGGGGTGTGCACCGGCCACTTTTCGTGTTTTGTGTTTTGGTTTTGGATCTGGATCTTTCTTCGTGTTTTGGATCTGGATTGGTTTTGCCAAAACCACCCTTCCGTGTTTTGGGTTCTGGGTTTTGTGTTTTGGATCTGTATTTTTTTTTTAAAAAGCATAAAAACAGCTAAAATCACAGAATTTGTTGGTTTCTCTGCTCCTATGCTATTATTAACCTCAATAACCTTAATTTCCACTCATTTCCAGTCTATTCTGAACACCTCACACCTCACAATAGTGTTTTCATGTCCAAAAGGTTGCACCGAGGTAGCTGGATGACTATGCTAAGCGACACGAGTGGGCGGCACAAACACGTGACCCATCTAGGAGTGACACTGCAGTGGCAGACAGGATGGCAGTTAGAAAAACTAGGCCCCAAACTGTACATAATGCAAAGAAAAAAAAGAAGTGCAAGATGGAATTGTCCTTGGGCCCTCCCACCCACCCTTATGTTGTATAAACAGGACATGCACACTTTAACAAATCAATCATTTCAGCGCCAGGGTCTGCCACACAACTGTGGCTGAAATGATTGGTTCGTTTGGGCCCCCACAAAACAAGCTGGCAATTAATGTGTCCCTGCACAAACTGGCTCTACGGAGGCAAGATGTCATCCTCATCCTCCTCATCCACCGATTCCTCACCCTCTTCAGTGTGTACATCCTCATCCTCACAAAGTATTAACTCGTCCCCACTTGAATCCACCACCACAGGTCCCTCTGTACCTTCTGGAGGCTGGTCTCCCTGGAAGAGCTGATAATTCATTTTGATGAACATCATCTTCTCCACATTCTGTGGAAGCAACCTCCTACGCCTTTCGCTGACAAGGTTCCCGGCTGCACTAAACACTCTTTCGGAGTACACACTGGAGGGGGGGCAACTCAGGTAAAATAGAGCCAGCTTGTACAGGGGCCTCCAAATTGCCTCTTTTTCCTGCCAGTACAGGTATGGACTGTCTGACATGCCTACTTGGATGCTGTCACCGATGTAATCCTCCACCATTCTGTCAATGGTGACAGTATCATATGCAGTGACAGTAGACATGTCAGAAATTGTTGCCAGGTCCTTCAGTCCGAACCAGATGTCCAAACTTGGTCCTGCCTGCCCTGCATCACCGCCAGCGGGTTGCTTAGGATACCTAAGTTTTTTCCTGGCAGCCCCAGTTGCGGGAGAAAATGAAGAAGGAGCCGTTGACGTGTCACGTTCCGCTTCAGCTGACAGTGTGTTCACCAGCAGGTCTTTGCACCTCTGCAGGCTTGTGTCGGCCGGAAAGAGAGACACCACATAGGCTTTAAACCTAGGATCAAGCACGGTGGCCAAAATGTAGTGGTCTGATTTCAACAGATTGACCACCCTGGAATCCTGGCAAAGCGAATGAAGGGCTTCATCCACAAGTCCCACATGCCGAGCGGAATCGCTCCGTCTTAGCTCCTCCTTCACTTTCTCCAGCTGCTTCTGCAAAAGCCTGATGAGGGGAATGACCTGACTCGAGCTGGCTGTGTCTGAACTGACTTCACGTGTGGCAAGTTCGAAGGGCTGGAGAACCTTGCACAACACGGAAATCATTCTCCACTGCGCTTGAGTCAGGTGCATACCCCCTCCTTTGCCTATGTCATAGGTGGATGTATAGGCTTGTATGGCCTTTTGCTGCTCCTCCATCCTCTGAAGCATATAGAGGGTTGAGTTCCACCGCGTCACAACCTCTTGCTTCAGGTGATGGCGGGGCAGGTTCAAGAGTGTTTGCTGGCGCTCCAGTCTTCGGCACGCAGTCGCTGAATGGCGAAAGTGGCCAGAAATTTTTCGGGCCACCCAAAGCGTCTCCTGCACGCCCCTGTCGCTTTTCAGAAAATTCTGCACCACCAAGTTTATTGTGTGAGCAAAACATGGGACGTGCTGGAATTTGCCCAGATGTAATGCCCGCACAATATTGGTGGCGTTGTCAGATATCACAAATCCCCAGGAGAGTCTAAGTGGGGTAAGCCACTGGGCGATGATTTCCCTCAGTTTCTCTAAGAGGTTGTCGGCGGTGTGCCTCTTACTGAAACCGGTGATACACAGCGTAGCCTGCCTTGTAACGAGCTGGCGTTTCTGAGATGCTGCTACTGGTGACGCTGCTGCTGTTGCTGCGTAAGGTGATACATCTACCCAGTGGGCTGTCACAGTCATATAGTCCTTAGTCTGCCCTGTTCCACTTGTCCACATGTCCGTGGTTAAGTGGACATTGTGTACAACGGCATTTTTCAGGACACTGAGGACACTTTTTCTGACGTTTCTGTACAGTCTCGGTATCGCCTGCCTAGTGAAGTGGAATCTAGACGGGATTTGGAACCGGGGACACACTACCTCCATCAATTGTCTAAATCCCACTGCACTAATGGCGGATACCGGACGCACGTCTAACACCAACATAGCAGTCAAGGCCTCAGTTATACGTTTTGCTTCAGGATGACTGCTGTCGTACTTCATCCTCCTCGCTAAGGACTGTTGGAGGGTCAATTGTTTAGTAAAAGTAGTGGTGTTCCTACTTCCTCTCTGGGATGATGAACGACTCCCAGCAGCAGCAACAGCAGCAGCGGCAGCAGTAGGCGTAGCAATGCAGGATCCTCCAGAGGAATCCCGGATAGGAGAGTCAGTCATGCCAGTGACATGGCCTGCAGGACTACTTCCGATCCTGACTAAGGAGGAAATTGACGAGGAGGGAGTTGACGGTGTGGTTTGCAGGCGCTTGGATACAACAGGACAACGGGATTTAGGTGTCCCTGGACTGCTTACGGTCTTAGCCAAAGTTTCTGAACTTGACAGTAACTTTTTATGAACGCGCTGCAGGTGCCGTATAAGGGAGGATGTTCCTAGGTGGTTGACGTCCCTACCCCTACTTATTTCACCTTTACATATGGTACATATGGCAAGACAGTTGTTGTCCGGATTTGGATAGAAATATTGCCAGACCAAAGAGGTGGAATGTTTGGTCTTCTGCCCAGGCATGACCGTGATGGGCTTTTTCATCCCACGGACAACAACTGTCTCCCCCGGAGCCTGATTTAAACAAACCACATCACCATCAGAATCCTCCTCGCCAACTTCCTCCTCAGCGCCAGCTACACCAGTATCCTCATCCTGTTGTACTTCAACAGTGACATCTTCAATTTGCATATCAGCAAGTGGACTGTGGGTGCTCCTTTCAGCACTTGCAGGGGGCGTGCAAATGGTGGAAAGAGCCACCTCTTCCCGTCCAGTGCTGGGAAGGTCAGGCATCGCAACCACCACCACACTTGGACTCTCCTTGGGGATTTGTGATATCTTCTTAGAAAGCACAGTTCTTCGCTGTGCTTTTCCAGCTTAACTCTTTTGATTTTTTTAGTGGGAGGAGGGCTTCCATCGTCATGTGAAGCTGAACCACTAGTCATGAACATACTAGGGATCGACCTTAGCCGTTCCTTGCCACTCCGTGTCGTAAATGGCATATTGGCAAGTTTACGTTTCTCTTCAGCTGATTTAAATGTCTTTTTCAAGGTCATTTTCCTGAACTTTGCCATTTGGGATTGTATGTGCCCTCTACTATGACATTGGGCATCGGCCTTGGCAGACGACGTTGATGGCATGTTATCGTCTATGTCATGACTAGTGGCAGCAGCTTCAGCACTAGGAGGAAGTGGTTCTTGATCTTTCTCTATTTTATTTTTATCGGAGAAAGTTTGGTCCTCCATTTATGTTATATCGATTTGATATATATGTGCGGCTAAACACAGAAAATAATTTTTTTTTTGGTTTGGACTGGAGTGTACTTTGTGGGTTACAGCACCCTTTAACGGTCAAGCCAGCCGGCCCTTTACTTATGACACAGGCGCACTCTTGGCACTACTTTGTTGATGCACGTGCGGCTACTGCGCACACAATTCACAAACACAGAAAATAATTTTTTTTTGGTTTGGACTGGAGTGTACTTTCGGGGGTTACAGCACCCTTAACGGTCAAGCCAGCCGGCCCTTTACTTATGACACAGGCGCACGCTTGGCACTACTTTGTTGATGCACGTGCGGCTACTGCGCACACAATTCACAAACACAGAAAATAATTTTTTTTTGGTTTGGACTGGAGTGTACTTTCGGGGGTTACAGCACCCTTTAACGGTCAAGCCAGCTGGCCCTTTACTTATGACACAGGCGCACGCTTGGCACTACTTTGTTGATGCACGTGCGGCTACTGCGCACACAATTCACAAACACAGAAAATATTTTTTTTTTGGTTTGGACTGGAGTGTACTTTCGGGGGTTACAGCACCCTTTAACGGTCAAGCCAGCCGGCCCTTTACTTATGACACAGGCGCACGCTTGGCACTACTTTGTTGATGCACGTGCGGCTACTGCGCACACAATTCACAAACACAGAAAATAATTTTTTTTTGGTTTGGACTGGAGTGTACTTTGGGGGTTACAGCACCCTTTAACGGTCAAGCCAGCCGGCCCTTTACTTATGACACAGGCGCACGCTTGGCACTACTTTGTTGATGCACGTGCGGCTACTGCGCACACAATTCACAAACACAGAAAATAATTTTTTTTTGGTTTGGACTGGAGTGTACTTTCGGGGGTTACAGCACCCTTTAACGGTCAAGCCAGCTGGCCCTTTACTTATGACACAGGCGCACGCTTGGCACTACTTTGTTGATGCACGTGCGGCTACTGCGCACACAATTCACAAACACAGAAAATATTTTTTTTTTGGTTTGGACTGGAGTGTACTTTCGGGGGTTACAGCACCCTTTAACGGTCAAGCCAGCCGGCCCTTTACTTATGACACAGGCGCACGCTTGGCACTACTTTGTTGATGCACGTGCGGCTACTGCGCACACAATTCACAAACACAGAAAATAATTTTTTTTTTGGTTTGGACTGGAGTGTACTTTGGGGGTTACAGCACCCTTTAACGGTCAAGCCAGCCGGCCCTTTACTTATGACACAGGCGCACGCTTGGCACTACTTTGTTGATGCACGTGCGGCTACTGCGCACACAATTCACAAACACAGAAAATAATTTTTTTTTGGTTTGGACTGGAGTGTACTTTCGGGGGTTACAGCACCCTTTAACGGTCAAGCCAGCCGGCCCTTTACTTATGACACAGGCGCACGCTTAGCACTACTTTGTTGATGCACGTGCGGCTACTGCGCACACAATTCACAAACACAGAAAATAATTTTTTTTTGGTTTGGACTGGAGTGTACTTTCGGGGGTTACAGCACCCTTTAACGGTCAAGCCAGCCGGCCCTTTACTTATGACACAGGCGCACGCTTGGCACTACTTTGTTGATGCACGTGCGGCTACTGCGCACACAATTCACAAACACAGAAAATAATTTTTTTTTTGGTTTGGACTGGAGTGTACTTTCGGGGGTTACAGCACCCTTAACGGTCAAGCCAGCCGGCCCTTTACTTATGACACAGGCGCACGCTTGGCACTACTTTGTTGATGCACGTGCGGCTACTGCGCACACAATTCACAAACACAGAAAATAATTTTTTTTTTGGTTTGGACTGGAGTGTACTTTCGGGGGTTACAGCACCCTTAACGGTCAAGCCAGCCGGCCCTTTACTTATGACACAGGTGCACGCTTGGCACTACTTTGTTGATGCACGTGCGGCTACTGCGCACACAATTCACAAACACAGAAAATAATTTTTTTTTTGGTTTGGACTGGAGTGTACTTTCGGGGGTTACAGCACCCTTAACGGTCAAGCCAGCCGGCCCTTTACTTATGACACAGGCGCACGCTTGGCACTACTTTGTTGATGCACGTGCGGCTACTGCGCACACAATTCACAAACACAGAAAATAATTTTTTTTTTGGTTTGGACTGGAGTGTACTTTCGGGGGTTACAGCACCCTTAACGGTCAAGCCAGCCGGCCCTTTACTTATGACACAGGCGCACGCTTGGCACTACTTTGTTGATGCACGTGCGGCTACTGCGCACACAATTCACAAACACAGAAAATAATTTTTTTTTGGTTTGGACTGGAGTGTACTTTCGGGGGTTACAGCACCCTTTAACGGTCAAGCCAGCCGGCCCTTTACTTATGACACAGGCGCACGCTTGGCACTACTTTGTTGATGCACGTGCGGCTACTGCGCACACAATTCACAAACACAGAAAATATATTATTTTTTTAGCACTTGGGGGGAGCACCCCTGATGGACAGAGCACCCCCTGGACAACACTACAGCACTCCTTTAGGACTGGGACACTGCACAGGACTTTGGAGTGGACACAGCCCCTATGGAGAACTGACTGCACAACACAGTCCAGCCAGCCCCTATGGACTTTGAAGTAGTGGACACAGCCCCTATTAACAACAGCAGCACAGCACAACACAGCCAGCCCCTATGGACTTTGAAGTAGTGGACAACAGCAGCACTACACTACACTACACTACACAGCCCTAACTCCCACCCTCCCTCTTCACTGTCCACAGCCGAGTGAGAAAATGGCGCCGACGCGGGTACCTTATATAGGATCCAAAACCCGCGAGACTCGGAAGGCGGGATGATGACGTTTTGCCTCGATTTCAGATCCGAGTCAGGCGGGAAAAGTCGAGCCTGACTCGGATCGGACTCGGATCGGGGGGGCTCGGGGGGGTTCGGATTTCAGAAATCCGAACCCGCTCACCCCTAGTAAATAGACCCCTATATAAGATCTATGCATTTGTGGCCTATGCAAATTTGATTTATAAACTAATCCATTTAATAGTGTTCTGTGTTATTGTTATGACCCTTTAGAACACTCACATTGTTTTATTGCCACATGGGAGCTGTGCAATTTTGACCTATACAATTTTGACCTATACAATTTTGATTCATGCAATTTTGATCTATGCAATTATGATCTGTGCTAAATTGATTGGGCAAAAACACATTTTTTCTATTTAATTTTGATCTGTGCAATATCAGTGTGTACTGTAGCTTGTGCATTATTGTTTCACTCTATTGAATGCTGTGTAATTTTGATCTATGCAATTTTGATCTATGCAATTTTGATCTATGCTATATTGATCTATGCCAATTTGATTGGTGCAAAACAATTTGTCTATTTAATTTTGATATCAGTCTTGTTTTCCTATATCAAACATTATACACACGCAATTATAGACACCTTTGCCACAAAGTGTGAGCGGAGCAGTAATTATAGTACAAAAGGCAACACTGCCCAAACCAGATGATTGGTAGTAATTGCACTTCATTTGAAGCCTTAGGGCGGAATTCAATTGTTTACGCGGTCTGGATCTCCCATCTAAAGTGACAAGAGATCGCAGGACGCTATTCAATTGCTGCCATTTTTCGAGCTGATCGCGCCCAAAGAGGTCGGGTTTAGCCACGTAAAGCAGCTACCCCCAACCAAAGTGCTGGGCGCGACCACGAAAAGTGATGTTTGGGCGCCCAAACAGGTCAATTTTTGCACTTTTCAGCTCGCACCCTGCTGGTGCTGCGAGCTGAAAGGCAGCGTTGGAAGCTGATCGCGCCCGACAGGAGCAACAATTGAATAGCTCCGTCGGGCGTGAAGGGTGGTAGAAACAATTGAATTCCCCCCTAAATGTTTTGTTAGCTTCTAGAAACAAGTTTTCTGGACTGTTTAGCAGAATCAATTTATTTATTTACTTGTATATTTTTGCCTATAGGATTTTTTTCTATCTTTAAAAACACAATTTTTAAGTTACTTAATAATAAAAGGTATATTTTAAACATCCTAATCATATCACATACTATACATTGAAGATTTCAAATAAGAGTGCCAAAAAAGGAATATATATATATTTTTTTGCCTGTGAATTAGAATTTCTGTTTTTTTATTCCTGGGAGCACCACTAACACCTATTTTGTAATAAAGAGGGTCCCCTCTTATTGACTTGCTCTAAGGTACTGTTGGTTTATTGACTATATTTTTTTCACTATTTTCTCATCTAAAACCTGTGCAGGAATCCTCCTAAATCCCCATTTCCCAAATCTGATATATTAACTATATACTCAGTATTTAATTCTCCCACCCACCCTTCATTTGTTGCTTTCAATAGTTGGTGGCAATATCATATAGGTAAAGTTATTTTGTGTTTGTTTATTTTTATAAATAGTCACTAAAATATCAGTAGCAATATTTTATTTCTGGATGCATCAGAATGTGTTTTCTCACAACCCACTACAGCACCCATGTAGTAGAAGCCTCAAGTCCTAGAACTTTACTAAGAACACAGCTCTCTTTCAGACATTGAGGCAGCTCCTGCCCGCTGCAGCTGACACATCCATCAATTTTAGACTAGAGCTCTCCCAGGCAGCAGCACCCTGGACTATTGGAAATAATACATGTGCATGTGTTGATATTGCAGTTATAAAGGCACACAACAGCGGATTACTCAAACTATGAACAGCTCAGTTACTTAACCAGTGGTGGTGGTTTATTGATAGATATAGTAGCTACAGCTGTTACGCGTACACTGGTGATTGAGTGGAGAGGGGTTCTATACAGCTATGTGCTGCAAATGGGTAGCAGTACAGGATTCTGGAACAGTGTTATATGCTGGTATTAACTGGGTCTCTCATATAGGAGCTAAGTAGAATTCTGTCTCCCACCATGTCACTCTCTCACAGTAAAGACAAACTAGATGGCCTCTGCTCATGCTCAGTGGCCATCTCAGAACAGGTAATGAAGTCTCCCTAAAGAGACAGGAAGACTGGAGTCAGCGCAGTAGCACACTCCTCTTACAATATCCCCTTTGCTACAAGCTTCTTCATGTTAAAAAAACATTGAAATTAAGCTTTCTCGTAGCAATCTGAAAAAAAAATTTGGTTAAACACATAAAAATGCATCAAATTATCACATGACTTTAATTTGGCTTTCTTGCTTTAGCAAATGTTCCTTCACTGATAGGATGGGCCCTAACAATAGTCTCCCAACTCACAAACTTTGGACTGCTGCAACTATCACAATTCTTGAAGCTTTTCACACGTATGGTTTTTATATCTTGCAGAGTCTGTTTGCCTATTTTGGATATCCATACACCCCATTCACATTTGGTTTTGGCTTCTGGATATCTTGAGGCTCACTGACAGCAATTTTTGCAAATTCCTCATCATAGCCTTAGGTTGCTTGACGATATTTGATCTTGCTGTGGTTGAACATCCACGCTGATACTCTTTGACTGAGATATGTCCAGCTGCTGGCATGTCCAGTGACACATACTTGTTCTGCATATCAGCTTCCAGCTTTTCTACAATTTGCATTGTTTGTTTAAAGATAACATCTCTGGACTTAACAAGCTTTTTGGTATTTGGTTCCACAAACTATAACATTTGCTCATATGGTAATAGCCAAGCATGATGCACTTTACTAACTTTGAATTCAGCTTATGTATTTTCTCTTTTGGTATATGCACATAGATCGCACTTTGAAAAGTTCTGAGATGTCTTACACTTGGTTGTTGATCATGCTGTAATAAGTGTTATGTGCTTCAGGGCAAGTGTAGGATAAAAAAACTCCCCAAAACTGCTTGTCTAGGCCTGCGTCCTTTAGCATGCTTCTTGCCCTCTCTACTAGTGTGCAGTTTGCTCGTTCACTGACCCCATTTTGCTCAGGAGTATAGGCAATGCTGTATTGATGCTCTGGTCCACATTTTCTTAAGAATTGCTTCACCTCTCTGTTGAAGTTTTCTGCACCGTTATCAGATCTCAGAGTTTTGAGTCTGTGACCTGTATGATTCTCTACAAGTCTCTTGTTGTCTGCAGTCTTTTTTGACACTTCAGATATCTTTCTGATGAAGTACACATATTTTACCCTTGTGAAGTTATCTATAAACATCACAAAGTACCTGTATCCACTTACAGACTTTACTTATATTGGACCACACACTTCTGAATGTACTATTTCAAGTGGTTTTGTAGCTCTGTTTTTTTCATTTTGGAAAGGGCTGACAACTTTGGGCCTCTTTCAGACCCACTCGCAAGTGGCTGTCCACTCGCAAGTGGGTCGATGGTGCGCATGAGCCAGACGCGACGAGCAAAGGACTTTCCTTCGCTCGTTGTGTCTGATCAAAGGGGGCGTGCTGTCGATGTTGATTGACAGCACGCCCCCTTTGGTGGGCGTGCCGGGGGCGTGCCTGCCAGACGGAGGCGTTCCCATGGGAACGCCTACCGTCAGAAGCCGGCCCCACTGACATCACTAGTGATGTCAGTGGGAGTGATTTTGGCTCTGATAGAGCCAAAATCACTCCAGGGCTTGTGGTCGAAAACCCCGACCACAGGCTTCTGGTCGCACTGGCGATGGTCGCGATGGTCAAGACCATCGCGGCCATCATCCTGCACGCTCGTATGTGCTGTGGGTGGTGACCCACAGCTATACGAGCGTCCAGGAGGACGCTCCATTTTTATGGAGGGCGGCCCTCATTCAGAGCGAGCGCTCTGCTCAGAGCGTCCGGCTCTGAATGAGGGCCTTTGTTTCCCCACAATACAGCAGTTTTAGAGGGGTTTCTTAGTCACCGCCATAACTGTGACCACCTTACTCTGTAGCTTCTGAACACTATCATATCCAAGGTGACCAAATCTTCTATGCCAGAGTTCCAGTGACTGTGACTCACGTGTCATAATCGAGTAACACTACTGTGTATCAAGGATCTGCAATTGCTGACGTCTTGTGCCTGTAGCTATGACGGTCCCTTTTAGGTTTCTCACAATGCACTTTCCTTTAGCAAAGTGAACTCTATGGCTCCTCTGTTCTAGGACTCTGATGGCTATAAGTTTTTTCTATTTCTGGTACATAACGCACTTGAATTTCTGTAACTTTCTTTGTATCTTTTTTAAGCATGTAGAAAAGGGCCTCAGACTGCACACCCTGAATATATATATATATATATATATATATAAATATTGACGATACTGGATCAGAACCTCTATATACCCCTGCCTGTACCTTCTAAAATCCTACCTATAAACCTCTAAGGATGACGTTAATTTGCGTACGCAGTCATACAGTAAATAAAAGACTCCAGACTTGGAACGTGTGGTTCCGAAGCACAAAGTATTATTCAAGTAAAAGTACAGTCAGTTACACGCTATTGATCCAGACACAATTTGGTGCAAAGGAATTATACAGACCCAAGTACAGTATACATACGCAGCGCTTCCGGACCAGATGATAGGCATCAGCAAGAAACCCCTTCGTCATTGAGCATTCAGCAAGAAGACTAAGAACCCAGTGTTGAAGCACACATATTTATACCCCCCCCCCAGAATTACAAACATAACGGCAATTTAAAAAATCTGAAAGCCTTTGGACTTGAGCAAGTACGGTTAGGGATAAGAGGTGGAGACCTCACACAAGAACTTCTAAGACGAGAGAGTTCTTGGACGTTCAGATTGGGAGCCCTCTCCCCGGGAGGGCTAAATGAATACATTAATTATAGTCCCTTTCTTTGAATACAAGGCTTTTTTTGGTGTTTTTGGTGTTTTTATTCGGAGTGTTACTCAACCTGTAATTTGAAGTATTTTAGTTGGCTCCGCCCTTATAGTGTGGGGGCATTGTGGGTCTATGGCTAGCAATGTAGTTGAATACACTAGATATAATATTCAGAATTAAGTTGCCTCTCTGTTCTAAAATCTGGCCAAGTGTGAACTTTGAATTGTATATCATATGAATCACATAGGAAGTTTTATACATTCACGACAATTCACTGCATATCCTGATATGATTAGATATATAGTCATTAATTATTCTAACTACTATGATTTTTGTCGTGAAGAGGTATCCATGTGTTCTCCACGTTCTCCAAGTCTTAATGGAATGTATATTATACACACAAAAACTGTTCTATCTTTATTTAGTCTCCTTTTGGAGTACATGTATTATTTATGTTGATTATGTGGGTTGAGCTACTCGTTAATTACGATGCATTAACATTTAGCAATAGAGAAAGACGTAATCCTCTTTTTCACCTACTAAGACTCGTGAACTACTCACACTGATTCAATTATTTGTTAAATGCATATTGTACTTTGTCTACTTATGATAGCATTTATTGATCTTCAATATGGTCTGATAATGCTCAGTGGTATAACTAATTATGTCTATCTGTTCTTATATACATGAAAATTAGTTCTAGAGGTTTTTTACCTCATTGTGGCACTAACATTTAGCATTAGAGAAAGACATAATGCTCCTTTTCAGCAACTATTCACAGTGATCCAATTATTTGTTAAATATACATTGTACTTTGTTCACTTATGATAGCATTTATTGATCTTTGATAAGGTTTGATAATGCTCAGTGGTATAATTAATTATGTCTTTCTGTTCTTATATTTACATGAAAATAAGTTCTAGAGGTTTTCGCTAATACACCTCTTCGGTCACTGTCCAGTTACCGAGGTGCATTTAATTATATAATAGTACACGGATGTAGGGATATCCCACAATTAGGGCAATCTCATGGCACCCCGCTTTTGTCTTCCATCTCGGAATTTGGAATAATAAGGGCACTGTAAGAGATTAAGTCACCGTGGCTACACGCTAGAATAGGATGCACCACATCTGAAAAATAGCGGCAATTGATTGGTCTGCTCTCCCTTTAAAGAAAGGGATTCCCTAGGTACACGTCACTATGATGTGACCAAGCTACTCTAAGAGCGAAACGTACGTCATCATGACAGCAACCGCTGCATGCGAGCGAGGCTAGCAGACGGAGCGGCCAGGCACCATCCTGTACAGCAGCGTGGAAGAAATCTCCCGCTGTGTTTACCACTCCGACCTGACCCTTGCCGCGATACACACACAGACCCCCGCTTGCTGAGATTATACCGATAAGCAGCAATTCTGGTGATCATGTGAAGCTAAGTGTATGATATAGTATATATCATTTGCCTCCAACTGATATAATAGGTTTTTATCTGACAAGCATTACAGTTTTATTCTCTTCACGCGTATACATAACTATTATAACAGCGTTCAGAATCAATACTATTAGTCACAGTTTCTTTGACATTTTGACAGTGGAAATAATTTTTATGACACTGTTGCATTTTCCTGATACAGACGTGGGAACTTGCTTTATTGTATCTAATTGTAAGAATTTTGCAACATCTCTGGAGGATACAATTATATGTCCTCTAACACCTCAGTGTTTGCTACATTCTAAATCGAACATATTGTTGTTTGCTATGCTCAAATCAATATATATACTGGTTGACAATTATTCTGGTTTGATTTAATTAATCCATGTACTCAGTATTTGTATTGGGATCCATTCTAGTAATTAAAGGCTTTTTTTCCCAGAAGTAATCATGCCATATTTGGTTAAGATCATTTTGCTGTAAGATCTTTAAAGTACTACATTACATCTATCTTCTAGCAGCTTAAGAGCGGTTATCCAACAATAAGAGTACTTGTTATACCATATTATGCTGTATTCTTGCTGACGGTTTTAAACAATTACCTCTCATATGATGAATTATCATTATTTACAGAGGTATGATTCTATATACGGAGATGTGTTTCAGCAATAGATACTCTCTGCTGTACTACACTTGTTACATGTGCTGAGATGGTATTATAACCTATGGTTGTATAACCAGATTTGGAGCTAAGTAGTGAAATTTTCACCACGGACTGTTCAATACTTAAGTATTCTAGATCACCTTAAAATTATTATAGGGGTGGAGCTATCACAATTGGATGAATTTGTCCAGATAGAATGTGAACTAGCTATGGAATCCGGGATAGAGTGTTAACTATCTGTATAAACCCGGTGTGTGTATCATTGTTATAGCCCAATTAATGCTTTAATTATAATTGTTACTACCAAATTCGCTATGAGAGATGGTAACTCTGTATGCAATATATGATTATCACTTATATGTTATATGTGTTTGATGTCTGTTTTGTGTGTATACATCTTTTATCTTTATATTCATTAAAAGCAAAATTTTAAATATTTTTTCATAGTAGTGCCCCCAAAAGGAGTCTTCTTTCTTTCTCTCTTGTTCTCAATACCCCCCCAGAATAGACAGGACAATAGAGAAGTTTGTTGCTGATGCTATTGGTTCCTAGGGGGGAAGCATCTGTTACAGAGCGTTTAACAGGCTGGTTCAAATAGACTCAACCCAGCCTCTAACAACTGGGGGTCTCTGCCCTCCCGGCCCCTGCAATATCCTAACAGTTGTTCATATTATACATTTTGTTGCTTGAAGTCTCTGCGGTCCATAAGTTGAGAATGCATGATGCAATCTTCACACCGATAATACCGGAATTCTGTTGAAAGAGTACACATCAGTACAAACCCAAACACGGCTTTCTTAGCATGTATAAAACCTTAGTTATCAAATATCTTTATTTCACAGCATTTATACTAACTGAACCAACTTAAATCTTATACTTTAAAGCTTATTAAACCTTTTATGTGGATATGTAATGTGTGAGTATGCAGGGTTTGATATAAAGACACTAGTTAACTTGGGGCAGATGCGTGCGCATGAAGCTAATAAAACAGTGTTTTCATACAAGGTCTTATGCATTCGCTAATATGCAACTAGTTACCAGCGCAATTGTCCGTATTAATGTGTGTATGAGAAATGGTGCACTTAAATCTCACTTACTAAGTGAACACCTAGCAGTGTGGATTGCTGAGCATTATAGTTCCACATGCCCCCTCTCTCAGCAGCCCCCACCTTTCCCGGGCTCAAAAGAAAAAGTCCTTTTATTCTCCCAGACTCTTGTGTGGATGCAAATTGACCCAAACCTAAGATAGCACTCTAGGCTTTGAAGTTATTTCATTGCAGGAAACTTGCTAATGTAAGGTGTGTATTCGAGCCGGGCCTCCTGGAGTGAGAGCAGACGTTATCCAGGAAGCTTATCTACACAGGCTAGTTATCATGTGGCCATTTGCTCTGTTCTAGTTAATGCAATATATAATAATATGCACTTTATCAGAACACCCAAACTACGTAAAGTCATGAAATGGTCTTTTGGTGAATCACCGTAACTTATGGAGATGGTCACGGATGCAATCGCATGATGCTAATAGTATATCGCCACATGTACTAAAGTGTGAGTTTATCTAAAATGGCATCTTGTGGCCAGTCGCAAGATGGTGTCGCTGCGATTCAGTTTTAAACTGATCTTGTCTCAGCCAATAATCCAGCTTTGACAATATATGTATCTATATATATATATATATATATATATGTATATATATATATATATATAATGGGAGGTGTTACCTGTGCAGACTTGTTGCAAACACAAAAAGAAGAATTACAAGTGCACAAATCCAACATTACTAATTATATAATACATTTTGCAATGGAATTTTGCAATAAATAAATAGAGGTTTTGGCACTATCATGGCCATGGTTATGGGCCTACCCACCGCGCCCAGGTAACCACTGAGGGTAGGTCCCTAACATACTGGGGTTGAAATCCAGAGCACATGACACCCCCAAACAGGTCCAGCTGAGCCACCCCATCACTCTAATGAGGAAAGGTAAAGTGTAAAAAGGTGTTAGATAGATAAGAGCAGCTACTGCTCTTTTAGTAATATTGGAGTTGTGCACTTGTAATAATTTTTTTATGTTTGCTCCAATTTTAAGCAACCTTTAATTATCTTAACTTTATTAGCTGTAAGGACTTGACTGTCAATTAATTTGATAGTGATAGGGTCACATTTGGTTAACTTGTTGAACCATTCCTCATTGTAGCTGAAATGCCTTGTTGCACCAGAATCAATGCATCAACAATCTTTTTTGCAGATATCTATAACACTTAAGACTGACCAATCTCTGTCATTGCATTTATAGCTTTGCAAAGAATTCACATTCTTTTATCTGCAATCAATTGCTTTGTGACCTATATTGTGACAATTGTAACAAAATTTCCTAAATTGTTCACTTTTTGTATGTAATGCAGTTGTCACAGAATTCAATTAACAGGGCATATGTTTTTAAAACCATAATAATTTTGCTCTGGGTCTGTTGTTAACTTGGCTATGTTAGCTATGTCTCCAGAGCCAAAGGAAGTCAAACTCAGGCGTCAATATCTGCAGCATTGCTGTAGCAATCTCTTTATCATCCACTTGCACTCAGACATTAATTGCTGAGATGCAGACTTAATTTTGTCTACTGTATGTAATCACACATATTGCTGCATTCATTCAACTTGGTGTTATATAATAAACATCTTAAATGTATCCTCCTCATGGGACCTCCATCTTGATATGCTACTTGCAATGCTGTCCACATGTCTTTTGTTGACTCTTGCCCTGTCCCCCACCATGTCACACTCTCACAGTAAAGAAAAATAAGATGGCCCCTGTAGTAATCTCAATGACCATTTTGGAACAGGGCATGAAGTCTCCCTGAAGGGACAGGAAGATTGGAGTCAGCACAGTAGCACACTCCTCTGTGTCCTATATTTAATTAATATGGGACGCAGCAAATTGCTTCCAAAACCAGGATGATCCAGTATTATACATGATGGGTGACAACTCTACCTGTGCCTCGAAGTAATGCTCCCTGTTTTAAGCCTTGCCTCTGTATTAGGCTCTACCCCCATTGCTGAGCTGCTCTAAAGGAGCATTAGGTAGAGGTCTGGGGACAAGGTGCAGGTGTTGGGAGGCAATACCTAGTTTGGGTTGCCCCCTGATAGAAGGTGCATGGGTCACTTTTACCCCACTAAGCTAACTTTTCTTGATGACACTGCAGGGTGTCCTGAACCCCACAGCACTGCTCCCTGCACTAACCTCTACCCCATATGGAAAGGGGCAGAACACATGGGTGGTGGGGCCCACCAGGGATATCCCTGATTCCCTTCCTGCCCAGTCTAACCCTGCTTCCAGTGTATCACCGGCTGGACCTCTCTACTGCTCTAGCCAACCACTCCTATGTATTTTGGCCATAACTTCTCTACCTCAATAGCATTTGATGCATTAGGCAGCCAGACAGGACAGGGTCCTCGGCACAGTGAGTTGCATGTATTGTCTCTGTTTCTTGTTTTCACACTCACTTCTATTAAGCTGTGTTCCTATCTCATCCTTGCCATCCACTCTGGAAGTTGTGATCCTGTCTGGAAGTAGAAGGCCACAAGGAGAGTGTGCTGGAGCTGAAAGGTTCCTCCATATCCAGTCAGTGGGCCCTTATGCAGCACCTGCATCTACAGATTCCTGCTGAACCACCATGTAAGTAAAATGTTTCCATTCTGTATACATTTAGACATATTTAAACATATTTATGTTTATACACAAGGCTCATTCCACCAGCAATATAAGTAAAACAAGAGAACCAGCCACTCAAATCTGAGAGTTATCCAGCAAAGAATATATTCTGAAAATGGACAAGCAAGGGTATTTCATGTGTGGAAGTTTTTAAAAAGCTGTTCTGTCAGTGGCGTCTCTCCCCGCGGTGACACCCGGTGCGGGGAGAGACGCTATGCGCGCGGCACCTGACAAAAGGGGGCGTGGCCTTTGGGAGGGGCGTGACAATAGGCGAGGGGCGTGACATCACGGCCCTGGTCTTCAAGGAAGGGGCGTGACACTGAGCGAGGGGCGTGGTCCCGCGGCCCGGCCCGTGGCCGTGGTAACCAAAATCAATGAATGGCGTGGTGCCGGTGGGGGATGCAGGAGGCGCGGGCATGTGCGGTGCTGGCTCCCTCACTGACAGGAACCGAGTGCTGCACTTAATACTAAAGTGCAGCACCCGGCTGCTGTCACTGAGGGGGAGCCTGCACCTTGGTGTCACCCCTCGGCGGGTGACACCAAGGTGCGGGCCGCACCCCCCGCACCCCCCTTGTGACGCCACTGTGTTCTGTACATATCTTTTAATAAAATATAATAGAATTTTACAGTGTTTCATGTGAAGCAGGGTACCAGAGGACTTGGGACAGAGAATAGGTGATGGCAAATTCAGAAGGAATTTTATTTGTTTTCTTGTTCATAAATGGAGAACATACAGGCATCATTACTTTATTATAGTAATAATTTAAGAAATGAGGGAGCTCTAAGGCATATAAAGGGGCATAATGGGGATCTGAGGCATATATAGTGGTTCTGTCTGGCACATAAAGAGGCATGATGGGCTCTTAGGTACATAAATTGGCTGTAGACCTACTGCAGTTATGGCAATGCCCCCTGGTCATGACCCTGACCGGGAATCTGAAAATGAAAATAGTCCTGTATTTGAAATGCAGTGTCTCTATTGTGATTCTTATGCATAAATTCAAATTCAAATTGACCACCCCCAAGCACAAAACAATAAATTGTGTAATTTGCAAACTACTTGTACACACATCAGGCAATTATGTGTGCTAGTGGGAAACTCTAAAATCCACTGTAGATCACAGTTGCCAATTTCAAGGTATGTACTCGTTGTCAAACACTAATGGCCTGATTCAGAGTTGTACAGTAATGTTGCCGCAGCTGAGATTTTGCAGCTGTGGATCAGCGAAAATCTACTAATGCAACAGCGGCCAGGACTTACTGTATACTGAGACATCCACCTGTCCATAACTGCTTACACATACGCAGCATTGGACACAGATAAAACAAACATCGACTTCCTGAATGAGTCTATGGTCACTCCAAATGGCTGCCGCAACTGAGACACCGGAGCCATGTTTCCTGCGCAGGATGCAACATGTCCCCAAAACAGTTGAGACACGCCTGTGTTTTTAGCTGGCACTCTCCTTTGCTTGCCAGGAAGCCAGCTGGCCAATGAAGATGCTTTGTCATGTGTCCATTGTTTGGGGGCTGCAGTTGTTCTGCCCCACAGGTCAAAATAAAGGGATGAGATATGTGATAGAAGCACTGGAGAAGTGTGGAATCGCTTATATGTATGTCCTAGGTTCCTGTCATATGTGTTCTGAAACCCCCTGGAAAAGTCTGTTTGGGAAAAACAGACTAGAAATGTTGGCTTTAGAGAAAAGTCGGTTTGGGTCCTGGGGGTGTGGATGTGAGTAGAGGGAGGGCTCCATCCACAGGCCACTCCAGGTTTTGGGCCTTTCTGCCTGGTAACAGGCTCATTAGGGCTTGCAGCTGGTAATGGCTAATATAAGCTGGGCTTGTTTGTGGCTGAGTGTCTCACACCTGGGAGAGCAGGCAGACTAGCCTATTCAGGGACACTTTGGGGATAACCCTTATAAGTACTGTGCATGTGTTTTGTTGATGGTGAGGCAATAGGCCCTACCATTATTACAGAGAGGGAATCTGCTGTGTAACTAGTCCCCAGCCGGGCTAGGACTTATGTTTATGTTTTGTTTATGTTTATATCCATTTGGCACAATAAAGACTGGCACCGACCAGTTTGTACGAGAACCCCTGACTTGTATCCTGTTTCTACAGCTGCTGTGTGTGTAAAGAGGGAATCCATCTACCCCAGGAGAGGGACCCCTATCCTGACTATGTCACAGTATGTACCCGTTCTCAAACACTAATGGCCTGATTCAGAGTTGTACAGTAATGTTGCCGCAGCTGAGATTTTGCAGCTGTGGATCAGCGAAAATCTACTAATGCAACAGCAGCCGGGACTTATATTGAGACACCCACCTAAGCCATCAAAGCGCTGTCCGCAATTACTTACACATACGCAGCATCGGACTCAGATAAAACAAACATCGACTTCCTGAATGAGTCTCTATGGTGACTCAAATTGGCTGGCGTATCTGAGCCACTGGAGCCATGTTTCCTGCGCAGGATGCAACATGCCCCCAAAACAGTTGAGACACGCCTGTGTTTTTAGCTGGCACTCTCCGTTGCCTCCCCCAAACACTCCCTGTATGTCTATCACACTGTTGCTTGCACAGTGTGACCCAGACCCATGCGTAAACATCGACATAGGACCGTATTCAATTAGCCGTGAAAAGCCGAGATCCACGAAAAAGTATTACCGATTGCGACTTTTCACCAGTAGGAAACTTATCTCTGTATTGAATTCCAAATAGTTTTCATGTATGCGAAAATGCAATGCAATGTAATAGACAAAAAAGTACAAAGTGGGGATACAAACATAAAAACTAGCGAAATAGACTTTTGGGGGGTCTGCAAGTATGGGGGAGGTGTTTTTTTGATTGCAGGTGCTTGCTTCAGGAGTGCTTTTTGCGTTTCTAAAAACTTCACTTTAGCGACTTTAAACCATGCTTGCAGGCATTTTCATGTACCCCAAATTTGACAGAACTGCTTATTTTCACCAAAAAATACTGCTTAATGCTATTCATCACCACTTGTGCAAAGACGCTGATTAGAAGCAATTGATACAACTTAAGTACTCCAAATAGGCTTATGTCAGTGCATCTTTTGGAGGGTGTCAGGCTGATTTCCCCAATTCTGACAGCACTTTTTGCCTGGTTCACATTCGCCAGGTTGCATTTTCACGTATTTTGGAATTCCCTGTCTGTCTATCATACTGTAGATAAAGATAAAGACTTGCAGCGTGCAACTATGGTAATGTACCATGATGCTTGCGCAGTGCGACTCAGACCCATGCAAAAACATCGACAAAGTGTACAACTCTAAAGCAGGCACTAAGATCAGTGTCATTTCTTATTTCTGTTTTACTGTACATAAAGCATTTCTCTTAAACTGCACCTCATCTCACAAAAGGAAGAAACGAAATCTAAAGTAATCTCTTTATTATCACTCTGCTCTGGATCTCAGTGAACTGTGGCAACAGCTAATTAATATTGAATATTTTTAATTGTCAGTTTTGAAACATAACTAATAAATATACACTGATAGATGTAAAATGTTTGCTCTTTGGTAATTTACATTAGAAATGTTATTCATTACATAATCTACTAAATGTTACTTTCTCTTTTAGAATACACATATCTTAAGCTGGGTACACACTATACAATTCTGTCACTCAAATTAGCAGGCACTCGCTATTTTGCGAGCACACGATTTCCGACCGCACTGACTGGTTGGCGCATGCGCATTACAACCCATACGCATGCGCAGATGTGCGAACATCGCTCAGAGCGAACGAGCGGCCGCTTACGAGCGGCTCTGAATCAGGCCCAGAGTGTCTATCGGATCTGCAGAATTTATTTGCAGGTGCATTAAGCAGGCCATACACCAGAACAATATTGTTCCAACCAGCTAACGATAATCAGGCAGTGTGTGGGAGCAAATGATAATCATTTGTTTCATTTTTCCCAATTATTTGGGTGACTATCGATTCAGTGTAGGGGGAAAGTTAGACATTCTGTCTACCTACTTATACAGTACAGGTTATGGTCACAGCCAGCTACACGTGTACTGGCTGCAATCATGGGCTGGCTCAGCTTGATGGGTCTCCATGAAGGACTCTCTGCTGGGTCACCCTGCTACCAAACAGAAGGCCTGATTCAAAGTTGTGTGCAAATATTAGGGACTAGAACCAAAGTCACATATATCCAAGATGTGCTTTATACACCAGTTATGGGAACATATCTCATAGCCATCAGTGTCCTAGAGCAAAGCGGTCACAGAGTCCATAAGTATGGAAGACATGAACAACATTGACAGTGACAACGGTCCTGATTTTGTGAAGAAAGAGACTTTTGATATTCTTTGTAGAGTCAGCGAGAGGAGTCTGACTGATATCCATTTCAAGAAATGTGGACTAGAATTGTCTAAATTGTTGATATATTACTGCTTATCTAAAGGTGGGTACACACATGACAGATATATCTGCAGATGATGGTCATTCATACACACTGAATGGCCATCATCTGTTTGTGCCCTCGGGTCCCGGCGTCCAGGGGGCTTGTCGGGGGCAGGTCCCATCCCCCTCCTCGCGGCTGCCGCTAGGTGTGTATGGGCGGTCTGCAGACCTCCCGTACACACTTGCCGATGGAGACATATCTGTCCATCGGCTGTGCAGCACAGCCAATGCAATATGTCGGTGAACGACGACGTTCACCGACATATCGCGGGTACACACTGGCCAACGTGCAGCAGATACATTGGCTGATCAATTGATCGGCCAATGTATCTGTCAGTGTGTACCCAGCATAACTCTTATTTTATTACATGTTCCTCCCGGAAAGCTGAAAGTGAAAATTGTTGGTGTAACATGGAGAAGCTTGTAGCGAGAGAGGTGTTGAGATATGGAGTGTGCTACTGCGCAGTCTCCATGATGCTCCTTTAAGGATGCATATCCCTAACCAAGATGGCTACCGTTAGGTCTTCTACATGTGTGAGGTGCCATGTTGTCACTGTGTCCCACATAGCTCTGAGAGACCCTGTCATATCCTGCATTATATGCCTGCCATTACTGCTTATATAATCACCGCTACCCACATAGTCACCGGCTAATGACAAGCTCCAAAACTCTGTGGGGTATATTCAATTGGAAGCTAACTTTCTAAAAATCTTTCACCGCTGGGTTTTCCCTGCGGACGCGAGATTGTTGGTATTCAGTTGGGTGCAAAGTTTTTATCTTTTCATGAGGCGCTCAATTTTATTTTGAGCACCTTTGTAGCAAGTCCTATTTTTCCTAAAATCTTTATTCTAAGGAAAAAATAGTCAGGACTTGCTTCTTAACCCCTTATGTGGTAACTCGATCCGGGTTCAGTATGAGTAAACAAATAGGGGGCCTGATTCAGAGCCGTTCGCAATTTGCGGTCGTTCGTTCAAAAACAAGGGGTGGCTATTCAAATGATCCGTTCGCAAATTGCAGTCTGTTCACACCTCTAAGTCTAAACGAGCGAGCAAAACATACGCTCGTTTATTTGTTAAAAACGCCCCCTGGCCGCTCGCACCATACGTCATGTCCGCTATTTATTAGATTAATCGAGTACATCGACCAGCGTATGAACTGCTCGCTATTCTTGTGGTTGGTTTTTGCTACCACAATCTTGCGAGCAGTTCTGGCTATAAAATAACCCAGTGACGTGGTCAATGACGCTGCTGTATTAATTATGCACACCCATAAAACGCCCGTTTTGACCTTTAAGCACGCCTGCGTTCGGATCTCCACTCCCCATTTTCAAGCACCTTCCCCTGTTACCACCCACATACGCCTCATTCTGTCACTCAAAATAGCAGGCATTCGCTATATTGCGAGCACATGAATTTCGGCCGCACTGACTGGTTCGCGCATGCGTATAACGATCCGTACGCATGCGCAGATGTGCGAACATCGCTCGGAACGAGCGTACTGCCGCTAGCGAGTGGCTCTGAATGAGGGCCAGGATTCTGTATGTGGTGACCTTACCTTCAGCAACCTTCCTCCGGATAACTTTCTAATGTTGCCACAGAGAGTGATTTGTTTAACAATTGGACAATTGGTACCATGAACATAGGTATTTTATTCACAATAGTACACTTGCACCAAACAAGTAGAATTTTATTAACAGCTGCACAATGACAATTGCGCACCACCACTAAATCAGAGTGCTAACAAACATAATTTCCTTAGCACATCACAAAGGTAAATTACATACAGCAACAATACAATGTAAATGAATGACACATGAAACAGGTGGTATTTTATTTCACTGGAACTATTCTGTCCTCAGGTCGGGGTCGCTGTACATTGAACAGGTTATCACACACCACTACTAAACAGGTTAGAACATAGCATTAAACCTAGAAAACCCTCTTTTATGAACCAGGGGTTAAAATACAGTAATATTTTAAATAACCAAGACTGTCAATATATCGTACAGTAATGGCGGTGCACAATTGTTGTTTTAGTGAGTCTATAATCTCATGAGAAATGCAGGTGACTTGAGTCAATAAACTTATTAAATCCTTTTATTGTCTTTGCTGCACTTTCCTGCTTCTCTTCATAAGCCTGCTTGTTTAATGAGGCACAGGTTAATTCTGCTTTACACTGTCAACAAAGTTATTAATTGTAATCCTGTTCTGGACTGTCAACACTGCTGCTAATTGTTTCCAAAAATCATCTCCCCTCAGTGCATAAGTTATGGAGGGTACACATGGTCAGATTTTCTGGAAGTTATGAACGATAACGATTGTAAAAATCATTACATCATTCATATCGTTGACATGCATTGACAAACGATGCGCGTGCCCGCATGGCAGATAACGATATCTGAAAACGACTGTGTTTGTAGTTAGATTTGAATGATTTAATTAATTTAAATACTGTCAGAATTCGTTCATCGTTCATGAATTTGTTAATATCGTTCATCGTTATCGATGATCTAGCAAATCTGACGGTATTTATGCACCATTACAGTGCGAAGGCTGTGTGGAGAATAACAATGAATGGAATGTAGATAGCTTTGCAGAATAAGAGGGAGGGCTATTTTACTGAACCTCGATAGGACTGCTTTGTGCTGCGTTCAAGAAGGGTACGCTCCATCTGCAGGCAGTTATTTGCTCCGAGCTAATTGCCAGCCGTTAGTCTGAAGGATATGTTTGTGGAGTCTGCTAGTATTTACTATAGGAATAGTTCATAGGGCAACAGGGCAGTAGCTGTGGGTAATTTTTAAAACTGAGCCCAGGCACTCTCTAATATTCACTTGCTGCTTTTCTTAAATGACTTTCTGAACTGCAGGGGAAGCTATACTGTCACTACTAGCTAGCTTACTGGAGGATTTCTACTGTCCTTACCGCTGGAGCTGTGTCTGTGAAGTTAGCCTGTCAGCAGAGTGACTCAATAGTACAACAGGGTGATGTTGGTGTTTGTAATTGTTTACAGACCTTTCCAGCAGCTGGTAGCAGTGAAATGGGAGTCTCTCCTCGCAGCATCACTATTCTATTCCTCTCCTCTCCAGGCCAGCCTCTGACTCTTGCTGACAGATGCCCATGGCCCGCCTCTCGGCCAGACAAGTCCGATCAGCCGCTCCTCCCCTGGCCTCACTGCGGAACAGTCCCCCTCTGATGTGCAGCAGAAGTCCCGGGAACTCTGGATGCCCACACAGCCAGAGGACTCCGCACTCAGGCCCTGATTCAGAGCCGGACGCTCGGACAGAGCGCTCGCTCTGAATCAGGGCCATCCTTCATTTTTAGAGCGGCCTCCTGGCCGCTCGTATAGCTGTGGGTGACCACCCACAGCTATAGCGAGCGGCCAGGAAGATGGTCGCGATGGTCAAGACCATCGCGACCATCGGGCTTGCGACGAGACCCTTGTGGTAGGGCCTCGTTGCCACAAACCCTGGAGTGCTTTTGGCTCTATCAGAGCCGAAAGCACTCCCACTGACATCACTTGTGATGTCAGTGGGGCCAGCCCCAGACGGTAGGCGTTCCCATGGGAACGCCTCCGTCTGGGCAGCCACGCCCACCAAAGGGGGCGTGCTGTCACTCACCATTGACAGCACGCCCCCTTTGTAGCGAGACACACGATGGAGCCGGGTCCGTCATACGCATGCGCACTGGGCCAACATCGACCCGCTTGCGAGCGCTCACGAGCGGGTCTGAATCAGGCCCTCAGCCGTCTTTCTCTAGTAAGTCCCAGCGCAGGTCCGACTCTCGTTGCTGCTACCTCAGGACTGCCCAACGGTCAGCTGGGCAGCTCCTCTTAACTCCTTTGTCTGGGTCTCGTTGTGCGTGCCGGCTGTTCTTACCGCCAGGAACGCGTGATCCACTCTGCTCCGGGCTCGCGGATAAGCGGGACCCCCCTTTTAAAGTCTGTTTGGAAATCCTTGTCTCGTGCCCTGCCACAATAGGAGTCCATGACAGGGAAGGACAGTCCATAATCCCAGGGGGAAATGGGGACAATACTATGGGCATATCATAAGACATATGCATGCCAGTTAAAGGACATAATTAAAGATATATATATATATATATTATATATATATATATATATATATATATGGGTGTTTCACACTTAAAGGAACTCAACAGTGATACTCCCAGAACTAGGGGTATCACACTTAGACACCCCCTCCACCCAAATGACTAATTAGGCAATTGGAAGTTTCCAATTAGCTTACTTAGTTTAATAATTACTTACCTTCTGGCAGATCTGTCCTCCTCATCCTCCACCACCCTGACATGCTAAACTCTCCTCTTTTGTTGCAGCTAGCAAGGCAGCTGTATCCAGAGGAGAGTGCAGAGGATATGGCTGCAGGAGAGGTTGCCAAGAGGGGCCGCTGGGTGTTTTGACTGAGGGAGGCATCTGTGACTCTGTAGGTAACCACATGTTTCAGTGAAGGGAGGGAGGGGGCAATGTGCGGGTATAAAGCAGCTGAATCTGGGAACAGAATTTGCTTTTGTGCCTTCTCTAGGTGCTAAGCTGCAGTCACTCATTGCCCTGCTACTGGGCTGGCTGGTAGTGTGCTTGTGCTGCTGGCTGCCGTACATTACTTATACGCAGCTATCGGGAGCACACATAGCCGTGGTAATTCAAAATTGGTCATGATGCCCGTCTTTGCTACCAAAATGTTGCATCCAATTGAACATGCCCATGTGTGTGCATAACTGTGAGTAAGGATGTGCAATCACATTACTTCTAAATAAACCATCCTACTGGTTAAGTACTGAGCTGTTCTGTGACTTTGAGGGATCTGCTGGTGTATACTATTACTCTGCTCTTACCATCACCGTCAATACATATGTATTCAACAAAATCTGAGCCTGTGTCACAAACTCACGGGCGGATTGTGGATGCTACCCGTATTCAAGGAATTGGCTAGACCGATTCCTGAGGCGCGGAGTCTAATGTGCTGGTTGTTTTCACCAAGGACCTTCGCAAGAAGGTATGGACTTGGCTATGTCTAACACACAGGTCGCGGCCCTCAGGTTAAGTTTCCCTATACAGGTGCTGGTAACTTGGTCGGTTTACAGGAGACTTGAGCGTAGTCGACTAGCCGGGTCAGAACCAAACGGATGAGCCAGTACCAGGGAACAGATGTAAACAGGTCACAGGGAATAGCCGAGGTCACAACCAAACATCAACGTAAAACCAGGGGTCAGGCAGAATCAGAGTTACGAACACACCAGGGGTCAGAACCAATAATCAGGATATGCACAGGAACACTGGAGTATGGTAATGGAGCCTATACTCTAGCACTGGAGTGCTCCCAGGAACTTCCTTATATAGCTCAGAGTTCAAAGCTAGCCCCAATCAGCGCTTCCTATTATGGTGCCTGTCCCTTTAAATCTTTTAGCAGAGTGGCACACGTGCTCCTAAGGAAACCACGGCCGCCTGCACACAACCACCGGGGGAGAAGAGGAGCAGCTGACAGCGTGTGCCAGGGATCTCCCACCCGCTGTCACATGCCAGCCAGGACTCCAGCATTGCCGGACCAGGTAAGAGCGACCTGCATTCGGCGGCGCCGTGACAGCCTTATGAATTCCTATTAATCTTTATACCCAAATGTCGCTATTTAGCGTCGTAAGTTGCACAAGAAATAATTTCTTTCCAGACTTTGATTGTGGTTCCAAAGCACAAAAAGATATTATTCACATAAAATAATATAGTTACACGCCTTGATCTACAGTACAATTAGCGCAAAAGATTATACATATACAAGGTACAGTCGATACATACACTCTGGATCCAGATTTCCCAGCATCAAATGTGAAACCTCCACCAACAGAAAGAAAATGATGACTCCTTACCAGATATAGAGCGCTTGCCTATATACCCTTACAGAGAATGGCAATACAATAAAACAAGTTGGCATAATCCCATTGGTTCTTGCTCATGGATCTTCCATTACGAGACAGCCCATAGGTCAGTTTGTAGTGTAGTAGTTCAGCCCTCCAACGGCTCTTTGTGTGTATCTTCCCGCCGAAAAACAAGTCTAAACTGGCTAATAAACATTACATTATAGAGTACATTTCAATGCCTATCTCTCTATGATCCATAACTTGCAGACGCATGTTGCGATATCCTTGCTAATGGGACCGGAGATCTGCAAATAAACAGTGGTTTAGAATAGCACCAAACACGGTCTGCTTATCATGTATTAAACCTTAAATACCAAATATATGTATTTCACATTAGAGTTGATAACGAATAAAACCTTTAATATTAACCTTAATGCTATGGAACCTTTCTGTGTAAGTATGCAATTTGTCGGTGTGGGGATATTAGGAAAATACGCTAGTATGCGTTGTGCGTCTACATGTTTGTGAAGTACACCATTGTACGTGCTTTGCTGGGTTGTTCATATTATATGTAGTAATAAATGTTCGTATTTGTATAATGAGGACTTTTAACCTGGGGCAGTAACAGACGCACAACGCTAATAATCATAACAGCGCTGTACACGAGGTATCGTGTAGACAACGCAAAATGGAGTCATGTGGATAATGCAAAATGGCATTATGCAGTTATTATTGTTACAATTTAGGTCTCAGCTAACCACCCGGCTTCGACAGCCTGTTATTTAAGCTGCTGTCCTTCTGCACTGCTGGCACATTCTCTGGAGAAGGAGGGATCTGATGAAGCAAATATAAAGCAGACTGGTGATTTGAGTAGCGTCAAAGTTGTACAGCAGAGATAATGGCTGTATGCGGCAAGCGCCATGAACCTACTGATTACAACAAACAATTGAGCTAGTAGTTCCACGCAGGAACCCCATTAAAGCACTATTGTGGCACACTACATAGATCTACTTAGCTGCATTGGCTTAAACTAACAATTACAACTAGCTTTATAGTTAGCATTACACGGCTTCCTATGCTGGAGTAAATAGCTCCATATGTTAAGTGCCTGGCTGTTTGCGGCCAAAGAGATGCGTCCAATTGAATATGCCCCTGTGTGTGCATAACTGTGAGCACGGTGTACAATCACATTACTTCTAAAGAAATCACCCTACTGGTTAAGTACTGGGCTGTTCCGTGACTTTGAGGGATCCGCTGGTGTATACTATTACTCTGCTCTTACCTTCACCAATAGTACACATGAAATCTGAGTCTGTTATTTAAGCTGCTGACCTTTCGCACTGCTGGCACATTCTCTGGAGAAGGAGGGATCTGACTAAGCGAATATAAAGCAGACTGGTGATTTGATTGGCACCCGAAGCTGAATGGCAGAGATCCTGACTGTATGCGGCAAGCGCCATGAACCTACTGATTACAACAAACAATTGAGCTAGTAGTTCCATGCAAGGGACCCCATTAAAGCACTATTGTGGCACACTACATAGATCTACTTAGCTGCATTGGCTTAAACTAAAAAATTAGAACTAGCTTTATATAGTTAGCATTACACGGCTTCCTATGCTGGAGTAAATAGCTCCATTTGTTAAGTGCCTGGCTGTTGTGTATGAGTTGGGAGTTCAAGTCCTGTGAATTGTATTCTGAGAATTTCCTGTTTTAATACAGGGGAATTTATCGTAGAGAAGGAGCCTTGTGTCATCTCAGAAAAAAATCAGTCCATCACTGAGGTATAGGGGAAGATGGGGGGAGACAGAGAGTTGGGAGGGAGATGGTAGTGAGAGAGACAGATGGGGAGAACAGGGAGAGGCGGAGGAGAGAAATGGGAAGGTGGGAAGAAAGAGGAAAAACATTCTGGGGATTGAGGATCAGAAGGAAGCAGTGATCGGGAAGCCTGGAGGTATTGCTGGTATAAGCTGCCTGCATTGATGACTAGCAGTATAGATTAGTGATGAGGCTGCAGTGTATAACTATCATTCCTCACTGCATCAATGCTCTGCTACATGTAACACTTATCCTAATGTTGAGTGAAACTGACAGAGCTTAGACAGGGAAATTTGTAAAATGATCACCTGGATGTAAAAACAAAGGTTTGCACAATTTAATGTTGAGATCTTCCTTGGTTGACCTATGTGATTTACAGTGGCTGTAAGTACGGCTGTGGCCATTTCTGCATAGCTAAACTTCTGTGATGCTTTTTGGTAACACTTCTGCTTTGAGGTACTGTCACAATAGAAAAATATATTCCAAAAATAACAGTTTGCAGAATATTGCAGAGCATTGCTATATGTCTAGGTTAACGCTTTCACATTCCAACACTATAATAGGGAAGTGAGTAGTTTGATAATAAGAATGTTCAATTTGGATTGATTTAATTCAGCTGTAGATATACTCGTATTTTAGCAATTATGCTTTTTAAGTATTGAAGAGCTGTGATTGAATACATTTCCATTTTGTGGTGCCTATTCACATGCGTCTAAATCATACATGCCTACTTTGCCGGAAGGTGCGGGAGACTCACGATTTTTCGGGTAGTTCCCCATACATCTGGAGGAGTGGGTGGATCTCCCCCATCCTGCCCATTTCTTAGTGAAGTGGGCAAGATAGGGAGACAATACCGGGAATCTTGGGTCTGTATGGAGGCAATTTGTGACATTTTAATCCCACTCCTTCCCCATGGACTCACAGCATTGTTCTGTGACAGGGACGATTGCCTAATGATGCAAAGAGCTTGCCCCCGAAATGGTCAGCTGCATCTTTTCTTCAGGCTTCTGCCAAAGAGAAGCAACTAAAAGTCGGCAATTATAGTGTAAATGTTCATTTGATAGTTATACTGAAATTGAATCTGGGTTAAAAACCTGTAAAGTAATTATAAACTATCAGGGTCCTCGGCACAGTGAGTTGCATTTATCGCCTCTGCTTCTTGTTTACACGTTCACTTCTATTAGGCTGTGTTCCTGTCTCATCCTTGCTGTCCATTCTGGAAGTTGTGATCCTGTGTGAAAGTAGAAGGCCATAAGGAGAGTGTGTTGGAGCTGAAAGGTTCCTCCAGTGCACTAAGGGACAATCAGTGGGCCCTTATGCAGCACCTGCATCTACAGATTCCTGCTGGACCACCATGTAAGTAAAATGTTTCCATTCTGTATACATTTAGACATACATTATTTATGTTTATACACAAAGCTCATTCCACCAGCAATATAAGTAAAACAAGAGAACCGGCCACAGACCCCAAATCTGAGCGTTATCCAGCAAAATAATATATTTCTGAAAATGAGTAATTTTTAAAAAAGATGTTCTGTACATATCTTTTTAATAAAATATAATAGAATTTTACAGTGTTCCATGTGAAGCAGGGTACCAGAGGACTTGGGACAGAGAATAGGTGATGGCAAATTCAGAAGGAATTTTATTTGTTTTCTTGTTCATAAATTGAGAACATACAGGCATCATTAATTTATTATAGTAATTAAAGAAATTAGGGAGCTCTAAGGCATATAAAGGGGCATAATGGGGATCTGAGGCATATATAGTGGTTCTGTCTGGCATATAAAGAGGTATGATAGGGCTCTTGGGTACATAAATTGGCTGTAGACCTACTGCAGTTATGGCAATGCCCCCTGGTCATGACCCTGACCGGGAATCTGAAAATGAAAATAGACCTGTATTTGAAATGCAGTGTCTCTATTGTGATTCTTATGTATCAATTCAAATTGACCACCCCCCAGCACAACACAATAAATTATGTAATTTGCAAACTACTTGTACACACATCAGGCAATTATGTGTGCTAGTGGGAAACTCTAAAATCCACTGTAGATCACAGTTGCCAATTTCAAGGTATGTACTCGTTGTCAAACACTAATGGCCTGATTCAGAGTTGTACAGTAATGTTGCCGCAGCTGAGATTTTGCAGCTGTGGATCAGCGAAAATCTACTAATGCAAAAGCAGCCGGGACTTACTGTATACTGAGACATCCACCTGTCCATAACTGCTTACACATACGCAGCATTGGACGCAGATAAAACAAACATCGACTTCCTGAATGAGTCTATGGTCACTCCGATTGGCTGCCGTAACTGAGACACCGGAGCCATGTTTCCTGCGCAGGATGAAACATGCCCCCCAAAACAGTTGAGACAAGCCTGCGTTTTTAGCTGGCACTCTCCTTTGCTTCCCCCAAACACTCCCTGTCTGTCTATCACACTGCAGATAAAGACTTGCAGCGTGCAACTATGGTAATGTACCATGATGCTTGTTCAGTGCGACTCAGACCCATGCGAAAACATCGACAGGGGCGCCGAGAGGGGGGGTAGCGGGTACAGATTACCCGGGCCCAGGCTTTCTGATGGGCCCGGCGGGGGCCCGGGTCCGGCGCCGCCCCTTCCCTCACAGCAGCCCAGCACACAGCTTGTGCTGAGCTGCAGTTGGAGACTGCTCGTGGCTGCTGAGGAGCAGCCACAGCAGTCTCCGATGCCTGTGCGGAGGAGCGATCACACTGATCGCGCCCCCCACTGGCTTTGCGCCGGGCAGAGGGGGCTCAGAGCGCCCCCCCTCCCCAGCGCGCAGCGACGCTTTGCGGCGCTGCAAATAATATTTTTTTTCTATCAGCAAGGGGACATGGCCACGCCTCCCGCTATTAGGCCACGCTCCCCTATTACCGGGGCCCGGCACGGCTCTTGGCGGGCCTGAACATCGACAAAGTGTACAACTCTAAAGCAGGCACTAAGATCAGTGTCATTTCTTATTTCTGTTTTACTGTACATAAAGCATTTCTCTTAAACTGCACATTTGTAGACACGCCTCATCTCACAAAAGGAAGAAACGAAACCTAAAGTAATCTCTTTATCATCAGTGGCAAACGCAGGATTTCTAGAGGGGGGTTTCCAAATGCCTGATTTTAGACTGAGTGTGGCCTGTCCATGAAGAGGGTATACTTACCACTTATCCAGCTTTAATATGCGTCATACAAAGTGTATTGTGTGTCATAATTCCAGCATATACAGGACCAGAGATCACCGTAAGCCATTAAATACAGCAGTAGGGTCATCCTGCCTGAGCTGAATGTTTTTATTTTAGATGTGGGCACCATTCAATGGCATGGGAGCAAGTTCGGGAGTCTGGGGGAGCAGCCGAAGAACCTAGCACTGCCCTGGACATATATGTAAATATTGGGCTCTATAGCAGTGCATCCCTAACAGTGCATGTTTTCCAAATCCCCTAATTGGTGCACTGGTTATTTATTACTGGCTGATACATGTTAAAAGATCCACAGGTGGTGCTATTTATTTCATTATGATACTGAGAAGACCATGCAGCGCTAGTAAAATTCCATTATATTACTATTTCTATTGTGATCATGGTGTTGGCTGGGGAGGGGGGTTTTCAGGCAGACAGAACCCCCCCTGCGTTTGCCTATGATTATCACTTTGCTCTGGATCTCAGTGAACTGTGGCAACAGCTAATTAATATTGAATATTTTTAATTGTCAGTTAGCTTTGAAACATAACTAATGAATATACACTGATAGATGTAAAATGTTTTGTTTTGTGTAATTTACATTAGAAATGTTATTTGTTACATAATCTAGTAAATGTTACTCTCTCTTTTAGAATGCACATATCTTAAGCTGGGTACACACTATACAAACTCGGGCTCATCAGCCATTAATTGTATGATTGTCCCAATAATTGTTTAGTGGGTATGCATGAGTGTTAGCCCAAAAACGGCTTAAAACGCTCCTGTAACAGTCAGAGGTCGGGATTTTTTGCTTCCTGCTTGACAATCTTGTTCCCTGACCTCAAAATCCTGTTGAAGACAACACACACACTGAGCTAGAAATTGCTCAGTGTGCTCAGAAATCTGATAATTGCTTTGTCGGGACAGAGTGTCTATCCAGGGGCGGAACTAGCGGCGGTGCAGCCAGTGCCTTGCACCGGGGCCTGCTGTGGTGCAGGGGCCCATGGCCGCCTGCATCCAACAGCGCCGCTGCCCGCCGACCTGGTCCCCATTACCTAAATGTTTGGAGCTGGAGCGGGCCCGCTTCAGCCGCTCCAGCTCCAACATGAGAGACACCCCCCACAGCCCGGCCCCTTGCTCCAGCAGCCCGGCCCCTTGTTATGATATGGCACATGTGACGTCATGACGTCACATGCACCATGTCATAATAAGGGGCTGGGCTGCTGGAGTAAGAGGATCGAGAGGAGCCACGGATCAAGAGGAGCAGAAGAGGAGGAAATAAGGTAAGTGGTGGTGGTATGGAGGGGGGGAGGGTGAAAGAGGCTGACACACACTGGGGCTGGTGGGGGATGAAGAGGCTGACACATGCTGGGGCTGGGGGTGAAGAGGCTGACACGCTGGGGCTGGGGGGGGGATGAAGAGGCTGACACACGCTGGGGCTGGGGGGGGATGAAGAGGCTGACACGCTGGGGCTGGGGGGGGGAAAGGCTGACACACAAACTGGGGGTGGGGGGGAAAAAGGCTGACACACACGCTGGGGGGGAAAAAGGCTAACACACACACACTGAGGCTGGGGGGGAAAAAGGCTGACTCATACACTGGGGCTGGGTGGGAAAAAGGCTGAAGCACACGCTGGGGGGGGAAGAGGCTGACACACACACTGGGGCTGGGGGGGAAAAGGCTGACACACACTGGGGCTGGGGGGAAAAAGGCTGACACACACACTGGGGCTGGGGGGGAAAAAGGCTGACACACACACTGGGGCTCGGGGGGAAAAGGCTGAGACACATGCTGGGGGAAAGATGCTGACATGCTGGGGGGAAAGAGGCTGACACACTGGGGCTGGGGGGGAAAGAGGCTGACACAAGCTAGGGCTGGGGGGGAAAGAGGCTGACACACGCTGGGGCTGGGGGGGGGAAAGGCTGACACACACACTGGGGCTGGGGGGGGAAAAGGCTGACACACACACTGGGGGGGAAGAGGCTGACACACACACTGGGGCTGGGGGGGAAAGGCTGACACACACACTGGGGCTGGGGGGGGGAAAGGCACACGCTGGGGGGGGAAGAGGCTGAGACACACGCTGGGGATGGGGGAAAGAGGCTGACATGCTGGGGCTGGGGGGGAAAGAGGCTGACACACACTGGGGTTGGGGGGGAAAGAGGCTGACACACACTGGGGCTGGGGGGGAAAGAGGCTGACACATGCTGGGGGGAAAGAGGCTGACACACGCTGGGGCTGGGGGGAAAGAGGCTGACACACACACTGGGGCTGGGGGGAAAAGAGGCTGACGCTGGGGGGGAAAGAGGCTGACATGCTGGGGTTGGGACACGCTGACGGGGAAGAACGAGGTAGAGACTTGCTGGGGATGGAGGGAGAAAGAGGCTGACATGCTGGGGCTTGGGGGGGAGAACTAGGCTGACAAACTCGGGCTGGACAGACTGAATTTACTGACTGGGGGGGGCAGTGAGGGGTGGTGAGAAAACAAGGCTGGGCAGCAGGACAGACACTGTATTTAATTACTGGGAAGGGGTGAGGGGTGGTGAAAAAATGTTGGGGTGCCAGGAATGGGTGGGGTGGGGGTGGGATGGGGGGCCCAAAGCATATTCTTGCACCTGGGCCCACCACTCTCTAGTTACGCCACTGTGTCTATCGGATCTGCAGACTTTATCTGCAGGTGCATTAAGCATGCCATACACCAGAACAATATTTTTCCAACCAGCCAACTATAGTCAGGCAGTGTGTGGGAGCAAATGATAGTCATTTGTTTAATTTTTCCCAACTATTTGGGTGACTATCGTTTCAGTGTATGGGGTAGTTAGACATTGTGTCTACCTACTTACTGTGAGGTTCTGAATATGTTGTGGACCCAGGGTGGTGATAGGAGCAGACACAGAAGCAGACTTAAATGAAAAAGTGGAGTTTTTAATAAGTGACTTAGAAGACATGGGAATGGCAAATGAAAAAGTCCAGGTATAGCACAAAGTGCACTTGATAACTGTAGTGGGGAAATGTCCAGATAGTGACAGGCAGGAACATTCCAGTAAATAAGTATGGTGAGCTGAAAACAGAATTCAGGTATGATGAGCTGTAACTGAATGCAGGTTTGATGAGCTGTAACTGAATGCAGTTTTGGTGAGCTGTAACTGATGCAGGCAGAGGTAGTGTAGTCCAGCTGGGAGTGAAATGAAGCAAGGTGCAGGGAACAGCAGGTTCAGGTACTCAGACAGGTAAAGGTATGTGGAGGGTGCAGGGTAAATCCAGCAGGTTGGAGCAGGCAAGGTTCATGCTTAGTAGCGTAACAGATAGGCAGGCAGGTAATGCACAGGTACTCTCTCTCAGCCGCAGATGAGAAACACGTTGCACTGGCAAAGGAAGGAAGGCTCTGGACCTTCCTAAATACTCAGTGCCACGCTGTGACTGGCTGGAATGAGCACATGACCTACCAGGATTGGACAGCTGGAATCACATGGCCGCAGGCAAGATAGCAGCGCCCATGCCAACGGAACGGAAACACCGCCAGACCTCACCAGGCCTAGTGGCAATGTGCCCGCACAGAACCATGCGCAGCCAATGCCCCTCGCCAAACACCAGCAGCGCTGCCAGAAGCCCCCCATCATAATGACATCACAGGTAATACCCGGTGACTACCATGCTGAGAAACCCTGGCTGTGACAGTACCCCCCCCCTTATGGGTGGCCTTAGGACACTCACCAGATATCTTCTTTGGATGGGCAGCATGGAACTTCCTGATGAGTGCAGGAGCATGGACACCTCGGGCATCGGTCCAACAACGTTCCTCTGGGTCGTAGCCCATCCAGTCCAGTAGGTACTTCAAATGTCTTCTGCGGAGACGGGAATCCAAGACCTGGGAGACCTCAAACTCTATGCCCCTTTCAGTCTGGACATGGGGAGAAGCAGGCAGGACTCTGTGGAACTTGTTTAGCACCAGGGGTTTCAACAGGGAGACATGAAAGGAATTGGGAATTTTCAGATAAGGGGGTAGCTGAAGGCGATAAGCCACAGGGTTAATGACTTCTACGATGGAGAAGGGCCCGATGAAGCGTGGAGCAAGTTTCATGGATGGCACTCGAAGTCATAGGTTCCGGGTGGACAACCAGACCTGATCTCCAACTTGCATACGTGGTACTTTCCTACGCTTCTTATCAGCTTGAAATTTGTAATGGGAGGACGCCTTCTCCAGGTCAGTATGAACTTGAGACCAGATTGAAGCAAATTTCCATACAGTGTCTTCTACGGCTGGGACATCAAAGACGGGCAGGCTTTGAAATTCAAGGACCCGAGGATGAGGGCCGTAGACCACTTGGAATGGTGTTTGGTTCGTGGAGGAGTGGTAGGAGGCGTTATGAGCAAATTCAGCCCACGGCAGCAATACAGACCAATTGTCTTGGGAAGATGTCATAAAAATCCTCAGGAAGGTCTCAAGGTCTTGATTAACCCTCTCAGTGGAACCGTTGCTTTGTGGGTGATAAGCCATAGAAAAATTTAGCTTTACTTGCAATACAGAACATAGGGCTCTCCAAAATGTTGCTGTGAACTGAACACCACGGTCAGTGACAATCTCAGCAGGAAGACCATGGAGACGGAATGAACAAGTGAGCCAAGTCAGGGGCAGAAGGCAATTTCTTTAGTGGTATATAATGGACCATTTTGGAAAATCGGTCTACTACGACCCAGATGGTAGTGAACCCTTGAGAATTTGACAGATCCGTGATGAAGTCCATGGAGAGATGCGTCCACGGACGTGATGGAATAGGTATTGGTAATAACTCACCAGCCGGTGCCTGCCGTGAAGATTTATGCTGGGTACACGAAGAACATGAAGAAATAAATTCCAACACGTCCGCTTTCATGGATGGCCATCAATAGCCTCTCTTTAAAAATTCCAAGGTCTTCTGGGTAGCTGAGTGACCTGCAAAGTGAGAGGAATGAGCCCAGGTGAGGAGCTGCTTCCTTAACTCCGGGGCCACAAAGGACTTCCCTGTAGGAGGCTGTAACCGTAAGGTGGCAAAGACTCTTGACTCCAAAACAGGGGTATTTTGTTGATTCTGTGATTTGTCATCATAGCGGAAAAAGATCTGGACAAGGCAGCTGCCTTTTGATTAAGGGCTCCAGACCGGAAGGTCAGGTTGAACTGGAACCGAGCAAAAAATATTGCCCATCGGGCCAAACGAGGACTCACGCACTAAAGATTCTTGAGGAAGAGAAGATTTCTATGGTCCGTGAAGACAGCGAAGGGAAACTTGGCCCCTTCCAGCAGGTATCTCCATTCTTTTAATGCTAACTTTACTGCTAATAGTTCTTGTTCACCAATTGCATAATTTCTCTCGGCAGTAGAAAATTTCTTGGAGAAGAAACCACAGGGGTGAACTCGATTTTCGTCATAACGCTGGGAAAAAACTGCACCCATGGCCTCTGATGACACATCCACTTCCACTAGAAACAGCCTATCCAAGTCTGGTTGTCGTAAGACTGGAGCTGAAATAAACGCCTGTTTTAAGAGTTGGAAGGCAGTCTCTGCCTCAGGTGACCATAGGGCAGGGTTAGCGTCTTTTCGGGTCAACGCGGTAATGGGAGCCAATAATGATGAAAATCCTTTAATAAAACGTCTATAGTAGTTGGCGAACCCAAGCAATCTCTGGATGGCTTTCAAAGTTTGAGGACGGGATCAATCCAAAAATGCCTGCACCTTCTTGGGGTCCATTTCTAGACTGGAGCCAGAGATGACGTAACCAAGGAATGGCACACTGGGAACCCCAAAGACACATTTGCAGTAAAGGTGGTTCTTTCTCAGATGGGACAATACTTCCTTCACATGTTCATGATGTTTTGTTACAGATGACGAAAAATCAATATATCGTCCAGGTAAACTACAACCGAGATGTACAACAGGTCCCAGAAAATCTCATTAACATACAGTAGCCCTGAAACACGGCAGGGGCATTGCACAACCCAAAGGGCATCACAAGGTATTCAAAGTGTCCATCTCCAGTATTAAAGGCGGTCTTCCATTCATCGCCAGCACGAATGCTGATGAGATTATAAGCCCCTCTCAGATCCAGCCTTGAGAATATGATGGACCCTTTAACTCTGTCAAACAATTCTGTGACCAGGGGAAGAGGATACCGATTCTTAATCGTTATATCATTGAGGCCCCGGTAATCTATACAAGGTCTTAGGCCTCCGTCTTTCTTGCCAATGAAAAAGAAGCCAGCTCCAGCGGGAGAGGTGGAAGGTCGAATAAACCCCATTGCTAGGTTGTCCTGGATGTACTCTGACATGGCTTGAGTCTCAGGCACGGATAGAGGATAGGTGCGACCACGGGGTGGCATATTGTCAGGCAGCAGCTCGATAGGACAGTCCCATTCTCTGTGGGGAGGTAAGAAGTTCGCCTGTTGCTCTGAAAAAACATCACAGAACATCTGGTACTCCACGGGTATAGCTGGAGATGGTAACGAAGATGTCTTTATTACAGGTCGTATTTTGGGAAGACAGGATTTCTAACAGTCAGTTCCCCATGAAAGAATCTGCATTGAACACCAGTCTATCCTGGGATTATGTTGGCGTAACCAGGGTAGTCCTAAGATGATTTCTTGAGAAGCCTCTGGTATCACTAAGAACTTTAAAGACTCGGAGTGGAGTGCCCCAACTTGTAATAATACTGGTTGAGTCTCCTTGGTGACCACTCCTTTAGCTAGAGGACGTCCATCTATGGAAGTCAGGGAGATTGCTTGCTTGAGAGATGAACAAGGAATCTGTAGTTTATCAACTAGGCTGGAAGTCATGAAGTTTCCGGCTACTCCAGAGTTTAATAGAGCAGAGACGAAAACAGAGTTGGGCTTGAGATCCAAAGCTAAGGAAATCTTGAAATCTTTAGTATTTGGGGACGGGCACATAACTCCTAACTTGATGTTCTCGAGATCAGTTAGGAACGGGCATTTCCCGACTTGCGGGAGCAGGAGGCCACCAGGTGACCTGAATCTCCGCAGTACAGACAGAGGTTTTTTAGCATCCTTCTCTGACGGAGAGATGGGTTTGGTTCACCTGCATGGGCTCCTTATCTATAGGAGGATGGGGTGGATGGATAGGCAAGGGAGACGTAAATAACCTTTGCCGGTCAGTTCTGTGATTTTTGACCTCTCTGAAGCGTAGGTCAATTTTGTTGCAGAGTGAGATCATATCATTTAAATTGGTAGGAAGCTCACGGGTAATCAGATCATCTTTTAATCGGTCAGACAGACCATGCCAAAAAGCTGAGGTGAGGGCCTCCTCATTCCACTTAAGCTCTGATGCCAAGATTTGAAACTGTATGGCATATTGGATGACAGGGCGGGTTCCTTGTCTCAGGGTCATGATGCTGGACAATGCTGACACTGTGCGTCCAGGTTCATCCAAAGTCCTCCTGAATGAAGATGCAAAGTCTGTATAGTTATCCAGCAGCAAGTCTGAACGCTCCCAGAGTGGGGAGGCCCAATCCAGAGCCGAGCTGGTCAGCAAGGACATGATGTATGCCACTTTGGTTTTAGCGGTGGGGAAGTTATCAGGCTGTAAAGTAAAGTGTATATCACACTGATTTAAAAAGCCACGACAGAGTTTAGGATTGCTGTCAAATTTGCTTGGCATGGGTAGGTGTAGACGAGGGGATACCCTGGTCCCTGTATTACCAGGCACAGGAGGAGGTGAAGTTGCTGATACCCCAGGGGTGATTAATGAGGTTTGCAGATTAACTTGGCATTTAGACATCTCCTGTAGGAACTGAGGCACCGGATTCAGACCCGGACGCAAGTGGCCATTCGTACGTTCGGCGTACGTGCCGAAATATGTTAATTTAAGCGCTCGCACGTAATTTCGAACGGAGCTAAACTTCCTCCCCAAAGTCTCCCGACCCCTTCTCTAGCTAACGAGCGAGCCAAATAGCGAGCGTACATCCCCAATGTGGCTTGCAGGGAACGCACGCACAAGTACAAACCGGAAGTGGGCCTGTCAGATTCAGATTACCTGCTCGTTCATTCTGCCTACCTCCTTCAATCGTATCATGCCAATCAATATATCAATTAGCTTAATTGCTCTTCACATGTGTTCGTTTTTTTTTTTTTTTTTTTTTTTCAATAAACTTTACTCTTGTCCGTGTTTGTGTTTACCCGCAGAATACGTACGGTTTAAACAATGGTTTTCTTTTGCCAAAATACATGTTTGAGCCAATTATCCATTTGTTTTCCGTGTTTTTTACCCACGCATATTTTACTGGGTTCATTTCTTTATTTAAATTAGCTTACGCATGTCACTGCATCAAGCCTATCATAACTCACAATAGATTTTTTGGCCTGTCGAACACATGACTCATACACTAACCAATTGAATGGTTCCTGTTAATTTCCCAACTACATTAGCCAATCAAAATTATTTTCTGGTCTTTATTATAACTGTTTTTTTAAAAATACACCATTGCCATCATGAGAGCCTCTGCATTCACCAAGCGAGAGCTTCTGGTTCTTACAGAGGTGATGGACAGGCGTATCACCAGCCAGCCTCCCCCCATCAGCAATCGTGAGAAACGTGCCGCTTATGCGGAGGTTCGCGGCCACCTGCGTTCCTTCGGCTCACGCCGACAGATCGGCCAGCTGGAGCGCAGGTGGTCCGGCCTTCAACGGCGGACGCCCCGCTTGCTGGCATGTTTTCGCATGCGTATAGCGGAAAGTAAGTTATGTTTTTTTTTGTTTTCCTGTTTATCTTTGTGGCCCTATCTGCGTGTGCATGTTTTCTTGTTTGGCCTGTTTATTTGCACTCATATCTGCGTGTGCATGTTTTCTTGTTTGGCCTGTTTATTATTTGCACTCATATCTGCGTGTGCATGTTTTCTTGTTTGGCCTGTTTAATATTTTCACTCATATCTGCGTGTATGCATGTTTTCTTGTTTGGCCTGTTTCTTGTTTTCACTCATATCTGCGTGTGCATGTTTTCCTTTTTTTTTGGTTAAACAATTAGCGTTTAGCAAGGTGATGTTCTAAACTAACCTCAATTTGTTTCCTATCATTTAGGGGCCGAGCGAAGACTATGGCGACATCGCCGGCAAAGACGTCGCTCTCGTCCCCTCTCCCCAACCCCCAGCCAAACCTCCTCTCCCCAAAATTCCCCCTCCACCCCAGCCTGCCCAGACCCTGTCGCCCATCCCTCTTGGCAATTTCCCCTCCATCCCAATTCCCCCTCCCCTCAACCCACCACTCTCTTGACCACCCCATCTCCCGAGTCAGTTATAACCCCTCCCACCTCTTTGGGAAATGTGACCACCTCCGAGGAGGACGATGGAGTGGTTTCGGGGCCAGCCGTCATTCACAACGGTATGTTTCCCTTTTATCCTTTTTTGGTAAGGAAAATGTGTTGATGTAATCCTTTGTCTGTGCCTTTTCCTTTTTTTAATTTTTTAAAAGGTTGGTTATATATATGTTTATATTTACATTTCACAGCTGATTTCCCCATACACATATCCCACATGTCAAAACAGTCAAACTTGTATCTCTGGTTTATGGTTGCTTTTTTTTAAGGTTTTTTGTTTTTACATTTTTTATTGTTCAAGGTTCTTTTTAATGTGGTTTTTGCAACACTATTGTCACTTTTTGCTAAGTGTATTTTGCTTGAGTATTTTTTTATATTCATAAATTATGGATTCATTTTAGTAAGCACCACAATTTTCTAACCCACAGAAGCGTTTGGCGGACCTAGCCGGGTGTGTCCAACTGATGCGGGGGCACGTGATCGGCCTGCTGGTGGTCCTGGATAGGATGGCGGGGATCCTGCGGCCCTAATTTTTTTCTTTTTCCACCAAATTATTTTTCTACAATAAAAAGTTAAATTTTTAATACAGTCTCATTCCTTGTCTGAAAATCTTAGATTGTTTAAACTTACATAAGTAAGTATTTGAAACTAATGTCACTAAGATTGTGTTATGATGTTTTTAAAGCAGGCACATGAAACACCTAACACTAACAATCGGTTTGGAGAGTTACCAGATGTTTTTATTTTTTTATTTACATGTCAAAATTTTTAGGTAAACCTGCTTAGGCCAAGATTCAAAAGCATACTGATTCTACATAATACATTTTGGTGTTGGTTTTTACCCACAAAGCATAGTTAAATAATGAGCAAATTGACACATTACAGGATTAGCCATTAAGCAACTTTTCCTTGGGTGAACCTGCTTACACTTGCTTGTAATGTCGAAAAGAATTGTTTTGATTCAAATAACCAAAAATTTATTCACCACAAAAAAAACCCACAAAGTGTTGGGTCACAAACAATACACACAGTGATAACAAACTGTAAAAACCAGCAAACACCATAATAAAAAAAAAGCTAAAAATCAAGAACTGGTTGATGAATGAGCATGCCAACATGATTCCACAAATGTTGTGTTTCAAAATTGAGTCCAGAATATATATCCAATGTGGCCCCATGAAGTCATTTTTTGGGAGCGGGAAGTAGTCATCATTTCATTCCAAAATATTATGAAATAAAACACAAGATGGGAAATAAAAAACCGATTAATTTGATGTTAAAAAAATTTCCTTTCGACATTGTGTCAAATAACTTATTTTGTGCCAATAATTACCTAAAGAATCTGGCCACCACATCATCGCGTATGGCCCCCCCACATACTGACCACCGACCAACCTCGGGGGGGCCATCCTCAGGCAAGGCATCCTCTGGCTGCATTGGGACACCACTCCTTATGGCGATGTTGTAAAATATCCCACACAGGACCACAATTTTCGAAACCATATCCGGCAAATACATGAGTTCGCCACCAGAGCGGTGGAGGCATCTGAATCGGCCTTTTAAAAGGCCGATACAGCGCTCCACCACTTGCCTGGTGGCTGTAAGTGTGGAATTAAAATCACTTTGTGGGCCTGGTGTGGGAGCCAAATAAGGAGTGAGCAGCCAGGGCGTGCAAGGGTAGCCACTGTCTCCTGTGAAAAAGAAGTGACAACATCAGGAACACTGTGTATCAAGCTTTGTATTGGTATCTACTAAAGGTCTCCACTTACCCAGAAGCCACGCATCACCAGCTTGTAGATTGTTTAATTTTTGCCATATCCCTGATTGCTGGATGACGAATGAGTCATGTGCACTCCCGGGTAATTTTGCATTCAGGGACAGGATCTGGAGGGAGGCATCACATACCACCATTACATTCAGTGAGTGATAGTGTTTTCGGTTCCTAAAAATGCCCTCCAGCCGTGCTGGAGGCTGAAGTGGTATGTGAGTACCATCCACAACCCCTATGATGTGTGGGAAGCCAGCTTTTTGGTAAAACTTGGCCTTGGCCACACTAAGGGAACCCATATCCAAAGGCATTTTAATAAAATGATGGAGGTGCTTGAAAAGGGCCTCCATCACTGCCCTCAGGATCCTTGAAAAGGAGGATTGGGAGAGTCCCGCAACTATTCCCACCGTGGTTTGAAAGGATCCTGAGGCACAGAAATGTAACACCGCCATAAATTGCGTAAGTGGTGGTATTGCTGTAGGACTGTCAATTTGCTGCTCAAGATCACTCTCTATTAATGAGAGAGTGTCTATGATGATTTGGGGTGGAAGACGGTAGCTCCTTAACACCTCATCATCGGGCATTCCAAAAAGGGTGACATGTGTTCTATATATCTGGGGCCTTGCATGCCTACGATGCCTACGCCTGGGAGGAGATTGAGGTTGGTCGGCTTCCGGGAGCATGGCCACAACAATCCGACCAAGATCAACCTGAAATGGCAAGAATTGAAGTTAAGGTTTGTTTCCCTCAAAAAAGACCAAAAAATACTTATCTTTACGATACAATCCAAAGATGCTTACATGCCGGGGTATTGTCATGATTTCCCAAACCTAAAATTCAACAGACCAGAACAAGGACAAAATTTGTGTTGCCCATTTTGGAAGCTTAAATTTGTAAAAGACAAAACATAAAAGGGGATAAACACACATTTCTACAAAGAGCAAACTGACATTGCGCTGACTTCCACAATTTGGGCCCCAAACAACAACCCAGATTGTGAACGGTAAATATCTCCCAATTTAACTAGAGAAATCAAGCCGACAAAAATGCGCTAATTATTTCGCAATTTAACTAGAGAAATCAAGCCGACAAAAATGCGCTAATTATTTTGCAATTTAACTAGAGAAATCAAGCCGACAAAAATGCGCTAATTAGTTCGCAATTTAACTAGAGAAATCAAGCCGACAAAAATGCGCTAATTAGTTCGCACATTTATGATCCACAAAAACACAGAAAAAAACAGTAATGTCCACAAAAGATGCGTAAAAAAAGTCATGAACATTTAACAAACAAGTGAAAATCCAAACTTACCAATACAGGATATAGAAGTCACAGAACAAAAAGGTCGTTGGGGCAGAGCCAAAAGAAACCTACAAAAGGAGAAAATAAATTAATTTTTGGTACCCAAAAAACAAAAAAGGATAGCCAAATTTTACAAAAGGAAGACGGCAAAAAACTTACCAAAAAAATACACCACAACTAAAAGAACCACACCAAAAAAAGCGAACGGAAAGTTAAACCCAAAAAAAAACGCACAGAAAAAATCACCAAACACCGCCAAATATAACTCCCGCCAACAATCCACTCCGACCAACGTAACCTCCAACAAACAACACCCGCCTCCTAGACTCGAGTCGGCCAAAGCCATAAATAGTGTTTCTTTTCCCGCTTAAATTAAGGACGGATCATAGGAACGCACAATCAATGATGCAGATGAATAATAAGGACGCATGTATAAATACGTCACGACCAAAAAAAAACGGTCTGGTGTATTTCTTGTTTTGTCATGAAAAATGGCTACAGATCAGCCAAACAATGGCCAAGAGGCGGCCGGTAAGTATTTCTGGCATTTCTAATCAAGGATTATTTAGAGCCAGAATATAGTGAAAGTTGGCCAGCTAAAATGTAACAATTTTATTGTAAGTAGGTGTTGAGGATGACATGAAAGAGGCTGCTGGGCCCAGTATTCCGGGCAAAGCTGGGAAAAAGAAAAGGCAGCCACAATTCACAAGAAAGGAGATGGAGGTTTTGGTTCAGAAGTGTGTGGACATCCTGCCACAGGCAGACAGCAATATGGGTGCAAGCCAGAAGTGGAGAATGTGGGAGGAGATAGCCAGTGCTGTCAATAGGGTGGGTGATTATGTCCGTCTAGCCCGGGATGTCAAACGGCGGTAAGTAAAAACTTGACCACCCAAAAAAAACAGGGTCAAATAATGCAGGAATAATGCCTACTTTTTCACCCACAGATGGCAAGACTTCATATATCGCCTGAAGCAAAAAATGGCTGACAGGGCTAGGCATGCAAGGGGGACAGGTGGGGGTCCCACCCCTGTGTCATTGGAGTTTAATGATTTGGAAGAGCTGGCACAGGGGTGTGTGCAGGATGTGGAGGTATTTGGCGTGTCCAACATGGATACGGACATGCCAGACTTTGCGGCTCCTCATGTTGTCCCAGGTAAATGTTGTGATGTAACCAACTCTGAAATGTTATTGTGACAATATGTAGATTGTAATGTTCCTCTTTTCTCTTTTTTCTCACAGAGACACAGGCGGATGAGTCTGCTCCAGAGGGGAGCCTTGGCCGCAGAATTTCTGCTGGCTCTGCAGGGGAGGAACCAGTACATCCGGCTGAGGACCCTGCAGAAGCCAGTCCTGGGCAATCCCCCTCGCAGGCAGTGGCACTCCTCACAGAACTTAATTTTAAATCGGATTCCCATACGGAGATTTTGCAGAGGATGGACGCCAGTCTGCTACGGGTGGCTGAGGCCCTGGAGCAAAATGCTGCGGCCAACGTGACCATTGGTCAGGCCCTGGCTGAAAATACCAGGGCCAACATCCGAATCGCCAATGCCCTGGAGCAGCTCGTTCGCCAGCACATGGTGGAGCCGACCTCCCTTCCTGCCGGAACATCAGGATCTTCCACCTCTGGCACAACAACAGCCATTCCTCCAAATGTGCCTAGCCCTGTGCCTAGTCCAGAGGCCACAACATCTGCCTCTGGACAGGCCAGCCAGAGGACATCCCGGAGCCGGGCTGGCGCCCACCCTACCCCAGCCAAACGGGGAAAGAAACGATGACAGCACTGGCTACTTTGCCCAAACTCCTTCTGTGCTTGCCCCATATTCCTTTCTGGACAAAACTTCCCTCTCCTTTCTTGTGAATTGTTTTTTTTATTTTTGTATTTTTTGTACCAAAAATATCATTTAAAAAAGACAAATGTACCAAAGATTAGTGGGTAACAATGACCCCAAAATTGTACGTGAAAATGCACATGATTTGTTTTAAAATGTGTTTTGAAAATAAAACCTACAAATGGTTCTCAACTGTATTGTGATATTAATTTCAAATTGGTTTCTAGTTAATCCTGTCCCACAAGGAAAAAACGAAATCTTAGCTTTGGAGTTCCAAAAAATCAAGGGTTAAAACAAAATGTTACTTTAAGGAACACTTTGGTAAAAAAAAGCAAAAACTCCAGCCCAATGCAAAAGGTTACAATACACACAAACATGATGACAATATTGTTACAATATCCAAAAACACTAACAAAATTGTAAAATACATTCCTACAAAAAAACGCAAATTGATTGTGTAATCCTGAAATTAGCAGCCGAGATTTTCAGCCAGTGACGTATGACTTGGTACGAACACATTTGACGTTCGCATGAGCTATTTTATGTACGCCCCAAAAATGCCTCGCCACGCCTGCTTTTTTCCATCTACACCCCCGTCAACGCCCAAAAACGGCCTGTTCTGTCAATCACATTTGACATGTCACTTCCTGTTCGCAATTTGCCGAACGAGTGACAAAAAGCTCGCAATCTGCCGTACGCACATGCGCAGTGTTACACCGACGTATGCGCGGTTTCTCAACATCGGAACGCAACGAGCGTACTGCTGTTAACGAGCGGCTCTGAATGAGGGCCTGTGCCATTTGATGTTGCATAGCTTCCAGGTTTTCTAAACGACCAGCAATACAGTGAAATAAATCCACTCCAGACTCCTGTTCCTTGGCCGGATCCATGGGGCCAGTGCAAACTGTGAGGTTCTGAATTTGTTGTGGACCCAGGGTGGTGATAGGAGCAGACACAGAAGCAGACTTAAATGAAAAAGTGGAGTTTTTAATAAGTGACTTAGAAGACATGGGAATGGCAAATGAAAAAGTCCAGGTATAGCACTAAAGCACTAAAGTGCACTTGATAACTGTAGTGGGGGTTAATGGGGAAATGTCCAGATAGTGACAGGCAGGAACATTCCAGTAAATAAGTATGGTGAGCTGAAAACAGAATGCAGGTATGATGAGCTGTAACTCAATACAGGTATGATGAGCTGTAACTGAATGCAGGTTTGGTGAGCTGTAACTGATGCAGGCAGAGGTAGTGTAGTTCAGCTGGGAGTGAAATTAAGCAAGGGGCAGGGAACAGCAGGTTCAGGTACTCAGGCAGGTAAAGGTATGTGGAGGGTGCAGGGTAAATCCAGCAGGTTGGAGCAGGCAAGGTTCAGGCTTAGTAGCGTAACAGATAGGCAGGCAGGTAATGCACAGGTACTCTCTCTCAGCCGCAGTTGAGAAACACGTTGCACTGGCAAAGGAAGGAAGGCTCTGGACCTTCCTAAATACTCAGTGCTGCGCTGTGACTGGCTGGAATGAGCACATGACCTACCAGGATTGGACAGCTGGAATCACATGGCCGCAGGCAAGATGGCGGCACCCATGCCAACGGAACAGAGACACCGCCAGACCTCACCAGGCCTAGTGACAATGTGCCCGCACAGAACCATGTGCAGGCAATGCCCCTCGCCAAACACCAGCAACGCTGCCAGAGACCCCCCGCCATAACGACCTCACAGGTAATACCTGGTGACTACCATTCTGAGAAACCCTGGCCGTGACACTTACACAGTACAGGTTAGGTCACAGCCAGCTACACATGTACTGGCTGCAATCATGGACTGGCTCAGCTTGATGGGTCTCCATGAAGAACTCTCTGCTGGGTCACCCTGCTACCATACGGAAGGTCTGATTCAAAGTTGTGTGCAAAAATTAGGGACTAGAACCAAAGTCACAGAAATCCAAGATGTACTTTATATACCAGTTATGGGAACATATCTCATAGCCATCAGATTCCTAGAGCAAAGCAGTCACAGAATCTAAGCTCTGGAACGTGATGAATGGAAGAGAGATAAACTACCAGCCATTCAGCTGTCAGGAGCTAATTGGTTGGCAGTTTAACACTCTCTAATTTATCACTTTCCAGATCTTAGTACAACTGCCCTACTATGAGAAACTTGCAAATATTGTGTTCAGTGAACCTCAAGATACCCAAGAGATGACTGGTGAGTGTAAATCTGAAATACTCAACGAAACTTTATGTGAGTTGAAACTTATAAGTATGGAAGACTAGAACAACATTGACAGTGACAGCAGTCCTGAGTTTGTGAAGAAAGAGACTGTTGATATAGTTTGTAGAGTTAGCGAGAGGAGTCTGACTGATATCCTTTTCATGAAATGTGGACTAGAATTGTCTAAAATGTTGATATATTACTGCTTATATAACCCTCATTTTATTACAGGTTGGTGCAGGAAAGTTGAAAGTGAAAATTGTTTGTGTAACATGGAGAAGCTTGTAGCGAGGGAGGTGCTGAGATATGGAGTGCGCTACTGCGCAGTCTCCATGATGCTCCTTTATGAAGGCATATCCCTAGCTAAGATGGCTACCGTTAGGTCTTCTGCACGTGCGCGGTGCCATGTTGTCACTGTGAGTGAGTGCCAAAGTGGGACACAGACGTGTCCCATATAGCTCTGAGAGACCCTGTCATATCCTGCATTATATGCCTGCTATTACTGCTTATATAATCACCGCTACCCACACACAGTCACCGGCTAATGACAAGCTCCAAAAGTCTGTGGGGTATATTCAATTGGAAGCTAATTTTCTAAATATCTTGCACCGCTGGGTTTTCCCTGCAGACGTGAGATTTATGGTATTCAAGTGGGTGCAAAGTTTTTATCTTTTCATGAGGCGCTCAATTTTATTTTGAGCACCTTTGGAGCAAGTCCTATCTTTCCTAAAATCATTATTCTAAGGAAAAATTGTCAGGACTTCTTAACCCCTTAGAACCCCCACCCCATCGAATGACTAATAAGGCAATCGGTTGTTTCCAATCAGCTTACTTAGTTTAATAATTACTTACCTTCTGGCAGATCTGTCCTCCTCATCCTCCACCACCCTGACATGCTAAACTCTTGTCTTTTATTACAGCTAGCAAGGCAGCTGTATCCAGAGGAGAGTGCAGAGGATATGGCTGCAGGAGAGGTTCCAAGAGAGGCTGCCGGGTGTTTTGAACTGAGGGAGGCATCTGTGACTCTGCAGGTAACTCCATGTTGCTGTGGAGGAAGGGGCACTGTGCGGGTATAAAGCAGCTGCAGCTGGGAACGGACTTTACTTCTGTTCCTTCTCTTGGTGCTGAGGTGCAGTCACTCATTGCCCTACTGCTGGGCTGGCTGGTAGTGTGCTTGTTGCTGCTGGCTGCCGTACATTACTTATACATTGCCTGAATGTACAAGTAGCTATGCACGCTGCTCAAATTGTACTTCCCCCCGACCATTTGTTTTCAAACCGCGGCTATTGGGAGTAGTTAAAAATTGGTCGCGATGCCTGTCTTTGCGGCCAAAGAGTTGCGTCCAATTGAATATGCCCCTGTGTGTGCATAACTGCGAGCACGGTGTACAATTATATTACTTCTAAAGAAATCACCCTACTGGTTAAGTACTGGGCTGTTCCGTGACTTTGAGGCATTCGCTGGTGTATACTATTACTCTCTATTACCTTCACCAATAGTACACATGAAATCTGAGTCTGTTATTTAAGCTGCTGACCTTTCGCACTGCTGACACATTCTCTGGAGAAGGATGGATCTGACAAAGCGAATATAAAGCAGACTGGTGATTTGATTGGCACCCGAAGTTGAATGGCAGAGATAATGGCTGTATGCGGCAAGCGCCATGAACCTACTGATTACAACAAACAATTGAGCTAGTAGTTCCATGCAAGGGACCCCACTAAAGCACTATTGTGGCACACTACATAGATCTACTTAGCTGCATTGGCTTAAACTAACAATTACAACTAGCTTTATAGTTAGCATTACATGGCTTCCTATGCTGGAGTAAATAGCTCCATATGTTAAGTGCCTGGCTGTTGTGTATGAGTTGGGAGTTCAAGTCCTGTGAATTGTATTCTGAGAATTTTCTGTTTTAATACAGGGGAATTTATCGTAGAGAAGGAGCCTTGTGTCATCTCAGAAAAAAATCAGTCCATCACTGAGGTATAGGGGAAGATGGGGGGAGACAGAGAGTTGGGAGCTATAGGGAGGGAGATGGTAGTGAGAGAGACAGAGATGGTCGAAGAGGGGAAGGCGGAGGAGAGAAATGGGAAGGTGGGAAGAGAAAAAACATTCTGGGGAATGAGGTTCAGCTCTTCTGAATGGCTGCTCACATGGAGGAAGGAAGCAGTGATCGGGAAGCCTGGAGGTATTGCTGGTATAAGCTAATGCATTGATGACTAGCAGTATACATTAGTGATGAGGCTGCTCTATCATTCCTCTATCATTCCTCACTGCATCAATGCACTGCTAATGTTGCACAACCTAATTGCTGTGAGTGAAACTGACAGAGCTTAGACAGGGAAATTTGTAAAATGATCACCTGGATGTAAAAACAAAGGTTTGCACAATTTAATGTTGAGATCTTCCTTGGTTGACCTATGTGATTTACAGTGGCTGTAAGTACGGCTGTGGCTAAACTTCTGTGACGCTTTTTGATTACACTTCTGCTTTGTCACAATAGAAAAATATATTCCAAAAATAACAGTTTGCAGAATATTGCAGAGCATTGCTATATGTCTAGGTTAACACTTTCACATTCCAACACTATAATAGGGAAGTGAGTAGTTTGATAATAAGAATGCTCAATTTGGATTGATTTGATTCAGCTGTAGATATACTCGTATTTTAGCAATTATGCTTTTTAAATATTGAAGAGCTGTGATTGAATACATTTCCATTTTGTGGTGCCTATTCACATGCATTTAAATCATACATGCCTACACTCCCGGGAAGGTACGGGAGACACACAATTTTTCGGGTAGTCCCCCATACCCCTGGAGGAGTAGGTGGATCTCCCGCATCCCGCCCATTTCTTTGTGAAGTGCAGTGGCAGAACTACTGGCGGTGCAGCCGATGCTTTGCACCTGGGCCCGCCGCAATAAAGGGGCCAGCAGCAAGCAGCATTATAAAGAGTCAGGTTACCCAGTTCAGTAGCACACACATTCTCTCCGCGAGCTGGAACTACTGCACATATGTGGCAGCTCCTATGACATTTCTGATTGTTAGTAGAGAGAGGGCCTTAGTAGCCCCCACCTAATGACACATCAATTCCCGCGCCGCGCTCTGCTCACCCACTCCATGCACTAGCATCTGCCTTCTTTGGCAAGAAAGAAGATGCCACAACAGTACCTGGATGGAGGTTGCAGCTTCAGACAGGAAGCAGACAGCTGCTACAGTGGGAGAATCAGGTAAGTCTGCAGTCTGAGTGGAGGGGGGGGAGGAAGGGAATCTGCTGTCCAAGTGCGTGTGTATTAGAGGGGGGATGGAATCTACTGTCCACATTTCTGAGTATGAGGGGCCGGGGGGGGGGGGGGGGGGGCAATCTGCAGACCAGTCAGTCCAGGTGTGTGTGTATGTATTTATGTATGTATTTATATATGATGTATGGGAGTGTGTTGTTATAACCATCTGCAGTCCAAGTTGAGATTACACATATACATACTATATACTAAAAATGTTATCCATATGTGAAAGACGTGTGTGTGAATATATATTTATATATCAATCCAGTCAAACCATACATTTGTTCACTGGCAAAAATGTGTGACTGACATTGAAACGTTGGTCACCACCAAGGACTGGTTTGAATTATTTCTGCCGACATTGGACTGGTACTGGACTGCACATAACTTTGAAGGGCAACATTTTATACGTGACGTATAAGTACAGCTACAGTAGCGATATATCACATCTACAATGTTGCCCTTAAAGTTACAATATGCCTTCCTCACTGACTACGTACAGGGTGCTAGAATGAGAACTAAATAGGGTCCCCAAACCATATTTTTGCATCTGGGCCCACCACTCACAAGTTCCTCCACTGGTGAAGTGGGTGACAGTACCGAGAATCGTAGCTCCATATGGAGGCAATTTGCATCATTTAATCCCACTCCTTCCCCACGGACTTGTGATTCACAGCATTTTGCCCTGACGGGGACAATTGCCTAATGATGCAAAGAGCTCGCCCCCAAAATGGTCAGCTGCATCTTTTCTTCAGGCTTTTGTCGGAGAGAAGCAGCTAAAAGTCGGCAATTATAGTGTAAATGTTCATTTGATAGTCATACTGAAATTAAATCTGGGTTAAAAATCTGTAAAGTAATTATAAATGATCTGAGATTTTCGCAGCTTTCCATATCCAACTTAGAGCCCCTACTTTCTGTAGCAAATTTCAGTCAATTCTTATATAAATATTAGGAACTTCCTTTCGCAAGTTATAAGTGCATTATGGGCCTGATGAAGAACTGGATGTAAATCCGGCCTATGGTGCTCCAAAACAGTGCTCATGGAAAAAATGCATATACACAGACTGAGTTGTATGTATATTTCGATTAGGGGTGTGAACCGGCCACTTTTCGTGTTTTGTGTTTTGGTTTTGGATCTGGATCTTTCTTCGTATTTTGTATCTGGATTGGTTTTGCCAAAACCACCCTTCCATGTTCTGGGATTTGTGTTTTGGATCGGTATTTTTTTGAAAAAAAAGCATAAAAACAGCTAAAATCACAGAATTTGTGGGTTTTTATGCTCCTATTCAATTATTAACCTCAATAACCTTCATTTCCACTCATTTCCAGTCTATTCTGAACACCTCACACCTCACAATATTGTTTTTATGTCCAAAAGGTTGCACCGAGGTAGCTGGATGACTATGCTAAGCGACACGAGTGGGCGGCACAAACACGTGGCCCATCTAGGAGTGACACTGCAGTGGCAGACAGGATGGCAGTTTAAAAAACTAGGCCCCAAACAGTACATACTGCAAAGAAAAAAAAGAGGTGCAAGATGAAATTGTCCTTGGGCCCTCCCACCCACCCTTATGTTGTATAAATAGGACATGCACACTTTAACAAACCAATCATTTCAGCGCCAGGGTCTGCCACATGACTGTGGCTGAAATGATTGGTTCATTTGGGCCCCCACAAAACAAGCTGGCAATTAATGTGTCCCTGCACAAACTGGCTCTACGGAGGCAAATTGTCGTCCTCATCCTCCTCATCCACCGATTCCTTGGATAAAACAGGAAAAAGGGATTTAGGTGTCCCTGGACTGCTTACGGTCTTAGCCAGTTTCTGAACTTGACAGTAACTTTTTATGAACGCGCTGCAGGTGCCGTATAAGGGAGGATGTTCCTAGGTGGTTAACGTCCCTACCCCTACTTATTTCACCTTTACATATGGTACATATGGCAAGACAGTTGTTGTCCGGATTTGGATAGAAATATTGCCAGACCAAAGAGGTGGATTGTTTGGTCTTCTGCCCAGGCATGACCGTGATGGGCTTTTTCATCCCACGGACAACAACTGTCTCCCCCAGAGCCTGATTTAAACAAACCACATCACCATCAGAATCCTTCTAGCCAACTTCCTCCTCAGCACCAGCTACACCAGTATCCTCATCCTGTTGTACTTCAACAGTGACATCTTCAATTTGCATATCAGCAAGTGGACTGTGGGTGCTCCTTTCAGCACTTGCAGGGGGCATGCAAATGGTGGAATGAGCCACCTCTTCCCGTCCAGTGCTGGGAAGGTCAGGCATCGCAACCGCCACCACACTTGGACTCTCCTTGGGGATTTGTGACCTCTTCTTAGAATGCACAGTTCTTCGCTGTGCTTTTGCCAGCTTAACTCGTTTGATTTTTTTAGCGGGAAGAGGGCTTCCATCGTCATGTGAAGCTGAACCACTAGTCATGAACATAGGGAAAGACCTTAGCCGTTCCTTGCCACTCCGTGTCATAAATGGCATATTGGCAAGTTTACGTTTCTCTTCAGATGATTTAAATGTTTTTTCTAAGGACATTTTCCTGAACTTTGTCATTTGGGATTGTATGTGCCCTCTACTATGACATTGGGCATCGGCCTTGGCAGAGGACGTTGATGGCATGTTATCGTCTATGTCATGACTAGTGGCAGCAGCTTCAGCACTAGGAGGAAGTGGTTCTTGATCGTTCCCTATTTTATTTTTATCAGAGAAAGTTTGGTCCTCCATTTATGTTATATTGATATATACGTGCGGCTAAGGCGCACACAAACACAGAAAATAATTTTTTATTTTTGTTGGAGACTAGTGCACTTTGTGGGTTACACCACCCTTTAAGAAATGAGCCAGCCAGCCCTTTACTTATGGGACACAGGCGCACGCTTGGCGCTGCTCCTTTGTTGATGCACGTGCAGCTACAGCCCACACAATTCACAAACACAGAAAATATTTTTTTATTTTGTTTGGAGTGCCCTTTGGGGGTTACAGCACCCTTTAGCGGTCAATCCAGCCGGCCCTTTATTTATGGGACACAGGCGCACGCTTGGCGCTGCTCCTTTGTTGATGCACGTGCGGCTACTGCGCACACAATTCACAAACACAGAAAATATTTTTTTATTTTGTTTGGAGTGCCCTTTGGGGTTACAGCACCCTTTAGCGGTCAAGCCAGCCGGCCCTTTATTTATGGGACACAGGCGCACGCTTGGCGCTGCTCCTTTGTTGATGCACGTGCGGCTACTGCGCACACAATTCACAAACACAGAAAATATTTTTTTATTTTGTTTGGAGTGCCCTTTGGGAGTTACAGCACCCTTTAGCGGTCAATCCAGCCGGCCCTTTATTTATGGGACACAGGCGCACGCTTGGCGCTGCTCCTTTGTTGATGCACAGCGGCTACTGCGCACACAATTCACAAACACAAAAAAATATATTTTTTTATTTTGTTTGGAGTGCCCTTTGGGGGTTACAGCACCCTTTAGCGGTCAAGCCAGCCGGCCCTTTACCTATGGGACACAGGCGCACGCTTGGCGCCGCTCCTTTGTTGATGCACGTGCAGCCACAGTGCACACAATTCACAAACACAGAAAAAATATATATTTTTTTTGCACTTGGGGGGAGCACCCCTGATGGACAGAGCACCCCCTGGACAACACTACAGCACCCCTTTAGGACTGGGACACAGCCCCTATGGACAACTGACTGCACAACACAGTCCAGCCAGCCCCTATGGACTTTGAAGGAGTGGACACAGCCCCTATGGACAACAGCAGCACAGCGCAGCACAGCACAGCACAACACTACACTACAATACACTACACAGCCCAGCCAGCCCTAACTCCCACCCTCCCTCTTCACTGTCCACAGTCGAGTGAGAAAATGGCGCCGACGCGGGTACCTTATATGGGATCCAAAACCCGCGAGACCCGGAAGGCAGGATGATGACGTTTTGCCACGATTTCAGATCCGATCGATCGGGGAGGCTCGGGGGGGGGGTCGGATTTCAGAAATCCGAACCCGCTCACCCCTAATTTCGATGCGACCATCCCTATGTGTACGCCTAGTTTGCTACTAGTTGTCATCAGCATTCACTTGCACCTTCCCTATTCTAGGTACAAAATATACATGTCCAAACAGGAGGTATAGATTTCAGCTACATCAAAACAGTCCTTTGGACAGGATGCATCAAGCATTGCATTTTGAATGTGATACATCCCGCCACTGATCGCATGCATAATGATGTACTGTATGCATGTAATCTTGTAACTAAGGGCCTGATTCAGACCCTGAGCGCATAGCGCTCGCAAGCGGGTCGATGGTGGCCCAGTGCGCACACACAATGTTTACGACAGCTCACCCCGTTTTGTAGGCGGGTAGGGGGGGTGGCTGCACAATAGCGACCATCGCCAGGCCACCCTCTAAAGTGGTAGGTGGTCACCCACAGCTTAGCGAGCAGCCTGGAGGCCGGAATAAAAAAAAAATACCCCGCCCTGATTCAGAGCAAGCGCTCGCAAATAGCGAGCGCCTCTGAATCAGGCCCTAAAACCGCAAAGGACAGCTCTTCCGATAAGAGCTGTCCTTTGCAGTGTGAGAACTTCCAGGTTTATGACCCAGAAGTCCTTCTGTACATGTGCGGCCGTCGACCAGCACATGCACGAGCCACATGGGACACTAGGGGTGATCTTATTGGATCCCTTTCAGAGAATGATGTTGAAAGAAGCCCACAGGCTTCTATTAGGCAACGGAGGTTCAAGTTCAGAATATGGGGCCCCCTGGGTTATAATAACTAAACTGCTGCTGAACATCAGTAAACTTTCCAGAATATTAAGTAAACTAATTTACTTCTTATTAATGTAATGCTTTAGTAAATTGTTAATTCCTAATGGAACACTTTTCTGTATCTACTTATTCCTTCCTAATTTAACACTTTTCAGTGTTTGGGGGATATAGAGGCAGGAGAGTAGCGAGGGTGGTCCCAGTGGAGCACAAGCTCCGGGCGCCAAAAGAGGGTGCCATCCAGGGTTCTGGAATTTATGGAGCGCTACATAGTATGACAGCCGCCTGTTAGTTTTATTTCAGTTTGTTTGCTCTATATTCTAAATAAATTATGGATTTGAGATCTGTTTCTACATTTCATGCTTCCTCAATCTGCCCAGATTGCCGGCCCTCCCTCCTCTGTGATCATCTTCTGTCACCTCCCCTTTCTGTCAGATTGATTACATTCACTTCTCACCTCTTTAATTCCCTCCTCCCTCTACCTTGTGATCGGCTCTTTGCCCCTGTCCTCTGCTTTCTTATTGGCTTCTGTCACAACCTCTCTCTGATTGACTCTTTGCCCCTCCCCTCTCCTTTCTTATTGGTTTCTGTCACTACCCATCTCCTCTCCTTTCTTATTGGCCTCTATCACCTCCCCTCTCTGGTCAGCACTTTCTTCTCCCTCTCCTCTTTGATCCCCTCCCTCCTTCTCTCCTCATTCTGTGCTTCAATGGACTTAAAAGTGACACATCTGAGGTAAAATCCTAATCTTCAATTATAAGGTATGAGTTTAAAAAAAGTCACTGCTTTGCTATTTAAAGTAATGGAGGTGTTTCTAGGTTTTTTTTTTAAATATTAGGAGACCTGGAATAATAATAATGGTGGTAGACAGAACATGATTAGTAGTACTCACATTAATGTACTGTAGGTGCAATGTATATTTGCAAAGTAGGAGCATAGCTGAGAAGGGAGCTTCCCATAGGTGTTCCCACTCCAGTGATAGCTGCTTGGGGCAGTAATTGCAGCAATAAGCTGTGCACCCTGTGGAATCTCACTCTAGCACATGTATTCTATCAGTTTAAGTTAAATGATCAGAAATTATAATACAATCTCCTCTATTGACTAATAATGATTTAAAGGAGATAACAGTCAGATCCTAGGTGCGATACATAAATAAAGCAGTGCCAGAGGAGCTACCCCTTAATGACAGATAGTGTATCAGTGAAGCATTCTATTCCCCCACTGAGACCTCAATGCCAAGCATGATACTGCCACTGTTTGCTGTTTTTCTCTTCACTTCTGTATTCCCCTGCAGGCTGGCCATACCCCAATGGCACAGTTCAGTACAGGTAGTGGGGGGGTGCTATGACATTCACTTTCTCCGGGCACCATGGTTCCACGGTACTCCTCTGTATAGAGGCCATTCTGTGATGCATGCTCATTCCTTCCTTGCCTGCCTGACCCCAAGTGTTTTTCCCGTCTTTTTACACAAGAGCTGCTGCTGCTCCTGTGCTACTGTGACAGCTGCTGACCCGAATAGAGCCTCCCACACAGTACCCACCACTGTCGCTGGAGGAGACATGTCTGCAAAGGACCCAGATGGTAGACCATGGTATTGCTAGCAACCAGTGCTCCAGGCCTCGAGGATGTAGACTGTGGAACACACTTTCTACTTCTGCATACTGTATAACGGGATGGCCAAACTTAATGTGAGTATGCTGTCAGGCACATCTATAATATGTCTGCAGGAGGAGGTGGGTGATCGTAATTGGGGCTGGTGATTGGTGGCACCACTGGCTGTTAGCATTACCATGGGAGCAAGTCTGTCATGCAGGTGCTCTGCAGACATGTCTCTTCTCCAGCGGCAGCGGTGGGTACTGTGTGGGATGCGGTAGTGCCACTGGCTATTAGCATTATCATGGGAGCATGTCTTCCTCTCCTTGGCAGAGAGTACACATCGATTTTGCAGGGCCATTTATGGGCTGTATATTCTTCATTGCAGTGGATGCTCATTCTCAATGGCCAGAAGTGATTATGATGAAGTTCACCACCACCAAAAGAAACTATCTGTGTTTAGATCTATTTTGGCCAGAAATGGGTTACCAGAACAAATCTGCAGCGACAATGGGCCACAGTTCATGACAGTAGAATTTCAATTGTTTATTAAAGAGAACAACAAAACCTTTCATATTGGCTCCACAACATCCTGCTACTAATGACTTGGTAGAAAGAGTTGTACATACATTTAAAAAAGCTTTGAAAGCAATGTCTGGAGAAAGGGTGTCATTGGTGTAGGTGCATTGTCCCTAACTGTTGCTGTCTGTTTTGCCCATTTTTCAGTTGCTGCACAGTTAAAAGCTGTGAAAACAGATTGGTGTCTCGTCCAAATATTTAATGTTACAAATATAGAATAACTCATACATTTAAGAAGTAGTAATAATGATAAAAATTACAGCATACTTACCTACTCTCCCTCATTGTCAGGGAGACTCCCTGAAATAGTAGAAATCTCCCTGACTCCCCGAAGAGTCCAGCAATCTCCCTGATTACACCTTACCCCAATTATGTAGCTATTATATACCTGAGAAAAAAATAAATCAGAGATATATACATTCAAATAGGATCACCAATGCCATTTCCCTGCATTGGTTATAAGGCACAATGATCCCTATGGGTACATCCATTTTCATATAAGGTTTACTGTGGCCACTTATAGGGAACCACTTGTAAAACACAATACATGTAGATCTTACTAACTGCTTTTGGGCTCGTTTACATTTGGATGTAAATGTAATGCAGTTTTATGACACGCTTCTCAGATGTACCAGTACACGTCCACTTTACCACCCGCCTCATAGGTGTTGCTTTCACAATCTCCCTGAAATGCTTTTTCAAAAGTAGGCAAGTGTGATTTACAGCATACTATTGAAAAAGATTTTTAGGGAGATTGTGAAAGAACACTTAGGGGCCCATTTATCGAAATGTATTTGAGGTAAAATCCCCGAAAACACCAATTTTCGGGGTTTTACCTCAATACTAAGTATCCCCGGATGTATTAAGGAGGGACCACAGCAGCCGTCTCCCCAATACGTTTCTATGGGGGAAGCGATGCTGCCAAATGTACCAATATCCGGAATGTGATACATTCCAGATATTGGCCCCAGCAGCTAACGCCATCTGAGGATGGCGTTAGCTGCTGTAGCCTATGGGCTACACTGCGCACTATTAGCCGGCGGAGTGACCCGCCAGAACCCTGCCCGGCTATGGCAGATGTGCATGTGCAGTCCACAGGACTGCGAATGCGCACCACCCCCTGCAGTGGCCAGCAGCTCTCCAGAGACATCGCAGGGACTGCATGTACCGGTTGTTACATCCGTCCGAAGAACGCTATTTGCAATGCGATCAGGGGCGTTACTGGCATGCCCTGATCGCATTACAAAAGCGATCAATGATAAATGGGCCCCTTTTACACACAAGAGGGCGTGTACTGCTGCACCTCAGAGGTGTCATGAAACTCACTTACCACCAACTGTAAATGAGCGCTAAAGCAGTTACATAGATAGGAACATATAAAGGATTTATAGAGAAAGAGGGAGATACAGCTATGATTTTTTCCATGTTCTAAAATAACTAAATTAGAAGGTAAAGTGCAACTATTTCAGGGAATCTCCCTGACATTTAGGGCTCTATTTACTACAATCCGCATTGGTGATGCAGATTGTAGTGTGATATTACCGAGTGAATTCGCATTGTGAATTCAGGCAATATCACAGGGATTTACTACAAATCCCTTGCAGGGATAGAGCTTGCGAGAAAGCTCTGTCCCTGCGAATCCCCTCACGGTATTTTCGCAAAAAAATATGGTGACAAGTGCCCCGTGCATGCGTCGACCGTCCGCCGCTGCTACCCCCGGCGCTAAGCCCCGCCCCCACCGCCAAGCCCCAACCCCCACGATCGCGGCCCCCCCCCTTGCGACTCCCCCTCTCCCTTAATTACACTTACCTTCATGATCCGGGCTCCGGTGATGTCCTCCGCTCAGCTGACATCCCATACTGCACTGGGACCCTGTCAGGTGATGATCGGGCCGCAGTGCAGCATGGGAGACCAGCTGACTGGAGGGAGGATATCACCGGAGCCCCGATCACCGGTCCCTGGAGTCAGGTAAGTTTTTTTTTTTTTTACTTTTTTGCAGTCTATCAGTGCGTGGTCTGTTTATACCACACAGTTGATCACTGGGGCCGGCTCCAGGCTCTGCTCTCCCCGTCAGAGCGGAGCAGGAGTCCGGTAACCGGGGGAGACCCTGGATAACGCCACCTCCAGGTGGCGTTATTCTCACAGGGCTTTCCCCGGTATTTTTTCACATTTTATTTCAGTAACTTTGGCCATATCACATTTCCCATTACAATTATGGGAAATGCGACCTGATTACTAAAAATAAGTGATACTTAAGGGTTGGAGTAGAATTTTGCGAACTCTACTCCAATTGCCCTTTAGTAACTGTAGGTGAAACTAAAATAATATGAAAAGGGTGTGAAAACACCCTTTTTCACTTTATTTTAGTAAAACTAATATTAATAAATAGAGCTCTATAGGAAAGTTGGCAAGTAAGTTGTCTGATGACTGACAGCCATTGTCTTCTTAGCATACAACTTCATAGAACAAACACCCACACTCCCTCCTCTGACATCAGTTGAGGAGTTTCTTGCTGGACTGGTTCAGATTTAGAAATCTGAGTGTTCTCTTGAATGCATAGAGACCATCTTATACAGTAGCTATCAGAATGATTTTTTTCCAAAAGGACATCCTAGAAAATTTTTATTTTTTGCTACACAAAGAAGCAAACTTAATTCCCTTGATGAAGTTGAACTATAGATATAACACATAGGAAAAGCTTCTTCAAACCTGACTCCATGTCATTGGACAGATACTGTAAGCCTTTTTATACTTTGTACATTATACGTTTGCTACTTACCATATGTCTGCTGATTTGTTATAAAAAAAAATTATTTTGTGCATTAAATATATTTTTAAACCATAGAGTATCTGCATTTTTATATATGTTGTAGAACTTGTAGTACAGATTGAGTCTCCCATATCCAAATATTCCGAAATACGGAATTAATTTGGCATGACTGAGATAATGAAATCTTTCATTTTTGATGGTTCAATGTACACAAACTCTGTCAAAGGCACAAATTATTAAAGATAGTGTATACAATTACCTTCAGGCTGTGTGTATAAGGTGTATATAACACATAAATGCATTCTGTGTGTATATTGGGGTCCCATTCCCAAGATATTTCATTATGATATGCAATTATTCCAAAATACGGAATATTCCTTTATCCAAAATTAGAGATGAGCGGTTCGGATTCTGTGGAATCCGAACCGCTCCGAACATTGGGGATCCGAGTCCACCCGAACCCTGTTCGGGTGTTCACCGCCTGACTCGGATCCCCGTTCGGGGCCGAACGGCGGCCGCCTGATGTCGGATTCTCACTAGAGAATCCGACATCAGGTCTCCTCGCGTGTAGGGCAGAGCGCAGTGATAGCGCTCTGCCCTACACAGACACAGACACACAGCCGCCAGCGGCAGCTGTGTGTTTGTTACAGCAGCCAATGAGAGTCACACAGACTCTCATTGGCTGCTGCACGGAGGGAGCCGGCTGGAGCTCACACATGAGCTCCGTCTTCCGGCTCCCTCCTCAGCGTGTGACAGAGCGGACGGCGCGGGAGCGGGGATACAGGTAAGTTTTTTTTTTTTTTTTTTTTACTTGTCAAAGGTCCGAGGGCGCTACTGGGGGGGGGGGTCTGCACTACTGGGGGGGTCTGCTACTGGGGGGGGGGCTATACTACTGGGGGGGCCATACTACAGAGGGGCCTGCTACTGGGGGGGCTATACTACTGGGGGGGGGTCTGCACTACTGGGGGGGGGTCTGCTACTGGGGGAGGCAATACTACTGGGGGGGCCATACTACAGAGGGGCCTGCTACTGGGGGGGGCTATACTACTGGGGGGGGGTCTGCTACTGGGGGGGCCATACTACTGGGGGGGATCTGCACTATTGGGGGGCCATACTACAGAGGGGCCTGCTACTGGGGGGGGGCTATACTACTGGGGGGGTCTGCACTACTGGGGGGGGTCTGCTACTGGGCAGGGCTATACTACTGGGGGGGCCATACTACAGAGGGGCCTGCTACTGGGGGGGGCTATACTACTGGGGGGGGTCTGCTACTGGGAGGGCCATACTACTGAGGGGCCTGCTACTGGGGGGGGCCATACTACTGGGGGGGCCTACTACAGGGGGGGCCATACTACAGGGGGGCCCATACTACAGGGGGGGCTACTACTGGAGCAGCCTACTACTGGGGGGGCCTGCTACTGGGGCAGCCTACTACTGGGGGAGCCATACTACTGGGGGGCATACTACTGGGTGGCATGCTAATGGGGGGCATACTACTGGGGGGGCCTGCTAATGGGGGACATACTACTGGGGGGGCCTGCTAATGGGGGGCATACTACTGGGGAGCATTCAACTGGGGGCACTGCATAGTGGACCGTACTACTAAGGGGACTGCATAGGGGGCACCACTGCTGGGGGACATTGTGTAAGGGACACCGCTACTGTGGGCATTGTGTAAAAGGGTCACTACTGTGGGCATTGTGTAAAAGGGGCACTACTGTGTGTCGTAACATAAATAAGAGACACTACTTTATGGTGTAATGTGAATCAGGCCCTATGTGCGGTGTAATGCTAATAAGATTGTGCACTGTGACTCCTAGGGCCGTAGCCCACTTTGTAAACAAGTACTGTGACTCTGCTGGCCGTACCCCACTGGGTGGGTGCACTACTTTTCATTTCTGCCACTGCTGTGTGGCAATGTGTCATAATGTGCTTTATACTGTGGTGTCTGTGTCGTTGTGCCGCTGCTTTGTCGCTTAGTAACCAGTCAGCTCACTGCAACCTTTGGCCAATAATGTTGAAAACAATATTATAAGCTGTGATATGGTCTAAATTGACTGGAAATTAATGTTATTGAGGTTAATAATACTCTAGGATGAAAAAAAAGACCAATTTATGTGATTTTAGCTTTTTTTGTCAATTTTTGTAAAAAAATCCAAATCCAAATCCAAAGCCAGTCACCGCAGTTTGGCAAATCCAAATCCAAATCCGGACGACGAATTAGAACCAAATCCAAATCCAAATCCGGCAAAAATGGTCCGGCGCACATCCCTATCCAAAATACCCCTGGTCCCAAGCATTTTGGATATGGGAGACTCAACCTGTAATATACTACTTTAACACACTGTTAGAGACATGCTGATAATGGTGTCCTCAGTAATATCTGCATTTTAAGATACTGGTTTTAATAAATACGCACAATGTTATTTTTATTTTCTTTTTGTCTCCTGGTTTACAGCAAACAATTATGGGCCTATGGTCTGAAGACAAAGCAACCAAGATAAGCTATTCCATATTCCATTTGTTGTTTTTATCTGTTTTTATTGTACCCTTTATGCAGGGTTGTCTACCCTCTCAATTCTGCCAGGAGCCTCCCGAAAATCGGGTGCCGCTCCCGGCCCCCTGGAAATGCAGGTTAGCCTAAAACAAAAAAAACATGTGTCACCATTTCTATGTCGACCATATGTGTGTCGACCTAATGACCCTGTCGTACTCCAGTACATGACGACGTTCTTACAAGTCAACCTTTAGTGTGTTGACCTTCAGACCCTGTTGACCTATTGCCTATCTAACTTGCATTGTCTACCCAAACATTGTCTATCTATTTACTGTAGACCTAATGAACGGATACCCCCGGAAGGAGGGAACTGAAAGTAGGCAACTGTGCCTCTATGCATTTATCACTTTAAAAGCACTTTCTAGGCGCTGGTGACGTTCAATTCTTAACCAAAGTTCCTGTTTAAAATAAAAATATCTATGAGAATGCAGTTTTCATAGAACAAATGTGGGCAGAGCTGCCTGTGTATAGAGGATGTGTCTTGGATTGTGTAACTGCAGGAGAGTGCAAGAAGCTGGAATTCCCCTGGGAGTCTGGAGGTACTGTAAAGACAACTTCTGCCTTGATTAAAGCTGCATTTCACATAAATAATCATCTTCTTGGCAGTTGTAATGTGAATTAGCTTTTACCATTAAAGATATATAGTTTGGATATTAAGAGGCTAATTTTACTAAAAGGGGAAAACTACCTATTGCCTGCAAAAATGAATGTTTTCATGGGCTTTTTCTTGCTTAGCCCCATACAGCAATGAGTAACCGCCTACAACAACTTACCTATGTCTTTACATGGGAATGCCAATTTAAAAATTATACCGGAGAAACCTCTACTATCTCCAGATGGTAATAAAAATAATAGATCCAAATCATTTAAAAAATGCTTTATCCTATTCTTATTGTTTACACTTCTTTATTTTATTTACTTTTTTTAAACCATTTTATTTATTTATATATTTTTTTATTAGTGAAAATGAAAGCCTATATCTGACCTTTCAAAAACATTACACATGTGCATCTATCCAGAGAAAGACTGAAACACCAGGGCAGCTGCAGCAATGATAAAATAAAAATGTCCATATTGTCACAGAATTAAAAAGTGGACCTCACATGTGCTGAAGAGAACTGTATCAATGGCATGAAAATGTATCTGTGCTAAATGTATACCCAGTGACGCTGGGCATGATGCAGCCCCTGGGATCTTATAAAAGTCATAAAAAAAAAAGTAATCATGTAAGTTTCCCTAAATTCAATTCGGTATCAAAGTCCTCCCAATGTTGTGGGTGTATAGCTGTCATAGCTCTAAGCCTACAACATTGGGAGGACTTTCATACCGAATTTAATTTAGGGGAACTAAACAACGCAGTAATGCTAGTGATCGCTCTTGCTGTCCATTGCCACAGTCTTTGGAAAGTGATAAGCAAGATCCACGCAAGATTTATCATATTTTGTTAGTTGCTTGTGACCAACAAACAAATTATGAGGAACACGAAAAGATCGCTCTAGGGTATTGGTCTTACTTTTAAAGGGCTGGCAGAAAGGCAGAAATCATCTTACCATGGATATTCAATTGTCTGTGTGCCAGGGAACCGTTCAGTTTTCAGTTGGTGATATGACCAAATCTTCATTACAAAATCTTAGCTAAACTGCACAAAGGCCATCTGGAATCTGGATACAACTAAAATGAAGAATTTTGCGGTGGCTGATAGCCAATTTGAGACTCTGACTAATGCTGGGCATACACTATACACTTATCTGTCAGATATCTGTCCCATCTGGCTGGTTGGAATGAAAACCTGGTAATGTATGGGAGCAAATTACAGTCGATCGTATGGTCTTAAATACTGGAAAATGTGCTCCCATACATTACCGGATTTTCATTCCAACCAGCCAGATTGGACAGATATCTGACAGATAATTGTATAGTGTATGCCCAGCATAAAGGATGTTCAGGATGTTAGAAAGTATAGAATGTTCCTCCAGTGGCCTCATTACATCCATGAGGTTGGCCTTCCTCTCCTTGGCAGAGAGTACACATAGATTTTGCAGGGCCATTTATGGGCTGTATATTCTTCATTGCAGTGGATGCTCATTCTGGTCAGAAGTAATTATCATGAAATTTGCCACAAAAACTGTATCTGTGTTTAGATCTATTTTGGCCAGAAATAGGTTACCAGAACAAATCTGCAGCGACAATGGGCCACAGTTCATGACAGCAGAATTTCAATTGTTTATTAAAGAGAACAACAAAACCTTTCATATTGGCTCCACAACACCCTGCTACTAATGACTTGGTTGAAAGAGTTGTACATACGTTTAAAGAGCTTTGAAAGCAATGTCTGGAGATAGGGTGTCATTGGTGTAGGTGCATTGTCCCTGGCTTTTGCTGTCTGCTTTGTCCATTTTTCAGTTGATGCACAGTAAAAGGCTTGTGAAAACAGATTGGTGTCTCGTCCAAACATTTTCCATGTTACAAATATAGAATAACTCATAAAAAAGCTTTGAAAAAGCTTTTTCGGGAGATTGTGAAAGAACACATACACTCAGCACTGAAGAGATTGTGTACTGTTGCACCTCAGAGGCGTGTCATAAAACTCACCACCAACTGTAAATGAGCGCCAAAGCAGTTACTTAGGGCTCTATTTATTAACATTATTTTTACCAAAATAAAGTGAAAAAGGGTGTTTTCACACCCTTTTCACATTATTTTAGTTTAATCTAAATTTACTAAAGGGCAATTGGAGTAGAATTCATAAAATTCTACTCCAAGCCCAAAATATCACATTTTTAGTAAGCAGATTGCATTTCCCATAATTGTAATGAGAAATGTGATCTGCCTGAGATTTACTAAAAATAAAATGTGAAAAAATACCAGGGGAAGCCCTGTGATAATAAAGCCATCTGGAGGTGACGTCATTCATGGTTTTCCCGGCTGCAGGCTCTGCTCTAACAGGCAGGCTCTATCACTGCTTAAAAAAAAAGAAAACATTACCTGAGTTCAGGGCCGGTGATCGGTGCTAAGGTGATGTCCGCCGTGGCTCCGGTTAGCTGGTCTCCCATCCTGCACTGTGACCCGATCAGCTGACTGGGTCACAGTGCAGGATGGGAGACCAGCTGACTGGAGCCACGGAGGACATCACCGGAGCACTGAGCACCGGAGGTAAGTGATTTGAAGAGGGGGGGGCGCAGGAGGCAATCGCGGGGGGGGGGGGGGTTAGCAGCAGCCAGTCGGTGCATGCACGGGCACCTTGTCACTGTATTATTTCCAAAAAGGACAGTGATAAGGCTGCGGAGGGGATTCGCAGGGACAGAGCTTTATCGCAAGCTCTGTCCCTGCAAGGGATTTTTAATAAATCCCTGTGATATTGCGTGAATTTGCAATGCGAATTCAGTCAGTAATATCACACTACAATCTGCATTTTAATGCTGATTGTAGTAAATAGAGCCCATAGATTGGACCATATAAAGGATTTATAGAGAAAGAGAGAGATACAGATATGATGTTTTCCATGTTATAAAACAACTAAATTAGAAGGTAAAGTGCAATTATTACATGGAATCTCCCTGACATTCAGGGAGAGTTGGCAAGTATGATGTACAGTTTACTGTTGTCTCAATACTATGACAGCCTTTGAGTTTTAAATAATATGGGTGCAGGGTGTGCAGTCCGGGGCCCCCCTGGACCCGGGGGCCCGTGTGCCCCGCACACCCTGCACCCATTATAGATACGCCCCTGCCTGCTCTACTCTAACAGGCAGAGCAGAGCCCGGAGCTGATCACTGACCCCGGTGATCGGTGCTCCGGTGATGTCCTCCCTCCGGTCAGCTGGTCTCCCGGGTCCTTCGCTATGACCCTGGTCAGTTGCCGCATTAAATAGCTGACCGGATCACAGTGCAGGATGGCAGACCAGCTGACCGAAGCCCTGGAGGGAGGACATCACCGGAGTAGTGATGACCTGACCGGAGGTAAGTAAAAGTAAGGGGGGGTTGTGGGAGGGTGGGGGCGGCTGCGAGGGGGGGGCGGTGTGCAGCGGCGGCCAGTCAGCGCAATGCGCAGAACCTATCACTGTATTTTTTCTGAAGAATACAATGATAAGATTGCGGAAGGGATTCGCATTGACAGAGCTTTATCGCAAACTCTGCCCCTGCAAGGAATTTTTAATAAATCCCTGTGATAGTGCCTGAATTCTCAATGCGAATTCAGTCTGAAATATCACATTACAATCTGTATTTTAAATTGAATTGTAGTAAATAGGGCCCCATTTACTACAATCCGCTTTGGGAATGCAGATTGTAGTTGTCATGATTGGTGCTTGTGAGTTACCTGTCTCAGGTGATGAGCTTGGAACTTGACTCTGGACTGGAACAACATGGACTGAACTGATGAGCTTGAACTTTACTCTGGACTGGAATAATGTGATAATGGCTGAAGGGAAGTCAGGTAATGCTGAGACGAGGGCTAAACAGGGTAATCTGGAATTTCTGTGACAAAGGCTGGAACACAGGTACAGGCTGGATGAGTCATAGGGAATAACAGGTTCAGGAAGGAAAGGGTAGGTCTGGGAAGTTTAGGTTCAGGGAGGTAGTAGGTAGGTAAAAGGAGCAGGAGTTGATCCACAGCTGGAAGCAAGGCAGGGTGACACGATGCAGGTTTACAGAGTGCCAGGGACCAACCAGGAGTAGGACTAGCAGCAGAGCACAGGCCAGCTATTGCTGAAACAGGATGTCTGGATGCCAGGTATTGCTGTAGCAGGTTTTTGGGATGCACCAGGGGTTGCTGTCAGCAGGTTTACTGGATTGCCAGGTATAGCTGTAGCAGGTTTTCTGGATAGCACCAGGGGTTGCTGTAGCAGGTTTCAGGGATACACTAGAACGCAGAAACAGCATGAACCATACACCACGGGAAGACGAGATGTTCAGGCCCAGAATGCTATCAGGAGAGGCTATATATACCCTGGGTCTGGCTGCAATTGGTGGATACGGACAGATGGTCTGGTAGTAGCATTCTGAGTGGTGGAAGGCACAACATGCAGAGGGAGTATCATCTCTGCAGCTCTGAGAATCAGAACCACACCTGCGACTCCAATCAGGGCTAGCAGTGCTCACAGACAGGAGAGACCAAGTGCAATAATCACTGTGACAGGAATGCATAGAGAATTCACAGCAGATCCCCCAGGTGAACTACAAACACAGATCCATGGGACAGCTGACAGGGGTAAGTTTCAAGGCAAAGAGGTGACAACTAGACAGGGTCGTGACAGTAGTATGATATTACCGACTGAATTCGCATTGCGAATTCAGGCAATATCACAGGGATTTACTAAAAATCCCTTGCAGGGACAGAGCTTGTGATAAAGCTCTGTCCATGCGAATCCCCTCTGCAGCCTTATCACGGTATTTTCGCAAAAAAATACTGTGACAAGTGCCTGCACATGCGCTGAAGGGCCGCCGCTGCTACCCCCCCCGGTGCAAAGCCCCGTCCCCGGTGCTAAGCCCCACCCCCCATGATCGTGGACCCCCTGCGATTCCCCCCCCCCTGCAAGCCACCATCCCTTAATTGCACTTACCTGCATGATCCAGGCTCCGGTGATGTCCTCCATGACTCCGGTCAGCTGATATCCCATACTGCACTGGGACCCGGTCACCTGATGACCGGGCCGCAGTGCAGTATGGGAGACCAGCTGACCGGAGGGAGAACATCACCGGCGCCCCGAACTCCGGTCCCTGGACTCAGGTAAGTTTATTTTTTTTCTCAGTGTATCAGCGTGTGGTCCGATCACTGGGGCCGGCTCCGGACTCTGCTCTACCCGTTATCGCAGAGCAGGAGTCCTGTAAACGGGGGAGACCCTGGATAACGCTGAAACACGGACATTGTTATAATCACAATCCTCTTCCCACCAATGACAATAGTCTTGCAAGTTGTGGTGCCTTTGACTACTTGTGCTGTTCCTGCTCAACAGGCTTGCCTGTATTATGGAGGCCTGCATCTTCCAGAGGTACAGACAGCATTTCTGCAGTGATTTTCTCGCAACCTCATCTGTGCTTATGCTGTGGAGTGATATCATCATCTAGCAGATTTTTTGAACATCAGTGATAACTATTGCAGCGATCTATTCTTTCATGCATCCTCCTATATATACCCTTTTCTGCAGAAAGCAGTACTGTGGTGCTCCTTCTGCCCATTGGTCATCCTTAGCCTGGGAACCTGTTTCTGATACTCCCATTCTGGTGGCCCGCTGCATAGAGAGCCCTGGACTCATTTTACCTTCAAGACTTGCCATCCTGTCTAACTTTGTCATTTGTGGATTGCATTCCCTTACTAACTTTTACCCTCCCGCTAGTGTGTGTTTCCTCTCCACTACCAAATTTACCAAGAATTGTGATTTGCTGAATCATGTTTTTTGGTGGTGTATGTGATAGAGATTATCCCCGAGTCTGACCGCAGACAAACTCACCTGAACATGCAGTCTGGACATATCAGTGAGATACGTGCAGACTGCTTGTGTGGGGTTAAAAATTAAATAAAGTGTTAATGTAAAAAAAAATTAGGTAGGGTTCCCCCCAAACAGCCTGAGCCAGTCCTGCTTCTAAAAGTATAGGGGGGAAACGTGTAGTGTCCCCCCCCCGTCCCCCCCGTATTTTATGAACTAGCACTGGGCGCCCAGAGCCAGTCCTGGTTTTAAAAATAGAGTAAAAATGGCATGGGGTTCCCCTATTTTTAAAACCAGCACTGGACTCAAACCAAAAAAATGAGGTACCCATACCATATCGGACATGTAGAGATGTATATGATAGCACATACATCTCTAACCCGGTAAATGATGGACATCAGCAGGTTTCTGTAATTCTCCGGGCCCACCAGCCAATCAGCACTCGCTATACAGTTAGTGCCCGCTGATTGGCTGTGATCCACAAGGCTGATAGTCAACAACCCGCTCAAAGGGACGGGATGGACCTCAGATGTTTATGTACTCTTTTGTCCTCTAATTACCCTGTCACAGGGGTAGTTTGACCACAATGATGTGCGGTGAGGTCAGTGGCTGGGGAGGCACACAAGGAGATGAGTCTGAGTGCTGGGAGCCTGTCCTACTCACTGTAACTCTCCCATCACTACACTAAGGTTCAGTGTCCATTGATTCTCCTACCTGCATCACTGTGTCTTGTCTTGCTGCTTGCTAACTGAAGTCTGATCTCTAAACACTGCAGTGCACTTCCTGGTAACATAACACATCTAGGGTGTCCATCAGTGCTCAAGGCATGCCCCCCATACTCAGAGGCATGCCTCTATTAGCTCTCTTTCTGTGCAGCTTACTGCCCCTGTTGTGGCCCCACCCCATTTGTGGATTGCATTCCCTTACTAACTTTTACCCTCCCGCTAGTGTGTGTTTCCTCTCCACTACCAACCCCCAACCCTCCCCCCCCCCCCCCCACACACACACACTCTCATCTCTTTTCTGTGTTGCCGGTGCCCTGTGCAAGTTCTGGACTGCTGCGCCCCATAACTCTGCCTGCGGCAAAGCCGTGCGCTACCAAAGGGAGCGTGGCCTAATTCATACATGCCTACCGTCCCAGTTTTCGTGGGAGGCTCCCGATTTTTAAGGTAACCCCCCGCACCCCCGGAAGGTTAGGCACTTCTCCTGCGTTCTGCCCACTTCCATTGTATCAATGTAATTCTACTTTTTGCACTGATTATATAATTTTGAACTGATGTCTCATTCCATAAAGATTTTTATTTTTAAACCACACAAAACATTTAATCAAAGAAAGAGACACTTATCAAATAACAACAGGTGGTGACACCCGGTGCTGCACGCAAAAGGGGGCATGACCTCACGGGCACAAAGTCACACCCTCTTGATTTGTGCCATTTTAGGAGTGTGACCTCAGCCTCTCTCAGCACAGTGTGGATGACACGGTCATGCACACGTCATCCATCACCACTGCAGCTCTGCTCAGTGACACCATCCGAGGGGGTGACACCAAAATAGCAGAGCAGCTCTGCATTCTTGGGGGGCAATTCATTTCAGTGCGATGCTGAATAACCCAGATATGGTATTCCTGGAGCTATGTAATTGACCACGCTGTTAAGTCCATCTAGAAGATTTCTGCTCGCACCCTGTCGCCACGATGCTGTTTTCTAGCTTAGCGCAGTGTTAACAGCCTTGTGGATAACATTTTAGTCAGAGAATAACAGTTACCACCACTAAACACCCAACTTAAGCCACAGTAACCGGCATTCTCCAACTTAAATGGTTCTAGTCGATCTTAACAGCGCGGTCAATTGACTACCTCTTGGAACTCCTTCCCAGGGCTATTCAACATTGAGCTGAATTGAATCACCCCCTTCGTGTCACCCCCTCAGTTGGTGCCACCTAGTGCGGCATGAATTTCAAAGCCCCCTTAGTGATGCCACCACATATAAAATATCAGAGCTAATTTTAAATAGTGGTACAAACTACAATATTTAAGTTGGGCAATAAAGCAGAAAGAAGCTGCAGAATGCATATTTTATCTGGAGATCCACCTGTTATCCACTAGTGTACTAGATCAATATAGCTCATAAAGCTGCATACAGAATCAAAATTACCAGCAATCCTGATCAGAGTATCCTTTGAGTCCTTTTCAGTGGTTAATTGACAACAAGACTTGGTTTCTCAGGGTGGGTTATTGTCCTCTTCTTCACGTACCCCTGGCTCCCTCTCCTCCTATTTACTAATGGGGCACATCCACTAGCAGACATTGTAATCGCGCTGTAGTTTCACAGTCTGGTGCTGTGCCTACACTGAATGTTAAGTCGTTCAGTGCAGGCACATCAATCATCCCCTAACATGCTCAACCTGTCGTTATCGTCAGGTTGACCAACATGTTGGGCCGATGATTGATGTCGGAAAACGACCAGTGGGAGCACGCATCGCTGGTCATTTCTGACATTAATGTGCCCGATTCATGAGTGATTGAATTATAACGATATCATTATCATTCAATCGCTCATAGAAATCAGCAAGTGGATGTGCGCCTTGACTCTTCACTGCCCCCTCCATGCTAACACAAAAGACACAAGAGAACACAAAAGACAAGCAAACACTTAAGCTGGGTCCACATCCACACCAGCAATTATGTGGTCTATCAGCCGATATCAGCTGATTGGCCCAATATTTGCAGAATCCCAAGAGATTGCCTTTTGCATATTTAGTGGTAAAAAAATAATGCTTTGTCATTTTTGCGTGCAATAATGTCAAAAGAACTCTGTAAGGGAAGGGGTCATTTATTACCTTAAGTGAATATTTTTACAGATGTTGGATTCAAAACCACCATGCCATGCAGCTCCTTGAAAATGTTAGCATCCATTAGATTTACAGACGCACCGGAATCTATTAGAAATTCAACAGAAGTGTTGTCAGTTTTTGGACTGACCTTGTTTTTGCCGACCTGATGCTGGCATATTATCACTGTCACATGATTCTGCAGTTGGAGACGATGTAGAATGTTGATCCACACAACACACTGTCTTTCTCCTGGATTTAAACTGCTGAGAAGATTGTTTGGGTGTAGGTTTGGTTTCCTTGGACTTGCAAACAGAGGAAAAGTGATTCAGTTTGCCACATGCAGTGCAAATTTTATCAGTGGCAGCCGGGCGGACAGTCTCCTGAATGTGTATAGGACCGTCCACATGATCTAACATGATCTAGATTTACTCCAGATTGCCACTTGTGTCAGTATGTAATTTATTGCACACTTCCAGCTGGTTCATACTCCTCTCCATGTCCTTAGCATGTGTTTTTGAAAGTTCAAGACTTCTAGCTTATTGCTGCAGCTCTATCAGCATCATTTCAGACTTAAGAACACATCTGCACAACTTTCCACATATGCCAAATGCAATTAGTTGCTGCCTAATTTCATCGTCAACATCATGGAACTGACATGTTCTGGCAAGAATCCGTAGTCTAGTAATATGTGCATCAACAGATTCAGGGCCTGATTCAAAGCCGCTCGCAAGCGGCCGCTCGTTCGTTCTGACCGATGTTCGCACATCTGCGCATGCGTACAGATTTTAATAAGCATGCACGAACCAGTCAGTGCGGCCAAAAATCGTTTATTCGCTATATAGCGAATGCCTGCTATTTTGAGTGACAGAATTAGGCGTATGTGGGTGGTAACAGGGGAAGGTGCTTGAAAACGGGGGTGTGGAATTTGATCGCAGGCGTGCTTAAAGGTCAAAACAGGCGTTTTAAGGGAGTGCATAATTAATGCAGTTGCGTCATTGACCACGTCACTTGTTTTTTTTTTACTCCAAACTGCTCGCAAAATAGCGGTTGAAAAAACCAGCCACAAGAATAGCCGCAATTAGCGAACGGTTCATTTGAATAGCCACCCCTTGTTTTAGAACAAACGACCGCAAATAGCGAGCGGCTCTGAATGAGGGCCTCAGTTTGCAGTTGCATAGCTGTCCTGAATAAGTATTTGGAATGTGAAGTTTTCCAATGCCATGAAAAATATGATCATACTCCTGCAGTAAAACATCAACATCACTTCATAGTGGTTTTGGTTCATGTAGGACAGGAGTAGAATTGGAAGTGTCAGGTACAGTATGACAGGAGTGGAAATGTGAGTGTGGGCCACAATTTGTATAAGACCCAATTCTGATGCCGTTAATATATTGTTATATGTTTAAATTAAAAAATGCATAGATTGAAAGTACATATTTATGTGTCTAAAAAAAATGTATATGAAAGAAAGGGGGAGATGTAGTATATTATCTATCAGGGCCGTAACTAGGGTAGTGTGACCAGTGCCATGGCACAGGGCAATGCAGGGCAGTGGGTGCTGTTTGGGCCTTCCAATTTTCCTGTTTATTATCATTCTCACTTGTAGCTTCCTCTTCTTTTATCCCCAGCATCTCCTGGCCTCTCCTATCTCTTCCTTGGCCCTTCCCCATGAGGCCATGGCCCTCTTTGAAATGCACTATCTTATGTCCCTATTTAAAAAAATGAAGGGTGGGGGGGTGCCAATGCTCTCTCTGGCACAGGGCACCAAAAGGTCTAGTTACTGCTCTGTTATCTATATTGTAAGGGCACAGTCGTGCCCTTATATTAAGGCTGCATCTACAAAAACGGATTTCTCCATAGAGAATTCTGAAGGGGGGGGCAGGGTGTTTAAGGGGCTACACCTTACAAGCTATAGGAGGTACGGATCTGAAATTTGGCATGGCTGTGTAGAACTGTCACTGGGTGCTGCATGCTACATTTCAGGGCGAAAACATAAAAAATGAGGATTTGGGAGTAATCTAAAGCTCCAACTGTCACTTTTTTTCTGACATTGTCAGTTAGGAACCCTTTTCTGCTATAGTCTATGGGGGATTTTTGGGAAGACAAACCTCAGGGTAGGGGTGGAATTTAGACTTGGGGTTTGTTTTATTACGTAGCTATTGTGCCAGGGTACGTGCTTTTGGGATTCAGGTACATTAGAAATTTACAGTTTTTAAACTATTACCTCAAGAATGCTCAATTATAAAGATAGGACTTTTCAACTTGTTGTGCAGCCACAGTAGGAGCTTCCAGCAGGGGGTGTATGTACTGTGACTTCACATGGGTGTACAAACATGGCTGCCTTTTAGCCCGAATAGATGCTCCCTCCCCTGATGCTGATATTTCCTGGACGAGATGACCCCTGTGTGTGTATGACACCCTGTACCCTCTACCCCTGTGTGTGTCACCCTGTACCCTCTACCCCTGTGTGTGTCACCCTGTACCCTCTACCCCTGTTTGTGTCACCCTGGACCCCCTATCCCTGTGTGTGTGTGTGTATCACCCTGGACCCCCTACCCCTGTGTGTGTGTCACCCTGGACCCCCTACCCCTGTGTGTGTGTCACCCTGGACCCCCTACCCCTGTATGTGTGTGTCACCCTGGACCCCCTACCCCTGTATGTGTGTGTCACCCTGGACCCCCTATCCCTGTGTGTGTGTCACCCTGGACCCCCTATCCCTGTGTGTCTCCCTGGACCCCGTACCCGTGTGTGTGTGTGTCTCCCTGTACCCCCTACCCCTGTGTGTAAAAAGAAAAAATACTGCAGCGGAGCTGTCATTCAGGTAGTAGTGTCCGTGAGCTCAGGTAATTCATTTTTTTATTTTGCCAAGACCCAGGATTTGCCTACTTTGGAACGAAGAGGACAGATCTACGCATAGGAGGAAGTGAGTATGGAATTTTTATTACAGGTACACCATTGGATTACCTACTGGAGAAGAGGACAGATTGGCTTCAGGGATACTAGGTGAGTATGTGCATGTGTGAGTACATGTGTGTGTGTGTGTGTGTGTATGTTTTAATAAAATTATACTTTTCTACGGTGTGTTTTATTAATATTGCTTTTGTTGTGGAACTACAGCTACCAGCACGCTCGTAATGCCCTGCATGCTGGTACTTATGGTTCTCCAAGTACATAGCTTCTGCCACTACCCCACACGCCTACAGCAGTCTCGCATTCTGCACCTCCCAAACCAACCTCCTGTGTGCTGTCCACTCTTCCACCTGCGTTAGTGTAACATTTTGTTGCCCTTCTCCCCTACAGGTGGCCCGGTTTGCTCATCCAAACCCTGATAGTTAATACATTTTTAAAAAGATATGAAATTCCATAGACAGAAAACCTTATGCTTTCATATGTCCCATTAAGGCTGCTTAAACAAGATCTGAAAATTCACAAAACCTATTGATTTTCTGCCATTCAAACTTCAAAAAGCAATGAAATTACGATCATTAAGGCTGACACCTTAATGGACATGTTCCTTGCGCAATACAGATATGGTATGCCATCACATCCTGTGGTTAACTGCAGATTCAGGACTCTCACAGAATCAGATTGCTGTCACTCACAAAATGGTGGAGCTGCTAATTCACAGAATTGTGTGCTCATTGGAATACACCATATGTATAACGTTATAAAGAGTTCACCCATTACTTACATGATACAGATGTGTCATTCATCCTCAGTATGCCACGCAGTGCAATATGCCTGGAGCGAGTGAGCTGCCAGGTCCCATGCAACTCTGCTAGAAAGAGGCATCTTTTTTTGCCATAAATATGAAGTGACTAGGACGAACCAGCAGACTGTGCCGATTAATTTGATATGCAACACTTATATATCTGTGTGCACCTTAGTCTGTAAACGGAACTTGGTGTGGAAAAAAGCTGTGGCCGCTGCATCATAGCACGTCGTATGCTGATTGAAAGACTTAGTAGCACACAGATATATGTGTTGCATATCAAATTCATCAGCACAGTCTCCTGGTGCATCCTAGATTAATTTTCAACAAAAAAGACACAAAAAAGATGCACAGAACTAGAGGGACTATTTGGCTGCACTGAAGCAAACGTGTCAGCAGGGCCGTTTCTAGAGAGGAGGGGGCCCATGTGCAGTCTTCGACACGGGCCCCCTCCTCTCTGTCCGGCGGCTGGCAGCGCACTGAGCTGTGTCTGCGGCCAGCGTCAGAGTTATAGACTCTGGGCACTAGAGTGCGCCCAGAGTCTATAGTGTATGTACAGGTCACCCGGAAAATGGCCACGGTGGCCATTTTCTCTGTACTACGCATGCGCAAACAACGGAAAAGTGGCCGTGGTGGCCATTTTCCAGTAGTTTTTAGAGCGTGGGACTCCGGAAAGGTAAGTATGCTATGGGTGCAGGGTGTGCGGTGTGGGCCCCCCTGCACCCATTATAGATACGCCCCTGTGTGTGAGGTCACATCTGTACCTATGTTTCTCATACAAGTCAGAGAGCACTAATGTATCATAAACAGTAAGTGCTGGATTACCAGTGGGGTGGTTGGGGCAGATGCCCCAGGGACCCCACACATAGCGTCTCTACCCTGTTGAGACACAACAAAATGTTCCCCACATCTGGCTCTGAGTACTTTTCAGGTTAGGGCCATAAATGGGAAATAATGACAACCTGACATGGTCATAGTCAGTGTGATTGTGGCAATACATAGCAGCTAGAAACAACCACTGGGCAAGGATGATTGACTGTGACACAGGATCGCACAGTATAGGAGTCACATGAGGAAGGGGGAGGGGGATGGTTTGTACAAGGGTAACCACAAATTTAGCTGCCCTGGGGCAAAAACAAACCTTACACCAATCCTTATTGGTGCATTAGCTCTTACAGTTTACTATACTGAAGTATGAGACTTTTCATAATATGATACTCATTTCTAATTGTGTTCTGTGTTATGCTAATTTTAAAAAATGGAAGTTACCCTCCCACACACCCCTACCCAATACCTTCTGGATTTTCCTTTCTATATTCCAACAATGTTTTATTTATCATCTATTCTGCATTCTATTATTATAAAAAATATATAATTCCAAATAAAACATAATACATGTTTACTCAAACTTACATAATTGTACTTTATTTTGTACATTAGTTGATCAGGAAATGGAAACGAAGAAAGGAGCTTTGTGATTAAGTAATTTAACTAAAAGACTAGGGGATACATTTACTAAAGATTGATTTTGCATTTTTGTGCGATTTGTCATCTAGTTTGCAGAGATTTACTTAAGTCAAAACCTTCTGAAGAGTTTGGAACAATGCCCAAAAAGGTATATTTTCACATAGACTATAGAAACAGGAGATATTCTAACGGTATGTTTGTAAAACTACCAAAAATCGACAGCAAACCCGCCCAAACAATAGACCTGCCTGAGACAGGCGAGTTTGGGAGAAGCACTATGATTTGTGCAGGCTACTTAGACCATACTTGCCTACTTTTGAAAAAGCATTTCAGGGAGATTGTGAAAGCAGCACCTATGAGCCCAGCGGTAAAGTGGGCGTGTACTGCTACATCTGAGAGGCGTGTCATAAAATTGATTTATATCCACATGTAAATGAGCCCCAAAGGAGTTAGTAAAAACTACTTGTTGATGAAAACACACTGATACTTCTCAGAAAATACATGTAACCATAGGGATCATTCAGGGGCAGAACTATGGGAGACAATGGAGGCGCCTGCCGCCGGGCTCCAGCTCTGAAGGGGCACCTCCTCCATTGTCCACAACATATTCACTCCACTTATGGCTGTAACTATGTACCCGGAGTGTACCATCACGGCCGCCCAATACATGGCATCTCTTCCGGCACCTGAGAAGCCACCATACACTAGTGGAGAGCTCCATGTCAGACCATCAGCTGCTACCTTCTTGTATCTATAGCCTGTCTGCATGCAAATTGCTACATTACAGTGTCAGCGGCTGTGATGGGGGGAGGGGCACCAAATTATAACTTGCCTCCGGGCATCTGGGATGAATTTACGCCACTGGGATCATTGTGCCTTATAATCAATGCAGGTAAATGATACTAATGATCCCATTTGAATGTATATATCTCTGTGTTTTCTTTTATATAACAGTATCATAATGGGGGTAAGGTGAAATCAGGGAGATTGGTAGACTCTTCAGGGAGACAGGGAGATTGCTGCTATTTCAGGGAGTCTCCCTGACAATGAGGGAGAGTTGGCAAGTATGACTTAGAGTTAAAAGAACTGAAATAGTTAAAAATGAAAAAATACATGGGGTCTCCCCCGTAAATCCATTACCAGCCCCCAGACCTCTTAGGCTGGTCATGGAAAATTGCGGAAAATAACAGCGTTTGGTTCCCCCTATTTTTCTTTAACCAGCACAGGGCCGAACCAGCCGGGGTGGTAATGCCATAGCAGGGGGACACAGAGCAATATCCCCCTGCCATCACATTAACCAGCACCAAACTGGTCAGCTCAGGCCTGGGAATCCTTGGAAAGTGGGGTCCCCAAAAATAAATTGGGATACCTCCCCCCAGGGTGGGGGTTGCTGTGCTGGTGCTGCTGTTGTCCATAGGGGCTGTGTTCAAAGTCCATAGGAGCTGGCTGGGCTGTGTTGAGCAGTGCTGTTGTCCCATAAAGCCTGTGTTGTCCATAGGAGCTGGCTGGGCTGGGTTGTGAAATGCTGTTGTCCCATAAAGGCTGTGTTGTCCATAGGAGCTGACTGGGCTGGGTTGTGCAGTGCTGTTGTCCCATAAAGGCTGTGTTGTCCATAGGAGCTGGCTGGGCTGGGTTGTGCAGTGCTGTTGTCCCATAAAGGCTGTGTTGTCCATAGGAGCTGTGTGCAGACAGAAGAGGGGGGGCTTCAGTGGCTCCTGTGTTACTGTAGTCCTAAAGGGGTGCTGTAGTGTTGTCCAGGGTTTGCTCTGTCCTTCAGGGGTGCTCCCCCCAAGTGCAAAAAAAGATATATATATTTTTTTCTGTGTTTGTGCGCGCTTTGCCGCACATGCATCAACAAAGTAGCAGTGCCAAGCGTGCGCCTGTGTCATAAGTCAAGGACCGGCTGGTCTGTTGAAGGGTGGTGTAACCTCCAAAGTGCCCCCAAAAATAAAACATTTAAAAAGAGTTTATTCTTCTGTGTTTGTATGCACGTTAGCCGCACGTGTTTCAACAAAGTAGCAGCGCCAAGCGTGCGCCTGTGTCATAAGTCAAGGGCCGGCTGGTCTGTTGAAGGGTGGCATAACCCCCAAAGTGTCCCCAAAAAATAAAACATTTAATAAGGGTTTATTTTTCTGTGTTTGTGTGAGCGTTAGCCACATGCGCATCAACAAAGTAGCAGCCCCAAGCGTGCGCCTGTGTCATAAGTCAAGGGCTGGCTGGTCTGTTGAAGGGTGGTGTAACCCCCAAAGTGCCCCAAAAAATTAAAACATTTAAAAATTGTTTATTTTTCTGTGTTTGTGTGCGTGTTAGCTGCACATGCATCAACAAAGTAGCAGCGCGATATATGTATCTTTAGGGCCTAGTTTTTCAAACTGCCATCCTGTCTGCCACTGCAGTGCCACTCCTAGATGGGCCATGTGTTTGTGCCGCCCACTTGTATAGCTACCTTTTTGCCTAAAAACAATATTGTGAGGTGTTCAGAATAGTCTGGAAATGAGTGGAAATTAATGTTATTGAGGTTAATAATAGCATAGGAATAATAAAAAAAAAAATTCTGTGATTTTAGCTGTTTTTAAGCTTTTTTAAAAAAAAATACATATCCAAAACACAAAACCACGGAAGGGTGGTTTTGGCAAAACCAATCCAGATCCAAAATACGAAGAAAGATCCAGATCCAAAACCAAAACACAAAAAGTGGCCGGTGCACACCCCTAATCTTAACCAATCAGCACTTCACCAATTCCACATGTCAACTGTCAAATCAAGGCTAGCACTGTACATACTGTATAGCATGTCCATTATAGCTGTTTTGGATTGCATATTTTAACAGGAACAAGGCCCAAACAGAGCAAGTCTCCCTTAGTGATAGACCAGTGTGCAGCTGTGCACAGACAGGAGAATTAATTAGAATGCAACTGACACTGCACAGAGACAGGCAGTAATTAATGCAGTTTTTTAGGCTAGAAGCTGCAGATCCTGACAGTGACAGGAGACGGGTGTTGCACTGTAGCATTACGGTGCAGCTCTCAGCTCCTGACACAGTGAGGGAGCTGGCACTTTAAAACAGACTTGTCCCCAGGGCAGCCCGCATCTCCCGGACCCCGGAGTGACTCCGGACCCCACAAAATGCGGTGCGCGCATGGCTTCGCTGTACGCACCACACACCCTCCACTCCCCAACCCGCACCAGGTGTCACCCCTGGGAGGGACGCCACTGCATTAGAATACCAGATTTAGCAGGCAGAGTTGTAGTAGGTAGATGCAGTGGGTGGCAAGGGTGGCTGCAGGAGTCTTTGTCACTTTATGTATGTGTGTGTTTGTCAGACACACACTGCAAACTAACTGGCTGAGAGCAGTGCCAGGCCCGGGTGGAAGGGGCATGACATAATTGTGGGAGGCGTGGCCACTTCTCCTTAGGATAAAAAAAGTAAAACAATTATATTTTTTGCAACGCTGAAAGCTGTGAAGAGCGGCACTGTGAGCCACTCAACCCAGCGCACAGCCAAGGAGGGCACGATCAGTGTTATCGCTTCCCCCCCCACAGGCATAGGACACTGCTGCGGCTGTTGCTCAGCAGCCGCAAGCAGTCTCCCACTGCAGCCCAGCACACAGCAGTGTGTGCTTGGCTGCTGTGAGATAAGAGGGAGGGGTGGTGGTGCCGGACCCAGGCCCCTCCAGCAAGCCTGGTCCGGGTAATTAGTACTCGCCCCACCCCCTCTCTCGGAGCCTCTGCAGGCTACTGTGTGTGTGCTGCAAAAAATAAAATAGACTTTTAATTATTTGTTAAAGTACATTTTTTGGACTTTTTTATCTCAAGGACATCTATCTACACTGCTGTATATTGTTTGTCACTTGTGTATGAGGGCAGAGTCTGTGTTGATTTCAAGATTATTATTCAAAAAATACTTTGCTGTGTCTGAGCCTTTTTTAATTGTATATTTCAAGAAGTGTGTGTTGACATTCAGCGTATATATTACTGGTCTAACTGTGAGCGGTGGTATCCCCATCATCTGCACCCCAAAACAAGTCTTGCAAAGGAGACCTTTCTGTTCCAGGTGCATAAAAAATGCCAGTTTTTTATATTGGAATTTAGAAATTCACATGTTTTTCAGAGACAGCTTCTTTGTGCAATAGTATCCCCATCATCTGTACCCCAAAATAATTCCTGCAATGGGCATATTTTCTGTTCCTAATGTGTAAAAACTGCCAGTGTTTTGTAAAGGAATTATATACATAAGATCTGTGTTAGTTGTAAAGAAAGATATTAAGAGATGCAATGAGCAAGTTGTCAGCTCAAGTGGCATATGACACAAAGATATCTCCTGCTTCAGTTTCACCTGCAAATGCTACTGTCAGGAAAAAACTGACTTTCTCCAAGAGACCCATTGGTGATGATAATGAGTCACCTCAGTGCACTATGGTGAAATATTATGACATTTGGTCAGGCTTAAAAGAATTGCCCACAATTATTGATACCTCTACTGTGATTCAGCTGATAAAGTAAGCATCAATAGAATGGTGGAGGATTATTTTAATGACCATGTACAAATTAGCATCTCACACAGTCCCCTTGAATACGGGAGGAAGAAAGACAATTTGGAGCCCCCTGTACAAACTAGCTTTGCTTTACTTAAGCTGCCCACCCTCCAGTGTGTACTCAGAAAGTGTGTTTAGCACAGATGGGAATCATGTGAGCAATTGGCTTAGGAGGCTACTTCCAAAAAATGTGGAAAAACTAATGTTCATAAAAATGAAGTAAAAATTCTATGAGGAAGACCTTTGCCACCAATTACAACAAAGTACAGAGACTACTATAATGGTGGATTCCGGTGGGTATGAGCTAATATTGTGTGATGATGATATTAACACTGATAAGGGTGATGATGAGGATGATGATGACATCTTCCAACTGTGATTTTGATTGACAACGCTGTTAGCCACCTTAAGTCCATTGGTAGCTTGATTTTAATATAATATATTATTGACTTCGACTAGGCGGTTACTCTGCCTTGATCATTTGTATTGTCCTGAAGCCTATGATTTGCTGTTCGGGCCTTTGATTTAGTTCTTGATTGATGAAAACATTCTATAGCATTGTATACTTTATTAAATTGCCATCCTGTGTTGCTGCGCCACTATGTTTCATACAGATGTGTCCACATACAGTTTACTTTCTTGCGTGTTAAACAGCAATTCTAGTTGAGCCATGCGTGACTCGGTATTGGCGAGTGTCTTTCGTGGGACTTTTTACCTACAAATGCGTCTTATTCATAAAGTGATGTGAATATGATGCACAAGCAGCTTCTGCTGATTAAAATATGTGGCATGCCTCTATTCTGTGTGCGACTGCGGGTGCATCTGCATGGAAAATGCTATGTTATAGTGTCACAGCCGCTGACACTGTAACGTAGCATTTCTGCTCTACCAAGTCATACGGTGCTCATGCGTCATGTTTAACGCGACTTGTAGCGCACAGAGGTAAATGTATGTGAACACATCTGTAGATGTGCTTTGTACTTTTACACTGCAATGTGTTTGTGCCGCTGCAGTCTTTGGTCAATATGGGTGAAAACAACATTGTGAGCTGTGAGGTAGTCATAATTGACTATAAATTACTGGAAATGAATGCTATTGATGTTAATAATACTATAGGAACAAAAACAGGTCTAAATTACATGATTTTAGCTGTTTTTTTAAAGAAATCCAAAACAGACACTGAACCAAAACACGATGATGTTTTAGAGCCAAAATTCAAAGGTACACACACTTCTCCAATTCCACACAGTGGGCCTGATTCAGAGCCGGATGCTCTGACCAGAGCGCTCGCTCTGAATCAGGGCCCTCCTACCTCAACTTGGAGCTGCCTCTTGGACGCTCGCATAGCTCTGGGCGTCCATGATGATGGTCGCGATGGTCAAGACCATAGCGACCATCGGGCTTGCGATGAGACCCTGCGGTAGGGTCTCGTGGCTGCAAGCCCTGGAGTGATTTTGGCTCTATCAGAGCCAAAATCACTCCCACTGACATCACTAGTGATGTCAGTGGGGCCGGACCCAGACGGTAGGCGTTCCCATGGGAACGCCTCCGTCTGGCAGTCACGCCCCCGGCACACCCACCAAAGGGGGCGTGCTGTCAGTCACCATCGACAGCACGCCCCCTTTGGTGCGAGACCCGGAGCGACAGCTTGGTTGTCGCTATGCGGGTCTCGCGCATGCGCACGACGAAGCTCCCTCCGTCGTGCGCATGCGCATTAGGGCACCATCGACCCGCTTGCGAGCGTCCTACACTCGCGAGCGGATCTGAATTAGGCCCAGTGTACATTATTGTGCATTGTTGTCTTTTGGGGTTGCAATTTAAAGTATATCAAGGGAGACCTGTATCATATAAGGCAACCCAAATATTAAGAACGCAAGGGTGCTGGGAACCCTCTATTTTCTAAGCCATTTTAAGAAATCATTTAATTTTTTACCTGTGTATGTTATACCAAAATTAATGATTACACACGTGTCTGTATTGATTATCAGCACCTCTATTCTTTTTACTGCATTTTCTTCACATCAAACAGACCAAACTGGCTACTATCCTTAAATTTAGAGTAAGCAAATAATGAGGTTTAAAGTATTAGGGTAAGGCACCACTATACCTCATGCACTAATCCTCATATAGTTATTTTTGGTGTGTAAATTCTGCGCTTAAAATAGGATTAGCCTCCTTATGCTGGGTATACACTATACAATTATCTGTCAGATATCTGTCCAATCTGGCTGGTTGGAATGAAAACCTGGTAATGTATGGGAGCAAATGACAGGTCGATCATATGGTTTTAAACACTGGAAAACTGACAAAAAACAATTGTTCAAATTGGTTAAATTCATGTGTTTTAACCAATTTCTCTGAACGACCATTTTTGTCTGTTTCCAGTGTTTGTGAGCAAATGGTCGATTGTTATTTGCTCCCATACATTACCAGGTTTTCATTCCAACCAGTCAGATTGGACAGATATCTGACAGATAATTGTATAGTGTATGCCCAGCATTAGTGGTGTTTCTATTTCAGTACATGCCCATACAGCTGACCTGTCAACTGATTTAGGACACAAATGGAAGACACTTTAACAAACTTGACTCCCATATCTAATGCTGGGCATACACTATACAATTATCTGTCAGATCTGGCTGGTTGGAATGAAAATCTGGTAATGTATGGGAGCAAATGACAATCGAAATGAACGCTCAGCCAAATTGGTTAAATAAAACAAATTTAACCAACTTGAACAATCGTTTTTGTCTGTTTTCCAGTGTTTAAAACCGTATAATCAATTGTCATTTGCTCCCATACATTACCAGGTTTTCATTCCAACCAGCCAGATTGGACAGATATCTGATAGATAATTGTATAGTGTATGCCCAGCATAAGGGAGAGGACAAACCTGAAGTAGTTAAGCAAGCCCAAACCTATCCACATCCACGGTTATTTCCCCTAACTATAGAAGAGTGGATAATTCTGCCTTTTCTGATCTTCTAGCTTTCTATGCAGCAGGTTACAATCAGAAATAATCGAACTGAACAGATTAAGGGAAGGTATGAAAAAGTTTAGAAGCTGTGCATTTTTAAGGCATTCTTGAAAGAAATCAATGTATCTGTTAAAGCATAAATCCAGATCTTCCAGTTGCCAGTCTTTATCTTCTGGATACTGCGTACAGTGATGTAATAAAGCAGTCTTCGCATGGTATGAACAGAAATGATCCATTTTTCCTTCCATCCCATTTTTTCCAAGCAGTTCCAATAGGTGCTTCAGCAGTTTAAGGCACTGTTTCCTAATCAAAATTCAAACAAAGCAAAACACCACAATAAGCAATTGCTTTCTACAATATCTTTAACATGATAAAGCCAATAGCTTATGTAACAGAAAGCCACAATAGAAAATACTCATATTAAGGGGCGTATTCATCATCATCCTTAATGGGCCCATTACAAATGTGGAAACCGAATGTTGAATTGCTCCTGTGTTTTAGTATCCACTTGCAGTAAGTTGGATAATTAATTATCAAGGGCCCCCGATGATGAACAGGCCCCTTAGAAATAACATACGGCTTTGTGGCAGAAATGGATAATCGAATAGTAGAATAAATAGGATTCATTTAGGAACCAGACAAAATGTGCATATACATAGACTGCACGTTTTCATCAACCAACTGAGCACTTACTTTGCACAACATTTTGCTTGTCTTACCACCCAACTTTCTTTGTTTTTTCTACTAAAATACTGGTGAGTTTACCCCCAAGTCTTATATACATCATGGCAGCAGAGGATTTCCATGGGTGTCTTTAGATCATACATTAATATGTTGACATTTAAATGGTTCTACAGAACCATGCGCTCACTGGTATGGTGATCTATGGTCTGCAAGCCTCTCTCTGTCCCCTCGTGGGTAGAAGAAAAACCCCAGCAGCGGGAGAGGCTGATGACATGATTTGCAATGAATCGTGTCATTTTTGCCCACCCCCTGCTTCACAATGCCAGTAATCTTGGCACTGTGTAGCGGGGGCAGGGCCAAAATTACACATCCGAGTGGCCACGCCACCCACAAACCCACCCAGTCACGCCCCCTATGTCGGTCATGCCCCCTGCAATGCCGATCTGGCTGCTCCCTCCCGAAAGGGGCAGCCAGAATATCGGCAACCCTGGCGTACCCAGATTTTCTCCTATATTTTTAACATTTGTGTGGCTAAATACACATTTACTATTAGGTATCAATAAGACTTAAAATCTTTTTAATACAGAAAAAAAAACCTCTTGTATGGAAAAAAAAAGACGAAGAAGTTTGCATTGGAGTATATAGAAAATGTCTTCAAACGTGTTGCATGTTTACCTAATTTTCAATACCCCCTTTTTTCCTCTAAACAATGTTTTCTTTTATTTTATCATTTGTTTGTATAATCATATATAATTTTTAGATCCAACAGTAGGATAATTGTTTATTATATGATGTATTACCTAAGGATTATCAGATAAAGGCATGCCCATGGGCTGAATAGATCATCCAAGTAGACTCTGGAGGACGAAATTTGAATAGAATTGAGGAAAGGTAAAATTGCTGGTTTTCTGCTGTGTGTGGGTGTTGATGACAGCCTTGTTGCTGGGTTAAACTGTTTGTGTCAGATTGAGTGGATTATCCTATAGGATTGTTAGTAGGTGGAGCTAGGTTTTGTCTATTTAAAGGGCTGCCAGAATTTAGCTCAGTCTCTTTAGTTGATCTTCTTAAAAGAGCTAAGTATCTGGGTTGCTAGTCTGCTCATTGTTGCACATTGCCAGCACTCGATTGCATCTTTCCCCTTTCCATTTATAATGTCACGGCCCCGCCGCTCCGCTCCCCCCCCCCAGCCGGCTGGCTGATTTTGCCTGCCCCATTCGCTCCGCTCCCGCCTGCGGTCCATCCCCCATTCCTCAGCCTGCCCTCTTACTTTTGTCTCAGGGTGGATCCATCATCCCCCCCGGCAGTCCCCCAGCACACACAGGCTCTCCCTCTTTGGCCGCGCCCCCTCCCTTGCTTTTGCAGCCCTCCATCAGGCAGGCTTCCCCAGTACCTCTCCCTCCCCAGACTGCACCAGGTTCAGGCCTCATGGCGGAGCGACCTCCTTCCGCGACCAACAGCATCCCCATTCTCTTCGCCGGGCACATCTTCCGGTGCCTCTGGTCCCACGCCGCTAACAGGTTTGCCCAGCATAGTCAGCCTTTCTCCCCCTCCTAGCACTCCCCTCTTACCTGTTCCGGCGGGGGCTCCTTCCGCGAGTCACCCGTCGGCGACAGGTCCCTGCGCTGCAGCAGGGCACATAGCTGGTCCTTCCGCGTGGCCTTATGCGGGCCTGGGAGGTGGGCTTGTTTCCCCGCTTACCTCCTCCTCTGCCTCTTTAGTGCAGGGTGGTCCTGTCGGCCTGGCTCACACGGCGGGTCCGGTGGCCATCTTACAGCCGGGCGCCATTTTGGGGAGGAGATCCCCTTATTTTGCCGGCACGGCCAGTCAGCTGCACAGCAGCATAGCGCCACGCTTACCAGCTCCCAGCTGGTTCCCCACTCACGGTGGGGTGGTACCCATTAGTGTAGTATCGCAGGCGGCTTATCAGCCCCCGTGGTTCACGCCAGCAGGTAGTCAGGCAGCGGCGAGCGCATCACCAATGCCCCTTTCCATGGCTGGTCCTAATTGGAGCCAAGCGTCATGGAGTTCAGGTGTTGCCCCACCTGTTTTATCCTCCCCTGCAGTGGCCCCTTCCTCTTCTGTGTACGGGGCACATTTTACAGCACCCCCCATCTACTACCCTTCAGCTTTAACACAGCAGCAATTGTATTACCCTTACGTACCGCCTTGGCAAGTTTACCCCTCTGCCCCGGCCGCACCCCCTCTTCGGCCTGTGCTTTATCCTCCTATTTCCCATATGTTTCCTTTGAACCCCTCTGTTGATAATAACAGTCAAGCATCTCCGGCTCGAGGTCCTCGCATTGCCCCTCCGGTGGTGGACCCGACTCCCGCGCCCACTATCGCTACCTTGTCCACGTTGCCGGTGCCTCACACATCTCTTTCAGTTTCAGGTGCAGATGCGGTTAGCGGGCAAGTTACCGCGGTGGCTGTAATGCCTTCGTTGTCTGAAACGGCACAAGACTCTTCTACCACTGTGACCGGGACAGGTGCGGAAACAAGAGATAAAGTGGACGAAGAAGTTCCGGGCCTGAGCATGAAAATGACATGTCTTCTACCGATTCTTCCTCTTCCTCTTCACACTCTTCTGGATCCCCTGCACGCCCCCGCAAAATTGCGCGAATGGTAGCGCGGCGTCTAGCAAAAAAGTCTAGTAACAATACTAGGAAGGATGATGATATAGGGGCTAAAGCGCAAGAAGCAGGCGCAGACACGGTTCACTGTGCTAATACGGCGGTGCTTAGGGGCTTGCGTAAAAGTGTTAGAAGCAGAATACGCAGGGGAAAATTTGTGGACCTTTTTTCGCTCACAGATGATATGAAAAAGGGATTCACACAGGCGAAGAAGTCGGGCGGCATTGGCGAAGATGCCTTTTGCAGCTTCAACACATGGTTGAAGGGAATGCTCATTTTCGCGACATGTTGTTTGGAGACCAGGGCAGACGAACATGTTAACATTATAAGATATTTATTTTTGGTACTCGACATGTTCGTCAGGTCTCGTAATCTGGCATGGCGCGAATATGACTCTCAATTTCGCAAGAAGCATGACGGTGCTCTCCTCATTCCATTTGGGGTTAAAGACGTAGAGGTTTGGCTGGAGGTGTCGCAGCAGCGTCGGCCCCCCTTGGATGGTGCTCCCCCTCGTAAGAATCTTGCAAACAACAGACAGGGGACGGCGGGAGCGGGGAGAGGTAAATGTTTTGTCTATAATGACTCCAAGTGTACGCGGGGTGCAGGCTGTCGTTTTCGCCACTCCTGTCATCTCTGCGGGGGGGAGCATCCAGCCAAGGATTGTCGACAGGGTTCAGGAAGTGCGTCACAGGATAGAGGAGAGAGTCACAAAGGAAATGGTTAAAGCTTTTCTCCAGTATGCTTAGATTCTCTTACCAGATGGTTACAGTTATATCCTAGTAGAGAGGATGCTTTGTTTTTGTTAGAAGGTTTCACAGTTGGTTTTCGTTTACCTATAAAGGGGCCTTTGCGGATAAGGGCGTCACAGAATTTACGTTCCGCCAGGGACTTCCCAGGGGAATTGAGGAGGAAAGTGAGTGCGGAGGTCTTGCTGGGGAGGATGGAAGGTCTCTTTCCCTGTCCTCCTTTGCATAACCTCTGTATATCCCCGATGGGGGTGGTTTCCTAAGAAAGTGCTGGGTAAGTTCCGCTTGATTCAATATCTCTCCCATCCTCGGGGCGGTTCAGTGAATGATGCTATACCTGGGAACTATTGTAGGGTAGTGTATCAATCTTTTGATGCTACTTTGGACTTAGGCCCTCATTCAGAGCCGTACGCTCTGAGCAGAGCGCACGCTCTGAATGAGGGCCGGCCTCCATGAAAATGGAGCGTCCTCCTGGACGCTCGTATAGCTGTGGGTCACCACCCACAGGCTATACGAGCGTGCATTTTGATGGCCGCGATGGTCGTGACCATCGCGACCATCGAAACTGCGAGCCGGAGCCTGCGGTTGAGGTTTTCAACTGCAAGCTCCGGAGTGATTTTGGCTCTATCAGAGCCAAAATCACTCCCACTGACATCACTAGTGATGTCAGTGGGCCGGCTTCTGACGGGAGGCGTTCCCGTGGGAACGCCCCCGTCAGGGAGGCACGCCTACCAAAGGGGGCGTGCTGTCAATCAACATCGACAGCACGCCCCCTTTGATCAGACACAACGAGCGAAGGACTTTCCTTCGCTCGTCGCGTCTGGCGCATGCGCACGACGGAGCTCCCTCCGTCGTGCGCATGCTCAGTCCAGAACATCGACCCACTTGCGAGCGGACAGCCGCTCGCGAGTGGGTCTGAATCAGGCCCTTAGTTCGCAGTTTTGGTAGTGGCGCCTTAATGGCAAAGCTAGACATAGAGGCTGCATTTCGTTTGTTACCGATGCATCCGGAGGCCATGCAATTCATGGGTTTTAAATTGGGTTATTTTGTAGACAAGTGTTTGCCCATGGGTTGCGCGGTTTCCTGTGCCTATTTTGAGAAATTCAGCTCTTTTCTTCAATGGTGTCTGCATGCCGGTACAGGTCAGATGGGTATAGCGCACTATTTGGATGATTTTCTCTTTATAGGCCCAGGAAAGAGCGAAGTTTGTGCTGATCTTCTCTTTTCGGCGCAGGCTTTGTTCAAAGTGTTAGGTGTCCCCATTGCCCATGACAAGACGGAGGGTCCGGTGGCGTGTTTGTCGTACTTAGGCATAGAGATAGACACAGCAGCGGGTTGTTGCAGGCTACCTAAGGATAAAGTGGAGAAACTGCAGGAACTAATTGAGTCGTGTTTAGCAGCAGAATCAGTTAGGTTACGCAGGGTTCAGTCGCTCCTGGGTTCCTTAAACTTTGCCTGTCGGATCATTCCCATGGGTAGAGTTTTCTGCAGAAAATTGGAGAGAGTTGGTGCGACGCAGCCGCATCAGTATATTCGCCTGTCGGGAGAGATTAAAGAGGATCTTAGGAATCTTAAGCGTTTTTTGTTGAGTTTCAATGGTGAACGCATTTGGCCTTCGCCCCCGTTGGCGAATAGCATGCTTCAACTTTTTACTGATGCGGCTGGGTCGTCTGGTTTTGGGGCCTTTTTCAATGGGGAGTGGTGTGCTGCTCCATGGCCTCTTGATTGGCACAGGGAGGGGCTGACGAATAACATGTTGTTGTTGGAGCTGTTCCCAATTGTCGTAGCGGTGGAACTCTGGTCGGTACGACTGAGTAACTGCCAAGTAGTATTTTGGTGTGACAATCTGGGAGTGGCTCACGCCATCAACAAAAAACGTTCGTCCTCACCTTTTGTTTTACGTTTGCTTCGGCATTTAGTTTTGCGCTGCCTCTAGGGTAATATAAGGTTTAGAGCTAGACATGTACCGGGTGTCTGTAACGAAATTGCTGATGCTTTGTCTCGCTTTCAATTTGCGCGCTTTAAAGCTCTTGTCCCGTCGGCTTCTGGCATTGGTTTGGTGTGCCCCCGTTCGTGTGGCAGATCATCAGGCCGGCTTAGAAGGTTTGGCGTTACAATCGCTTGCCCTGTCGACTCTCAAGGCTTATTCGGCCGCTGGATGGTGCACTCCTTGAGAAGGAGGGTAAGTCGGCGGATGAGTTGATTTCTTCCTTTGTTTGGGAAAGATATCAGCAGGGTAGGTCCAGGGCCTCCATGGGATCCGCGCTTGCAGGGATTTCTTTTTTTTGTAAGCTGAAGGGTTTGCATGACCCCACCAAGTCTTTTGTGTTAACAAAGGCCATGAAAGGTTGGGCTAAGGTTTTCCCCGTTCGTTCGGATTCACGGCAGCCTGTGGACTTACAGTTGTTGGCAAATTTGTTATCAGTAATGGGGAGGGTGGCCTCTGATAATTTTGAGGCTTGTCTTTTCCGTCTTACATTTGCAACGGCATTTTTTGGTGCATTTAGAGTTAGTGAGCTGGTAGCTTCCAACAAGGCGTCCAATTCCTCAGGACTTTTGTTGAGCGATATCGTTTTTAGAGATTCGTCGGTGCTTTGTCGACTTCGTTTCTCTAAAACCGATCAAACAGGCAGGGGCAAGTGGGTTACTTTGCAACAACAGCAGGACCAGAATATTTGTCCGGTACACTTAGCGGCAGATTACATGGTAATGCGCAATGGTTGCTACATGCGGATAATTCACCCCTCACGAAATACCAGTTCGCAGCAGTATTTAGGAAAGGCTTGCTTGAATTACGGGCAGATCCGTCAGAATATGGTACTCATTCCTTCCGAATTGGGGCTGCTACTAGCACGGCTCTCGCTGGAGCTTCAGCAGACTCCATTCAGCAAGTAGGGCGTTGGAAGTCGGCTGCTTTTAAGAAGTATGTGCGCTGCGACAAGTTGTAGATGCGCTCCTGGCGTCAACCCGAAAGCGTTGCTTACCCGCCAATTGTTCAACGGCTAGCGTTGAGCAATTGGGGGTGTGAAGGGATTTTTTAATTTTTCCTCCCGTTAGCCATGATTTGGCCCATATTTGGTTCACGGGAAGGTTTTTTGGGTTTTCTTCTTCACTCGGGTTCCAGTTTCCCCACATTTGCATCCCTGCTAGTTAGTTGCCATGTGTTGTTAAAGTTGTGTTTGTGTTTTTGGGTATGGTGCGGTTGTTAAGGTTAGGGTTTTTCTCTTTTTCCACAGATTTGGCAAATGAAGATGTGACAGTGTGGCTAGTGGGCCATTCTTATATTTTTTGGGCGGAAAAACATGTCTTGTCACAGGGTCAGAATTTGTGGCCGAGTGGTGTTAGCGTTCGCTGGATTGGTGTGAGAGGTTTACGTGTGGAGTCAGTGCTAGGATTGATTGTTTCATCTGTTTCCAAATGGGGAACTCCCAAATTCTTGGTGCTCCATGTTGGAGGGAATGATCTTGGTCAGTTGAAAGGAGTTGAATTGATTGTGAGGCTGCGTGAAGTTTTGGAAGAGATTCGTGTCAGATGGCCGACAATTCAGATTGTTTGGTAGGATATGATGCCGCGTTTGAATTGGAGAGGTGTGCGCAAGCATGGTGCGTTGGATAGGTCACGAAAGAAGGTGAATGTGGCAATTACGAGACATGTTGAGTCTCTGGGTGGAATGGCGATTAGACATGTTTTTCTGGTCGGAGAGCTTGGGAAGTTTTTTCGGCATGATGGGGTACATCTTAATGCTGTGGGCACAGCTTTGTTTATTAAGGACTTGTTCTCGTTCCTGGGTTAGGTTTTTGGGTGGCGGGCCAGTCTCTTTTAGGGCCTGGCTTTGGCGGGAGTACGCTGCAACTCAGTGGCTTTAGAGGGCGTAAGACAACTTTGTGGGGGCACTGACCCTCGTTGCCCCTGGCGAATTAGTCCTGCTCTGTGCGGGGGACCCGGGTGCTGGCTGTATGGTAGCACCTCGGATTGGCCCTAGAGGGAAGTGAGACTCTCACATCGTTAGTACGTCTAGAGGGGGGACTTTTAAGTAGTCCTCTGAGTATTCTGATCAGCGTGAAAGCTAGAACTGAGTTTGCAGCGTCTCTTAGCCACCCTGGTTAGGTTGATTAATAATTTATAAATAAAAAACTGTGACCTTTTTAGCAAAGCTCTGGTGTCCGTGTCTTTATTTATTTATATATTGGTTAAGTAAGATATCAAGGTGTTAAGATATATTTGAAGCAGTAAACCAATGCAGATCTTATGATAAAATGTGTTCTCTCACCATACTTAAGGCTAATATTCTGCCAAGAACTATTGTAACAAGGCAGCAAATAAACATTTTCTGTTATTCATCACCGGCTGCATAAGCAAATATCCAACAAATAGTTGAGTATATTCAGATATACACACAGAACTCTTCCTATGTGCGGATATATCAGTGTACAATACTTTGTTGATTTATCTCTCCTTACAAATTTTTCAAGTCATACTTTATTCATCAAGTACGCATTATGACCGCTGACTTAAATATACTGTTTATACATTACTTAATAATACAGTGGATCCAATAAACTTGTTATCTTTGAATTTTCAAACAGGATTATTGTGGGGTATATACCAAGTAATGATCATGTGTATATTGATGTCTCAATAAGCAACTACTTTTGGGAGTCTGGATATGTCTGAGTTTACAGATTATGGGCCTGATTCACTACCGATCATAACTGCGATTAAGCACACAATCGGCTGATTGTTGCCATCTGCACATGCATCGCAGTGTGCGTGCGCGAACTAGCCACTGCGATCAGGACGGTGATCGCAGTGACTACGCAGACCCATCGCAGAGTGATCAACAGGAAGTGATGTTTGTGGGTGGTGACGGAGGGGTGGCCGGCGTAATGCAGGCATGCTAGTGCGTTTAAACGCCGTTGCATGGGCATGCATAATTATCCACTGTGATGCCCTATGCAGCTTGAGTACTCATAGCATGCAATAAAGTTAGCAATTTCTGAGTGAGGTCTGACCTTGTGCAAGTCTGCGTGAGGCTCTGATTGTACTTGATGTATCCGATGGTTTTGCAGTCTTGCTAAACATTACAGATGTGGCATACTTGTGTAGTAATTTGATTTTTATGCATCTGTGCAAGGCAAGCTGAAGAATATTAATTGTTCTATTGGTTTGTGAAATTTTATATTATATGAATTGAAATGTTTAAAAACAAAATGTTTTAATATTATTGAGATATTGTCAGCACTTGTTTTTAGATGCATATTAAAGAAATAATAATATGATGTAATTTGTTTGACTCCCTTTTAAAAAAAATAAAAATATATATTTTTATCGGAAACTTTTTACACAAAATGGAAAATGGAAAATATTGCACATTGATGAATAGGTGCAAACACGAAAATATGGAGAGGATGCACCTCTCTGAATAGGAAGACAATATTAAACACGTAAAATATTGGAAATAAAACATACATAGGGCTCTATTTACTACAATCCGCATATTGAATGCAGATTGTAGTGTGATATTATCGACTGAATTTGCATTGCGAATTCAGCCAATATCACAGATATTTACTACAAATCCCTTCCAGGGACAGAGCTTGCGATAAAGCTCTGTCCCTGCGAATCCCCTTCGGAGCCTTATCATGGCTCCGCTGCTACCCCCCCGGCGCTAAGCCCCACCCCCGGCACTAAGCCCCACCCCCCACGATCGCAGACCCCCAGCGACCCCCCCCCTCCCTTAATTACACTTACCTGCATGATCCGGGCCTCCGGTGATGTTCTCCATGCCTCCGGTCAGGTGATGTCCCATACTGCACTGGGACCCGATCACCTGATGACCGGGCAGCAGTGCACTATGGGAAACCAGCTAACCGGAGGGGAGTCATCACCGGAGGCCCGATCACCTGTCCCTGGAGTCAGGTAAGTAAATTATTTTTTTTACAGTGATCAGCTTGCGGTCTGTTTAGACCACACAGCTGATTACTGGGACCGACTCCCGGCTCTGCTCTCCCCGTTAGAGCAGGGCAGGAGGACGGTAACCGGGGGAGACCCTGGATAACGCTACCTCCAGGTGGCGTTATTATCACAGGGCTTTCCCGGGTTTTTTTACAATTTATTTTTAGTAACTTTGGCCAGATCACATTTCCCATTACAATTGTGGGAAATGCGATCTGATAACTAAAAATAAGTGATACTTAGGGGTTGGAGTAGAATTTTACGAATTCTACTCCAATAGCCCTGTAATAACTATAGGTGATACTAAAATAATGTGAAAATGGTGTGAAAACACCCTTTTTCACTTTATTTTAGTAAAATTAATGTTAATAAATAGAGCCCATAGTATCCTTGTGTACATAACAACACTTCTCTCAACACAGCAACCTGGACCAACTGGGTTGTGGCGGTGAGCACTTCGGCCACTTACAGATAAATACACAATTCTTCTGCCAAAATGAAGACGATCACGGAATCCTTATGATTTCTGAACAAATACTAATATTTCACACTTAATTACACATGTCTATAGCATGGGCTTCACAGGCTCACAGGTTCAATAAGAATCACAGAGAATATGCTAGATTAAATGTGTTTAATCCGAAAATATTTCCAAGGCTTAATTACAAAAATCGTTAATAAAATGACATACAGGTTATAAATGTAAAATAGTAGTTTCAGAAAAAAAATAAAAGGAATAACACAGAAATCGAGGACACTTACAATGGAGACCATAGGAACTTCTACTGTGGGGGTTTTCACAAGAAAGAGTAATGTTGTGTCCCCAGCGCGTAGCTGTTCCCCAAGGAATGACATTGATTGTTGGGTGGCATTTCTTTTTATGGATATCCAACTCCTTTGTTACCTCTCAAACAGGTTCTACCTGTCAAACTAGCAGGGCCTAAAATCAATAGGGGACCACTGGGTCTTCCAATACAGGGTCATCTTGTCAAACTAGCAGGTTCTACAGAGAGGTTACAATATCACTTCTGGCATAGTGATATACGACTAGAATATCCATATGGCAGAAAATATTTGAGATTCATTGATATGCAAAGGTATATGGACTGTTCTCTCTGAGGAATGTAAACTGTCAATAGACCTTGTTATCTGTACTTTCCTTTGGCTTCAAAAGATTTGTCACCTGTGTAGTTTTAGTGACTCTTGCATGGAGGCTGTAAGGCTGGGTGCACATTAGACAATGTGTGTACCCAACAATGCGACCGGCAACCCCCCCCTGCTGATGGGACGACATATCGGGTGGCCAGTATACACTAGATGATCCGGTGTCCAACATGTCGGTCCCTGCCGCATCCTGCTGCATGGGGTCATCAGCCGCATCGTCAGGTTGAGCTGCACGTTGGGACGACCTGACAATGTGCCTGACAACCAAACAGGAGCGCGCAACAGCCGACAGAGTGAGTACACACTAGATGGTTTTGAACCATTTGTCATTCCCATCCGTTGAAATCGGCAAAATCATTCAATAAATTGTCTAATGTGTACCCCGTTTCAGGAAGGAAGGATCCTGTACACAGAACCTCATGCTGTGAGGACTACACAGTTCTTTGTGCTCTAAAAGAGGAGAGATAAGGAGATCTGAAACACAGACCTCTCCTTCAGGGGTCATGTTGTGTAGGTAAACAACTGGTCCTGACACAAACTGGTCATAGGACTTGAAAGAGTAGTGACCCGGCCCTTTAATCTCACATTTGTCTCATGTATTTTCAGATTCAATGTTTCATACAAAATAGCAACTGACATGTTATGCATACTGTATGTCACACCTTCCCCTCAAAAATGGGGTACGGGGGCTGTGACCCACATCACAGTATCACCTGTGTGCTATTGACCACCTCTGCACCTTGCCAGGAGAGCCCATCAGCATTACCATGCTCTGCGCCCTTTCTGTTCTGAATGCCACCTCTATTCAACCAGCTGAGTGGGTTATGATTGGTAATGACAGTGAAGTCCCCATCATAGTGGTAGGGCTGTAGCTTTTGGAGAGACCATACAATTGGCAAACACTCCTTTTCAATGGTGGCATATGCCAACTCACGGAAGAGCAGTTTCCTACTTAAGAAAATAACAGGATGCTCTTCCCCCTGTTCATTGACCTGACTGAACACAGCACCTAACCCATAATTGGAGGCCTCAGTCTGCACTATGAACCTCCTTTTAAAATCTAGGACCTGCAGCACAGGGGACTGAGAGAGCGGATTTCAAAGCCAAGAAGGCCTTCTCACAGTCCTCTGTCCAGTTCCCCACCTGTGGAAATTTTTATTTTGCCAAATCTGCCAGGCTGGCTAGTGTGCTGTAGTGAGGTACAAACTTTCGGTAGTACCCAGAAGTACCTGAAAAAGACATGACCTGTTTTATGTCTAAGGGGTAGACCATGCAGCGCTCTTGGTGGACGGTACTCTGTGCCCCAAGTACTGTACTTCACTCATACCAAGCTGTCACTATTCTGGCTTGACAGTCAGACATGCCTCAGTGATTTGACCTAACACACTATTAAGATGGATCAGATGTTCCTCCCAGGTCTGGCTGAACACTGCAATGTCATCCAGGTAGGCATGACTTTACTGGCCCTTCAGCAGGTCAATGACCAGACAAAGCAAATGACACAGGGACATTTGTCATCCCAAAGGGCATGACCTGAACTTTAAGCAGCCCAAATGGGGTGATAAATGCTTGTGGGCCACGGGTGACAATGGGATCTGCCAGTACCCCCTACTAAGATCCATGATAGTGATGTGGTGTGCCTGGGCAAACTGATTTAAGCTTTAAGCATGCTGATGTGGTACACCTTTTGCCTCTTTCGCCCCTCCTCGTTTGCCACTATATAAATTACATAATTGATGCGCTGTACTGTAGCGTATGGGCCCTCCCAAGGAGCCTGTAACTTGATCTGTCGCATAGGGATCAGAACCAGGACCTTTTGGCCCACCTTAAAAATGCATTCTCTTGCGCTGCGATCATACCAGTTTTTGTTTTGCCTTCGCAGCTTTAATGTTGCTCTGTGCCATCCCCATTAGGGACTGCAATTTCTGCCTGAACTTCACCACATAGTGCACCACAGATATTTCAGGGGTGATTAATTTTCCTTCCCCCTCTTCCCTAATCAAATCTAAGGGTCCGCGCACCCTGCGTCCGCACAGGAGTTCAAAGGGGGAGAAGCCAGTGGATTCTTGCGGTAGCTCATGGTATGCAATGAGGAGGTGAGCCAGGAACCTATCACAGTCTCTTCCCTGGGACTCCAGAAGCATTTGTTTTAGAGTGCTATTAAGGTGCTTGTAGACACCATTGGTCTGTGGATGTTATGCGGAGGTGTTCAAATGATCCACCTGCATGATTTTACAGGGACTCTGCATGATGTTGGACATAAATTGGGTACCCTGATTGGTTAACATTTTCTTCGGGAACCCCACCCTGGAAAAAATGGTTATGAGGACATCAGCAACTTTGTCTGCAGAATGGAGGAAAGGGTGACTGCTTCTGTGCATAATCTACCACAGTCAGGATGTGCTATTTCCTAAAGCTACAGCGAATGGCTAGAGGCCCCACAATATCCACAGCAAACTGTTCAAAAGGTGATTGGTAAGGGTATGAGAGGACCCCGCCCCACATCACTAGCCTTCCCAACCACCTGACATACATGGCGTGTGCGACAGTAATCTGCTATGTCAGTCAGCATGCCGGGCCAGTAAAAATTGTGTATCAAAAGTGTTTTGGTTCTTTTAACATCCAAATGTTTAGCTAAGAAAATTTAAAAGGCTACTTTCAGCAACCCGTCCCTATAGGTCCGGGGTACAACCAGCTGTCTGTCAATAACCCCATCTGTAGGCACACCTGTAACCTTTTCCTCCCTATAGTATATTTTCCCCCAAAATTCTATCTTTTTTACATTCCTTCCTACCTCTCTGACCATTCTTCCTCAGTCTCCTATCAAGACTCCACTCCCCCCGCCCCACTTCCTCTGCCAGTAGGTGTCCCCCAAGATTCTGTTCTTGGACCTCTCCTATTTCTCCCTCTATATATCTTCTTTAGGTGAGCCCATCAGCTCTTTTGGCCTCCAATATCATCTCTATGCTGATGACAATCAGATCTACCTCTCCTCCCCAGACCTTTCCCCCTCTCTCCTTGATCATATCTCCAACTGTCTCTCTGCTATTTCCTCTTGGATGTCACAGTGCTTTCTTAAACTTAACATGTTTAAGACTAAAATGATAATCTTCTCGCCCTCCTGAATACCTTCACCTTGAACAAATTCTTGATCTATTGACACCACCATCTCCTCTAGCCCACAAGTTCGCTGTCTTGGAGTCATCCTTGACTCCTCCCTCTCCTTCAAACCACACATCTAGCACTTCTCTCAGTCCTGCAGTTTCCAGCTCAAAAACAGTGCCACCCTTTCTCACCCTTGAGGCAACTATAAGGCCCTCATTCACGCTCTGAATGAGGGCCGCCCTCCATAAAAATGGAGCGTCCTCCTGGACGCTCGTATACCTGTGGGTCACGACCCACAGCCTATACGAGCATGCAGTTTGATGGCCGCGATGGTCTTGACCATCGCGACCATCAAAATTGTGAGCCGGAGCCTGTGGTTGAGGTTTTCAACCGCAAGCTCCGGAGTGATTTTGGCTCTATCAGAGCCAAAATCACTCCCACTGACATCACTAGTGATGTCAGTGGGCCGGCTTCTGACGGGAGGCGTTCCCGTGGGAACGCCCCCGTCAGGGAGGCACGCCCCCGGCACGCCCACCAAAGGGGGCGTGCTGTCAATCAACATCGACAGCACGCCCCCTTTGATCAGACACAACGAGAGAAGAACTTTCCTTCGCTCGTTGCGTCTGGCGCATGCGCACGACGGAGCTCCCTCCGTCGTGCGCATGCTCAGTGCAGAACATCGACCCACTTGCGAGCGGACAGCCGCTCGTGAGTGGGTCTGAATCAGGGCCTAAGACCCTTATCCACTCACTGATCATCTCCAGCCTATACTACTGCAGCCTCCTCTTATCTGGCCTCCTTAACTTACACCTATCTCCACTACAATCTGTCCATAATGCTGTGCCCAACTCATCTTTCTCTCTATATGCACTACATTTGCCTCCCTTCTCCTGCAAGCCATTAACTGACTCCTCTTCCTCTTCAGAACTCATTTGAAACTTCTCACATTAACTTACAAAGCCCTCACCCAATCCTCTTCTATTTACATTGCAGACCCCATCTCATTTCACACTCCCAACCACCCACTTCGCTCCACCCATGAATGTTGCCTCTCCTCCCAGCTGATTATTTCCTCCCACTCTCGCCTCCAAATTGCCCATGCTGCTCCCAGAGGCGTCACTAGGGCTGGTGTCACCCAGTGCTATAACTCATGGTGACACCCCCCCCTCCAAAAAAAAAAAATTGATATGCAGCTCCACGAACTCTCCCCAAATACCAGTCCAGCAATCACACTTACACAATGCCCCCAATAGTGGTGCCCCGTAGATTGCAGTGACCGACCAGATAATACAGAGAGCGTCGTAGTAACCACCAGATAATGTAGAGTCACAGTGAATGCCAGATAATGCAGAGACCATCATTGACCCACATATAACACATAATATGAATACACCCCTTATACACACAGAAACACAATAATTATACCCACGCACATACATTAATCACCATCCCCAGCATAGACAGTATTACCTCCCCAAGTTAAAAACAAATACACCCTCCCCCATTGAATAAGTATATCATCCCCCTCGGTCTGATGGGCAATGTCGCTGACGAAACGTGGGAGCAACCCTCGTCAGTGACATAGCGGGTACACACTGGCCGATATGCCCGATATGTACATATCTTCTAGTGTGTACCTGGCATTAGGTTTAGGGAGGGGAGGTTAGGTTTAGGCACCAGGGAGGAGGGTTAGGCACTAGGTGGGGAGGGATAGGGTTATGCACTAGAGGTGAAAGGGTTAGGCACTAGACAAGAGGGTTAGGGTTAGGCACTAGGGGAGAGGATTAGGGATAGGCACTAGGGGAGAGTATTAAGGTGTGGGGAGGGGGAGGTTAGGGTTAGACACTAGGAGGGGAGGGTTAGGGTTATGCACTAGAGGTGAGAGGGTTAGGGTTAGGTGCTAGGAGAGAGTGTTAGGGGGTGCGGGGAGGGGGAGGTTAGGGTTAGGCACAAGGAGGGGAGGGTTAGGCACTAGGAGGGGAGGGTTAGGGTGCAGGGAGGAGGAGGTTAGGTTTAGGTACTGGGGAGGGAGGGTTAGGGGTTATGGTTATGGAGAGGGGGAGGGTTAGGCACTGGGGGGGTTTGGGATAGGCACTAGGGGGGAGGTTTAGGGTGCGGGGAGGGGGAGGTTAGGTTTAGGCATTGGGGAGGGAGGGTTAGGGGTTATGGTTAGGGGTATGGAGTAGGAAATAAAGGACAGGGACAACACAGCCCCTGCAGGCACAGGTCTAACATAACAAACACACACACACACAATGACAGGTAATGCCCCCCCTCCTCCCTCATTGAATTATTTACATCCCATTACACCTACTGTTTACGCTGTGCTGGCTGCTGCTGTCTCCCAGTTCCTTCTCATCCTCGCTGACTGAGAGGTCAGAGGGTCACGCTGGGAAGAAGCAGGGACCGTGTACAAACTACTTGGCAGTATTCAAGTGTAATCAACAGTGTCTGAATACACTTGAACACTGGAAAAATGTTTTGTAGACTGTCCCTGCTTGTTCCCAGCGTGACGATCTATCAGACAGCAGCGAGGAGCAGAAGCTCAGCTGCCATCCATCCACCCCAGCGGCTTCAGCCAGGCTGATCAGTAATCAGCCCCCTGTCCTCTAGCGCTTGCACGCCCCCGCCCCACATGGAGGGGACTGCATGAGGAGCTCAGCTGCACTTACTGTATAGAAGGCTGCCACTGGCTGTCTCAGTGTGACAGGCGCAGCGGCAGCCAGCAGAAGCAAAAACTGTCTCAGCAGGCAGCTGCTGCAGGGAGAGCGCCTCTCCAGCCTGGCGTCTCCCTGCAGTGCAGGACCTGCTGAGCGGGGGGTGGGGATGAGTCGGATTTTGGTGTCACCCCCTTCCAGGGTTACACCCGGTGCGGACCGCACCCACCGCACCCCCCTCCTCACCTCTGGGACTCTCTCCCTCTTCTTATCAGACTCTCCATCTCTGTACAAAATTTTAAACGGGCTCTCAAGACCCACTTTTTCATCAAAGCCTTCCAGTTCTCATCGTAACTCACTGCCCCATGCTCCTTGCTCACTGTCTCTCCACTCTGTGTCTGGAGCCCCTCTGATGTCACAAATGACAAGAAGGGGTTAAATCAGAGAGTGACTGGTTATCCCCCACCATTGCCAAAGGATTAATTAAATCAAGCTCCCAATGAGTCAGACAATGTGTCATGAACACAGCAAAATGGAATTCATCTTGGCCCTGAGACATGACTACTCTCTTTTATAGCTCCTCATTGATCTCTACCAATCAGGGGAGACCTTTTGCTAAGATCACCCTTTGCAGGATGAACTTTAGTTGTGGGAATTGGAACCTTTTGTAAAAAGAGGATGCAAGTTAGCAGGGCCGTAACTAGGGTAGTGCCATGGCACAGGGCACCGCAGGGCAGGGGGCGCTGTTTGGACCTGTCAATTTTCCTGTTTATTATCATTCTCACTTGTAGCTTCCTCTTTTTTTATCCCCAGCTTTGCCTGGCTTCACCTATCTATTCCCTGACCCTTCCCCATGAAGCCATGGCCCTTTTTCAGGTGCACTATCTTATGTCCCTATTTGAAAAATGAGGGGAGGGGGCGCCAATGCTCTCATTGGCACAGGGCACCAAAAAGTCTAGTTGCGGCTCTACAAGGGAGCTCCAGGTGTGTGTGTCTCGGCTTCTGCCTGTGTGCTGAGGATTGTGACTTGGAGTATTGCAACTTTTGGATTTTGAGATTTCTCAAGATTGCAGACTTGTTTGCTCTGCCTGACTTATTCAACAATAGCATTCAGGAGGTCACTTGGACATTAATCACGGACGGTGTGAGAAAGTTCTAGGGAGTCGAACGGTAAATTGGTGGGAAGTAAATAAATCAGATGCAATAGGTTAAAAACTAGATCTCAATGATCTCTTGTACAGTGAATGCCACACCAACAATTAACATGTTTTTTTTAAGTAAGGACTTTTTTAGTACATGTTTGGCCAAAGATGTTTGCCCACTTAGCACATCATGGTAAACCTCATAAGGTGGGTCTCTAACATCCCTAATACTGACACATTAAATAAATGTATCTGGGACTTGTACTGCAATGTAAAGGACCCATGCCAATTAAAATCACCAGGGTGATGTGGGAGGAGTGCTAGCCCAAGAGAAGGGGTCTCACAACTATACTATGTGACAATCATAACCCAGATGAAGTAGATAAGCCTATGGTACCCATGACTCTAAGTGTGGAGCAACATGTTTATTCTATAATTAATGGCAAAGTGTAAGCCTATGACATGCAGATATCCCTGCAGCACCATATGAGGTCTCACAAGGATCTCATAAATTTAAGGCGTACACTGTACTAAACCAATTTGAGAGAATGCAAAGACATAAATAACTATATTGATAAGATGATGTCTATATCTCAGCACCTACATCTGTAGGAGTCCAAATCGATAACGAGGAAGTCACAATGGTGATGCTACATGACCTAATGTCTGAAGTCAATTTCCTAGTACTAGCTCTAGAGTCCAATACGACCAAGCTATCAACAGAGTTCGCGAGTACTAAACTGGTGCAGTTCCAGGAACGCATACCAGTTGAAGTGCTGAGCATGCTGCATTATACACAAGAAATACCAAGCTCAAAAGGCCCAAGTAAAGGTGTTTTGTATGTCACAAATTTGGACACAAGGCCTCAGAATGCAAGCTGAAAGGTGTGAATGCTGTGTATCAAAAGAAGCATGACAACAAAAATGAGTCAGCCCTAAGCATCACAGACAGTCCCAGAAGACTGTTGGTGCATAGAGTCGAGAGCAAAAAGACACTTCAGTTGCACCCAGGAGTGGTTTACATAACTAACCACTTGCGATCCTATAAAAATCAGAGGAATTGGGGACAAGGTCCTTACAGCCATGAAAGATGGGACAATCATGGTTCGCCAAAGAATAAAAGGTGAAGCCATAGTCACAGATCTTCAAGATGTTTTAGTCATATCAGATATGGAGACAACTCTCATTGTCATAAGTATCATAGAAAAGAAGGGATTCAAGGTCAAGTTTGCAGAGGGAAAATGTGAATAGGGATGGGGATAGCGACAGCAACATCAGGTTGCGGTCGCTATTACAATCCCTTTTCACATTTGCCAACAACTGTACATCCTAGACACAGAAGAGAGTTACGCAATGATGACCTCTGATTCAAATCAATCTATGGAACTCTGGCACAGACAACTAGGCCATTTGTGGTATTATGTCCAGAAGCTCCTTGATGGAATTGTGACAGGAATAACCGTGGGTAAAACAGACAGACCAACATGCAAGAGTTGTGTAATGGATAAGCAAGCCAGTTACCCCTTTCCAAAACCATACTAGAGCTAAAGCACCACTATCGCTGGTACATTCAGATCTGTGTGGCCCAATGGAGGTTAAATCACTTAGTGAATACAAACCCTTTCTGACATTCATCGATGACTTCACAAGAATGACATAGGTTTACATCATCAAAGCAATGAGTGAAGTAGTAGATAAGATTGCAGATTACAAGAGATCAGTACAAACTTATACTGGTCAGAATATAAAAAAGTCTTGAGATCTGACAATGGTGGAGAATCTGAAAATAGGAACATAAAACCTTTATTTCAAAAGAAGAATGGAATCAAGCATCAACTAACCATCGTATACATGCTAGAACAAAACTGTGTAAGTGAGCATAACAACCACACAATTGTGGAAAGAGCAAGGTCTATGCTGCATGACGTCAACATAGAAAAATGTATTTTGGGCAGAAGCAGTGTCCACAGCAGTCTACATAAAGAATCATGCACCCACAGTTGCATTACAAGACAAAACACCATTAGAGGCATGGTCTGGAACTTAGCCAAGCATCAACCATCTCAGAGTATTTGGATGCAAAGCACATTCTTACATATCTAAAGAGAAGAGTCACAAGCTAGATCCCTAATCAGTGTATCATGCTTGGATATTGTAAAGACAGGAAGGGAATTACAGACTTTGGGACACCACAAAGAAACTTTGGGACACCACAAAGAAAAAGCTCATAAAGTCAAGAGATGTTACATTGCAAGAAACCCAACATAAGGCTGAAACAAGAACTGTAGAACATGTTTGTTACATTAGATATGCTTGCAGCAGAAACAGTGTCTGAATCAGAAGCTGACAATACCGATATCCACACTCAACAACAAAGCAGAAGTTCTGAGAGAAACAACAAGGAAAAACCAACTAAGAGATATTATGAGGAATTTGCAAACATAACATTCTGTGAACCTTATAATATTCAGGAAGCAAAGTCAGCAACGAGAAGAATGAAAATCAGCAATAGGCTGGGAAGAATGGAAATCAGCAATAGGTAAAGTGATGGCTTCTCTCAAAAGGGTTCGAGATGGATTCCTGCACAGGATTATGGATTATGGATTCTGAAAAGTTGTGTAAACCGATATGCAAAAACCTACAATAAAATAATAGTAAGCAAAAGCTGTTTAAGCTTAAGAATAAATAAGAAGACTGTTTTTTTGCTGATTGGTAGTTATGACAGCCTTGTTACCGGGTACTTTAGTAGGTGTCAGTTGGTCAGGGGTGAGTGTATCAGTGCATTGCGTTTGCATTCAATCTGTGCTTTCTCTCTCTTTCTCCTTTCTATTTTACCTTTTGCCCCCAGCTTTATTCTGGTACAATGCCCCGTCCCCGCCGTTCTGTCCCACCCTCACTGGCTGATTTTGCTCGCCCACTCTGCACCGCTGCTACACGCGGGCAGGCCTCCCTCCTGACTCACCAGCCTTCCCCTGATGCTACAGCCCTTCCCCTAATGGGGTCCCCTTTTGGCACCCTTACCTCTGCTGCATCAGCTGGAGCGCCTGCTTCTGCGGCTCCCGCTGGTTATTTTGCTGTGCCACTCCCCCCCCGATGGTTAGCATCGCGGTGGGGTCTCCAGGCCCTGTGACAGGCAACACTACAGGTGATGGCCCCAGCAGCCCTGCTCTTGCGGTGGACCCGGCGGCCATTACACACACGGCGGTCATTTTGGATGGTGCGCGCACAGTGGGTCAATTGAAAGGGGTTGAGTTGATCATTCGGGGAGTTGTGGATGAGATTCGATTGCGTTGGCTGTATGTGAGGATTGTTTGGTCAGAGATGGTTCCTCGTTTACTTGGTGGGGTGATCGTAAGCATGCTGCTTTGGACAGGGTGAGAAAGAAGGTGAATGTGGCAATTGACCAACATGTGCTATCGTGCGGGGGCTTGGTGGTGCGTCATGGCTTTCTGAGTGTGGATTTGGCTAGGTTTTTTAGGCCCGATGGAGTGCATCTGAGTGCGCTTGGTCTAGGGCTTTTTATTAAGGATTTGCTGTCCTTTTTGGATTAGTTGCTGTTGGTGGCGGGCCAGTCTTCCTTCGTGGTCTGGCTTTGACAGGAGTACGTTGTAGCTCGGTGGCTTTATGTGTCGCAAGAAAACATTGTGGGGACGCTTGCCCTCGATGTGCTTGGTGAATATATAATTCTCAGTGCGAGGGGACCCAGACACTTTTGTACGGAAGCGTTTCGGATTGGCCCAGGAGGGAAGCGAGACTCTCACATCGTAAGTGCGTCTTGAGGGGGGACGTTTTAGTCATCCCCTGAGTCAGTTATATTCGAAAGCTAGAACTAACCTTGCAGCATCGCTTTACCACTCTGGTTAGGTTAATTAACTAATTCTTAATAAAAAGCTGTGACCCTTTTTAGCTAAGCTGTTTGGTGTCTGTGTTGTTATTTATTAGTTTAAGTAGGTTAAATTAAGAAGGTTAGTTAAGGTTAAGAGGCAATAAACCAATGGATCTCTTATGTATCTGCATTCTTATCCTTTAATAATACCTCTTTGTTGGTGGTGCTCCCAGGAATTAATATAGATCAATTTTAGATTATATTCTGCACAGACAGACAGAGAAGAACAAATTCCTTAGTTGGGGCACTCTTTGTATATTGAACCTTTGTATTGGTTATAATAAATAAAACTTAACTTTTATTAGTGTATACCTTTAATTTAATTAAGGTTAGTACTATGTAAAATTGGCGAAATATTTAAAGAGAAGTAGTAATCTTTAGCATTCTGTGTATTTTTACCACAATAATTGTGTTAGATTACCTCCGGGCACAGACAGATGGCAGTGTTATCTGATAGCCACACTGTCATTTAACAAATTCCTTGTTGGTGGAAAACATGGGTTGCAACAATTCGCATACAAAGAGTGTACCAGTATCAGATATATTAATTGCACATGTTCTATTTAGCAGCAAAAATAAGGATTTCATTTACGGTATTGCACAAATACAAATAAAGAAATAGTCTCATGAAAATGAATTCAAGAATGACTAATGATATCAAGCAACTGTTAGAACAGAAATTTAAGCTGAAAGACAGAGGACCTGCACATCAATGACGTGCGGTGAGTTCAATGGCTGGGGTGGCACACATGGGGGTGGGTCTGAGTGTCGTGAGCCTGTCTCCACCCCTACTCACTGCAACTCTCCCCTCACTACACGAAGTTTCAGTGTCTACTGATTCTCTACCTGCATCACACACGGTGTCTCTTCTTTTCCTCCTCCTGCTGCTGACTGAGCTCCGGTGGGTCTCTGAGCAATGCACTTCCTGGTCACAAGACACATCCAAGGTGTCCATCAAAGCTCAAGGCACACCACTCCCCAGTGAGGCATGCCTCTGTTGGCTCGCTTTGTGTGTAGTATTACTGGCCTTGGTGTGGCCCCCCACCCCCAGCTCTATAAGCAGTGTCTGAGAGGTGAGGCTGAGCTCTTGTTGCCTCACCTCTTGTCTCTCCCTGCAATTCGAGGGAGCTCCACAGATTTGGCCAATTTTAACTAAAAAAATATTACACTAAACAGACATTTATAAGTCATCTTCTTTTTATTATTCTAATCGCTTCTATATCAACACTCAGGAGCATGACAGAGAGTATGATAGGGTAGGCTCTGCCTACACTGACTACAAGTCCCTGCTGCACATCACCTCTTATGCCTAATAATTTCACAAAGCTTAGAGACAGGAACAATCACTATTGATCAGCAAACATACATTGAAGCAATACTTGAGAAGTATAAGCTGTCAGATGTTAAAACAAAGTCTAGGTCATTGGTACATCCTCATCTCGAATACTGTGTTCAATTCTGGAGGCCATAAGGATATTAATACATTAGAGACTGTACAAAGAAGGGCAACTAAAATGGTGCAAGGTCTACACCACAAAACATACCAGGAAAGACTAAAAAGATCTTAATATGTATAGTTTGGAGCAGAGAAGGGATAGGGGGGACATGATAGAAACGTTCAAAGATATAAAGGGTTTTAACAAGGTAAAGGAAGGAGACATTCTTCAAAGAAAGAGAAGTATTAGAACAAGAGGACATGTTCTGAAACTGGAGGGTGGTAGGTTCAGGGGAAATTTGAGGAAAAATTACTTCACAGCAAGGGTAGTGGACAAGTGGAATAGCCTCCCATCAGAGGTGATAGAGGCTAAGACAGTAGAGCAATTTAAACGTGCATGGGATAGACATAAGGATATCCTTCAGAAGATGTAAGGATCAATAAGGGTTGAGGTAATAACATGTTTAAAAAAGGGGCAGACTTCATGGGCCAAGTGGTTCTTATCTGCCGTCAAATTCTATGTTTCTATGTTACTCCCATTGTCAAAGCACTAAACTAACTAAAGCCATGTCATCCACAAGTGAAGCAGAGTTAGATGACATGAGAGATGTACTCTGTGAAAGCATAATTAGAAGTTTATTGAATGTGTTAGAACGCTGTCTATTCTGCCTTGCCATGTTGCCCTGCAGTATGATACCCTATCACCAGGGGTCGCCAGTACTGGTCCTTACCAGAGGTACTGCTCTTTATCAAGTTACCCTCCTGCTGTTAAGTATTAATGTTTCTAGTCTTATATTCCTATGAGCTCCTGAGATCTGCCAAGTTTTATTGCCTTGCATTTTTGCATTCTACCATTAGACTATATATACCTGCACTCCCCTGCTATTGTATTTTGCCAAGAATAAATATCACTACATGCATTTTCCTATATCCTGTTACTTATTGAGCAACTTCACTCGGAAGTTCATAACAAAATGACCCTGCCCAACAATCCAGAGAATGCTGAAGAGCTCTCCCAGTCAGCCCCTTGTTGCAGAACTTCCTGGAGTGCTCTGTAATGCCCTTCCTCCCTGTGGATCCACTTCACTACACTCCCTGCAAATGGACATTATACTGTTAAGTACTCAGATAGCACAGACTTCCTGTTTTGCTTGAGCTCCTTATGAAAATGTCTGCACTCTTCAGAGTTGTTCCACCTTCCAGTAATACTGCAGTTCCTGAACTGCCAAAAGAAAACTACACCCGTGTACCCCAAAAATGTGCTTTCTAGTTACACCCATTCTGAGAGGGTCACCATTCCATTCCATCAGCCTCTAATCCTGCGCAGCCAGCTACTGGGAGTATCAAGGGTTCAAGTGGTCCTCATCTTCTCCTTACTGAGGCAGAGCGAGCTTTTCGCAGATATAATCAACTGTGTTTATATTGTGCCAGTCCTAAACTGGAGGGAATGCACCCTTTTAGGAACTGGCAGGCTGGATTCCCCCACTGGGACAGCACGGCTAGATTCCCCCACTGGGACGGCACGGCTAGAGTCCCCCACTGGGACGGCACGGCTAGAGTCCCCCACTGGGACGGCACGGCTAGAGTCCCCCACTGGGACGGCACGACTAGAGTCTATGTCCCTGGGCCTAAGGTTCCATTAGCTTGGGGTTGCCAGTCCTGCTGATCTCCTGCCTTTGGTCTCCTGCCCTCGCTGCAGGCCCAAAGTTGATATGGAATATTGCAGGTCCGAGTTGCTACCGCAAAAAGAATCTGCTTATGAACCAATTTGCAGTTCCATCCCAGGAGGGGGTTGTGTGTGTCCAGCCTCAGGAGAGGGTTCACTGTGTCCAGCCTCAGGAGAGGGTTCACTGTGACCAGCCTCAGGAGAGGGTTCACTGTGACCAGCCTCAGGAGAGGGTTCACTGTGACCAGCCTCAGGAGAGGGTTCACTGTGACCAGCCTCAGGAGAGGGTTCACTGTGACCAGCCTCAGGAGAGGGTTCACTGTGACCAGCCTCAGGAGAGGGTTCACTGTGTCCAGTCCCAGTGGGGGGCTGTAGCCGCACCCTCCCCATGGGGGGCTCTAGCCGCACCCTCCGAGTGGGGGGCTCTAGCCGCACCCTCCCAGTGGGGGCTCTTGCCGCACCCTCCCAGTGGGGGGCTCTTGCCGCACCCTCCCAGTGCTGCTGAGCCTGAATCATCTTACAGGTTCGAGGAGTTGAGTGCCACCATGTCTGCCTCCAGTCCAAGTGCCGCCGTGTCAGTCGCCAGTCAAAGTGCTGCCATGTCGGCCTCCAAACTAAACGCCTTCCTTCCAGGCATGGGGTTCAGTCTGCCCTTGCCTCAGGGCATAAGAAGTGGTCTGTCGAGGATTTCCGGTGGGCGGGGCACCCAGTGTGGCTGCGTTCTACATGGGCTCCAGACTTCAATCATCAAAACTGCTTTGTAACTGGGTCTTAACCCTCAGACTTACCCTGCATTGTGGGATACAGCTGCTTCAACATCTCAGTGGGGTTTTGGATCTGCACACAGACTCTGGAGACCCTTTATCTACCCTGGAGTCCAGCCTGTAAGGGTACAGACGTTTATGAATGCCCCAGGCCAGCTTAGGGCGTGAATACTGGGACAGAGAGATCTTCTCTTCTTGTAAATCTGCCCTTTCCCTAACGGACTAATCTTTGAGAGGTCTGCGACTGAGACTCCCTTGTTCTATTAGCATTGCTGGACTCACCTCCTGAGATGTTGATCCTGTTTGGAGTTTTCTTTGTAACCAGCAAGTGTCAGATCTGGCTTTGGTGTGACTGCTGAGTTGTGTCTTGCCGGGGGTTCCCTGCCTCTGACCGAGCCATCTGCAAGTTATCTCTGAGGGTGCTCCCCTGGAAAACCCACAGCGACGCTGATCTCCTACTCGGACAGTTATGTCCGGTTCTAGGGGAGACTGCGTTCCTTCCAGCGAATGGTCCTGCTATCCATTTATACAGACCTGTTACTCTGTGGCAGCCTTTGAAGTAACCACTCGCTGCACTTTCCCACACACTACGGTTTCTCTGCATCATCTTCCTCCCTTTTTTAGCGAAGACATCTCTTCAGTGGCTGCTTTGGCTGGGTCTGCTGCTGCCAGGACTGCACTCCATCTGTCTGGACTGGGCTTGACCTGCTTCAGTTATCGCTGAGACAGTCAGCAGTAGCTGAGGTTCCATGATCACAGTGAGGAAATAGAGTAATTCCCCTAGCAAAAGACTTTGCTCATCTTATTACTGTTATTTGTTTATATCATTATTCTATATTTTTATCTGTTTTACTGATATTCTGCACTTCTACTATTTACTGCATGAGTTGTTTTGTTTCGTAGCTCAGTGCTCTTTGTGTACTATAATTTACAAGTAAGGCTTCATATTGCCATCTAGTGGAGAAAACTTTACTTGCAGTCTGTAGATTATTTAGTGTTCTATAATGTTTGATACCTGTGCTTCATTATCAATGTTCCCCGCCTGGTCCAGGAGCGTAGTGATCTCCTATTGTCATACTTGGATGACCGCTTTAATAGTTTAAAGTCTCGCCTGGATACCAATTGTGGACCCTAATGATGCAAGCAGAAAAAGAGACAGATGCAAGTGCACACTCTAACCATGCTGAACCTAATAATAATTAGGGATGTGCGCCGGACCATTTTTGGCGGATTTGGATTTGGATTTGGTTCTAATTCGTCATCCGGCTTTGGATTTGGATTTGGATTTGCCAAACTGCGGTGACTGGCTTTGGATTTGGATTTGGATTTGGATTTTTTGCCAAAATTGGCAAAAAAAGCTAAAATTACATAAATTGGGCTTTTTTTTCTTCCTAGAGTGTTATTTACCTCAATAACATTAATTTCCAGTCATTTACAGTCAATTTAGACCACCTCACAGCTTAAATTATTCGTTTCACCATTATTGGCCAAAGGTTGCAGTGAGCTGACTGGTGACCAAGCGTCAGAGCAGCGGCGCAGTGGCACAGACACCACAGTTTAAAGCACATCTATGAAACTATGCCACACAGCAGTGGCAGAAATGAAAGGTAGTGCTAGATGGAATTGTCCTTGGGCCCTCCCACCCACCCTTTATGTTGGATCTTAAAAAGGACATGCACACTTTAACAAACAAAGCATTTCAGCGACAGGTACTGCCACTTTGTGGCTGAAGTGCTTGGTTTGTTTGGGCCCCCACAAAAAAATCTTCCAATCTACTAAAGGCAACAGGTCTACAGTGGCATGATGTCACCATCATTGCCATCCTCACCCTCATCAGTGTGTACATCATCCGATTCCTCACACAATATCAGTTCATCCCCGCTGGAATCTACCATTACAGAAGTATCTGTACTGTGACGTGATTGGTGGGAAAGGTTTTCCTCGTGAAATTTCCAGTTCATTTTAATGAACATCATTTTTTCTACATTTTGTGGAAGTAGCCTCCTTCGTCGTTCACTCACAAGGTTCCCGGCTGTACTGAAAACTCTCTCCGAGTACACACTGGAGGGTGGGCAGCTTAAATAATGCAAAGCCAGTTTATACAAGGGTCTCCAAATTGCCTTTTTTTTCTTCCAATATTCGAAGGGACTCTGTGACATGTCTACGTGTATGGTGTCCTGAAAATAATCCTCCACCATTCTTTGGATGGTAATCGTATTAGATGGAGTTGCGGTAGAGGTGTCACTGGTGTTGGGCAAATCTTTTAGACCCGACCAGATGTCAAAATGTTGACTTGACTTATCTGCATCACCACTGGGTCTTTTGGAAAAGGTGCATTTTTTTCTGGCTGCTGCTGCAGAAACCGAAGGAGGAGACGTCATCGTAGTGCCATGTGTCACTTCAGCTGCCAACTTGCTCACCAGGAGCGCTTTGGTTCTTTTAAGATCTGGGTCAGTTGTAAAGAAAGACACAGCATATGACTTGAACCTAGGATCAAGAATGGTTGCTAAAATATAATGATCAGATTTCAAGATCTTGGCCACCCGTGGGATCCTGGCGAAGCGAACAAAGGACTTGATCTATCAGTCCAGCATACTTTGCGGAATCACTTTGTTTAATATCATCCTTCAATTTCTCCAGCTGCTTTTCCAAAAGCGAAATCAGGGGAATCACCTTACTCAAGCTAGCAGTGTCAGCACTCACTTCACAAGTGGCAACTTCAAATGGTTTGAGCACCTTGCACAAGACAGAAAGTACTCTCCACTGTGCTGGGGTAAGGTACATTCCCCCTCCTCTCCCAATGTCATGGCTTGTCGTATAGCTATGGATGGCTTTTTGCTGCTCCTCCATCCGCTGAAGCATATACAGGGTTGAGTTCCACCTCGTTACCACTTCTTGCTTCAGTTGATGGCAGGGCAAATTAAACTGCTCTTGCAGGTGCTGCAATCTCCTGCACGCTGTTGCTGAATGCCGAAAATGTCCCGAAATTTTTCGGGCCACAGACAGCATCTCCTGAACGCCCCTGTCGTTTTTTAAAAAACCCTGCACCACTAAGTTTATTGTGTGAGCAAAACAGGGGATGTGTTGGAATTCACCCAGCTGTAATGCTTTCACTATATTTGTAGCATTGTCAGAAATCACAAATCCTGAGGAGAGTCCAAGTGGGGTAAGCCATGTTTCTATGACATCTCTTAGTTTTTCTAAGAGGTTGTCAGCGGTATGCCTCTTATTGAATCCGGTGATGCACAGAGTTGCCTGCCTCTGAATGAGCTGGTGTTGTTTGTTAGATACTGCTGCTGCTGAAGGCGATTCACCCACCCAGTGGGCTGTCACAGTCATGTAATCTTTAGTTTGTCCACTACCGCTTGTCCACATATCTGTGGTTAAGTGGACAGTGGGTACAATAGCATTTTGCAGACCAATAATTAGGTTCTGTTTAACGTCCTGGTACAGCCGAGGAATGGCTTTTCGGGTAAAATGAAACCGAGATGGAATTTGGTACCGGGGACACATGACCTCAACTAGCTGTGTAAATCCCACTGCATTAATTGAGGATATTGGACGCAGATCTAATATTAGCATAGCTGTCATGGCGTCAGTGATCCGCTGTGCGACAGGGTGAGAGCTGTCATACTTGCTTCCCCTTGCAAGAGATTCTTTAACAGTCAATTGTTTTTTTGGTATACTACTAGTAGTCTTCTTTGTCCACTTCTGGGATGAAGATCCACCAGCAGCAGCAGCAGCAGGCCTAGCGCTCAAAGATTCAGTTTCTTCTGAGGTGTCCTGGAAATTGGAGGAGTCACCGTGACTTAGCACTAATAAATTGGATGTTGTACTACCACTGATCATTCCTGAGGATATTGAGGAGGAAGGTGTTGTCGGTGGAGATTGCAGGTGCTGGGATTTAGTAGAGAGAAGGCATCTAGCTAATGCTGGACTGCTTGTTGTTATTTTTTTTGCAGTAGTTTCTGTTATCAAACACCTGTCATGAGCTCGCTGCAGATGACGTAATAGCGTAGAGGTTCCTAGATGTTTAACGTCCCTACCTCTACTAACTGTGGTCTCACAGAGGCTACAAATGGCTTGACAAACGTTGTCAGGGTTTGGGTAAAAGTAATTCCACACAAAAGATGTGGATTTCTTGGTTCTATGCCCAGGCATGGCAATGGCCTTCTTATCTTGGCCAAGAGCTGCTTCCACTGGTGCCTGACTTATACAAATAATATCCTCATCCTCAACATCCTCATTAGTGCCAGCATCAGCTGCACATATATTCCTCTCATCCTCTTGCAATTCCACGGTGGCATCCTCAATTTCTATGTCCTCGGCAATACTGCTCATCCCCACAACTACAGATGGAAAAGAAACTGTGGAGGGCGGCTTCTCTGAAAGGTCAGGCTTACACATAGAAATGCCACTTGTGGACCCACTTAGACTCTCCTCAGGGATTTCTGACATTTGTGTTTCAAAAAACACAGTTTGTTCGACTGCCTTATTGGTTTTAAATTTTTTCACACTTCTATAGTCTGATTGAAAAGGTCTTTTATCATCACGAGAGGCACAAGATGCCTCACTGACAGCTGCAGAACCACCACTCAGAAATAAAGGGCAAAGCCTGAGTCTTTCCTTGCCGCTACGTGTGGTGAATGGTATGTTGCCAATTTTCTGTTTCTCTGCAAAAGTAGTAGTCTTTAGAGGTTTTTTTTTTGTCTTTACCCCTGTAAAATCTAAATTTTTTGATTTCAGGTTCCCTAAGGTTTTAAAGCCTCTACGCCCTTGAGCATCAGCTTTAGATAAAAGTGATGGACTTCCAGCCGCTGCAATGCTAGCATTTACATGTTGTTTCTGCTCTAATCTCAGTTCATTCTCGTGATCCATATTACTTTATCACTATGAACTGGAGTCACAGAGCTTGTATACACACAGTGGGCTATGCCCTTTCACGGAGCTTGTATAATAGACACAGTGGGCTATGCCCTGTCACGGAGCTTGTATAATACACTCAGTGGGCTATGCCCTGTCACGGAGCTTGTATAATAGACACAGTGGGCTATGCCCTGTCACGGAGCTTGTATAATAGACACAGTGGGCTTATGCCCTGTCACGGAGCTTGTATAATACTCAGTGGGCTTATGCCCTGTCACGGAGCTTGTATAATACACTCAGTGGGCTATGCCCTGTCACGGAGCTTGTATAATAGACACAGTGGGCTATGCCCTGTCACGGAGCTTGTATAATACTCAGTGGGCTTATGCCCTGTCACGGAGCTTGTATAATACTCAGTGGGCTTATGCCCTGTCACGGAGCTTGTATAATGCACTCAGTGGGCTATGCCCTGTCACGGAGCTTGTATAATAGACACAGTGGGCTATGCCCTGTCACGGAGCTTGTATAATACACTCAGTGGGCTATGCCCTGTCACGAAGCTTGTATAATACTCAGTGGGCTTATGCCCTGTCACGGAGCTTGTATAATAGACTCAGTGGGCTATGCCCTGTCACGAAGCTTGTATAATAGACACAGTGGGCTTATGCCCTGTCACAGAGCTTGTATAATAGACACAGTGGGCTTATGCCCTGTCACGGAGCTTGTATAATACTCAGTGGGCTTATGCCCTGTCACGGAGCTTGTATAATACACTCAGTGGGCTATGCCCTGTCACGGAGCTTGTATAATAGACACAGTGGGCTATGCCCTGTCACGGAGCTTGTATAATACTCAGTGGGCTTATGCCCTGTCACGGAGCTTGTATAATACTCAGTGGGCTTATGCCCTGTCACGGAGCTTGTATAATGCACTCAGTGGGCTATGCCCTGTCACGGAGCTTGTATAATAGACACAGTAGGCTATGCCCTGTCACGGAGCTTGTATAATACTCAGTGGGTTTATGCCCTGTCACGGAGCTTGTATAATAGACACAGTGGGCTATGCCCTGTCACGGAGCTTGTATAATACACTCAGTGGGCTATGCCCTGTCACGGAGCTTGTATAATAGACACAGTGGGCTATGCCCTGTCACGGAGCTTGTATAATAGACCCAGTGGGCTATGCCCTGTCACGGAGCTTGTATAATACACTCAGTGGCTATGCCCTGTCACGGAGCTTGTATAATAGACCCAGTGGGCTATGCCCTGTCACAGAGCTTGTATAATAGACACAGTGGGCTATGCCCTGTCACGGAGCTTGTATAATACTCAGTGGGCTTATGCCCTGTCACGGAGCTTGTATAATAGACACAGTGGGCTATGCCCTGTCACGGAGCTTGTATAATACACTCAGTGGGCTATGCCCTGTCACGGAGCTTGTATAATAGACACAGTAGGCTATGCCCTGTCACGGAGCTTGTATAATACTCAGTGGGTTTATGCCCTGTCACGGAGCTTGTATAATAGACACAGTGGGCTATGCCCTGTCACGGAGCTTGTATAATACACTCAGTGGGCTATGCCCTGTCACGGAGCTTGTATAATAGACACAGTGGGCTATGCCCTGTCACGGAGCTTGTATAATACACTCAGTGGGCTATGCCCTGTCACGGAGCTTGTATAATAGACCCAGTGGGCTATGCCCTGTCACGGAGCTTGTATAATAGACACAGTGGGCTATGCCCTGTCACGGAGCTTGTATAATAGACACAGTGGGCTATGCCCTGTCACGGAGCTTGTATAATACACTCAGTGGGCTATGCCCTGTCACGGAGCTTGTATAATACTCAGTGGGCATATGCCCTGTCACGGAGCTTGTATAATACACTCAGTGGGCTATGCCCTGTCACGGAGCTTGTATAATAGATACAGTGGGCTATGCCCTGTCACAGAGCTTGTATAATAGACACAGTGGGCTATGCCCTGTCAAGAAGCTTGTATAATACTCAGTGGGCTATGCCCTGTCACGGAGCTTGTATAATACACTGAGTGGGCTATGCCCTGTCACGGAGCTTGTATAATACTCAGTGGGCTTATGCCCTGTCACGGAGCTTGTATAATACACTCAGTGGGCTTATGCCCTGTCACGGAGCTTGTATAATAGACACAGTGGGCTATGCCCTGTCACAGAGCTTGTATAATAGACACAGTGGGCTATGCCCTGTCAAGGAGCTTGTATAATACTCAGTGGGCTATGCCCTGTCACGGAGCTTGTATAATACACTCAGTGGGCTATGCCCTGTCAGTTGTCATGGAGCTTGTATAATACAGTGAGTAGTAGAGTACACATACACACAGTGGGCTTATTATGCCCAGTCACAGAGCACACACAAGGGCTTATGCCCAGTAAAGTCACAGAGCACTGCCTACTCTAATCTATCTAACACTAGAACAGACAGCGCACTAGCTAACTACCTAACTACGCGTCACGCGAGAAATGGCGCCGACTGCCGGGCGCCGCGCCTTTTTATTGAGGCCGAACGTCACTCGGCTCTCGCGAGAATCCGACGCCGGACGGGTGACGTTCGGCCTCGAGGTGGAATCCGAGTCAGGCGGGAACACCCGAACTTGCGTTCGGGTGGACTCGGATTCCACCTGTTCGGAGAGGTTCGGATTCCTCAGAATCCGAACCGCTCATCACTAATAATAATACTGCATAAATTACATCCAAGAGGTTCTTAGCATAATAATGGCCATAATTATGGGCCTGCCCACCGTGTCCAGGTGACCTCTATCAGGCAGGTCCCTAACACTCCTATGGAACAAATGCAGGGCACGGGACCCCCCAGGCCAACAAAACAGAACCGCCCCATTGCATCACAATAGTGTGAGATTTAAAGTGAGGGTTAAAGAATAATAAAGAAGAAAGCCTATGTGGTAAGTCCTACATATATATATATATATATATATATGGTCTTACCGTCAGTGTGCCTCATTAGATGTGCAGTCTTGGAGTGCAAGGACTCCTTGTTAATTAAAAACACCCAGGAACAGATGGGAGGGGTGCTATGATCCTATATCCAGGACCGCAGATGTTTCCACGACTGAGGTCTGCCCACCTGCTGTGGTATCCAACCCTATTGCTCTGCGTTCCCAGCAATTGGAAGCAGTTAATCTCCTTACGTCCAACTTACCTCCCCACCAGGATGATACATGTCCTATTACTTGTATGACCTTTGTTTCTATTTCTACACAATTGGATTATATGCCATTTCCTTCATACGAAATGACTTGGAGAGGATCTTGATGCAGGCTCCTCACTCGTCTTCTCAGAGGTCACTAACAGCCAATTGTAACCCTGATTATGTTCATTGCAGCCCCACTGTGTCTAGTTTACCTCTGTCCTTGGGTCTTTATGGGGCGGTCACATGAAGGGATGATTAGCTATTCTCATTATCTTGATCCTGTACTAGACCCATTTCCATGATTAGGACCATGTCTTTTGATTTTTTACCTTTTCTGGTTCTGGGCGTAAGGATAGTTTGCCTCCCCTTTTCAATGGGATTTCCTATAGGTGCCCCCTGTCATTCTTGAGCTCTGAGAGATGGTCAATGCCTTGCAAAATGCCTATGGTCCTGGGCCCAGAGGTCTGTCTGCCATTGTCTTGGGCATAAGGTTCCATTAGCTTGAGTTGCCAGTCCTGCTGAGCCTGCCAATGTACCAAGCCCTGTGTCTGCTCCTGCAGAGTCATGTGCACAGTCCAGGATTGCCAAGTTGTGTGCCCTGTCTGGGTTTCCTGAGGAGTCATGTGTCCAGTCCAGGTTTCTGCCAAGTTGTGTGCCCAGTGCGGGCTTCCTCTCAATTCATGTGCACAGTTCAAGCATCCTGCTTAGTTGCGTGTCCAATCTGCACTTCCTGCCAAATTGTGCGTCCAGTCCGGTGTCCTTAAGATTACTGCTGCCCAGCCTGGTGTCCCAATATCTGGTAACCAAGTGGTGTCTGCCGCCAGTCCAGAGGTTCCAGTCTTTTCTTCCCAGCTCCAGAGTCCAGTGACTGCTGCCCAGTTTGGTGTCCAGGGGATGTCTGTCGCCAGTCCTATCCATCTATCCGAAATACAATATAACAGTGCCCAATGCTGCCTGTCAAATGACATTGAGGACCAAGAGAGAAGGGAGTGCTGTAGGACCATATGAAGCAGTGAGACTCGACTACGTGTGGGGGCAAATAGTATAACTTTCCTGAATGGAACTTTTATTACCACACGCCTCCTATAAAGAAAACTTTGCTCAGCACCCACTTACTCTGGCCTGCAGGGACATCTGGCATCCCACCACATGCCTCCAGTCAATCATGATAGCAGTTCTGCTCTGGCGTCATCTTTCTTGGGAAAGTATGGTCTGCATAGTGTTGCCACTAGTGTGTCCTCTAGGGACTGATGCACGACATTCTCTGGGATTTAAATGATGTCAGCTGACCACTGATGTAACTATGGCATGAACTTTAAGATTGGGCTGATTATTTAACCTCTACTCTGGCTGCTGCAAGCTGCCAAAATATTAGTACAATATCCCTAGCTCGATCACCTGTTTCTATTGTGAATAGCCTGCCCGTGTACCAATTTCTTGCCTGTTATTTGAATCCTTAGCTTGTAACCCTGACTTTTTGTCTGTATTACCGATCAAGTTCCTGTGTTTCTGATCTTTTTTTGCTACAGTTGATCATTCTCCAGATCATGTTTCTGTACAGCACTAACGGTTCAAACTGTCCATACCTCCAAGTTAATCTCACAGAGGGGACAGCTAGAGGGTTGTAAACTATGGGCTCATAGTGTTGAAGTCCATACCACCTTGCGGTGGTTACTGGTGAAGACCAAGGGGTCAGTTATGGTGCATATCCACTAGCAGATAGTGGAACGACAGTACGATTACAACATTGTAATCGTACAGTCGTTCCTCTTTGCCTGCAGTGCCTACACTGAGCCATTTTGTAGTTCAGTGTAGGCACCCTCCCTCATCCCTGGACATGGTCAATCTGTCAGTATCAGCAGATTGACCAGAATGTTCAAGCGATGATTGATGTCAAAACCGACCAGCGGGAGCGCGCATCGCTGGTAGTTGTTGACATTTTCATGCACGATTAATGAGCGATTGAACGATAACGATATCATTATTGTTAGGGGTGTGCACCGGCCACTTTTCGTGTTTTGGTTTTGGATCTGGATCTTTCTTCGTGTTTCGGATCTGGATTGGTTTTGCCAAAACCACCCTTCCGTGTTTTGGGTTCTGGGTTTTGTGTTTTGGACTGTGTTTTTTTGAAAAAAAGCATAAAAACAGCTAAAATCACAGAATGTTTTGATTTTTCTGTTCCTATGTTATTATTAACCTCAAAAACCTTAATTTCCACTCATTTCCAGTCTATTCTGAACACCTCACACCTCACAATAGTGTTTTTATGTCCAAAAGGTTGCACCGAGGTAGCTGGATGACTATGCTAAGCGACACGAGTGGGCGGCACAAACACGTGGCCCATCTAGGAGTGACACTGCAGTGGCAGACAGGATGGCAGTTTGAAATCTAGGCCGCAAACAGTATATAATGCAAAGAAAAAAAAAAGAGGTGCAAGATGGAATTGTCCTTGGGCCCTCCCACCCACCCTTATGTTGTATAAACAGGACATGCACACTTTAACAAACCAATCATTTCAGCGCCAGGGTCTGCCACACGACTGTGGCTGAAATGATTGGTTCGTTTGGGCCCCCACAAAACAAGCTGGCAATTAATCTGTCCCTGCACAAACTGGCTCTACGGAGGCAAGATGTCGTCCTCATCCTCCTCATTCACCGATTCCTCACCCTCTTCAGTGTTGTGTACATCCTCATCCTCACAGAGTATTAATTTGTCCCCGCTGGAATCCAACACCACAGGTCCCTCTGTATGTTCTGGAGGCTGGTCTCCCTGGAAGAGTTGATAATTCATTTTTATGAACATCATCTTCTCCACATTTTGTGGAAGCAATCTCCTACGCCTTTCGCTGACAAGGTTCCCGGCTGCACTAAACACTCTTTCGGAGTACATACTGGAGGGGGGGCAACTCAGGTAAAATAGAGCCAGTTTGTACAGGGGCCTCCATATTGTCTCTTTTTCCTGCCAGTACATGTACGGACTATTTGACATGCCTACTTGGATGCTGTCACCGATGTAATCCTTTAACAGACAGACGCACGCTTGTCGCTGCTGCTTTGAGGATGCAGGTGCGGCTAAGCCCACACATTTCACAAAGACAGAAAAAAAAGAAGAATTCTTTTATTGTTTGTGGAGCGCACTTTGAGGGTTTTACCACCCTTTGACAGACAGACGCACGTTGTCGCTGCTGCTTTGAGGATGCAGGTGCGGCTACTGTGCATACATTTCACACACAAACACAGAAAAAAAGAAGATTGTTTTATTTTGGTTGGAGCGCACTTTGGGGGTAACATCACCCTTTAACAGACAGACGCACGCTTGTCGCTGCTGCTTTGAGGACAGTATCGTATGCAGTGACAATAGACTTGTCAGAAATTGTTGGCACGTCCTTCACTCCGGACCAGATGTCTAAACCGGCCCTTGACTTATGACACAGGCGCACGCTTGGCGCTGCTACTGTGTTGATGCACGTGCGGCTACATCGCACACAAGTCACAAACACATAAAAAAAATTGTTTTTTATTTTTTGGAGCACTTTTTACACCACCCTTTAACAGACAGAAGCACGCTTGTCGCTGCTGCTTTGAGGATGCAGGTGCAGCTAAGCCCACACATTTCACAAAGACAGAAGAAAAAAGAAGAATTTTTTATTTTTTGTGGAGTGCACTTTGGGGGTTACACCACTCTTTGACAGACAGATGCGCTTGTCGCTGCTGCTTTGAGGATGCAGGTGGAATCTAGACGGGATTTGTAACCGGGGACACACTACCTCCATCAATTGTCTAAATCCCACTGCACTAATGGCGAATACCGGACGCACGTCTAACACCAACATAGCAGTCAAGGCCTCAGTTATACGTTTTATTTATTTATTTATTTATTAACAGTTTCTTATATAGCGCAGCTTATTCCGTTGTGCTTTACAATTGGAACATTAACAGAACAAAACTGGGTAATAACAAACAGATATATAGGTAGGAAGGCCCTGCTCGCAAGCTTACAATCTATAGGGAAATAGGCATTGATACACAAGGATATGTGCTACATATTGCATTTTGGTCCAGCCAGAATGCACAATTTCTTGGTTGGCTGTATGATCCAGTCACACAGGAATATTGACCAAATGTCATGAGGATGTGAGAGAAAAACGATGTGTGAGATTGTGTGTGGACTGTAAAAGGAGATGTAATTAGATATGGAAGCTATGAAGGTTATGTGGGATGTTCTGGAATCTGATAAGCTTGCCTGAAGAGGTGAGTTTTCAAGGAACGCTTGAAGGATTGTAGACTAGAGGAAAGTCTTATTGTGCAAGGTAGGTTATTCCATAGAATGGATGCAGCGCGAAGAAAGTCCTGTAACCATGAATGGGAGCAAGTAATGCATGGGGATGAGAGACACAGATCTTGTGCTGAGCGGAGAGGTCGGGTTGGGAGATATTTTGAGATGAATGAAGAGATGTATGTTGGTGTGATTTGGTTAATAGCCTTATGTATAAGTGAAAGTATTTTGTATTGAATACGGTAGAAAACCGGCAACCAATGGAGGGACTGACAGAGCGGTGCAGCAGAAGAAGAACGTTTCGCTTCAGGATGACTGCTGTCGTACTTCATCCTCCTCGCTAGGGACTGTTGGAGGGTCAATTGTTTAGTAAAAGTAGTGGTGTTCCTACTTCCTCTCTGGGATGATGAACAACTCCCAGCAGCAGCAACAGCACTAGGAGGAAGTGGTTCTTGATCTTTCCCTATTTTATTTTTATCGGAGAAAGTTTGGTCCTCCATTTATGTTATATTGATATATACGTGCGGCTAAGGCGCACACAAACAGAAAATAATTTTTTATTTTTGTTGGACACTAGTGCACTTTGTGGGTTACACCACCCTTTAAGAAATTAGCCAACCGCCCTTTACTTATGGGACACAGGCGCACGCTTGGCGCTGCTCCTTTGTTGATGCACGTGCAGCCACAGTGCACACAATTCACAAACACAGAAAATATTTTTTTATTTTGTTTGGAGTGCACTTTGGGGGTTACAGCACCCTTTAACGGTCAAGCCAGCCAGCCCTTTACTTATGACACAGGCGCACGCTTGGCACTACTTTGTTGATGCACGTGCGGCTACTGTGCACACAATTCACAAACACAGAAAAAAAATATTTATTTTTTTGCACTTGGGGGGAGCACCCCTGATGGACAGAGCACCCCCTGGACAACACTACAGAACCCCTTTAGGACTGGGACACTGCACAGGACTTTGGAGTGGACACAGCCCCTATGGACAACTGACTGCACAACACAGTCCAGCCAGCCCCTATGGACTTTGGAGGAGTGGACACAGCCCCTATAGACAACAGCAGCACAGCACAACACAGCCAGCCCCTATGGACTTTGGAGGAGTGGACACAGCCCCTATGGACAACAGCAGCACAGCACAACACTGCCAGCCCCTATGGACTTTGGAGGAGTGGACACAGCCCCTATGGACAACAGCAGCACAGCGCAGCACAGCACAACACTACACTACACAGCCCAGCCAGCCCTAACTCCCACCCTCCCTCTTCACTGTCCACAGCCGAGTGAGAAAATGGCGCCGACGCAGGTACCTTATATAGAATCCAAAACCCGCGAGACCCGGAAGGCGGGATGATGACGTTTTGCCTCGATTTCAGATCCGAGTCAGGCGGGAAAAGTCGAGCCTGATTCGGATCGGCCTCGGATCGGGGGGGTTCGGATTTCAGAAATCCGAACCCACTCCCCCCTAATTATTGTTCAATTGTTCATTTTAATTGGCAAGTGGATACCCGCCTTTAGACTCTGTGCCTAATCACTGACAGCTCCAACTCTTTAATGACTACAGAAACCAGATATTCAAATACATTAACTGAGGTAAGTTTAGGGGAGTACTGGTACCTTTTTTTTATATAGTTCTGATACCCTTACCGCAGATAGAAAACACTGGTCCTGCCAAAATTGGGACTTTTGTGAGGTATTTCTATATAAATCCCCTGAAATTACAAAAAAGTTGAATAATAAAATTGTACATGTTAACAAATATGGTACACTAACCTGCAGCATTTCTTTCCTTCAGCCTCACAGCAGGTTTTTGCGCTTCCATGATTCAGTAATATCTCCTTTTCAATGTGAGAAAAAGAAATTCGCCATGTATCTGTGAAAAATGAAAAATCACAAGGTACCTTAAATGGGAAACATAACCGAATGTGGAAATGCCTGTGACAGATATACCAGTCATTTTTTAAAAGGTAGCAGGTAATTTTAAGAACATTCAGGGCCTGATTCAGTAGCGGGCGCAAATGCATTTGTAGCTGCGATTCCGCACGGAATGCAGCTGCGAAAATATGCGAATGTTTCCAAAGCATATCCGAGCTTACCTGCTGCCTTCTCATATCCGTCCAATGTCACGCTCCTACGTAAACGTCAGTAACACTGACACACATCAGCCAATCACATAGCATGTAAAGCAGGTCTGACTAACCGCAAATGCTGCAGCCCTCCTGACACTCAGAGAGCGATTGGCTAACATATGCATGCCCATGAAACGGTGTTTAAACAGTCAGACACAACTGCAATTGCCTAACCACCCCCCGTTACTTCCCCCAAAAGCTGACCACCTGACACTCACTGTGTAAGGGACTCCTATATGAGAACGTAATCACAATGTAATCGCTGCACGTACGCATGGCGCCGTTGGCACATGCGCAATAGCAAACAATCACTCGATCTGTGAAAATATTGGCATCGCGTCAGTTGATGAATCCGGCCCTCAGGCCATGTATATTTCCATTACTATAGACTATCCCTGGAATCTTGTTCTCACCAAATATATTCTGACCTTACGGTATGATCAGTCAAATGAGGTGACCAGCATTAAGATTTAGGACTGAGGGTTATATTTATTAAAGAGCAGGGTTATAGAAGTGGAGGTGTTGCCCATCAGATTCTAGCTACTATCTTCTAAAAAGTGTTAGCATTACTGCCTCACAGCACTGAGGTTGTGGGTTCAATTCCCACTATGGACCCAACTGTTTGGAGTTTGTATATTCTCTCTGTGCTTGCGTGGGTTTCCTTCGGGTACTCCTGTTTCCTCCCACACTCCAAAAATATACTGGTAGGTTAATTGGCTCCCCTCAAAAAAAAAAAAATATATATATATATATAACCCTAGTGTGTCTGTGTGTGGGCATGTGATAGGGAATATAGATTGTTAGCTCCATTGGGGAGGGACTCATGCGAATTAACAGATATTCTCTGTAAAGAGCTGCGGAATATGTGTGCGCTATGTAAATAACGAGGTAGAATATGATTGGTTGCTATGGGAAACACCTCCACTTCTATAAACCTGTACTTTAGTAAATAACTTTACACAAATTCAAATTGTGTAAATCCACAGGAAGGCAAAACACCACAGTGCAAAAGGTAGTTCATGCATACAACAAGCTATTTTATCTCATAATGTAGACAAACAATAAAAGGTTATATTATAGCACAGGTTCTCAAACTCGGTCCTCAGGACCCCAAACAGTACATGTTTTCCAGGTCGCCTCACATAGTCACAAGTGAAATAATTAGCTCCACCTGAGGATCTTTTAAAATGTGTCAGTGAGTAATGAATACACCTGTGCACCTGCTTGGTGACATGTAAAACGTGACCTGTGAGGGGTCCTGAGGACAGAGTTTGAGAACCACTGTATTATAGGATGAAAAAAAGGTAAAAAAAAACAAATAAGATAGAATTATTGAACAACAATGAGACACAGGCCCTCATTCAGAGCCACTCGCTAGCGGCAGTACGCTCGTTCCGAGCGATGTTCGCACATCTGCGCATGCGTACGGTTTTTAGTACGCATGCGCGAACCAGTCAGTGCGGCCGAAAATCATTTGTACGCAATATAGCGAGTGCCTGCTATTTTGAGTGACAGAATGAGGCGTATGTGGGTGGTAACAGGGGAAGGTGCTTGAAAACGGGGAGTGGAGATCTGATCGCAGGCGTGCTTAAAGGTCAAAACGGGCATTTTATGGGTGTGCATAATTAATACAGCAGCGTCAATGACCACGTCACTTGGTTTTTTTAACTCAGAACTGCTCGCAAAATAGCAGTTGAAAAAACCAACCACAAGAATAGCGAGCAGTTCATATCCTGTTCGATGTACTCGATTAATCTAATAAATAGCGGACATGACGTATGGTGCGAGCGGCCAGGGGGCGTTTTTATCAAATAAACGAGCGTATGTTTTGCTCGCTCGTTCAGACTTAGAGGTGTGAACAGACTGCAATGTGCGAACGGATCATTTGCATAGCCACCCCTTGTTTTTGAACGAACGAACGCAAATAGCGAACGGCTCTGAATGAGGGCCACTAGTCAAAAGTTCTACAAGCCTTTTACTGCCTATTTGTCACGATCCTGACTAATTTTTCCCATATTTTCCTATGTTTGTTCCAGCTAGCTCTGAGGTCTGCTCGTGCTGTGACTGCACATCTATCCCAGATGACGCAGAGGTCCGCCTGCACTGCACATCGCATCCAGCTGACTATGAGGTCTGTCCATGCTGTTCCTACTCTGTGTTCCCAGTGTGCTTACTCAGTATGCTAGCACTCAGGCTGCACACCAAGGACCTGATTCAGACCCGCTCGCAAGATGCGATCGCTCGCTGGCAAAAAGGGGACGGATATTTAGATGAAGCTCTCGCACTGCGTCGCGTAAGGACGCCCACTATGTTTTAGTGAGCTATGGCAAAGTGCGCTTGCAAATGTCTGAAGATGCCCCCTTGCCACTCGCAACACACGTCATCTCCGGGAAATGAAGGATTAATCGAGACAATCGTGAGCCATCGGAGCTACTCGCAGCCCTTGGGGTTGCCTTAGCCTGCCGCAAGCACAGGGATCAGCGCTGGCTGAAATACATCCAGGTGATGTGTACAATGACGCTACTTTGCTAATTATGCACGCCCTTTCAAAGCCGCTTTTGCAGCCAGACACGCCTGCGTTCGCACATCCACTCCCCCGTTTACAAGCACCTACCCCTGTTACCACCCACAAACGGCACTGTCACTCAAAGTATGGACCTGATAGTGGCTTACAAGCTACCAAAATCGGATTGCAACGAATGGCTTGCGCACGCATACTGCGAATTATACGCATGCGCAGATGGGAGAAAATCGCTCAGAGCGAGCAATCGTGCCTTAGCGTGCGGGTCTGAATCAGGTCCCAAGTTCCTTCTAAAACTCAGTATGAGCGCAACCATGTTGGATTCAGACACCTGACTCTCCTCCACCACTTAGAGTGCTGCTGCGCTGCTTCCAGACCAGCTGATTGAAGAATCCAATCCCCGGGGGACCACCCCTATAAATTCCATTTCCTGACTGGCTCCCATTGCCAGTACAACGTCGCTTCTGCTGAAGTTACAGCTCTGTGCAGAGCTCCCAGGTACTCTGTATCTAAACGATTCCAGTTCCATGTCTGGTTATAAAGTCTTCATTCCATTTAGTACTCCAGTTTGGTTTTACCGCAGAGACTTGCTCATCCCTGCCACCATCGGTCACAGCCAATATCTCCAATCATCGGTCCCAGCCAATATCTCCAATCGTCGGTCCCAGCCGATATCTCCAATCATTGGTCCCAGCCGATATCTACAATCATTGGTCCCAGCCAATATCTACATTCATCGGTCTCAAACTGATCCGGTCCTTCAATTCATCAACATCAGTTCCAATCCAATCCTACTTCATCAGTTTCTATCTGATTCTACCATTACAGTTCCAATTCAATTTCCAGTCTATTAAAGTTGTTCCCTACTGTCCTCGCCTTCGGGCTCATCACCTCCAGCAGTTCTACTGCCTCCATTCTTTCCTCTATGCATGTGGTAGTCCTGGCTCAAGCCACCCAGATTTAATCACACCTTCCTAGTCTCCTCTTCAGCCTCCCACTCCTATCAATTACATATTTCTTCATACACAATGCCAAACTGATGAAGTGGTGAATGTTTTTAGTCATCTTTTCTAGTATTTGCCAAAAAAATCTAGACCATACACCTATATAAAAAAGTCCAAAGTGATATTTATGTTTTAATGGATAACAGCAAAGACTTGATAATGTCACCATTAAAAGAATATAGGCTGGGTGGACCCAGGATTGGTTCACTCAGAATGTAGTGAGAGCCATATGCCGAGTTGTCTTTAATTATTTTCCAGTCACTCAATGTAACTGTATGAATAAGTAAATCAGTGCTATATTCATAGTAAATTAATGTACATAGGCAAATCATTGTCTTTACCTTTGGATTCCTTCCCCTTCTCGGCTTGCTTAGGTACCATATAGAATGGATTAAACTTCAACTTTCTTTTCACCTTCTTGCCTAACCATCCATCGATATTCATTCCGTCTCTTGTCTTTTGAGGCCAGCTCTGGTGTATTTCTAATGCAAGAACTAGATCCACAGAGATATCTGCATGCTCATTCGCGATAATAACAGTTACTGCAGGACAAGAGGCTTTTTTCCTTAATAAAGTTACAGGCATATCTGTTTAAAAAAAATTGGTACATTTGTAGAACCTGTTCAGAATACAGTAAAACAAATCAAACAAAATAATTTATCTTTAATAAAAATCTAATGCACATTTGGGACTTTTCATAAAACAAAAATTGAACTGACATATGATTTACGTTGACTGTGTGCCATACTCCGGCTTCCTTCCAAATTCCAAAAATATACTGGTAGGTATAATTGGCTCCCAACAAGAATTAACCCTAGTCAGTGTGTATGTGTGTGAGTATACATGTGGTAGGGAACAGAGTGCAAGCTCCACTGGGGCAGGGACTAATGTGAATAGACAAATATTCTCTGTAAAGCGCTGCGGAATATGTGTGCGTTATATAAATAACTGGTAATAATAATAATAAATACTGCTGCTAATACGATCACTTTACTCTAAACACATCGCAGGCACTGGATCCTTTCGGAGCCCCTGTACCTGCATGTGTATATTACAGCTGAGTGAATGTTATTTTCTTATTGCTGTGAATAGCAAATTATCGGGTCTAAAATCTGTTAATTGATAAATATTCCCTTAAGCAAGAAACACAAAAAAAGTATTGTGTAATATTCAATATGACCACTAGGTGGCAGTAATGAATCTGATATGCAAATATACCAGTGGTCGGGGAACAGGAGTAAATTTAGTGATGGGAAATGTAGTTCATTTTGGTGAACAGTTCATTCTGATGTAGTTCACTGAAAAGAATAGTTTAAATGACCAGTTCATGTAGTTCATTTAGGTCATTGCATCACTGGCTCTGAAACACTGCTGAGAGAAGTGATTGGAAACCTAGAACTAGTCTATTACACAAACAGTAGGGATTTCAACTACTAGCTCATTAGGTGAGTTATAGTCTTGGTCAAATGATCAGCTATGTTTAAAATGTCTGATCTTTTAATATTTAAAAAAAGCATTATATAACAAACTACTAGTAGTAGTGACATGTTTAGCTCTGCAATGCTAATTTAATTATTGTTATAATTTTTATGTCCATAATATACAAGTGAGAGAGACCCAAATTCAGAGTAATGTAACGTGTCACTTTTTTTTTTCTTTTAAAATACAGTAATTAGAAGGAAAACACCTTTGCCCCATTTATTAATCGCACCCATTAATGTCACTTAATGCACACCAGAGTTACTGTAGATTAATAATAGGGCGGGTGGGATTACAGCCTCCACATAAAAATAGGGGGATGGTCTCAATATGGGCAAGTTCTCTACTTGTCCTCTGTAGAATGTTTTATACATCACCGCTATAAAATTGAGATCAGTACAGTAAAGATAGGAAGAAGATGTATCAAATCTTAGAGAGCGATAAAGTAAAGAAGTTATGCAAAGCATAGTCTATAAAATGACAGAAGCTAATAGGTTCCATTTTATCTCTCTTGAAGGTTTGATACATCTCCCCCTATGTCTTGTAGAGTAAACAGAAGTACAGTATATTGCATGCAGCACTCAGCACTGTGTATTAAGCTGATTAGGAGTGTGTCTTGTGAATTAATATACTAGGAGAATGAATCCTGACAATGGGGGTCATTCAGACCTGTTCGCGAGCAAAGGACGCTTGCAAACGGGTCGATGTTGCCCCACTGCGCATGCGCACGATGGGGGGAGCTCAGTCGTGCGCATGTGCGAGACCCAGACTGCGACAGCCAAGCTGTCGCTCCGGGTCTCGCACCAAAGGGGGCGTGCTGTCGATGTTGATTGACAGCACGCCCCTTTTGGTGGGTGTGCCGGGGGCATGCCTGCCAGACGGAGGCGTTCCCATGGGAACGCCTACCGTCTGAAGCCGGCCCCACTGACATCACTAGTGATGTCAGTGGGAGTGATTTTGGCTCTGATAGAGCCAAAATCACTCCAGGACTTGTGGCAGGGAGACCCTACCGCAGGGTCTCCGTTGCAAGTCCGATGGTCGCGATGGTCAAGACCATCGCGACCATCATCATGGCCGCTCGCATATGCTGTGGGTGATAACCCACAGCTATGCGAGCGGCCATGAGGCCGCTCCAAAAACAGGTAGGAGGGCCCTGATTCAGAGCGAGCGCTCTGGTCAGAGCGTCCGGCTCTGAATCAGGCCCAATATACATCAGATCCATACAATGCATATGTCTGCTCACAGCAGCGCCACCTGTGGTCGTTTAGCAGTATTGACTCATGATGACTGTATGTGAGAGAGCTGATGGGGACTGTATCATGTGACTTTTGAACTACTCAATGAGTCATCATGACAATCTATTTAAATCAGCACCATGAGTCACTGACTAGTGAACTAGAATGCCTGAATGAGTCATGACAATCTAGTTCAAAGTCACACACACACAGCCCTTACAAATTGTCTGAGCATAGCAGTGCTACCTGTGGTCATTTAGCAGTACTGACTCATGCCTAATGGAGCTGCAGTGCTCTCTCTGTGACTGTGTCTAACTCCTCCCACTTGTTTTAGCTCCTGATTAACTGATCTGAGCTGTGAACTGAGTGAACTAGTTCATTTTGAAGATCAGTTAATTTTGAACTGATCATTCGTGAACTACCCATCACTAGTAAATTACCCCAAGTGGGGTAAAAATGAAATTCCTGGGGACGGACAGCCAGGCATGCATATGAATCATTCTATAATATAGAATGATTCATATGCATGCCCAGCTGTGCCGCAGGGAGGCTCTAAGCCGGATGCCCGCTGAGATGTTATTACCAACAGATGCCCGGCTCCTTCCCTGAAGCGCCGCGTTAGCCGGAGGATGGAGTTCACTTCTGAACTCCAGCTTCCGGCTCTATCCATGCACACTATGGGAGAGACGTCATGACATCTCTCCCATAGTTCCGAGGAGCAGCCGGGCGGACAGGACTGCGGCGGATGCAGGACTACAGGGGCATTATATGGGGGCACTACTACAGGGGCATTATATGGGGGCACTAATATAGGATTTCCGTCCTTTCAAATCAAGGGGGTAACGTCGGTGTTCTAAATATATTTTGGGGTAAAAGGTAATAAAGTTCCCTGACCCCTGATATTTACAGTATAGCAGAGCAATGAGAAAATATGGTACACGGAAGTTAATAGCACAATTGAAGAAACATAAAAAAAAAAAAAAAAGAGAGGTTAATGAAAAGAAAATTCGAATAATCCAGTTACATGAAGCAGTATAGTCCCATGTTGGGTTAATATACCAGTTACCATATGAAAACAGGTGTCCTGTGGCAGCTCAACTGATGCATTTGTAATAAATTCAATGGGAGGTGCCATGTGACCAGAGCAGTCAGGGTGTAAAGTGTTCAACAGCTTCACCGTGATATGTTTGTTACAGCTAGCACTAAGTGGTGCCTGAGGGAAGGGGTCTTCCAAGTCATAGCAGAGTATCAGAGCCTGTGACAGTGAGCTGCAATGCCTGCAGTCTCTGCTGGAAAGCACAGTTGGTCAGAAGTGACTGCTGACGAAGGCAAAGTTGCAAACCTGGTAGCAAATAAGGGTCTGATTCAGAGCATTGCGCAATGCTGATGTACACATAGTTAAGGGGTTAGGTCTAAAGTGAAGAGGTTTACAGGACGTCTGACGTCACAACACTGACTCACGACAACAGGTGGAGGAGCAAGGTTCAGAACAGGGGGCCAAAAGTGTCCCCTCACAGGCTCGCTTCGCTCTCCATGCTTCGGGCACAGTGGCTCACTTCACTCACCACAAGTTTATATTCCCTCTATCTGCCCATGTGGATAGTAACACTGTGTCGAAGCCGGATAATTGGCTGAGACAGGATCGGTTTAAAATTTGATCTTCGCGATGCCATTTTGCGAATGGTAATGAGACGCCATTTTGCAACTGGCCGCCCAGCTCCAATTTAGTTAAACTCGCCACTATAAGTACATACGGCGATGCTATTATTTAGCGTCGTGCGATTCCCATGCAATGGATAGAAGTTAAAAGTCCTCACCACATAAATACAGTCACCAAAACATATAAACTAATTATCCCTGCAAGACACGCACCATAATGTACACCACAAAACACATAGTCACACAGCGCTAACTAGCGTCTTTTCCCAATTCCCCAATACTTACACACTGCACACTTACATGAAAGGTTCCCTAGTATTAAAGTGTAATATTCAAGGTTTATTCAGTGATTATTAATGTTGTGTAATAAAGGTTATTTGATATCTAAGGTTTATTAAGCAGACCGTGTCTGGTGTTGTACTGATCCACTGTGTCTCCACAGATTTCCGGTACCATCGTTGAGAAGATCGGAACTGATGTCTGCAAACTATGGACTATAGAGAGTTAAACCATTAAAATGTACTCTGTAATGTTAGCAGCTTAGATTTGCATGCAGCGGGAAAAAGGATACAAAGGGCGGTTGAAGGCTGTTTGTGTCCATTTGAAATTGTCCTATAAACGATCCTGTAACGGAAACACCTTTAAGAAGAACCATGCCAAAATTTGTCTATTGTATTGCCAATCCCTGAAAGAGTATATAAGTGCGTTCTGACCCCAGTCTGGAGTCTTCTTGCTGTGCTGTTGACGGAGGTTTCTAATGCCGATGCCGGTATCTGGGCCCAGAGCGCGTGCGTATATAACAACTGTACCTTGGGTCTGTATGATTTATTTGCACTAATTGTCTTTAGATCACAGCGTGTAACCATCTGTTTTTATGTTGAATAATAACTTTTTGTGATTTGGAACCACATTCAAAGACTGAAGGCATTTATTTACTGTACGACTCATTACGCTAAATTGCGACAATTCTAGAAGGTATAGGCAGGATCGCATAGAGGTTTTAAGTAGGTATCAATAGTTGGGGTCTCGTAGTGTGAATCACGCCACCGGTCACTCGGTAACACTCGGTAGCAATCTCTCAGCAAAAGGGTGGAGGCGCCTAACAGGAGAACGCATTGTGCCTTCGAAATCTGTTACCACTTTTGTTGCTGAAAGTGCGCTACCTGTTATTGTGGCTTTAGGAATGCTGATTGAGTATCCAGGGACGAGGGAGGAAAAAGTTTGTTTTCCTTCATCGATAGGTTTTTTTTTGTTGTTGTTGTTGTTTTGTGTGTTAAAAAAAAGGGGAAGTCGCATTATTGTGTATGCGGCTAAGTCGCATTATAGCGTAAAAGTCATAATACGTGTTGTGTAGTAGTCGCATTATTGTGTATGCGACTAGTCGCACAATAGCGTATACGTATTTCCGGTATTGCTGCCACATGTTTTAAACAAAGCCGTTGAGATTGTATTATCAGTGTTGCCAATAGCTGGGTCAACGTGTATTTTTCTGCGCAGGAAAAAAGTGTGTAACAGTGAGCATTTGTTGGTTTAGGGTGTAACACGGTTCCTAAATGTTAAGGGTATCGTAGGACCCTTAAGTACTAGGCGTAAGAAGCAGCCTAGTGACTCGGTAGTAGCTTACCGTTTACTATACACATAGCAGGTTATGGGTTGTTATTTTTGTTAGGGTTCAGCTCTCAGTGTGATTACAGTATTCAGTAAACTGTTAGGCTTATTTGAGCACTGTAATTGAACCGCATAGTTTTGGCTAAACTGTGATTGTGAACTGATGAGAGGGTGGACGAAATCAACTGGAAAACAAAGGGTAAGTATTACCACCTAGCAGTTGAAAAGTAGTCAAAAAGGGATTCTGTGTGGAAGCAGCTTCTTCCATAGGTGCGTGGAAGCATCTAGATAGTCTTCCATAGGGTTTGTGGATACGCCCTGTTTCCAAGACGTCCACAGGTAAGTGAAAGTGTCTTGAGTGTCTTTCACCAGTTTAAATCTTTATTGAAAAACATAGGGGTTTTCCCAGGATGGGAGCCACGCAAACAGTAGAGATGTTAGACAATGATGTGCTGCTGATGGAAGCACCGCTTGGGTCGGCACACCGTATTATGCATACTAAGTACGGTGCTTATGCAATTAGGTACTGTGATGTATGGTTTAAGACGACGATGAGTGTTAGACCATTTCCCAGAATTGGTAGCTTTGATAAGGATGTATTGAACAATGTCCGAGATATCATCAGTATGGTGCGTTCTCGAGTGAAAAAGGTAAAATATAACAAATGTTTAAAATTATGGCGGCATAAAGGGGATGCGTGGCTTAAAGGTGTGCAAGCGATGCAAACTAGCGTCGCGAGCACATTACCGGAAAGTACACCCACAGCGCTAAACTGTGGTGCGTGCGCGCCACGAGATAGCGCGCACGTGCAGCAAGGTATCGTTGTGGAAGGTATTGCCAGTGGTTCACGTGCACCACCGCCACCCTATGTGGATGGGGTGCAGGTACAGTTGTTGAAAAAACCCATAAAAGTGTGACAAGTAATTTGTACCCTCTATTAAGTAATCATAAGGAAAATGTTTATGATGCGGATGGTGAGCCTATTGTTATGTCTGCCATTTCCCATGCTGTACACATGTTAGATGCTCCACCACGACAAGCACAAGTGGTGCCGCCATCTTCATCAGTGATAGTACAGGAAGTGTTAACATCCACTGCACCCGTAAAGGAAGTTGTTAACCCTATACATAGCAGTAATAGACTAAACCCCTAGCCAGGTAATAAGGTCAAAAGTAGCAGTGCGGCCGGTCTGCATCCCATCCGGACAATAACTGTTCCAAAGGGGAATGCGGATGCGAACGATGTAGCGCCCACAAGGGAAGTAGCAGTGCATTGTCCTTGGACAAGAGCGGAGCTAAATTCCATAATGAATGATTTCCCCGATCCCAAAAAGGTATCAGCCAAATGTCAAAGATTTTTTAAAAATTTGGGTAGTTCTCACGAGCCAACTAATAAAGATTGGCGAGTGGTGTTCAGGACTTGTCTTCCACGCAATACCGGCGTGACAAAATTTATCACGGATTGTGTATTTGATGGAGATGTTCCCTTAACAGACAAAGTTAACCAAGGTAACATTTCCCGCATTGTAACTCAATTGGGTGTATATTTTCCAGTGGTAGTTAACTGGAGCAAAATTTTCACCATAAAACAAAGAGAGAGTGAATCTACAGAGGATTATTGTAACCGAGCTCTGCAGGCTATCACCCAGTACACTGGGTTAGAAGATATTAAAGATAGCACTCACCACAGGGGAATGATTGTCACTGTACTTATGGATGGTCTAAAAGAGAACCTAAAGACCAGAGTTCAGACCTCACAGCCTGGCTGGAGGGAAGTCACTGTAGACACCCTTATAGAATCCGCTATTGAACATGATAAGAACATCTCTAAAAAGAGAGAGATCCAGAGCGAGAAACTAATGGCTGTTAGTATTCAAGCTCTAGAATGAATGACTCTAACATCACAGCCAGCAGACACACCTGCACCTGCACAGCTACACGTCCTCACTAATCCTACACCACTGCAAACACAGCCCTACCCCAGTTATCACACACAACCACAACACCCATACTATCCACAACCACCATATCTCCCTCAATATACTTACCCATACCCACCACCTTTCCCTCCCGCTCAAGCCACACAGCAATCCTTTCATCCACCGCACTCATGAAAGTGTTTTAATTGCAACCAACTGGGGCATGTGAGTAGGAAATGTACGGTGAAGAGGGTAGGACCCCCTAACCAGGGAGTACCTGGATATCGCCATAAGGGATATACACAGAGACCAGTAAATGTCTAACAGACACCAGCTCCAATTGTGGCTGTAAATGCTGTATTGGAGAGTGCGAGTCAACGCTAGGGGTCAGGCCATACCTGTAGTCTACAGATAGTCAGGTTAACGGGAAGTACTAGGGAAGAACCGGTAATGATGGTTGATGTAGCTGGTACTAAATATCCTTTTCTTGCAGACACAGGGGCGACCAGGTCAGTGATAAAATCTCCCGTTAATTTACAGGTAACCAACGACACAGTACCAGTAATAGGCGTAATGGGTAAAGTGCAACATTATCCTTTAACAAAATCCACAGAGGTCACTATCGGGCCATTACATACCAGGCATTCTTTTCTCCTGGCAGCAGCGGTTCCTACTAACCTACTGGGAAGGAATTTGTTATGTAAGATGGGATGTGTCATATATTGTACCCCTGATGGTGTATTTTTAGATATCCCAGAGAGAGTTGCGCATGAGGTGAGGGATATGTTGGACACTCCCCAAAGGATAATATATCACTCTACCGGTTTAAGTGAAAATCCATCTCAGGTAGATCAAATGTTATCCTAAATTCCAGATTCGCTTTGGACCAAGGATGGAGAGGACACTGGATTAATGGCAAAAGTCACTGGATTAATGGCAAAAGTAAGTCCCGTAATGGTAAATTTAAAAAGCGGTAGGAAAGCTCCTAAAATTCCCCAGTACACATTAAAACAGGAGGTAGATTTAGGGGTTTATCCCATTATTGAGCGATTGTTACAGCAGGGAATTTTAGTTCGTACAGCTAGTGTAGCTAACAGTCCCATCTTTCCTGTAAAGAAGAGTGGTGGGAGGGGTTATAGGCTGGTACAAGACCTTAGAGGTGTTAATAAGGTGGTAGAGAGCCAATTTCCCATAGTGATAAATCCAGCTGTCATTCTCATGCAGATCCCACCAAATGCAACCCATTTCACTGTCATTGACCTCTGTTCTGCTTTCTTCTCTGTGCCTCTTCATCCTGACTGTCAGTACCTATTCGCCTTTACATACAGGGGTGTACAATACACATGGACACGATTACCCCAAGGTTTCATAGACAGCCCCAGTATCTTTTCCCAGGCCTTACATGACTGTTTACAATCTTTTCAACCTGCCAATGGATCTGTTCTAATACAATTTATGGACGATTTAGTGTTATGTTATGATTTGTTTATGTCATGTTTAAATGATACTAAACTTTTGTTGCTTCATCTCTCGCAAACAGGACACAAGGTTGCTAAGGACAAACTACAGCCATGCCAGTCCAGGGTTAAATATTTGGGACACTGCCTAACTCAGGGGTTATGACATTTCACAAACGACAGAATCCAGGCCACACAGAAAATGACACTGCCGCAGAACCAACAGCAAATTCGTACCTTCTTGGGAATGTGTGGATACTGCAGAATGTGGATCCCAGGTTTTTCTATTTTGGCCTTGCCATTACAGGACTTAGGACCTCATTCAGAGTCGGTTGCGAGCACCGATGCTCTCGTAACTGACTTGATGGTTAGGACTGCGCACGCGCAGCGGCTGCACTGCGCGTGCACAAGGCCCAGAGCGACAGAGAAACTGATGTTGATCGACAGCTGCCCCTGTTTGGTAGGCGGGCCGGGGCGGTGGTTTCCAAAATGGAGGCGTTCCTTCAGAACGCCTACCGTTTTGTGGGCGGCCGCAATGACATCATCAGTGATGTCAGTGGGGAGCTTCCTGCTCCATCAGAGCAGAAAGCTTCCTGGGGCTTACGAGTGCCCAGACCCAACCTTAGGGTCTGGTCTTAAGCCCAGATGGTCACGATCGTGATCACCATCGCGACCATCAACCTGGTCGGTCATTAAGCTGTGGGTGGTAACCCACAGCTTAACGATTGACAAGGAGGCGGCCGTTCAGGATACAAGCGGCCGCCCTGATTCAGTGCGACCGCTTGCAACTAACGACCGCCTCTGAATGAGGTCCTTAGTCTCTTCCTCAAAGCCTGATTGTGTCATACACACAGAGGAATCAGAGCAGGCTTTTCTTAATCTTAAGGATAGTCTGACAAAAGCACCTGCATTGGGAATTCCTGATTATGAAAAACCTTTTGATTTGTATTGTATGAAAGCTGATGGGTGTGCAGCAGGTGTCCTCACACAAAAACATGGTGATGCCAGTAGGCCCATAGCATACTACAGTGCACAATTGGACACTGTGGCAAGATCACTCCCAACGTGTTTAAAAAGTGTGGCAGCAACTGCTCTATTGGTCAGTAAGAGTGAGGATGTGGTACTAGGTCAAGATATGATTGTCTATACTCCCCATGCTGTATCTGCTTTGCTAAACTCTGCCCAAACCAGACATGTCTCCTCAGCTAGGTTCACAAAATGGGAACTAGCTTTAATAGCACCTGCAAACATCACCATCAAAAGGTGCAGTACGTTAAACCCAGCTACATATTTACCATATGTGCAACATGATGCACAAAGGGTGGAGAGAGGTGAGCCGCTGGCAACAGGTGAGTTCTGCAGGTATATTGATGCACATGATTGTATGGAATATCTGAATCAGACCTTTACTGAAAGACCTGACATACGGGATACACCTTTAGAAAATGTAGTTGTGACATTTTACACGGATGGGAGTTGTCATAGACAGAATGACACTGGAGAGTTATGCACAGGTTATGCTGTTGTAAATGATGACGACATCATAGAAGCCGAACCTTTAGGACCACCACACTCGGCCCAAGTGGCGGAACTTGTGGCACTAAAGAGAGCGTGTGAATTAGCAAAAGGTAAATCTGCTAATATCTATACTGAATGTATGCCTTCGGGGTAGTACACGATTTCGGTGCCTTATGGTGTCTGAGAAAATTTACGACAACAGCAGGCACACCAATTGCACATTCCAAACATATAAAAGGACTATTAACAGCAATCCAATTGCCAAAGGCAGTGGCAGTAATTAAGTGTAAACCCCATACATGTGAAGAAGATCCGGTGTCACTGGGCAACAACAGGGCAGACGAAGCTGCAAAATGGGCAGCAGGGTTAAAAATGAATGTACCAACTGAACAAATCATGACTTTCCAAACAATTGATATGCTGAAATTAATTGAGATGCAAAATTTGTGTTCTACTCAGGAAAAGTCAGTCTGGAGGTTCAAGGGATGTGGGCAAGAGTCCTCTGGCCTCTGGAGGGACAGACAAGGTAAGCCAGTGGCTCCCAAGGCATACTACCCCAGCCTGGCAAAGGCAGCGCACGGTCTGGCTCATTTGGGAAAGCAAGGTATGTGCAAATTGGTGAGAGCATACTGGTGCGCACCGGGTTTTTCTTCTCAAGCGGAAAAGAGAGCAATGTCCTGTCTGAACTGCTTGAGGAAAAACATTGAGAAAACAATCCCTATCGAACCATCCCACATTCCCCTGACTGACAGACCTTTCCAGGTAATACAAATTGATTTCATCCAATTACTACCCTGCAGGAATCTCAAGTATGTATTAGTGTGCTCTGATGTGTTTTCCAATTGGAACATACCCAGCTGCCACTAATACTGCTGCGTTCACTGCCAAGAAAATTGTTCAGGAGTTTGTGTGCAGATACGATATCCCTAAAATTATCGAGAGTGATAGGGGTACTTATTTCACAGGTCATGTTTTTCAAAATATGTTGACTTCATACCCCCTACCGACCGCAAGCCAGTGCCAAGGTGGAGAGGATGAACGGTACTATTAAAAACAAACTAAGTAAAATCATGGCAGAGACTGGACTAGGATGGCCAGAAGCATTACCGTTGGTCCTACATAGCATAAGGATCACTCCTAGACCCCCTCTAAATCTGTCCCCCTTTGAAATACTGTTTGGTAGACAACCTCATTTGATTATAAGTCCACAGGAAGATTTGAAAGGTAACAACGAGGTAACTGTAAGGTATCTTATAACAATGAGTAAACAGCTAAAACAGCAACAGCAGAAACTTAAATTGTTGTCCCATGATATGCCTGAAACAAACTGTCATGATGTTGAACCTGGAGAATATGTTATGATCCGAAATTTCTTGCGTTCAGGTTGTTTGACTGATCATTGCGAAGGTCCATATCAGGTGTTGCTGACGAGTACCACATTTTTGAAGGTGGCCGAGAGAGATACCTGGGTCCATTCCACTCACTGCAAGAAGGTCAACCAACGGGGGGGAAAACAAGGCGGAGATGAGGCTGATACGTGGACCTGTTGATCGCGAGCTTGTTCCGGGAGGGTTAAAAGGTTGCAGTGAGATATCTGAGCTAAAGAAATTTGCAGGTACTTGCTGCGGCAATGGACTGGTCTGCTGTGTTAATTTTTATATTCTCTTCCAGAGTTTCCATCATCCTGATTTGTTTGGGGATTTCTGGTTTCTGTGATGGGGGATGATAGAGGAGTTGGGAGCTGATGGTAAAATTGATGGAGTAGAGTCGAAAGGAGGAGTGCTATGCCAATCAGGGGAGTGTTTGACCAATCTTAGTACTGTAATTGATAAGAGATCTGCTATTTTGGATACTCGGGGACAGTGTGAAGGTCTATTGTCTGAGGATTATTGTGTGAGTGAGTCCGTAATTGATGAGAGATGCATCCAATGGTGTCAACCCAAGTATAATCAGTATTGGGGTGGGTATCCTTTAGAGGATTATCACACCATGGTGGGCAAAATTTTGAACCAAACTGACTGTTGGGTGTGCTCTCACGTCCCCCAAGGACAACATAATGTAGGATTAGTGCCCTTTCCGTTAGATATCTCTGAAATTTTAGAATTGCCAAAAGGGAAGAAACTGGATGGAAAATTTCTTAATACCAAACCACCCCATTTTAAGCTCCACCAGTACCAAGCAGATAAAACACTTTTATGTTTAAACATCACCAACTCCAATGAACCAGGGAGTTGGGAGGTGACGGGAATAATCAGACGATGACCTTCTCACAAAGAGCTGACCATGAGCCTATGAATTATGAACTATTATGCCAAATTAGGTCAAGTGGAAGACACTTCCGGTATAAATACACACTAAGTTCCACCAAAGAAATGGTTGGTAGAATACCAGAAGGGTACTGTGCTAAGGTTATACAACCAGAAACATGTATTTGCCAGATTGGAGAACCTAAGATAGGATTATTTGAGAGGGAAATGTGTTTAATGATAACGATGCATACTATTCCTTATGTTCTCCCCGATGATGTATATTTTATATGTGGAAGGAAAGCGTATAAGTGGCTCTCCCCGAGTTCCGAAGGTTTGTGTTATCTGGGAAGAGTAGTCCCAGAGGTTATGACCCTCACACATGATGAAATGCTTGGTATTCATAAATACACACCATCACCATATCTTCACACACAGTACGAACACAGGAGGCAAAAGAAATATGATACCTGGTGATGTGCATAAAGCCACACAGTTAATTAGTGAGACAACTGGCTTTCAAAGTTTTAGTAGCACTGGATCCCAGATATATCCAAGATCTTGCTAAATTGATAGATAATATCACCGAAATGTATGATGACACATTCAGGTATACAGGTACGGAGTTGCAAGTGTACAAGAAAGAATTGGTGCAACACAGACTAGTGTTAAATTATTTAACAGCTGTTACTGGAGGGTATTGTGTAACTTTGGCCACCCAATTTGGAGTAAAGTGTTGCACTTATGTCACAAATGATACCAGCGACCCCAAGGAGGTGATAGACTGGAAGATGGATGAAATTCTGCAGCTAAAATGGGAATTTCAAAAGAACCATAATGCTTCAGTGGCTGAAGTAGAGGAGAAGGTGGAGGAATGGGTTTCATGGTTGAACCCAGGGAAATGGTTCTCAAGTCTAGGAGAATGGGTCCAGGAAATGATTGCAAGTATAGGTAAACTCCTGATCCTCATACTGGTTGTCATCATAGTAATTGGCATATGTGTCAGGTGTGCTACTACTGTGTTGAAGTGTGGAAAATGTAAATATAAGGTAAACCGGAAGAACGAAATTATGATGGTGGTCGATAGTGACAATATGAATACTGAGGTAAATGTAGAACTGCATTACAACCCTGAACTAGGAAATATCATTGTATAATGTATTATATTTAGACATGCATAAAATACATTATTAAAAATGTTATTTTAAAACACCTTAAATAATGTAAGTCCCCACATCTTTCCCATGATCTCCCAGGATCCGCGGTGTGCGTATAAGGGTAGTTTTATGTTCCCTCTTAGAGACACATTATTGATGGATTAAGAACCACCTTATGCCATCCCTTAATATAACATTAAAATAATATGTCATAATGTAAGCCTAAAATAAATTTTTAAATCAGAGTATGATAGCATATTGTTTGCTATCAAATGGTGGACTGTCGAAGCCGGATAATTGGCTGAGACAAGATCAGTTTAAAATTTGATCTGCGTGACACCATTTTGCGAATGGCAATCAGACGCCGTTTTGCAACTGGCCGCCCAGCGCCATTTTAGTGAAACTCTCCACTATAAGTACATACGGCGATGCTATTATTTAGCGTCGTGCGATTTCCACGCAATAGAAAGAAGTTAAAAGTCCTCACCACAGACAGTCGCTAAAACATATAAACTAATTAGTTTAGGTTTTTAATTAGGTAATTAATTAGGTTTCTAATGCTGATGCCGGTATCTGGGCCCAGAGCGCGTGCGTATATAACAACTGTACCTTGGGTCTGTATGATTTATTTGCGCTAATTGTCTTTAGATCACAGCTGTTTTTATGTTGAATAATAACTTTTTGTGCTTTGGAACCACATTCAAAGTCTGAAGGCATTTATTTACAGTGTGACTCATTACGCTAAATTGCGACAATTCTAGAAGGTATAGGCAGGATCGCATAGAGGTTTTAAGTAGGTATCAATAACTGGTAGCTGACCGGCCCTGTAGTAGCAGTCATATGATTGTGATGTCAAAGGTATCTTGGATCTAGCATCAATCATAGTGGAGCTTTTTTTTGCAACGGCACATGCGCAGATGGGTCTGCTGGAAGAGGGTGACAGGGGGGAGGCAACGGGTGAGTCAGATTTTCTGCGCCAAGCGTATGGTGCTAAAACGTTAGGTGAATGATGACATCTGTTGGTGCTTCTGAAGAATACATAACATTTAACACTATATTCACTTATATTATATAACTAGTATTTTAGACCAGACATTTGCAGGGTAGCGAGCATCCAAAATGTATTTAAAACTTTGGATGCACGTCCAACCGGCACCTGGCATCTGCATTGTAAGTCATTGTTCACGTGGCGTGGATGTGCAGATAAAGTAATAGCGGTCAGCAGGCAAATAGCAGTTTGTGTGTGTATCACTTTGGGTCTGTTGTTAAGTGGGCCATTAGGTGGCCATATAGTTTCACCAAGAATTTTTTAAAAATGCTGCCTAGATGTTCCCATATTACTTGTGTCTGTAGAGTGGTGCTAATGACATAATTGACCTTCAGTTGCATAGACTGCACGTGTGTATTCTAGCCAGAGACGCAGAAAGGAGGGGAGGGGTGGGAAGTCCACCACCACTCCACTTCCCCCCTCCCCCTTACCTGTCAGCGGCAGTGTCTCGCCAGCTCGGCACATGCTGCTGTTTGCTGGGCTGCGGTGAGTACAGGGAGGCTGCTGTCGCTGATCAGCAGCAACAGTCTCTCCTCTGGATGTGTGGGAGAGAAAAAGGGGGAAGCGATCGCACTGACCATGCCCCCCCTTCCTCGATCTGCACCTAGCAATCCTCCTAGAGCCAGCCCTGGTCAGTGGCTATGCCTCTTTTAAGAAACCATAAAAAAAAAAAACAGTGTTTGCTGCGTCACATCACCATTGTGCCCCTCAGCACAATGGTGATGTGACACAGCAAAAACTGGTTTTTTTTATGGTTTCTTAAAAGAGGCATAGCCACTGACCAGGGCTGGCTCTAGGGGTGTTCAACCAGTGCGGTCAAACAGGGGCGCCACCCATAGAGGGCGCACCCCTCCCCAACATCCCAATTTCAGCGGGACAGTAATGTCCCGCTGTTCCACCTGTGGGCCGAAGTGGCCCGTGGGTGGTCTAATCAGGAGGTTGGGGATCCCCACCGCCACAGCTGTGCGGTGGTGCCGGACCCCTGGAGTGTGAATGGATGGTGCGCGTATGTCCTGTATTCATATAAAGGAGAGAAGCGAATGATGTGCCGTGGCACATGCTTACCAATGTAACATATTATAGAGTTTTCCCAGGATACCTTTCACTTTCTCCAGCTGCTTCTGCAAAAGCCTGATGAGGGGAATGACCTGACTCAAGCTGGCAGTGTCTGAACTGACTTCACGTGTGGCAAGTTCGAAGGGCTGGAGAACCTTGCACAACACGGAAATCATTCTCCACTGAGCTTGAGTCAGGTGCATACCCCCTCCTTTGCCTATCTCATAGGTGGATGTATAGGCTTGAATGGCCTTTTGCTGCTCCTCCAACCTCTGAAGCATATAGAGGGTTGAGTTCCACCGCGTCACAACCTCTTGCTTCAGGTGATGGCGGGGCAGGTTCAAGAGTGTTTGCTGGCGCTCCAGTCTTTGGCACGCAGTCGCTGAATGGCGAAAGTGGCCAGAAATTTTTCGGGCCACCCAAAGAGTCTCCTGCACGCCCCTGACGCTTTTCAGAAAATTCTGCACCACCAAGTTTAATGTGTGAGCAAAACATGGGACGTGCTGGAATTTGCCCAGATGTAATGCCCGCACAATATTGGTGGCGTTGTCAGATATCACAAATCCCCAGGAGAGTCTAAGTGGGGTAAGCCACTGGGCGATGATTTCCCTCAGTTTCTCTAAGAGGTTGTCGGCGGTGTGCCTCTTACTGAAACCGGTGATACACAGCGTAGCCTGCCTTGGAACAAGCTGGCGTTTCTGAGATGCTGCTACTGGTGATGCTGCTGTTGTTGCTGCGTAAGGTGATACATCTACCCAGTGGGCTGTCACAGTCATATAGTCCTTAGTCTGCCCTGTTCCACTTGTCCACATGTCCGTGGTTAAGTGGACATTGGGTACAATCGCATTTTTCAGCACACTGAGGACACTTTTTCTGACATTTCTGTACAGTCTTGGTATCGCCTGCCTAGTGAAGTGGAATCTAGACGGGATTTGGAACCGGGGACACACTACCTCCATCAATTGTATAAATCCCACTGCACCAATGGCGGATACCGGACGCACGTCTAACACCAACATAGCAGTCAAGGCCTCAGTTATAAGTTTTGCTTCAGGATGACTGCTGTCGTACTTCATCCTCCAAGCTAAGGACTGTTGGAGGGTCAATTGTTTAGTAAAAGTAGTGGTGTTCCTACTTCCTCTCTGGGATGATGAACGACTCCCAGCAGCAGCAACAGCAGCGGCAGCAGGAGGTGTAGCAATGCAGGATCCTCCGGAGGAATCCCCGATAGGAGAGTCAGTCATGCCAGTGACATGGCCTGCAGGACTACTTCCGATCCTGACTAAGGAGGAAATTGACGAGGAGGGAGTTGACGGTGTGGTTTGCAGGCGCTTGGATACAACAGGACAACGGGATTTAGGTGTCCCTGGACTGCTTACGGTCTTAGCCAAAGTTTCTGAACTTGACAGTAACTTATTATGAACGCGCTGCAGGTGCCGTGTAAGGGAGGATGTTCCTTGGTGGTTAACGTCCCTACCCCTACTTATTTCACCTTTACATATGGTACATATGGCAAGACAGTTGTTGTCCGGATTTGGATAGAAATATTGCCAGACCAAAGAGGTGGAATGTTTGGTCTTCTGCCCAGGCATGACCGTGATGGGCTTTTTCATCCCACGGACAACAACTGTCTCCCCCGGAGCCTGATTTAAACAAACCACATCACCATCAGAATCCTCCTCGCCAACTTCCTCCTCAGTGCCAGCTACACCAGTATCCACATCCTGTTGTACTTCAACAGTGACATCTTCAATTTGCATATCAGCAAGTGGACTGTGGGTGCTCCTTTCAGCACTTGCAGGGGGCGTGCAAATGGTGGAAAGAGCCACCTCTTCCCATCCAGTGCTGGGAAGGTCAGGCATCGCAACCGCCACCACACTTGGACTCTCCTTGGGGATTTGTGATATCTTCTTAGAACGCACAGTTCTTCGCTGTGCTTTTGCCAGCTTAACTCGTTTGATTTTTTTAGCGGGAGGAGCGCTTCCATCGTCATGTGAAGCTGAACCACTAGTCATGAACATAGGGAAAGGCCTTAGCCGTTCCTTGCCACTCCGTGTCGTAAATGGCATATTGGCAAGTTTACGTATCTCTTCAGATGATTTAAATGTTTTTTTCAAGGTCATTTTCCTGAACTTTGTCATTTGGGATTGTATGTGCCCTCTACTATGACATTGGGCATCGGCCTTGGCAGACGACGTTGATGGCATGTTATCGTCTATGTCATGACTAGTTGCTTGATCTTTCCCTATTTTATTTTTATCGGAGAAAGTTTGGTCCTCCATTTATGTTATATTGATATGTACGTGCGGCTAAGGCGCACACAAATACAGAAAATAATTTTTTATTTTTGTTGGAGACTAGTGCACTTTGTGGGTTACACCACCCTTTAAGAAATGAGCCAGCCGGCCCTTTACTTATGGGACACAGGCGCACGCTTGGCGCTGCTCCTTTGTTGATGCACGTGCAGCTACAGCCCACACAATTCACAAACACAGAAAATATTTTTTTATTTTGTTTGGAGTGCCCTTTGGGGGTTACAGCACCCTTTAACGGACAAGCCAGCTGGCCCTTTATTTATGGGACACAGGCGCACGCTTGGCACTACTTTGTTGATGCACGTGCGGCTACTGCGCACACAATTCACAAACACAAAAAAATATATATTTTTATTTTGTTTGGAGTGCCCTTTGGGGGTTACAGCACCCTTTAGCGGTCAAGCCAGTCGGCCCTTTACCTATGGGACACAGGCGCACGCTTGGCGCTGCTCCTTTGTTGATGCACGTGCAGCTACAGCCACACAATTCACAAACACAGAAAATATTTTTTTATTTTGTTTGGAGTGCCCTTTGGGGGTTACAGCACCCTTTAACAGACAAGCCAGCCGGCCCTTTATTTATGGGACACAGGCACAAGCTTGGCACTACTTTGTTGATGCACGTGCGGCAACTGCGCACACAATTCACAAACACGGAAAAAATATATATTTTTTTGCACTTGGGGGGAGCATCCCTGATGGACAGAGCACCACCTGGACAACATTACAGCACCCCTTTAGGACTGGGACACTGCACAGGACTTTGGAGTGGACACAGCCCCTATGGACAACAGCAGCACAGCACAGCACAGCACAACACTACACTACACTACACAGCCCAGCCAGCCCTAACTCCCACCCTCCCTCTTCACTGTCCACAGCCGAGTGAGAAAATGGCGCCGACGCGGGTACCTTATATAGGATCCAAAACCCGCGAGACCCGGAAGGTGGGATGATGACATTTTACCTCGATTTCAGATCCGAGTCAGGCGGGAAAAGTCGAGCCTGACTCGGATCGGCCTCGGATCGGGGGGGCTCGGATTTCAGAAATCCGAACCCGCTCACCCCTAATATACACACACAGGACCTTATTCAGAGTCTCTCGCAAGATGCGATTGCTCGCTGGCAAAAAGGGTCCGGATATTGTAATGAAGTGCTCGCACTGCGTCTCGTAAGGACGCCCACTATGTTTTAGCGAGCTACGGCAAAGTGCGCTCGCAAGTGTCTAAAGATGCCCCCTTGCCACTCGCAACAGACGTCATCTCCTGGAAATGAAGGATTGATCAGGACCATCGAGAGCCTTAGCCTGCCGCAAGCACTGCGATCAGTGCTAGCTGAAATACATTCAGGTGACGTGTACCATGACGCTACTTTGTAAGTTATGCACGCCCTTTAAACGGTGTTTTGGTGGCCTGACATGCCTGCGTTCACACAACCACTCCCCCGTTCAGAAGCACCTTACCCTGTTACCACCCACAAACGGCCTTTCCTTTGCTCGCAAGCCGTGCAAGCGACGGATTTTGTGATTGCAAGGACTCGTACGCACATGCGCACAACGAAGTGCACGCATGCGTGGTCTGTTAACATTGGCCGCGTACAAGCGAGCGGCCTTTTGCGAGAGACTCTGAATGAGGTCCGCAGTGTATATAAATATGTGACAAACTGGGGGAGATGAGAGGAAAGGGGGAAGAACAGGGGAATACAGGAGGAAAAGGGGAAGAACAGAGAGACGGGAGGAACGGGGAAGTGAAAGAAAGACGGAATTAAAGGGGCAAGAACAGAGAAAGATGGAAAGATAGGGGGAAGAACAGAGAGAAACATGAGAAGTTGGGGAAAGAAGAAAGGTAGACAGGAGAAGCTGGGGGGAATATAAAGCCCTACACAATAATAGTGACTTGGCGAATAAATGCATTTATAATATATGTTAGAGGTGGTGATAGGGGACGTCTACTGTTGCAAAAGGAATGTAGATGGATACATGGGCTGAATACTGTGTATTCATATGGGCTTAATGAGATAATGTCTTTTTCATGTTTTCTGTAAATTAGCTCATTCTTCCTCCCTGCTCTAATTTATCTGTAAGAGAGTATTGATTACGTTTGCCTCTATTTAATGTTTGGTGTACATTATTGCTGGCTTTCTTGGTTCGTTTATGGACCAATACCAGGTCATTTCCCGTTATTTATGTTCTTCTGTACTCTGCCTTATTGTGTCCAGGTTACTTGTATCTCAACATATCTTCAAGTATTTATTTATATTTTTATTCACACACAGGGTTTGTTTTGACCTGCGCTGTTTATGTGCATTGCTATGGTGATGGGTCCCGCTTCTGACACACGCCCCCCGGCTGGTGCCGCAACACTGGTGCCTGGGCGCAGGTGATGACGTTGTGGATGCCTGACGGAGGGAGCGTGGAGGTGTTGCATGGGTGAGTTGCTATTTATATGTTTATCTTATTGTGTATCAGTGATGATGTCTTGATAAAAGAGGTTAAAGTCCTCTAAAACGTTGACTTACACTTGGAGTGTGGATGATTTATTTCTTCATTTATATCTGGAGTGCCTTTCAGACTTTGCTATTGTTATTTATGCAGTCCCAGGACTGCTGGAAGAGCACCCAGTATCTACCACTACAATAGGAGTGCCGGGCGTAAAATTATAATATAGATATACATATATACACATACATACATACATATACACGCACACACATACACACACACAGCGGGTAAAATAAGTATTGAACACATCAACATTTTTCTCAGTAAATATATTTGTAATAGGACTATTGTAATGACATTTTCACTAAATGTCAGCAACAACCCATGCAAAGAAATTAAACCATGGGATGTCCATAAATTAAGTTATGTGTAATAATGATACAGGGAAAAAGTATTGAACACATGAAGAAAGGGAGGTGCAAAAAGGCATGGAATGCCAAAACACCAGCTTAAATCTATCAGTAATTAGAAAGCAATCCTATCCTGTGTCAGTGCAAATTAATATAAGCTGGTTCAGTCCCAACTGATGACCTATAAAAAGGTGTTTCATTCCAAGGTGACACACAAGAAACATCTCATGATGGATAAAAACAAAGAGCTCTCTCAAGACCTTCGCAACCTTATTGTTACAAAACATACTGATGACATTGGTTGCAGAAGGATTTCTAAACTTCTGAATGTTCCAGTGAGCACTGTTGGGGGTCATAATCCGGAAGTGGAAAGAACATAATTTCACCATAAATCGGCCACGACCAGGTGCTCCTCGCAAGATTTCTGACAGAGGAGTGAAAATAATTATCAGAAGAATTGTCCAAGAACCAAGGACCACTTGTGGAGAGCTTCAGAAAGACCTGGAATTAGCAGGTACAATTGTTTCAAAGTAAACAATAAGTAATGCACTCAATCGCCATGGCCTGTATGCACGCTCACCACGCAAGACTCCATTGCCGAAGAAAAAGAATGTTGAAGCTCATTTAAAGTTTGCTGCACAACATTTGGACAAGCCTGTGAAATACTGGGAGAATACAGTCTGGTCAGATGAGACCAAAATGGATGCCATAATACACACCATGTTTGGAGGAGAAATGGCACTGCACATCACCCCACAAACACCATACCAACATTGAAGTTTGAAGGTGGGAACATCATGGTGTGGGGCTGTTTTTCAGCATACAGTACTGTCATACTTCATATAGTTGAAGGAAGGATGAATTGAAAAATGTAACGAGACATTCTTAATAAAAATCTGCTGCCATCTACCAGGATTCTGAAGATGAAAGGAGGGTGGACATTTCAGCAAGACAATGATCCCAAACACACAGCTAAGGACACTCTCAATTGGTTTCAGAGAAAGAAAATAAAGCTGCTAGAATGGCCCAGTCAATCACCTGACTTGAATCCAATTGAAAATCTATGGAAAGAACTAAAGATCAGAGTTCATAGGAGAGGCCCACAGAACCTTCAAGATTTGAAGACTGTGTGGAAGAATGGGGCAAAATCACACCTGAGCAATGCATGAGACTAGTTCTACATATAGGAGGAGTCTTGAAACTGTCATTACCAACAAAGGCTTTTGTATGAAGTATTAAATAAATCATACTTGCCAGCTCTCCCTCATTGTCAGGGAGACTCCCTGAAATAGCAGCAATCTCCCTGTCTCCCTGAAGAGTCTATCAATCTCCCTCATTTCACTTTACCCCCATTATGACACTGTTATATAAAAGAAAAAAGAGATATATACATTCAAATGGGATCATTAGTATAATTTCCCTGCATTGGTTATAAGGCACAATGATCCCTATGGCTACATACATTTTCTGAGAAGTTTCAGTGTGTTTTCATCAACAAGTAGATCTTACTAACTGCTTTGGGGCTCATTTACATGTGGATGTAAATCAATTTTATGATACGTCTCTCAGATGTAGCAGTACACGCCCACTTTACCGCTGGGCTCATAGGTGCTGCTTTCACAATCTCCCTGAAACGCTTTTTCAAAAGTAGGCAAGTATGAAATCTCAGTAAGCGTGTTCAATACTTTTTCCCTGTGTCATTTCACATTATTACACATAACTTAATTCATGGACATCTATGGTTTGATCTCTCTGCATATATGGATTGCATGGGTTGTTGCTAACAATTTCATTACAGTATTTGCTTAGAAAAATGTTTTCAATACTTCTTTTACAAGCTGTATGTATGTATGTATATATATTTTTTTTTATGCCGGCAGTACTACTTGTGTGCAATATACTTAGTCAGTAACACAGATGCCTTCCCCGCTGGGCTCCCCCATAGTCGCAATACACACTCTAGTTGGGCAGCACTCCATGCAGGAAGAGTAAACAGCACACCGGTTCTCTATCTATCCTAATACACAGAGTCTATGGCCCTGATTCAGAGCCGGATGCTCTGACCAGAGCACTCGCTCTGAATCAGGGCCTACCTCCATTAATATGGAGCGTCCTCCTGGACGCTCGTATAGCTGTGGGTCACCACCCACAGCATATACGAGCGTGCAAAATGATGGTCGCGATGGTCTTGACCATCGCGACCATCGAAACTGCGAGCAAAAGCCTGCGGTTGGGTTTTTCAACCACAAGGCCAGGAGTGATTTTGGCTCTATCAGAGCCAAAATCACTCCCACTGACATCACTAGTGATGTCAGTGGGGCCGGCTTCAGACGGTAGGCGTTCCCTTGGGAACGCCTCCGTCTGGCAGGCACGCCCCCGGCACGCCCACCAAAGGGGGCGTGCTGTCAGTCACCATCGACAGCACGCCCCCTTTGATGAGACACTCCGAGCGAAGGAAAGTCCTTCGCTCGTCGGGTCTCGCGCATGCACACGACGGAGCTCCCTCCGTCGTGCGCATGCGCAGTGGGGACCATCGACCCACTTGCGATCAGACAGCCGCTCGCGAGTGGGTCTGAATGAGGGCCTATATACACAGTGTATATGCGAGTGTTATTTAGCACTCTATAAAAAAAAATTTGCAGTAAAACGAAAGGCCCCCATACATCAGAGATTGATTGTGTATAAAAATCTTTCCCTTTTTCAATCGATTGCAGTTGCAGAATTGCCACAATCGATTGAAAAAGGGAAAGATTTTTATACACAATCGATTGCAAATTGCACGATTGCTGCAATCAATTGCTGATGTATGGGGGCCTTTACATAGATTGCTGCCTGTGATGGGTCATGTTGCTGCAGGTGATTTCATACACAGCAGATCAGAGTGGATGTCTCCTGCAGTTCCCACATCACATGGAAGATAGAGATGGGGGCTGGCTATAGACAGAATACACACAAGCAGACAGATTGCATGCATCACGAGGGCCAAACTGGGTGGAGGTGAGGAGCGGGAAGTGCAACCCTGCTGCCATGGAGACTGGTGCCCTCCAGACAGGAAGCAAATCATTTTCATGCCTGCCACTAATTGCCAGAACAGCCATAGGTAGCACTGGACATATTTCCTTAACAAAACAAAAAAGACAAAGTAAAAACGCCTTTATCTGCCACATGTTGGAACCAGTCCACCAGCATAAGCAGATTATGGTCCCCTCCCTCCCGAGTCCGCCACTCTCCCTGCGCTGTCAGATCTCAGAAGCAGATAGTGTGGCCACATAAGGTAAGGGGAAGGCGCCCTGACCGACACCAGAAAAGCATGAGGCCAGGACAGTGGAGCATGGATGGCGCCTCTACAGCTAGGTACCTTTCTGCAATACATCCCCCGCTTACCACTTTGTACCGGCCCCGCACTGCGCCCCCAATGGGGTGGCGCCCCCGTTCAGCCACACTGGTTGAATGTCCTTTGAGCCGACCCTGCTTCACTCTGTGTACTGCTATATACAACCATTACACTGCCCTCACAACATGGTACCGTGAACAACTCTATTGAGCATGCACAGGTCTCCGGTAACATGGCATCATCGCCTTGGTATCGGTGACACCTCTACTTGGCATATCTTTGGGAAAATTACCACTGCACCATTTTCCCGTTGATTTGCACTGCTACTGCAGCACAGACGCAAGACCCAGGGGCTCGTGTTCATGGCACACCCTGCACCCACTATAGATATGCTAATGCACACACACCATATGCATGAGGATAATGTGTGCACAGCACATTCCATGAAAAGGCAACAGCAAGACAACTGCACATATGTGAAGTAAAATTCAGGTCTGACGGCTGTAATTTAGGTGTTTTTTTAGTTTAAGCAGGGGTGTATTTATAATGGGTGCACATGGGCCCTTGGGTCGGGGGGGGCACACACTGCACCCATATGTTTTAATACTTACTCCTCTGAAGTCCCACGGCGGGCTGTAGCGCTGGATAAAAAACCTGAAATATAGCCGCCACCGCCATTTTTCCGGTGTTATGTGCATGCGCACTAGGGAAATTGCTAAGCAAATGGCGGCCGCGCCATTTTCCCGGTGACCTGCGCATGCACAGTAGACTCTGGGCACACTCTAGTGCCCAGAGTTTACTGCTGCGGTGACGCGGCCGGCCGCCAGGGAGGGAGGAGGGGGCCCGGGACGGAGAATGCACATGGGTCCCCTCCTCTTTTAAGACGCCTCTGAGTTTAAGATACATAACATCTCATCTGGTTGGAACCCCAGGGTAGGGTAGAAAATGAGACAGGAGGGCACTTTTGTGTTAATAAATGATAGCCAGCACTGAAAGGTTGTTGGAGTCTCTAAAATTGCTGTAATTAATCAATTGCACTGCAATAAGGAAACACATAGCCGTTCCTTATGTCAGTCTATCCCTGTAATCCTCTCCATAATAGCTTCTTTTAGATATGTAACTTCAGTACCATGAGCCAAATTTACTTTATTTGCACCCTACTACCCTCAAGGCGAATACTTGTCAGCCTTCCACTGATGTAACATTATTGTTCATATATCTGATAGTCATTAAACAATCTGTATTGTATGGTACAAGTACAATAGGTACTTTTAAGAATATACACATTTCATAAACAAACAAACAAAAACTGTTGGGACTTACCTGAGATTACATCTTTAATAAGTTTTCTAAATTGAGAAATTACTTTTTGGGATAAAATGTTTCCATCATCATCTGTGTATTGTTCCATAAAATCTACTGGACTCCGTTTACATGTCAGTGTGTAGAAAGCACCAGTCTTGTCAAACTCAGTCAAGGCAACCCTTTGAGGGATTGGTATTCTCAGCATGATATCAAATTCATTTGGCTTTGAAATCTAAAGTAAGGATAGGAGAACTATTTAGCCTTCTCATAACTGCTCAGTTTTTTATATTTATACACAGCATAGGCAAATGCAGGGGGGGTTTCAGTCTGCCTGGAAACCCCTCAGCCCACACCTTGACCACAATAGAAATAGTAATATAATAGAATTTGACAAGTGCTGCATGTTATTCTCAGTATCACAAATGAAATAATTAGCACTACCTTTTAACATGTATCAGCTAGTAATAAATAACCTGTGCACCAACTAGGAGATCTGGAAAACATTCACTGTTAGGGACGTGCTGCTATAGAGCCCAATATGTACATATATGTCCAGGGCAGTGCTAGGTTATTCTGCTGCTCCCAGACTCCCGGACTTTCTCTAATACTCTGGGATGGTGCGAACATTTAAAATAAAACCATTCAGTTCAGGCAGGATGGCCATACTGCCACATTTAATGGTTTATTGTGATCACTGGTCCTGTATATGCTGGAATTATGACACACAATACACTTTGCATGACGCATATTAAAGCTGGTTAGGTGGTAAGTATACCCTCTTCTTGGACTGGCTACACTCACTCTAAAATCAAGCATTTGGAAATCCCCCTCTAGAAATCCTGTGTTTGCCACTGCACAGTAAATATGAGCATACTTGCAGACTTTTCCAGAATGAACTGCTTCGCTGCTGAGGGTTTTTTCACCTGTGTGCTGAGGTACAACTAGGCCTATCATTTTATAAACTACTAGACCATATTAATTGAGGGACCACTTTTTTTTTTTTTTAGCACAGATGGTGTAATGGTTAGCCTTACTGCCTCACAGCACTGAGGTCTTGTGTTTGATCCCCAGCACGACCCTAACTGTGTGGTGTTTGTAGGTTTTCCCTGTACCTGCGCGGGTGACCACCGGGTGGTCCTTATTTCTCCCACACTCCAAAAATATACTGGTATGTTAAAAAAAAAAAAAAAAAAAGTGTTTGTGTACTAATTCAGTCATTGCCTGGTGATCACCAGAAAATAGCTACTAAGGGGTGTCAAAGTCAAATAATTGGTTATGATCGTTGTACAATTATTGTCTGACAATCTAATAGTCTATGGTCTGATGATGTGTTTCCGCGACGCTACTTTGCATTGTGCAATCCGATGCGCTAAACTGCGTATTGACAACACACACTGATGAACATAACCCAAACACATATAAATGTATATATATTTATATACACGGATGCTCATATGCGTATGCACATACTTACACGTGGACGCTCATTTGTATATAGTCACATGCATACCGACACATCTTTGCCATTTCAACACACAGACGCACATATGCGGACGCATATGTGCAAGATGGTTCCCATTCACAATAGTTACTAACCAGAGTTATTAAAGGTATTTTAAAAAAAATAATGATATAATATGTACTTAAAAGGAGATCTAAAGTTTAGAGCATAGTGGACATGTCATGTTTGGTATACTAAATCCCTGTTTATTTGCAGACTCCCATTCCTATCGGTAAAGGAGTTGCATCTTGCATCTGCTAGTTATCAATGATAGGGAGTTATTGCATTGAATGTTAGTATCTATATGCAGTGTTGTAACCCGTATTAACCAGTTGTTCGGTGGGAAACTACACAAAGAGACCGTTGGAGAACTGAGACATGCACCTGATGACACCGTATGAATCAACCAATGACCAGATAATCCAGAAGCAAGAACCATTGGAAACCTGTAAACTAGTACTCTAACGTAGAACTCTGTAAGGTATATAAACTGCGTCCCGATTCCACTGTTCAGACATCCTCTTTGATGATCACAGACTTTTGGATTGATGTATACTGGGACCAGTGCGCATGTGTATGTATTGGCTTGTACTATTATTGATTGCTTTTTACTCTAATTGTTAAATCTTTCACTGTGTTACTTTTTCATTACATAATAACTTTTTGTGCTTTGGAACCACACGATTGGACTGGAAAGCAATTCATTCTTAAGCGACTTGCAGCGCTAAATAGCGACTAGCGACTATTAGGAATCAATAGATGGGGGCTTGGCCTTGAGGTCACGCTACCGGAAATTACTCAAAGTGATGACTGGATTTCGACTCCTCAACAAAGGGTGGACTCGTCACATACGGGTAAGAATGCAATGTGTTTTAAACCTGTTTTGTGACATCGAATATCCATTCTTTGGGTGATCTAAGAAGCGCTGATTAGAATCCAGGGACAAGAGAGAAAAGTCTATTTCTGTTATTGTCACTTTTGCACTGCAATAGGCGATTTGCAAATAGCGGCTGCGTCTTCCCTGTATTGATGCCACATGTTTAAACAATTGTTGTAATAGATAGTCTTGTATCACTTGTTAAAATCCTCTGAATTGGTATTGCCACTAGGGAAAGCATTTTTATTAGGGGTGAGCGGGTTCGGATTTCTGAAATCCGAACCGCCCCGAGCCCCCCCGATCAGAGTCCGATCCGAGTCAGGCTCGACTTTTCCCGCCTGACTCGGATCTGAAATCGAGGCAAAACGTCATCATCCCGCCTTCCGAGTCTCGCGGGTTTTGGATCCTATATAAGGTACCCGCGTTGGCGCCATTTTCTCACTCGGCTGTGGACAGTGAAGAGGGAGGGTGGGAGTTAGGGCTGGCTGGGCTGTGTAGTGTAGTGTAGTGTAGTGCTGCTGTTGTCCACTACTTCAAAGTCCATAGGGGCTGGCTGTGTTGTGCTGTGCTGCTGTTGTTAATAGGGGCTGTGTCCACTACTTCAAAGTCCATAGGGACTGGCTGGACTGTGTTGTGCAGTCAGTTCTCCATAGGGGCTGTGTCCACTCCAAAGTCCTGTGCAGTGTCCCAGTCCTAAAGGGGTGCTGTAGTGTTGTCCAGGGGGTGCTCTGTCCATCAGGGGTGCTCCCCCCAAGTGCTAAAAAAATAATATATTTTCTGTGTTTGTGAATTGTGTGCGCAGTAGCCGCACGTGCATCAACAAAGTAGTGCCAAGCGTGCGCCTGTGTCATAAGTAAAGGGCCGGCTGGCTTGACCGTTAAAGGGTGCTGTAACCCCCAAAGTACACTCCAGTCCAAACCAAAAAAAAATATATTTTCTGTGTTTGTGAATTGTGTGCGCAGTAGCCGCACGTGCATCAACAAAGGAGCAGCGCCAAGCGTGCGCCTGTGTCCCATAAGTAAAGAGCCGGCTGGCTCATTTCTTAAAGGCTGGTGTAACCCACAAAGTGCACTACTCTCCAGCAAAAATAAAGAAATATTTTCTGTGTTTAGCCGCACGTATATATCAAATCGATATAACATAAATGGAGGACCAAACTTTCTCCGATAAAAATAAAATAGAGAAAGATCAAGAACCACTTCCTCCTAGTGCTGAAGCTGCTGCCACTAGTCATGACATAGACGATAACATGCCATCAACGTCGTCTGCCAAGGCCGATGCCCAATGTCATAATAGAGGGCACATACAATCCCAAATGACAAAGTTCAGGAAAATTACCTTGAAAAAAACATTTAAATCAGCTGAAGAGAAATGTAAACTTGCCAATATGCCATTTACGACACGGAGTGGCAAGGAACGGCTAAGGTCGATCCCTAGTATGTTCATGACTAGTGGTTCAGCTTCACATGACGATGGAAGCCCTCCTCCCACTAAAAAAATCAAAAGAGTTAAGCTGGCAAAAGCACAGCGAAGAACTGTGCTTTCTAAGAAGATATCACAGATCCCCAAAAAAAGTCCAAGTGTGGTGGTGGTTGCGATGCCTGACCTTCCCAGCACTGGACGGGAAGAGGTGGCTCTTTCCACCATTTGCACGCCCCCTGCAAGTGCTGAAAGGAGCACCCACAGTCCACTTGCTGATATGCAAATTGAAGATGTCACTGTTGAAGTACAACAGGATGAGGATACTGGTGTAGCTGGCGCTGAGGAGGAAGTTGGCGAGGAGGATTCTGATGGTGATGTGGTTTGTTTAAATCAGGCTCCGGGGGAGACAGTTGTTGTCCGTGGGATGAAAAAGCCCATCATGGTCATGCCTGGGCAGAAGACCAAACATTCCACCTCTTTGGTCTGGCAATATTTCTATCCAAATCCGGACAACAACTGTCTTGCCATATGTACCTTATGTAAAGGTGGAATAAGTAGGGGTAGGGACGTTAACCACCTAGGAGCATCCTCCCTTATACGGCACCTGCAGCGCGTTCATAATAAGTTACTGTCAAGTTCAGAAACTTTGGCTAAGACCGTAAGCAGTCCAGGGACACCTAAATCCCGTTGTCCTGTTGTATCCAAGCGCCTGCAAACCACACCGTCAACTCCCTCCTCGTCAATTTCCTCCTTAGTCAGGATCGGAAGTAGTCCTGCAGGCCATGTCACTGGCATGACTGACTCTCCTATCCCGGATTCCTCCGGAGGATCCTGCATTGCTACGCCTCCTGCTGCCGCTGCTGCTGTTGCTGCTGCTGGGAGTCGTTCATCATCCCAGAGAGGAAGTAGGAACACCACTACTTTTACTAAACAATTGACCCTCCAACAGTCCTTAGTGAGGAGGATGAAGTACGACAGCAGTCATCCTGAAGCAAAACGTATAACTGAGGCCTTGACTGCTATGTTGGTGTTAGACGTGCGTCCGGTATCCGCCATTAGTGCAGTGGGATTTAGACAATTGCTGGAGGTAGTGTGTCCCCGGTTCCAAATCCCGTCTAGATTCCACTTCACTAGGCAGGCGATACCGAGACTGTACAGAAACGTCAGAAAAAGTGTCCTCAGTGTCCTGAAAAATGCCATTGTACCCAATGTCCACTTAACCACGGACATGTGGACAAGTGGAACAGGGCAGACTAAGGACTATATGACTGTGACAGCCCACTGGGTAGATGTATCACCTTACGCAGCAACAGCAGCAGCATCACCAGTCGCAGCATCTCAGAAACGCCAGCTCGTTCCAAGGCAGGCTACGCCCAGTGGCTTACCCCACTTAGACTCTCCTGGAGATTTGTGATATCTGACAACGCCACCAATATTGTGCGGGCATTACATCTGGGCAAATTCCAGCACGTCCCATGTTTTGCTCACACAATAAACTTGGTGGTGCAGAATTTTCTGAAAAGCGACAGGGGCGTGCAGGAGACGCTTTGGGTGGCCCGAAAAATTTCAGGCCACTTTCGCCATTCAGCGACTGTGTGCCGAAGACTGGAGTGCCAGCAAACACTCTTGAACCTACCCCGCCATCACCTGAAGCAAGAGGTTGTGACGCGGTGGAACTCAACCCTCTATATGCTTCAGAGGATGGAGGAGCAGCAAAAGGCCATTCAAGCCTATACATCCACCTATGACATAGGCAAAGGAGGGGGTATGCACCTGACTCAAGCGCAGTGGAGAATGATTTCCGTGTTGTGCAAGGTTCTCCAGCCCTTCGAACTTGCCACACATGAAGTCAGTTCAGACACTGCCAGCTTGAGTCAGGTCATTCCCCTCATCAGGCTTTTGCAGAAGCAGCTGGAGAAAGTGAAGGAGGAGCTAAGATGGAGCGATTCCGCTCGGCATGTGGGACTTGTGGATGAAGCCCTTTATTCGCTTTGCCAGGATTCCAGGGTGGTCAATCTGTTGAAATCAGACCACTACATTTTGGCCACCGTGCTCGATCCTAGGTTTAAAGCTTATGTGGTGTCTCTCTTTCCGGCCGACACAAGCCTGCAGAGGTGCAAAGACCTGCTGGTGAACACACTGTCAGCTGAAGCGGAACGTGACACGTCAACAGCTCCTTCTTCATTTTCTCCCGCAACTGGGGCTGCCAGGAAAAAACTTAGGTATCCTAAGCAACCCGCTGGCGGTGATGCAGGGCAGGCAGGACCAAGTTTGGACATCTGGTCCGGACTGAAGGACCTGGCAACAATTTCTGACATGTCTACTGTCACTGCATATGATACTGTCACCATTGACAGAATGGTGGAGGATTACATCGGTGACAGCATCCAAGTAGGCATGTCAGACAGTCCATACCTGTACTGGCAGGAAAAAGAGGCAATTTGGAGGCCCCTGTACAAACTGGCTCTATTTTACCTGAGTTGCCCCCCCTCCAGTGTGTACTCCGAAAGAGTGTTTAGTGCAGCCGGGAACGTTGTCAGCGAAAGGCGTAGGAGGTTGCTTCCACAGAATGTGGAGAAGATGATGTTCATCAAAATGAATTATCAGCTCTTCCAGGGAGACCAGCCTCCAGAACGTACAGAGGGACCTGTGGTGGTGGATTCAAGTGGGGACGAGTTAATACTTTGTGAGGATGAGGATGTACACACTGAAGAGGGTGAGGAATCGGTGGATGAGGAGGATGAGGATGACATCTTGCCTCCGTAGAGCCAGTTTGTGCAGGGACAGATTAATTGCCAGCTTGTTTTGTGGGGGCCCAAACGAACCAATCATTTCAGCCACAGTTGTGTGGCAGACCCTGGCGCTGAAATGATTGGTTTGTTAAAGTGTGCATGTCCTGTTTATACAACATAAGGGTGGGTGGGAGGGCCCAAGGACAATTCCATCTTGCACCTCTTTTTTTTCTTTGCACTATGTACAGTTTGGGGCCTAGTTTTTCAAACTGCCATCCTGTCTGCCACTGCAGTATCACGCCTAGATGGGTCACGTGTTTGTGCCGCCCACTCGTGTCGCTTAGCATAGTCATCCAGCTACCTCGGTGCAACCTTTTGGACATAAAAACACTATTGTGAGGTGTGAGGTGTTCAGAATAGACTGGAAATGAGTGGAAATTAAGGTTATTGAGGTTAATAATAGCATAGGGGCAGAAAAACCTACAAATTCTGTGATTTTAGCTGTTTTTATGCTTTTTTTCAAAAAAATACAGATCCAAAACACAAAACCCAGAACCCAAAACACGGAAGGGTGGTTTTGGCAAAACCAATCCAGATCCAAAACACGAAGAAAGATCCAGATCCAAAACCAAAACACGAAAAGTGGCCGGTGCACACCCCTAATTTTTATGGCCAGAAAACAAAAAAGTATATGAATGTGAACGTATGCTTGTAATGTGAAAAAGAGAAAAAGAAGGCTTTTTCTTCACTGTCGGAGAGAGAGACAGGAGAGACCCGGTAGGTGTCTGACGAGGCACAACTACTACCGAGTAGGTATACACAGCAGGTATACTGAACGAGAACGAAGGCATTTCTTGGCTGAACCTCCAATAGTAATCGCAAAGTCCATTGATAAAAGGTAGCATCTCTGGGCAATGCGATCGGACCACATGGTAGTGTAAACTGTGATTGTGACTTGGGGGTCGTGGGAGGAAATCCCTGGAAAGGGTAAGTGTTATTGGAATACTTAAATTCTACCAGTGGAGAGTAACTCAAAGTAGGAAGCTTGATAGCTTGGTAAGTTGAAGTTGTACAGAAAGCAGAACAATTGCATAGGCTATTTTCTGTTCCCTCGTTGTGCACGCTAACGGAAAAATGCTTAGCGGTCGGCGGTGCACAACGGGTTGAAGTGAGTGGACGCATCTTATTTAATTAGTCCAATGACGAAATCCCTAGAGGAAGAAGCAAAAGCGTTGTCACAAATGGGTGCTAAGCAATCGCCAGGGATGGTCAAGGGAGAGCTGCTAATGAATGGGCCGATTGGATCGGAATGGTATATAATGAATGAGAATTATGGCGCATATGCTACTGTGTACTGTGACATATGGGTTAAAATGATCACAGGATGTGTGAAACCCTTTCCTAAAGTTGGCAGTTTCGATTTGGAGGTACTGAGTAATGTTAGCGATAACATATGTTTAGTCAAATCTCTAAAGAAAAGAGTAAAGTATAATGATTGTTTAAAGTTATGGCAGCACGAGGGGAACATGTGGCACAGTGGTGTATGTGCGTCACAAAGCAGCGTACTCACACCACTGGCGGCGTGCACAAGCCACAAAACAGCGTGTACACGCTGCAAAATAGCGCACACATGTGGCATAGTAGCACGCCGCTAACATCGTACTCATGCTGCAAAGCAACACGCCGCCTGGTAGCAAACCCACACTGCAAGGTAGCGTTACTGTGCATAAAGGAGACAGCGCAAGTACACCTCGGTCGCCATATGCGACCGCAGGTGAAAGTACAGCCGATACCAAAAATAATAAAAAAATCGTAATAAGTAACTTGTATCCTGATTTAAGTCCCCTCCAGGAAAATGTTTTGGCAGAAGATGATGAACCTACTGTAATTTCAGCCATTACACATGCTGTTAATATATTAGATGTTCCACAGAGAGGAAAGGCAGCAATCCAACCAGCAGGGCCAGCAGCTGAAATTGGTAAGACTAGTGGAGACCGTACTAGGAGGGGTAATCCTGAACAAAGTGATGTGGTAGGTGCACATCCTGTCCGTACAATTGCAGTTCCCAATGGCAAACCGGAAAAAGATGGCATAGTTCCCATAAGGAATGTAGATATGCACTGTCCATGGACGAGAGCAGAATTACATTCAATAATGTCAGATTTTCCAGACCCTAGGGGTAATGGGATGCGGTCAGGAAGCCAACGGTCGAAATGCCGGCCGCCGGCCTCCGACTGTCAAATCCCGGCAGGGTACTAATGACAGGCGTCGAAACCTACGCCAGGAGCACAACGCAAAGCATACCGAACGAAGGTAATCCGGGAGCCGGGTGCGGACAGCCGCGTGGGGAGGGGTGGGTTAGGTTTCAGGGTTCCCGAGGGGACTTAGGGCTAGATACCCCCTCGGGAAGGTTAGGCTAGGGAAAGATGGGGTTAAGGTTAGGCACATCCTCGGGGGGGAGTTAGGGTTAGGCACCCCCATCCCGGGAGGCTTAGGCACTTAGCAGGGGGTTAGGGTTAAGCACAAGGAGGGGATGTTAGGGTTAGGCACCCCTAAGGGAGGGTAAGGGGGGGTAGGTTTAGCGATACTTGCCTAAATCCGCTGTCAGGATCTTAACCCTTGCCGGGCTTCCAGCGTCGGGATTTGAACTGCCGGACATGTGGCCGGCGGTAATACATACTGATTCCAGGATAACATTGCCTGGTGATCACCAGGCAATAAGTAATAATGGGCCCCAACATTGAGATCACCAGACATTAACTTTTTATGTGGGAAAACCATTTGAAAGAGGGGACTCCTCCCTTTCAAATGAGGGTGTCCACATCTTTCTAGGTAATGGGGTTTTCATTCATTTCTGTTTTTTATACATAAGCAGGGGCGCCGAAAGGGGGAGGCGGGTACTATTTACCCGGGCCCGCTAGTAGAGCCCGGACAGGGTCCAGCGTCCCCCCCTCTCTCCTTCACTCACAGCAGCACAGCACTGCAGTAGAAGCTAAGCAGCCACAGCAGTCTCCTATGCCGGTGAGAGGGGGGGGGGGATGCGATCACACTGACCTCGCCCCCCCCTGCTTTTTTATTCTTCTCAGCCCAAGGTGGCGTGGCCAGGACTCTCGTGATTGGGTCACGCCCCCTTTCACCTGGGCCCAGCCCTGCTCTCTACATCCTTGTACATAAGTCACTTCCCAATCTGGCCCAGCGACTGCCAGGAGCCCCCAGTGGTCATCAGGATGGGTGGCGGTCAGGTACATTTTTCGTTTTGCCAATCGCTGTGGAGAACAAGTGGTGCTCGTCCTCCACAGTATTGTTGTGTACCCTGCGATGAGCCCAATTCTTCCAATTCTCCCTCTGTAGTGAAGGGGTTAAGAGACAGAGGGCCTGATTCAGAGCCGCTCATAAGCAGCCACTCGTTCGCTCTGAGCAATGTTCGCACAACTGCGCATGCGTATGGGTCGTAATGCGCGTGCGCAAACCAGTCATTGCGGTCGGAAATCGTGCACTCGTAAAACAGCGAGGGGCTGCTAATTTGATTGACAGAATGTACCGTTTGTGGGTGGTAACAGGGGAAGGTGCTTGAAAACGGGGGAGTGGAGATCCGAATGCAGGCGTGCCTAACGGTCAAAAGGGCGTTTAATGGGAATGCATAATTAGTAAGGGAGCGTCATCGACCACGTCACTTGGTTGTCTTTTAGCCTGAACTGCTCGCAGTGATAGCGGGAAGAAAATCCTACCACAACCTCTGTGAGCAGTTCAGATGCCTTTCGATGTTCCCAATTAATCTAATAAATACCGGAGATGACGTGTGATGCGAACGGAAAAAGGGCGTCTTTACAAAATAGCGAGCGCATTTTTCGGACGCTCGCTCAGACATAGAGGTGTCAACACACCGCAAAGAGTGAGAGCTCAATTTAAATATCCGACCCCTTTTTTAGAACGAGCGTCCGCAAATAGTGTCCGACTTTGAATCAGGCCCAGAGAACGTTGAAACCACACAAGCTATAGATGTGAAGTAATATCTACCGGTCACCCACTTATATAAACAAGAACATATTTGTATTTAGTTAGTTATTGTGGGGTGGTGCAGTCCTACTGGTCAAGCAAATGTTCCTCACATTAAAAAAAAAAAAAAAAAAAAAGAGAAGAAAAAAGTAACCAGTTCCTGTCAGAAGTACATCAACTATATAACATATAAAATATTAAATTAAAACAAATCTTTAATTACACTACTCAGCAAAATGTAAAAAAAATCTCTGCATCTGGCATGTGAATATGTGTTTTCACCTAATTTACGGATACACACAAAAAACAAAAGTGGTAATAGCTATATCTGGAAAAAAGTAAGAGACCTGAAAATTTAAATTAATCTTTATAGAATTTAAATATTCTCGTCATATTTATAAAATATTAATAAAACTACAGAAACGCTTAAAAACTGCAGAAACTGAACTTCAGAAACTCTTAACAATACAAAGTAGCTGTAATGTAATTGTTAATTAAAGATAAAATGTAAAGTCACTTTGCTTTAGGGAAATAGGATGATGACGCTTTCTGTTTGTACAGTGACTCATACCACTTTCAGACAGAAAATGGCAAAAAAACCACGGATTTTTCCCACCTTTTGCGTACCGGGTTGTTTTGCCATTCTGTCTGTACCCCCCTTCAGACAGAAGAGCAAATTACCGGGTCAAAAAATTCAACCCGGTAATTTGCTGATTTACACGTGTATTTCTTCTGTCTGAAAGGGTCAACCCTGGACTAAATTCCCGTGCCTCCGACCCTGGTAAATTCCTGGGTCGAAGTCCCGGGAATTTAGACCCGGGATGACCCTTTCAGACATAAAAAGGTCCCGTGTAAATCAAAAAATTACTGGGTTGAAATGTTTAACCCGGTAATTTGGATTTCTGTCTGAAAGGGGTATCACTGGTCTCTCTAAAAAGGAACCAGCAGTAGTCCCCCATCATTGCAGGGTCCCAGCGTCCTTGGTAGCAATGCTCCATTGTCAGAATGTCTTGGTGAAAACGTTCCCTCTGTTCATCACTTACAGTACCCAGGTTGTCATGGACATGTCTAGATGGGAATGTAAAAATTTAATTTTAAGTGACATTCTACAACCTACATTCTTGTAGTTGTCTAATAGTTCATTCACGATAGACATGTAGTTGGCCTCTTTTCTGTTCCCTAAGAATCCACACAGAGCAGCCTTGGAGGACCAAGCAGCCGACTCAATTTCCACCAATTTAGCATTAAATATTTAATCCATAAGCAGTTTCCTTATTTGGTGGCCAACAAATATGCCTACTTTTAGCTTTCCTTCACTTAACTTCGGAAACTTTTCCTTCAGATAACTGGCATTCTGGCCTTCTTTATTCAGAGCTTTCACAAACGTCTTCATTAGGCCCAACTTAATGTAAAGCGAAGGTAAAATGATTTTATGCGGCTCAGCCAATAGAGTTTACTTGATGTTTTCTCTCCAGCAGCATACTGTAGGTTTCTCTCACTTTAATGTAGGGGTGAGCGGGTTCGGATTTCTGAAATCCGAACCCCCCCGAGCCCCCCTGATCCGAGGCAGATCCGAGTCAGGCTCGACTTTTCCCGCCTGACGGATCTGAAATCGAGGCAAAACGTCATCATCCCGCCTTCCGAGTCTCACGGGTTTTGGAACCTATATAAGGTACCCGCGTTGGCGCCATTTTCTCACTCGGCTGTGGACAGTGAAGAGGGAGGGTGGGAGTTAGGGCTGGCTGGGCTGTGTAGTGTAGTGTAGTGCAGAGTAGTGTTGTGCTGTGCTGTGCTGCTGTTGTCCACTACTTCAAAGTCCATAGGGGCTGGCTGTGTTGTGCTGTGCTGCTGTTGTTAATAGGGGCTGTCTCCACTACTTCAAAGTCCATAGGGGCTGGCTGGACTGTGTTGTGCAGTCAGTTGTCCATAGGGGCTGTGTCCACTCCAAAGTCCTGTGCAGTGTCCCAGTCCTAAAGGGGTGCTGTAGTGTTGTCCAGGGGGTGCTCCGTCCATCAGTGGTGCTCCCCCCAAGTGCTAAAAAAATAATATTTTTTGTGTTTGTGAATTGTGTGCGCAGTAGCCGCACGTGCATCAACCAAGTAGTGCCAAGCGTGCGCCTGTGTCATAAGTAAAGGGCCAGTTGGCTTGACCGTTAAAGGGTGCTGTAACCCCCAAAGTACACTCCAAACCAAAAAAATATATATTTTCTGTGTTTGTGAATTGTGTGCGCAGTAGCCGCACGTGCATCAACAAAGTAGTGCCAAGCGTGCGCCTGTGTCATAAGTAAAGGGCCGGCTGGCTTGACCGTTAAAGGGTGCTGTAACCCCCAAAGTACACTCCAGTCCAAACCAAAAAAATATATTTTTTCTGTGTTTGTGAATTGTGTGCGCAGTAGCCGCACGTGTATCAACAAAGTAGTGCCAAGCGTGCGCCTGTGTCATAAGTAAAGGGCCGGCTGGCTCATTTCTTAAAGGCTGGTGTAACCCACAAAGTGCACTACTCTCAAGCAAAAATAAAAAAATATTTTCTGTGTTTAGCCGCACGTATATATCAAAATAACATAAATGGAGGACCAAACTTTCTCCGATAAAAATAAAATAGAGAAAGATCAAGAACCACTTCCTCCTAGTGCTGAAGCTGCTGCCACTAGTCATGACATAGACGATAACATGCCATCAACGTCGTCTGCCAAGGCCGATGCCCAATGTCATAGTAGAGGGCACATACAATCCCAAATGACAAAGTTCAGGAAAATTACCTTGAAAAAAACATTTAAATCAGCTGAAGAGAAACGTAAACTTGCCAATATGCCATTTACGACACGGAGTGGCAAGGAACGGCTAAGGTCGATCCCTAGTATGTTCATGACTAGTGGTTCAGCTTCACATGACGATGGAAGCCCTCCTCCCACTAAAAAAATCAAAAGAGTTAAGCTGGCAAAAGCACAGCGAAGAACTGTGCTTTCTAAGAAGATATCACAAATCCCCAAGGAGAGTCCAAGTGTGGTGGTGGTTGCGATGCCTGACCTTCCCAGCACTGGACGGGAAGAGGTGGCTCTTTCCACCATTTGCACGCCCCCTGCAAGTGCTGAAAGGAGCACCCACAGTCCACTTGCTGATATGCAAATTGAAGATGTCACTGTTGAAGTACAACAGGATGAGGATACTGGTGTAGCTGGCGCTGAGGAGGAAGTTGGCGAGGAGGATTCTGATGGTGATGTGGTTTGTTTAAATCAGGCTCCGGGGGAGACAGTTGTTGTCCGTGGGATGAAAAAGCCCATCATGGTCATGCCTGGGCAGAAGACCAAACATTCCACCTCTTTGGTCTGGCAATATTTCTATCCAAATCCGGACAACAACTGTCTTGCCATATGTACCTTATGTAAAGGTGGAATAAGTAGGGGTAGGGACGTTAACCACCTAGGAACATCCTCCCTTATACGGCACCTGCAGCGCGTTCATAATAAGTTACTGTCAAGTTCAGAAACTTTGGCTAAGACCGTAAGCAGTCCAGGGACACCTAAATCCCGTTGTCCTGTTGTATCCAAGCGCCTGCAAACCACACCGTCAACTCCCTCCTCGTCAATTTCCTCCTTAGTCAGGATCGGAAGTAGTCCTGCAGGCCATGTCACTGGCATGACTGACTCTCCTATCCCGGATTCCTCCGGAGGATCCTGCATTGCTACGCCTCCTGCTGCCGCTGCTGCTGTTGCTGCTGCTGGGAGTCGTTCATCATCCCAGAGAGGAAGTAGGAACACCACTACTTTTACTAAACAATTGACCCTCCAACAGTCCTTAGTGAGGAGGATGAAGTACGACAGCAGTCATCCTGAAGCAAAACGTATAACTGAGGCCTTGACTGCTATGTTGGTGTTAGACGTGCGTCCGGTATCCGCCATTAGTGCAGTGGGATTTAGACAATTGCTGGAGGTAGTGTGTCCCCGGTTCCAAATCCCGTCTAGATTCCACTTCACTAGGCAGGCGATACCGAGACTGTACAGAAACGTCAGAAAAAGTGTCCTCAGTGTCCTGAAAAATGCCATTGTACCCAATGTCCACTTAACCACGGACATGTGGACAAGTGGAACAGGGCAGACTAAGGACTATATGACTGTGACAGCCCACTGGGTAGATGTATCACCTTACGCAGCAACAGCAGCAGCATCACCAGTCGCAGCATCTCAGAAACGCCAGCTCGTTCCAAGGCAGGCTACGCCCAGTGGCTTACCCCACTTAGACTCTCCTGGAGATTTGTGATATCTGACAACGCCACCAATATTGTGCGGGCATTACATCTGGGCAAATTCCAGCACGTCCCATGTTTTGCTCACACAATAAACTTGGTGGTGCAGAATTTTCTGAAAAGCGACAGGGGCGTGCAGGAGACGCTTTGGGTGGCCCGAAAAATTTCAGGCCACTTTCGCCATTCAGCGACTGTGTGCCGAAGACTGGAGTGCCAGCAAACACTCTTGAACCTACCCCGCCATCACCTGAAGCAAGAGGTTGTGACGCGGTGGAACTCAACCCTCTATATGCTTCAGAGGATGGAGGAGCAGCAAAAGGCCATTCAAGCCTATACATCCACCTATGACATAGGCAAAGGAGGGGGTATGCACCTGACTCAAGCGCAGTGGAGAATGATTTCCGTGTTGTGCAAGGTTCTCCAGCCCTTCGAACTTGCCACACATGAAGTCAGTTCAGACACTGCCAGCTTGAGTCAGGTCATTCCCCTCATCAGGCTTTTGCAGAAGCAGCTGGAGAAAGTGAAGGAGGAGCTAAGATGGAGCGATTCCGCTCGGCATGTGGGACTTGTGGATGAAGCCCTTTATTCGCTTTGCCAGGATTCCAGGGTGGTCAATCTGTTGAAATCAGACCACTACATTTTGGCCACCGTGCTCGATCCTAGGTTTAAAGCTTATGTGGTGTCTCTCTTTCCGGCCGACACAAGCCTGCAGAGGTGCAAAGACCTGCTGGTGAACACACTGTCAGCTGAAGCGGAACGTGACACGTCAACAGCTCCTTCTTCATTTTCTCCCGCAACTGGGGCTGCCAGGAAAAAACTTAGGTATCCTAAGCAACCCGCTGGCGGTGATGCAGGGCAGGCAGGACCAAGTTTGGACATCTGGTCCGGACTGAAGGACCTGGCAACAATTTCTGACATGTCTACTGTCACTGCATATGATACTGTCACCATTGACAGAATGGTGGAGGATTACATCGGTGACAGCATCCAAGTAGGCATGTCAGACAGTCCATACCTGTACTGGCAGGAAAAAGAGGCAATTTGGAGGCCCCTGTACAAACTGGCTCTATTTTACCTGAGTTGCCCCCCCTCCAGTGTGTACTCCGAAAGAGTGTTTAGTGCAGCCGGGAACGTTGTCAGCGAAAGGCGTAGGAGGTTGCTTCCACAGAATGTGGAGAAGATGATGTTCATCAAAATGAATTATCAGCTCTTCCAGGGAGACCAGCCTCCAGAACGTACAGAGGGACCTGTGGTGGTGGATTCAAGTGGGGACGAGTTAATACTTTGTGAGGATGAGGATGTACACACTGAAGAGGGTGAGGAATCGGTGGATGAGGAGGATGAGGATGACATCTTGCCTCCGTAGAGCCAGTTTGTGCAGGGACAGATTAATTGCCAGCTTGTTTTGTGGGGGCCCAAACGAACCAATCATTTCAGCCACAGTTGTGTGGCAGACCCTGGCGCTGAAATGATTGGTTTGTTAAAGTGTGCATGTCCTGTTTATACAACATAAGGGTGGGTGGGAGGGCCCAAGGACAATTCCATCTTGCACCTCTTTTTTTTCTTTGCACTATGTACAGTTTGGGGCCTAGTTTTTCAAACTGCCATCCTGTCTGCCACTGCAGTATCACGCCTAGATGGGTCACGTGTTTGTGCCGCCCACTCGTGTCGCTTAGCATAGTCATCCAGCTACCTCGGTGCAACCTTTTGGACATAAAAACACTATTGTGAGGTGTGAGGTGTTCAGAATAGACTGGAAATGAGTGGAAATTAAGGTTATTGAGGTTAATAATAGCATAGGGGCAGAAAAACCTACAAATTCTGTGATTTTAGCTGTTTTTATGCTTTTTTTCAAAAAAATACAGATCCAAAACACAAAACCCAGAACCCAAAACACGGAAGGGTGGTTTTGGCAAAACCAATCCAGATCCAAAACACGAAGAAAGATCCAGATCCAAAACCAAAACACGAAAAGTGGCCGGTGCACACCCCTAATTTTTATGGCCAGAAAACAAAAAAGTATATGAATGTGAACGTATGCTTGTAATGTGAAAAAGAGAAAAAGAAGGCTTTTTCTTCACTGTCGGAGAGAGAGACAGGAGAGACCCGGTAGGTGTCTGACGAGGCACAACTACTACCGAGTAGGTATACACAGCAGGTATACTGAACGAGAACGAAGGCATTTCTTGGCTGAACCTCCAATAGTAATCGCAAAGTCCATTGATAAAAGGTAGCATCTCTGGGCAATGCGATCGGACCACATGGTAGTGTAAACTGTGATTGTGACTTGGGGGTCGTGGGAGGAAATCCCTGGAAAGGGTAAGTGTTATTGGAATACTTAAATTCTACCAGTGGAGAGTAACTCAAAGTAGGAAGCTTGATAGCTTGGTAAGTTGAAGTTGTACAGAAAGCAGAACAATTGCATAGGCTATTTTCTGTTCCCTCGTTGTGCACGCTAACGGAAAAATGCTTAGCGGTCGGCGGTGCACAACGGGTTGAAGTGAGTGGACGCATCTTATTTAATTAGTCCAATGACGAAATCCCTAGAGGAAGAAGCAAAAGCGTTGTCACAAATGGGTGCTAAGCAATCGCCAGGGATGGTCAAGGGAGAGCTGCTAATGAATGGGCCGATTGGATCGGAATGGTATATAATGAATGAGAATTATGGCGCATATGCTACTGTGTACTGTGACATATGGGTTAAAATGATCACAGGATGTGTGAAACCCTTTCCTAAAGTTGGCAGTTTCGATTTGGAGGTACTGAGTAATGTTAGCGATAACATATGTTTAGTCAAATCTCTAAAGAAAAGAGTAAAGTATAATGATTGTTTAAAGTTATGGCAGCACGAGGGGAACATGTGGCACAGTGGTGTATGTGCGTCACAAAGCAGCGTACTCACACCACTGGCGGCGTGCACAAGCCACAAAACAGCGTGTACACGCTGCAAAATAGCGCACACATGTGGCATAGTAGCACGCCGCTAACAGCGTACTCATGCTGCAAAGCAACACGCCGCCTGGTAGCAAACCCACACTGCAAGGTAGCGTTACTGTACATAAAGGAGACAGCGCAAGTACACCTCGGTCGCCATATGCGACCGCAGGTGAAAGTACAGCCGATACCAAAAATAATAAAAAAATCGTAATAAGTAACTTGTATCCTGATTTAAGTCCCCTCCAGGAAAATGTTTTGGCAGAAGATGATGAACCTACTGTAATTTCAGCCATTACACATGCTGTTAATATATTAGATGTTCCACAGAGAGGAAAGGCAGCAATCCAACCAGCAGGGCCAGCAGCTGAAATTGGTAAGACTAGTGGAGACCGTACTAGGAGGGGTAATCCTGAACAAAGTGATGTGGTAGGTGCACATCCTGTCCGTACAATTGCAGTTCCCAATGGCAAACCGGAAAAAGATGGCATAGTTCCCATAAGGAATGTAGATATGCACTGTCCATGGACGAGAGCAGAATTACATTCAATAATGTCAGATTTTCCAGACCCTAGGGGTAATGGGATGCGGTCAGGAAGCCAACGGTCGAAATGCCGGCCGCCGGCCTCCGACTGTCAAATCCCGGCAGGGTACTAATGACAGGCGTCGAAACCTACGCCAGGAGCACAACGCAAAGCATACCGAACGAAGGTAATCCGGGAGCCGGGTGCGGACAGCCGCGTGGGGAGGGGTGGGTTAGGTTTCAGGGTTCCCGAGGGGACTTAGGGCTAGATACCCCCTCGGGAAGGTTAGGCTAGGGAAAGATGGGGTTAAGGTTAGGCACATCCTCGGGGGGGAGTTAGGGTTAGGCACCCCCATCCCGGGAGGCTTAGGCACTTAGCAGGGGGTTAGGGTTAAGCACAAGGAGGGGATGTTAGGGTTAGGCACCCCTAAGGGAGGGTAAGGGGGGGTAGGTTTAGCGATACTTGCCTAAATCCGCTGTCAGGATCTTAACCCTTGCCGGGCTTCCAGCGTCGGGATTTGAACTGCCGGACATGTGGCCGGCGGTAATACATACTGATTCCAGGATAACATTGCCTGGTGATCACCAGGCAATAAGTAATAATGGGCCCCAACATTGAGATCACCAGACATTAACTTTTTATGTGGGAAAACCATTTGAAAGAGGGGACTCCTCCCTTTCAAATGAGGGTGTCCACATCTTTCTAGGTAATGGGGTTTTCATTCATTTCTGTTTTTTATACATAAGCAGGGGCGCCGAAAGGGGGAGGCGGGTACTATTTACCCGGGCCCGCTAGTAGAGCCCGGACAGGGTCCAGCGTCCCCCCCTCTCTCCTTCACTCACAGCAGCACAGCACTGCAGTAGAAGCTAAGCAGCCACAGCAGTCTCCTATGCCGGTGAGAGGGGGGGGGGGGATGCGATCACACTGACCTCGCCCCCCCCTGCTTTTTTATTCTTCTCAGCCCAAGGTGGCGTGGCCAGGACTCTCGTGATTGGGTCACGCCCCCTTTCACCTGGGCCCAGCCCTGCTCTCTACATCCTTGTACATAAGTCACTTCCCAATCTGGCCCAGCGACTGCCAGGAGCCCCCAGTGGTCATCAGGATGGGTGGCGGTCAGGTACATTTTTCGTTTTGCCAATCGCTGTGGAGAACAAGTGGTGCTCGTCCTCCACAGTATTGTTGTGTACCCTGCGATGAGCCCAATTCTTCCAATTCTCCCTCTGTAGTGAAGGGGTTAAGAGACAGAGGGCCTGATTCAGAGCCGCTCATAAGCAGCCACTCGTTCGCTCTGAGCAATGTTCGCACAACTGCGCATGCGTATGGGTCGTAATGCGCGTGCGCAAACCAGTCATTGCGGTCGGAAATCGTGCACTCGTAAAACAGCGAGGGGCTGCTAATTTGATTGACAGAATGTACCGTTTGTGGGTGGTAACAGGGGAAGGTGCTTGAAAACGGGGGAGTGGAGATCCGAATGCAGGCGTGCCTAACGGTCAAAAGGGCGTTTAATGGGAATGCATAATTAGTAAGGGAGCGTCTTTTAGCCTGAACTGCTCGCAGTGATAGCGGGAAGAAAATCCTACCACAACCTCTGTGAGCAGTTCAGATGCCTTTCGATGTTCCCAATTAATCTAATAAATACCGGAGATGACGTGTGATGCGAACGGAAAAAGGGCGTCTTTACAAAATAGCGAGCGCATTTTTCGGACGCTCGCTCAGACATAGAGGTGTCAACACACCGCAAAGAGTGAGAGCTCAATTTAAATATCCGACCCCTTTTTTAGAACGAGCGTCCGCAAATAGTGTCCGACTTTGAATCAGGCCCAGAGAACGTTGAAACCACACAAGCTATAGATGTGAAGTAATATCTACCGGTCACCCACTTATATAAACAAGAACATATTTGTATTTAGTTAGTTATTGTGGGGTGGTGCAGTCCTACTGGTCAAGCAAATGTTCCTCACATTAAAAAAAAAAAAAAAAAAAAGAGAAGAAAAAAGTAACCAGTTCCTGTCAGAAGTACATCAACTATATAACATATAAAATATTAAATTAAAACAAATCTTTAATTACACTACTCAGCAAAATGTAAAAAAAATCTCTGCATCTGGCATGTGAATATGTGTTTTCACCTAATTTACGGATACACACAAAAAACAAAAGTGGTAATAGCTATATCTGGAAAAAAGTAAGAGACCTGAAAATTTAAATTAATCTTTATAGAATTTAAATATTCTCGTCATATTTATAAAATATTAATAAAACTACAGAAACGCTTAAAAACTGCAGAAACTGAACTTCAGAAACTCTTAACAATACAAAGTAGCTGTAATGTAATTGTTAATTAAAGATAAAATGTAAAGTCACTTTGCTTTAGGGAAATAGGATGATGACGCTTTCTGTTTGTACAGTGACTCATACCACTTTCAGACAGAAAATGGCAAAAAAAACACGGATTTTTCCCACCTTTTGCGTACCGGGTTGTTTTGCCATTCTGTCTGTACCCCCCTTCAGACAGAAGAGCAAATTACCGGGTCAAAAAATTCAACCCGGTAATTTGCTGATTTACACGTGTATTTCTTCTGTCTGAAAGGGTCAACCCTGGACTAAATTCCCGTGCCTCCGACCCTGGTAAATTCCTGGGTCGAAGTCCCGGGAATTTAGACCCGGGATGACCCTTTCAGACATAAAAAGGTCCCGTGTAAATCAAAAAATTACTGGGTTGAAATGTTTAACCCGGTAATTTGGATTTCTGTCTGAAAGGGGTATCACTGGTCTCTCTAAAAAGGAACCAGCAGTAGTCCCCCATCATTGCAGGGTCCCAGCGTCCTTGGTAGCAATGCTCCATTGTCAGAATGTCTTGGTGAAAACGTTCCCTCTGTTCATCACTTACAGTACCCAGGTTGTCATGGACATGTCTAGATGGGAATGTAAAAATTTAATTTTAAGTGACATTCTACAACCTACATTCTTGTAGTTGTCTAATAGTTCATTCACGATAGACATGTAGTTGGCCTCTTTTCTGTTCCCTAAGAATCCACACAGAGCAGCCTTGGAGGACCAAGCAGCCGACTCAATTTCCACCAATTTAGCATTAAATATTTAATCCATAAGCAGTTTCCTTATTTGGTGGCCAACAAATATGCCTACTTTTAGCTTTCCTTCACTTAACTTCGGAAACTTTTCCTTCAGATAACTGGCATTCTGGCCTTCTTTATTCAGAGCTTTCACAAACGTCTTCATTAGGCCCAACTTAATGTAAAGCGAAGGTAAAATGATTTTATGCGGCTCAGCCAATAGAGTTTACTTGATGTTTTCTCTCCAGCAGCATACTGTAGGTTTCTCTCACTTTAATGTAGGGGTGAGCGGGTTCGGATTTCTGAAATCCGAACCCCCCCGAGCCCCCCTGATCCGAGGCAGATCCGAGTCAGGCTCGACTTTTCCCGCCTGACGGATCTGAAATCGAGGCAAAACGTCATCATCCCGCCTTCCGAGTCTCACGGGTTTTGGAACCTATATAAAGGTACCCGCGTTGGCGCCATTTTCTCACTCGGCTGTGGACAGTGAAGAGGGAGGGTGGGAGTTAGGGCTGGCTGGGCTGTGTAGTGTAGTGTAGTGCAGAGTAGTGTTGTGCTGTGCTGTGCTGCTGTTGTCCACTACTTCAAAGTCCATAGGGGCTGGCTGTGTTGTGCTGTGCTGCTGTTGTTAATAGGGGCTGTCTCCACTACTTCAAAGTCCATAGGGGCTGGCTGGACTGTGTTGTGCAGTCAGTTGTCCATAGGGGCTGTGTCCACTCCAAAGTCCTGTGCAGTGTCCCAGTCCTAAAGGGGTGCTGTAGTGTTGTCCAGGGGGTGCTCCGTCCATCAGTGGTGCTCCCCCCAAGTGCTAAAAAAATAATATTTTTTGTGTTTGTGAATTGTGTGCGCAGTAGCCGCACGTGCATCAACCAAGTAGTGCCAAGCGTGCGCCTGTGTCATAAGTAAAGGGCCAGTTGGCTTGACCGTTAAAGGGTGCTGTAACCCCCAAAGTACACTCCAAACCAAAAAAATATATATTTTCTGTGTTTGTGAATTGTGTGCGCAGTAGCCGCACGTGCATCAACAAAGTAGTGCCAAGCGTGCGCCTGTGTCATAAGTAAAGGGCCGGCTGGCTCATTTCTTAAAGGCTGGTGTAACCCACAAAGTGCACTACTCTCAAGCAAAAATAAAAAAATATTTTCTGTGTTTAGCCGCACGTATATATCAAAATAACATAAATGGAGGACCAAACTTTCTCCGATAAAAATAAAATAGAGAAAGATCAAGAACCACTTCCTCCTAGTGCTGAAGCTGCTGCCACTAGTCATGACATAGACGATAACATGCCATCAACGTCGTCTGCCAAGGCCGATGCCCAATGTCATAGTAGAGGGCACATACAATCCCAAATGACAAAGTTCAGGAAAATTACCTTGAAAAAAACATTTAAATCAGCTGAAGAGAAACGTAAACTTGCCAATATGCCATTTACGACACGGAGTGGCAAGGAACGGCTAAGGTCGATCCCTAGTATGTTCATGACTAGTGGTTCAGCTTCACATGACGATGGAAGCCCTCCTCCCACTAAAAAAATCAAAAGAGTTAAGCTGGCAAAAGCACAGCGAAGAACTGTGCTTTCTAAGAAGATATCACAAATCCCCAAGGAGAGTCCAAGTGTGGTGGTGGTTGCGATGCCTGACCTTCCCAGCACTGGACGGGAAGAGGTGGCTCTTTCCACCATTTGCACGCCCCCTGCAAGTGCTGAAAGGAGCACCCACAGTCCACTTGCTGATATGCAAATTGAAGATGTCACTGTTGAAGTACAACAGGATGAGGATACTGGTGTAGCTGGCGCTGAGGAGGAAGTTGGCGAGGAGGATTCTGATGGTGATGTGGTTTGTTTAAATCAGGCTCCGGGGGAGACAGTTGTTGTCCGTGGGATGAAAAAGCCCATCATGGTCATGCCTGGGCAGAAGACCAAACATTCCACCTCTTTGGTCTGGCAATATTTCTATCCAAATCCGGACAACAACTGTCTTGCCATATGTACCTTATGTAAAGGTGGAATAAGTAGGGGTAGGGACGTTAACCACCTAGGAACATCCTCCCTTATACGGCACCTGCAGCGCGTTCATAATAAGTTACTGTCAAGTTCAGAAACTTTGGCTAAGACCGTAAGCAGTCCAGGGACACCTAAATCCCGTTGTCCTGTTGTATCCAAGTGCCTGCAAACCACACCGTCAACTCCCTCCTCGTCAATTTCCTCCTTAGTCAGGATCGGAAGTAGTCCTGCAGGCCATGTCACTGGAATGACTGACTCTCCTATCCCGGATTCCTCCGGAGGATCCTGCATTGCTACGCCTCCTGCTGCCGCTGCTGCTGTTGCTGCTGCTGGGAGTCGTTCATCATCCCAGAGAGGAAGTAGGAACACCACTACTTTTACTAAACAATTGACCCTCCAACAGTCCTTAGCGAGGAGGATGAAGTACGACAGCAGTCATCCTGAAGCAAAACGTATAACTGAGGCCTTGACTGCTATGTTGGTGTTAGAAGTGCATCCGGTATCCGCCATTAGTGCAGTGGGATTTAGACAATTGATGGAGGTAGTGTGTCCCCGGTTCCAAATCCCGTCTAGGTTCCACTTCACTAGGCAGGCGATACCGAGACTGTACAGAAACGTCAGAAAAAGTGTCCTCAGTGTCCTGAAAAATGCCGTTGTACCCAATGTCCACTTAACCACGGACATGTGGACAAGTGGAACAGGGCAGACTAAGGACTATATGACTGTGACAGCCCACTGGGAAGATGTATCACCTTACGCAGCAACAGCAGCAGCGTCACCAGTCGCAGCATCTCAGAAACGCCAGCTCGTTCCAAGGCAGGCTACGCTGTGTATCACCGGTTTCAGTAAGAGGCACACCGCCGACAACCTCTTAGAGAAACTGAGGGAAATCATCGCACAGTGGCTTACCCCACTTAGACTCTCCTGGAGATTTGTGATATCTGACAACGCCACCAGTATTGTGCGGGCATTACATCTGGGCAAATTCCAGCACGTCCCATGTTTTGCTCACACAATAAACTTGGTGGTGCAGAATTTTCTGAAAAGCGACAGGGGCGTGCAGGAGACGCTTTGGGTGGCCCGAAAAATTTCAGGCCACTTTCGCCATTCAGCGACTGTGTGCCGAAGACTGGAGTGCCAGCAAACACTCTTGAACCTGCCCCCGCCATCACCTGAAGCAAGAGGTTGTGACGCGGTGGAACTCAACCCTCTATATGCTTCAGAGGATGGAGGAGCAGCAAAAGGCCATTCAAGCCTATACATCCACCTATGACATAGGCAAAGGAGGGGGTATGCACCTGACTCAAGCGCAGTGGAGAATGATTTCCGTGTTGTGCAAGGTTCTCCAGCCCTTCGAACTTGCCACACGTGAAGTCAGTTCAGACACTGCCAGCTTGAGTCAGGTCATTCCCCTCATCAGGCTTTTGCAGAAGCAGCTGGAGAAAGTGAAGGAGGAGCTAAGACGGAGCGATTCCGCTCGGCATGTGGGACTTGTGGATGAAGCCCTTCATTCGCTTTGCCAGGATTCCAGGGTGGTCAATCTGTTGAAATCAGACCACTACATTTTGGCCACCGTGCTCGATCCTAGGTTTAAAGCCTATGTGGTGTCTCTCTTTCTGGCCGACACAAGCCTGCAGAGGTGCAAAGACCTGCTGGTGAACACACTGTCAGCTGAAGCGGAACGTGACACGTCAACAGCTCCTTCTTCATTTTCTCCCGCAACTGGGGCTGCCAGGAAAAAACTTAGGTATCCTAAGCAACCCGCTGGCGGTGATGCAGGGCAGGCAGGACCAAGTTTGGACATCTGGTCCGGACTGAAGGACCTGGCAACAATTTCTGACATGTCTACTGTCACTGCATATGATACTGTCACCATTGACAGAATGGTGGAGGATTACATCGGTGACAGCATCCAAGTAGGCATGTCAGACAGTCCATACCTGTACTGGCAGGAAAAAGAGGCAATTTGGAGGCCCCTGTACAAACTGGCTCTATTTTACCTGAGTTGCCCCCCCTCCAGTGTGTACTCCGAAAGAGTGTTTAGTGCAGCCGGGAACCTTGTCAGCGAAAGGCGTAGGAGGTTGTTTCCACAGAATGTGGAGAAGATGATGTTCATCAAAATAAATTATCAGCTCTTCCAGGGAGACCAGCCTCCAGAAGGTACAGAGGGACCTGTGGTGGTGGATTCAAGTGGGGACGAGTTAATACTTTGTGAGGATGAGGATGTACACACTGAAGAGGATGAGGAATCGGTGGATGAGGAGGATGAGGATGACATCTTGCCTCCGTAGAGCCAGTTTGTGCAGGGACAGATTAATTGCCAGCTTGTTTTGTGGGGGCCCAAACGAACCAATCATTTCAGCCACAGTTGTGTGGCAGACCCTGGCGCTGAAATGATTGGTTTGTTAAAGTGTGCATGTCCTGTTTATACAACATAAGGGTGGGTGGGAGGGCCCAAGGACAATTCCATCTTGCACCTCTTTTTTTTCTTTGCATTATGTACAGTTTGGGGCCTAGTTTTTCAAACTGCCATCCTGTCTGCCACTGCAGTATCACGCCTAGATGGGTCACGTGTTTGTGCCGCCCACTCGTGTCGCTTAGCATAGTCATCCAGCTACCTCGGGGCAACCTTTTGGACATAAAAACACTATTGTGAGGTGTGAGGTGTTCAGAATAGACTGGAAATCAGTGGAAATTAAGGTTATTGAGGTTAATAATAGCATAGGAGCAGAAAAACCTACAAATTCTGTGATTTTAGCTGTTTTTATGCTTTTTTTCAAAAAAATACAGATCCAAAACACAAAACCCAGAACCCAAAACACGGAAGGGTGGTTTTGGCAAAACCAATCCAGATCCAAAACACGAAGAAAGATCCAGATCCAAAACCAAAACACAAAACACGAAAAGTGGCCGGTGCACACCCCTACTTTAATGTGATAGTGATGGTTAGTGTCTCTGCTGTCCCATAGACACAGAAAACAGCAGTACTTTGTGAATCCACCTTGCAAACCAAACATCAGTGCAACTACCTTAAGTCACAACAAAGATTTTACCCATGATGCTTATACTTGATTCCCTCCAACACCACAGCCATAATATCATAAATTTCTTTCATGTTCACTGCATAGGTCGGAAGAACTGAAAGGAGTTTGCTCCCATTATGGAGTATCACTGCTTTCCGACTACTCTTCGAGGAATCAATAGACAGGTGCCACTCACTAGTATTGTGCTGAATACCAAACTCAATCATTAACATCAGTACACACACACACACATTGAATTTTTCTTTTCCAAAAATATTGAGCCAGAAGGTTCCACTGTTGCAGCCTAGAACCCAAAAGTTCAGCTTGTTGTTTTGACAGCTTCAAGTTACAAACTAAATCATTTTTATTATGTTTCATGATGTCAGGCGATTTGTCTTGAATTTTGGGATGATACTCCCCTGTAATTTCTGTATCTTCTGACTCGCTTTCCTCTGATGTCCCCAATTCACTAGTACGCACACACAAGGTACAGGAACAGACAGCCCTTCTCCATGAGGCACAGGTTTTAGTGCTGAAGACACTTTGGGATATTTGATAGTGTGCTTAGTTCTACTGGAAAGCCCAGCAATACTAGTTAGACAAAAATAACAGTCAGTATAGTGGTTCTTAGACACACGCAATGCCATTAGGACAGCTATGGCATAATATATTATATAAGCCTTCTTTATCTAGGTGCTAATAGGTTTTTTTTACTTTTTGGTGTGTACATGCCACATACATAATAAAGGTTATCAGGATAGTTTGCACACCCACAAATTTTAACAGCTGTCTTTACTTTGTATGTACTTACAAACAGTGCAAAAAATGTAAGAACAAAGATATGAAATAACGAACACAAGATTATTCCACTGATTTAAAATAGAGAAATGAAAACAAAGGTAAAATTGTCACTTGCACTGGTCACTGGCAGTGATGTAAGGACCACATATCTTGTTATGGTGATCAGCTATCAGTCAGAATGCCGGGACACAAAGATGGAGGTACCACCACGAAGCAGCCCACTGTGTGAACACCCCCCCCCCATTACAGATGGTCAGGGTACGGTCGAGGGAGCAAGCCTGCTTACTTCCCCCTCTGCACACCGGCTGGGAGCTGGGACAGGAGCCAGCAAGCAACATGGCGTCCAACGTTAAGAGGAGGGTTCTGTCCCAGGACTAGCACATGTAGGGTAATGAGGAAGATGAGGATTCTGATAACATACTGTAGATGATGAGGAGTCTAGGCAGGATGCGTACCCCATGGTGATGGCAGAAGGGAGTCTTGTCGAGCACTTTCGGTGATCAAATAAATTTTTCAAAACATCTCAAAAACCTTACTGGATATTACATTTACGATAGAATATTTGGATTATATGCACAAAATTGCACAGATATAATATATATCATGTCAGATGCAAAATGGCTGTTGAGTAGTGTCATAGATAAAATAACCCATTTACTCAAAAAGGAATTAAAAACATCAATTGTGCAATAAACATATGTGCACAAATGAACAAGATAGCATCAACAGTTAAAAAAAATTCAGAGGAAATAACCATGAAAGTGCATTGGGGGTGAGGAGGATTACAACACCTCAAGGCAGTTAGCTCTAGGGGTATGGTCAAGAGGCTCCCATAGGAGAGGACAACTGGTGAGATGGTGAGAGGGAATTCTCCAGGTTTCTCTGATAGTAAGTAGGTTGAGCGAGTTGGAGATGAAGAGGTCATGTCTGAAGGCCAGTTTGTTGCTGTCTGACCTGCCTTGATGAGTTGTCAATATGCAGGGGAAGGGAAGGTTTGGAGATGCAATAGAGACTGGGGATGAAGTATAAGGGAGGAGGGAAGGCATATCATGGCAAGGAGAGAGAAATATGGTTTTGGAGGGTTTTGGTGAATGGGTGGCAAGAAGCAAAACCAGGTAATAACAGTCCAGAGGTAGAATTTCTGAGACAAAACAGAGTGCGATGCTGTCAAAATATAGTCATAAGAGGGAGAGGTTAGGCGACCTCTTGGGGTGGGAAAACAATAAGCTCAGTTTTAGACATGATTATTTTTAGAAAGGGCTAAATAAAGGGGACTATAAAAGGTGAAGAAGTAAGGGGTAAGAGGAGGCGGGTGTGAAAGGTGGCATTGGTGGAGAGAAGAGGATCAATAGCGAGACAACGTTTAGAGAGGTAGGACAAATGCTAATCAATGAAGTGAAATATACTGCTAATAAATGCAAATAGATCAGTAGTAGAGGGCAATGACATGGAAGTGAAGGTGAAAACAATTTAAGCAACCAAGAAGACCCTTGAGAGATAGGGAATGGATGGTGGGTACAAGGTCAGCATGAGCTGGTAGACATTACATGGTGGAGATGGGGAAAGTATGCATGGACAAGTAAAGGGGGTAGCCAGAGGTCTTGAGTGGGGAAACATTCAGGAATCAGCATGGAGGTACAGGTATAATTGGATGGAGCTAATACATTGAGGAGGCAGGCCAGCATAGACAAAGAAGTACCAGCAGAACAAGGCTGTGTTCATGGCCTTAAGTTCCAATAGCGGACCAAAGCACATCCGTATGCCTGATGTCAAGAGCATCAGTGTCAGATGATTTGGACCACAGGATGTACTGGATCAACAATGGATACAGTGGTGGCACCAGGCATAACCTTGAAAAAGATGTCGGAAGGATGTTGAAACGCGTAGGTGCCAGCTTTGCACCCCGAGGAAACCACTTGCATACAGCCAAAATCCACACTGGGTTTATTTGGATTTCGCCCGGCTTATGCCCAGCAACACGGAAATATAGAGCGGCCAGTCAGCAAGCTCCGCGAGAGCTCTTTCGCCAGCCAACCCTGAACACGGCTTCATATCAACGTGGAAGCCAGAGCTACAGCAAGTCTGAGGTGGAACACTATCGACTTGACCTGCCGACCCTCACTGGGTCACATGGGAAGCTAGAGCGGCACTTCAATACCATCCTTAGGAGCTTCCCAGCTTGTTGGGTTGAGCTTCACTGCCAGCCAACCATGGATGCTACTTACACCTTCTGGTACAGCTAGACTTGTACATTACCTGAGACAGGACAGTAGAGGTAAAAAACACATGCTGCAATACTTGTGATCCCAACCATGGGTCTATCAGCGGGCTAATTAGCCTAGCATATAATGTTTTTGCTCTGATCACCTTAGAGACTGAAATTCAACCCAACCAGAAATACCCCCCAATTATGAACTATTGCGGTGGTCCAGACTTCTGGACTTTTTAATTACAGCTATACATTTAGCTACTTTTATTCTACTTAACTGATTGTGTATGTATTCATATACCAGTTGACAGTGATATTGTGTCTTATTATTTTATATTAAATAGTTTTTATTGTGTCAACTGATCTGAGTGTTACTACAATTACTTTCAAACTCTATGGTTGCTACTTTATAAGACCCTGATGATCAGATCAGAGCCAAAGCCTGAATTAATAGCCACAGAGAGTTTATGAACAGAGGTGAAAGGAGAGGATATGGAGGAGTGGTGCCACATGCCATAGACCAGGACCCCATAAACAGGTCCGGCAGTGAAACAGTGTCCATTTGTTGACCCACTAGCCACCTGCGGCATCCTAAAGTTTTTAAGTCATTTATCTGAAATGTGGCTGGCGTTCTCCTCCCTGGTGGTTCCCATCATTCTGGACTATGGGCGCCTCCATTTTGGACAGTGACACATGATCTGCTCTGCCAACCAGCTCTCGGTGACTCTGGTCACATGTTCCACTCAGCCTATTTTAAACCAGGAAGTATTGGCAGTACATTGCCAGTATATCTGCTCTCATAGAGGACCTAGTACACCGTCTCCTGGTTCAGTATTGCTTCCAGCATACTGTCCCAGTATACGCCAGCAACCTGCTCCAGTATATTCCAGCTACATACTCCAGTACTGCTTCACAGCAGTACATTAAGGGAGCCTGCTTAAGTTGTGCTTCCAGCATCAGTCTCAGCATATTGCTGCAGTCTGCTTCAGTTGTTCTCCAGCATCCAGTATATTCCTGCAGCCTGCTTCAGTTTTTCTTCTGTAGATTACTGCAGTCTGCTGCAGTTGAGCTTCCAACACCCAGTTCCAATATAATGTGCAGTCTATTCTAGATATCCCATTATACACCTGTAAATCTGCACTTGCCTATCATTCAGCAGCCACCTATTGGCAAATCCTGCTAACCTGCTACAGCCACAGGCTATCCTGCTAGCCGGCATCTAGTTTCAGTATCTGTCCTTCTGACTTTCTTTGCAGCATGAGTCTCCCGATACCACTTCCTGTGGCCTGCATGAAGAGTAGCATTATTGGGTCATCCAACCTCACTCACACTCTAGCACATACAGCTAGCCCAAGGGGTCCCGACCCAAATTACCACCTCCTAGTAATGTGAGAAGATGGAGATATGTAACAGTAATTAGAATACCTTATAAAATACAAAATAACTTTATAACAGATATAACACTCTAGGCTTGATACAGACATGGTCGCTGTTGAGGCATTGGATGCAAGCAGCCGATGTTTTCAGTCTGTTCATGTGTCTGAGTCCTACTGCGCATGCATCCTGATGATGGGAAATAGAGCGAATTTTGGCACAGAGAAGTGAAATTTCAGTGAGTGTTTCTGGGTGGTGGGTAGAATGATGTGGGTGTTCTGCGGTCAGCAACTGTGGCTTATACCGCAGTTGTGCTGACACTAGCAGCCATGTTCTGATGGACATTCTGCTCCTCCAAAGGGCTGGTGCAAAGTCCAAAGGTGCCCATCCACTAGCAGACATGAAAACGACTGCACGATTACGACAGTCTGTGATGAGCCTACACTGAACGAGCAGTCGTTCAGTACAGGATCATCAATCATCTGCAAACATGCTGAACCTGATGATATCGTCAGATTGTCCAGCATGTTTGCACGATGATAGATGTCTAAACGACCAGCGGGAGCGTGCATCGCTGGTCGTTTAAGAAATTTTTACAAGCGATTTGCAAATGATTTATGAACGATAATGATATAGTTATCATTCAATCGCTCACATAAATCGTCTATTGGATGGGCACCTTCATGGTGCGACTTAATACGCAGAGAGGTGGTGGACATCTTTGTGCAATTTACATTGCCCAAGGCATTAGTATAAAGACACCTGTAACTGCATTCACCTCTGAATCAAGTCCTCTATTATTCATAGAGCACAATATAAAATACACATAAGCAGTACATAACACAGATCATTCAATATATACTACACACTTTATAACAAAAGGTATTCTGTGTAACTGCCACACAATACAGAACAAACACTTGTGTATGTTACAGAAAAACAGAGATCTTCCTTATGACCGCCAGGGAAGTAGAGACATTGGGTGGCCTCTGTACTGGAGAGGATGTCCATATGAGGTGGTGTGGCTACATTCCTAGGGTGTACAGATGGGGGCGTGGTCATGGCATAATGGAACGTGTGATTACATGTCCACTGCCCTCGCAGGCTCCTAAAGAATCCTAGTACATTCTTCCCTAAGTGATGACCACTGCCAATACAGAGAGCATCCTAGTGACCACCACACAATGGAGGGAGCATAATAGCGATTTCTGCATAATATAGAGCAGGAAACCTCCCCTGCTCTACCTTACATTTCTTTGCCGTACATTGTGTCTGACACCATGTTTTGATGCTCTCCTATATTAAGCCACCCCAATATTTATTCTGCCTCATATCATGGCCCTCTGTATTAATTTATCTAAATATTAAGGCCTCTCTTTATGGCTCCTCTTCATAGCACCCTCTTGTATTATGCATCCATATATTCTTTTACACTTTACTACTTATGTATGTGATATGTGTTATATGTATACTACTTATGTATGTGTTATATGTGATGCTGGTTACAGTACTGGTACATATAATGTTACAGGCCACCGCTGCATCTTGTCTGACAATGGTGCTCCGGCTGGTTCTCTCAGGCCCTTTGCTACATTTAACAAACTTGTCTGACGACCATTTTCATCTGTTTTCTGGCATTTAGAAGCAAATTACTGATCATTTACTCCCATTCCTTACCAGATTGCACATAAACCCTGAATAGCAGTGAAGACAGCTGGGTGTTAATGAGCTGAATGGCTTCACAGAAACCGAGGAGCTGCTGAGACCGCAGGAATGAATAAACAAAAGTTCACACAGTACAGAGGTACAGCAGACACTGCTACAATGAATTTGCAGTCAATCCACACAGACGCTGAGAAGTGGCAGACACTGAGTGATGTTACTTGCAGGGAGTACACAGACGCTGAGGTATGGCAGGCAGTGCTCTGATGTGACTTACAGATAATCCACACAGACGCTAGGACACGAGGAGCTGGAACAAACAGGAGGATGAACTTCTCACTAGAACCGGAAGCCTCATACAGCGCTATAGCTGGCACCAGAGCAGAGAACCAACATGGGTAAAAAAGGAAGGAGATAAAATCAGCGCAGGGAGGCGGAGACAGAACAGTCTGGTAGGAAGACCTCATGGAGCGGCAACCCGGTGTTCCTGTCTCCTAGCAACAGGCCCGAGAGAACCAGCCGGAGCACCATTGTCAGACAAGATGCAGCTGCGGCTTGTAACATTATATGTACCAGTACTGTAACCAGCATCACATACAGTCAGGTGCATAAATATTGGGATATTGACAGAATTTTCATATTTTGGCCTCTATTCATCACCACAATGGCTTTGAAATGAAACAAACAAGATGTGCTTAAACTGCAGACTTTCAGATTTAATTTGAGGGTAATTACATCCAAATCAGGTGAACGGTGTAGGAATTACAACGGTTTCTATATGTGCCTCCCACTTTTTAAAAGGGGCCAAAAGTAATGGAACAATCTAAACAATCCTAAATCTAACTTTCACTTTTTAATACTTTGTTGCAAATCCTTTGCAGGCAATTACGGCCTGAAGTCTGGAATGCATAGACATCACCAGACGCTGGGTTTCATCCCTGGTGATGCTCTACCAGGCCTCTACTGCAAATGTCTTCAATTCCTGCTTGTTCTTGGGGCATTTTCCCTTCAGTTTTGTCTTCATCAAATGAAATGCATGCTCAACCAGATTCAGGTCAGCGGATTGACTTGGCCATTGCATACCATTCCACTTTTTAGCCTTAAAAAAACTCTTTGGTTGCTTTTGCAGTATGCTTAGGGTCATTGTCCATCTGCACTGTGAAGCGCCGTCCAATGAGTTCTGAAGCATTTGACTGAATATGAGCATATAATATTGCCCAAAACACTTCAGAATTCATTCTGCTGCTTTTGTCAGCAGTCACATCATCAATAAATACAAGGGAACCAGTTCCATTGGCAGCCATACATGCCCACACCATGACACTACCACCACCATGCTTCACTGATGAGGTGGTATGTTTTGGATCATGAGCAGTTCCTTTCCTTCTACATACTCTTCTCTTCCCATCACTCTGGTACAAGTTGATCTTTGTCTCATCTGTCCATAGGATGTTGTTCCAGAACTGTAATGGCTTTTTTAGATGTTGTTTGGCAAACTCTAATCTGGTCTTCCTGTTTTTGTGGCTCACCAATGGTTTACATCTTGTGGTGAACCCTCTATATTCACTCTTGTGAAGTCTTCTCTTGATTGTTGACTTTGACACATATACACCTACCTCCTGGAGAGTGTTCTTGATTTGGCCAACTTTTGTGAAGGGGTTTTCTTCACCAGGGAAATAATTCTTCTTTCATCCACCACAGTTGTTTTCCATGGTCTTCCGGGTCTTTTGGTGTTGCTGAGCTCTCCGATGCATTCTTTCTTTTCAAGAATGTTCCAAACAGTTGATTTGGCCACACCTAATGTTTTTGCTATCTCTCTGATGGGTTTGTTTTGACTTTTCAGCCTAATTATGGCTTGCTTCACTGATAGTGACAGCTCTTTGGATCTCATATTGAGAGTCGACAGCAACTGATTCCAAATGCAAATGTCACACCTAAAATCAACTCCAGACCTTTTACCTGCTTAATTGATAATGAAATAACTGACACATAAATATCTGTTTCTCTCTAAAGTGTTACTAGAAAAACAAATATGACAAAATTATTGTGAAACAGTTTCAATTTAACTAAGTGTTACAGTATTCAATTTTTAAAACATAGTGATGCTCAGTATTTGGATGTAACTGTCTTATACCCCTTTTACACCAGATCAAAAACCTGGGTTTTTGCTGGGTCTACCCGGGTCGCAGCTCAGTGTAAAAGGGTCCCTGAAAATTAACCTGGGTCAAGTGACCCTGCAATCCAACCCAGGTAGCTACCAGGGTTGGACTCAGGATGGACCCAGGTAATGCTGCAGTGTAAACGGTGCAACCCAGGTTATCTGACCTGGATCATGCCTAAAATGAGCGGATTGGTGGTTGTGGAGCATTCACCTCCCACTTTTTATGACCTCACAGGTTTAGCAGGGAAGACCTGAGTTCACTGTGAACAGGGCTGACCTGGGAGTAACCCAGATCAAAGGTGCAGTGTAAATGGGTCTGACCTGGGTCTGACCAGGGTTGGAACCATGTCCAAAAACCCAGGTCGGACCTGGGTTTTTGGTGGAAAAGAGGTATTATATATAGGGGAGGGGGGGTTTACCTGTCTGAATAGAGTTATATGTGGCAGTGAATATCTTGATTGTCATAATTATTTTTAATTGTATTATTGATGTATAATATGGTCTATTAATATTGGATATAGATTAATATAATATATATATATATTGTCGAAGACTAATTTACATAATTCCATATTTACATATGCTTTATGCTGTATAATGAAGCAGTACATGAGATTTAATAGGGCATTGGTATTTTCATTTTTGTTTCTCTGTCCAAACTTAGATTTAAATGGAAACTAGTGTGATGTCTTTAAGGCCGCACCTGAGGGAAACTGTTTATCTAACACAGTGAAGAGATAATGCCCATATATGTGTCCTTGTGCTGGGGAAACTATTCAGACTAAATATGGGATGCAGTACTCCATGAGTATCACTCAAAAGGAATTCAGTTTCGAGTCTGATTGTTAAGGAGGAGTTAACAAGAGCAAGCTTTGTCTATTATCTGATAATGGTAGTGGGAGTTAAAGGGGCGTATAATCTGAATATTGTAATAATGTATAAGTACTGTGTAACAATGTCAATCGTGGTTATTTCTGCATTATAACCCTGGGAGAATATGTCCCAGTTAAAAGGGCTTGATCTATTTATTTAATTAATTAATAAAATGACAAATTCTTAAGTATACTGGTTTGGAGAATATTACTTATTATGGAACAACACCTGTTAAAGGTAATTTTAGACAGTTGGAGGCACTTGCTGTTCCTTTACGACATCCATCATCTACCTGTGCACCTGTCAGGTTTCCTCACTACCTCAACAATGGGAGAGGAGTGGCTATACCTGCTGCCTGGCCAGCAGCTGGGACATCCAATCTCCAAAATCTTCATGAGTATCGGAATTATATATATACATTATGTGTATATATATATGTATGTTTCTGTGCTCCGAGATGTTATGTAATGAGAGGAAATGGTGTACCACGTGATGAAGGGGGTGTAGCTAAAGTTGAACTCAGAGATGATTTTATATTGTGTGTTGTTTCATTTAAGTAATATTGCGAAAAATAGAGTTAACTGTATTAAGATGCTTTAATAATTTAGGCTGTGAACTGATCACTCACAGTCAAAGGTTTATTTAATATTTGTGTAGTGAAGAATGTATGAATTATGAATGTATGAAATGTGGAGATGTACCTGTTTTTCGATAGACAGACGTGTCGCAAGAGGTAATACAAATGTGTTTGTATTTGCTTGGAGAAAAACAGGTGATCATAGAAAGCTTGTTCTGACTATGTGCGTTTCTATGGTGAGGGTTAAAATGACAAGAGATGATAAAATGTGTATTCCAGTGGATGGAAATAAAAAAGAAAGTGCAGCGTAAAGTGTTAATTTGTAATGTTTACATAATTAGTATAAGTAATTCTAAATTAAATGCAGAGATCAGTCCGTATGCTTGCGTAAAGTATGTCATGTTAAAACTCTATAAAAAAAACAAATGTATGTTGTTGGGAACACAATGGCAGGCTGCAGCTGCTATTGCTATTTCTATAGTTGTGTCAGTAATGTTTAAATATATTCTTAAAAAAATCTTTAAAATAGTGTTTAGTATCTGTAAAACAAAGCGCTGTCATAGTATCTGAAAAGTACAGGCAGAGTTTACGTTATTGTTTGCCAAGAAAGTTCTTATAAGTTCAGAATGTCCCAGACAAAAGACAGAGTTTACAAAAGCAAGAGAACTATAAAGGCTTATATATTTATTACATTATCACTGTTACATAAACCAATAGAGAAAGTTTGGAAACAGCTGATTTTTAGAGAAATGTGATTTTTTAGATAAATAGTGTTGATGTTATTACTGACCATAAGCCAAATGTTTAATGCTACGTTATACCAGACTAAATAGGAATAAGACTGTTGCGGCTAATCATAAAGGATTCCACATGATTACATGCTTAAGGGACTTTTTAAGGCTAGGTTGAATGATGCATAACGTAATAGGGCAGCATTTTAATATCTAGAGTGGGAAGAACTATACTTTAACATAATCGCCAACTTAACAAGGAGAGGACAGACGCAGATCTTGTGCAGAACAGAGATGTTGGGTTGGGAGATATTTGGATATAAGTGAAGAGATGTATGTTGGTTTGGTTTGGTTAATAGCGTCATTCATGAGTGTAAGTATTTTAAGTTGAATACGGTAGAAGACCGGCAGCCAATAGAGAGCCAGACAGAGTAGATTAGCAGACACTGAGCATTTGGTGAGAAAGTTCAACTTCGCAGCTATATTCAAAATGCCGTATAGTGGGGAAAGCCAATAATGAGACTATTACAATTGTCTATGAGGAAATATTGACTCCATGTGCTAGATTTGTTGCATTATCTTGTGTAAGATATGGTCGAATTTTGACTATGTTTTTTAGATGTATGTAACAGGATTTAGAGACAGTTGAATGTGAGAAACATTAGACAGTTTATAGTCGAGGATGACACCTAAGGCAGCGAGCTTGTGAAGTGGGGTTGATTGTCGAGTTGTCAATAGTTATAGAGATATTAATATGGTGACTATTATTTGCTGGTAGATATATAATTAATTCTGCTTTGGATATATTAATTTTGAGGTGGCGAGATGACATTCCAAGATGTAATGGTGGAGAGATATACGGTGACACATATGAGCGCAGTTAGTGACAAATCTGGGGAGAATAGGGAAAATTTGAGTATCCTCTGCATACAGATGATATTGAAAATCAAAGGAGCAGATTAGTTTGCTAAGAATGGAGGTAAAATCAGAAAAGTGCACAGTATAAGAATGATTATATAAGTAGGATGTCAATCAAGAAGGGATGTGTCTTGAAAACCTAGGGATTATATTGTTTGCATAGGAAGAGAATGCTGTTTCTGTGGAGTATTAGGAATGAGATGAGAAGAGTGTAGATACTTCATCTATATTAGAGGGGTCTAATAAACATGATCCTATATACTTCCTATGTTCACAGCAGGATTGTAAACTTTTGTAATGACAAACTGTTTAACTTGTACTTTCAATGTTTTCAGAGTGAGAAACTGTCTGTCTGTGTAACTAGTGCGTCAGTGTGAGTTTAACTCTCTCTGTATATACCCCTCCCAGATGGAGAAGCTGCACGGAGGAGGAAGAAAAAAAAAAAAATACAGTTTTGTTTCAGACAAATACTTTAAGTATCTCAGAGCATGAAACTGTGTCTGTATTCTTACATCACAGGTTTCTTTTGTACCTCAGCTAGGGTACTAATAAAAGAAGGTTATGAAACATACTTTTTAGTATATATGCAGTATCTACATAATGTTTTAATAAAGCAAAAGGATATATTCTGAAAAAGTTTACAAACAGTTTACAATATTTTCAAAATAATCTGAAATTTTTTATGTTCTTACAGATGACGCAGTCCTTATCCAACAGTGATCTATGATTACATTCAAAGAGATTTTAAACTTCAATAAAACCTGCTAACAAACAATTATGTTTCTTTTGCAAAAGCAAGTTAAAAGTTTATTGGGACAAAATCCAACTGTATACTGATAGTTTTAAATATACAGGACGTTGTTTTCCACCATCTCGAAGACATTTATATCCTTAAAGGGTGGCATTTATTGTTAAGTTGAATTGCATCTATTGGTTTTACATACTGTTATTCAGATCTGTAATAATGCTCAAATTAAACATGTTCCTACAGTCAGATTTTCTCAATGGGAGATAATATCTTAGACTCATATCAATCTTACATATGTCATAATTTCAATTGTGCTACATTGATCTTCTTTATCCTCAACAGGGGGGAATATGGTTGATTATGGTTAATGGTGAGGAAAAAGGAAGACAATGAACAAGTTTGCAATAATGAAATATAAAAATATTTTTCAGTAATGGGAGGTTTCATTAGATAATCTTGACTTAGGCCCTCATTCAGAGCCGTACGCTCTGAGCAGAGCGCACGCTCTGAATGAGGGCCGGGCTCCATTTTCATGGAGCGTCCTCCTGGACGCTCGTATAGCTGTGGGTCACCACCCAACAGGCTATACGAGCGTGCTTTGTGATGGCCGCGATGGTCGAGACCATCGCGACCATCGAAATTGCGAGCCGGAGCCTGCGGTTGAGGTTTTCAACCGCAAGCTCCGGAGTGATTTTGGCTCTATCAGAGCCAAAATCACTCCCACTGACATCACTAGTGATGTCAGTGGGCCGGCTTCTGACGGGAGGCGTTCCCGTGGGAACGCCCCCGTCAGGGAGGCACGCCCCCGGCACGCCCACCAAAGGGGGCGTGCTGTCAATCAACATTGACAGCACGCCCCCTTTGATCGGACACAACGAGCGAAGGACTTTCCTTCGCTCGTCGCGTCTGACGCATGCGCACGACGGAGCTCCCTCCGTCGTGCGCATGCTCAGTGCATAACATCGACCCACTTGCGAGCGGACAGCCGCTCGCGAGTGGGTCTGAATCAGGCCCTTAGTTCTCTTTACTGATGATAACTGTTACAGACGGATACATAATGTTTTTTTTGGTTACAGGGAATGCATTACAGTAACTACCACATTCAACGTAGTTAGCTGAATGTAATGTACAGTATTGATTATAGCAATTGGAAGCATAGGTGTTACCGCATAGCTTCTGGGAACTACAATTTTACATGTACAAACAGTTAAGGAACTGAAAGAAGCAATATGTTTACTAAAAATAAGTTGTAGTAATTAAGTGTCGGGTACAAACTAAAGAGATTGATATTATTGTCATGGGTAACATATTAGCTTACAGGGTAGTATGAAAGGTAATTTTAAGTACATATGATGAATCAGTTATAGAAACTCAGTAGATGGTGTTTAAGGATATCACATTTGACTAATTAAGACAATATCAGGAAAATACTTCTCACAATAAAGTCAATGTCTGGAAATTAGAGCATTGTTACAAGAGAAGATGATAATGGGTATTTGAGTAGAATTGAAATTAATACAAGCCTTATAGAGATGTTCATGGGTTAGTACATTTAAGAGCAGATAATATGAATCACATTGTCCAATCTTACTAGTATTCTCGAGCCAGAGATAAAGTGAAAATGTGAATGTTTATGTAATTCAGATGATAAATAATGAAGAGAAAATGATACCTACTAAAACATTTTCAAAGTACTATTGATAATTGATTTTATTCAGTTACCAATGAAGAAAAAAAATGATTTAAAGCATGTCGTTTTAGAGGATTAAAGTATGTTATTATTAAGGTTTTAGGATGTTTTAAAATATAGTGTTAGCATGTTCTTGGAGTTTTCTGAATTTATAGCTCCATAATGCTAAGAGAAGAGATTTTGGAGGAATTTGTATGTAAGGTATAGTTTGCTTACTGTAAGTGTTATTGAAAGTTACAAGGAAAGTTTTTCAAATAAGTGAAAAGATGGGAATAAAATGAAAGTTACACACAATGGTGTTATAAAAAAACAAATGAGTTAAACTTACAAAAGAGACAGGAATGGCATTGTTTGAAGGCCTACATTTGGTGCTTCATAGTAATAGAATCACACCTGAGCCTTTTCTCACTCTCTCCTTATTATTCATTTTTTTTGAACTACAATCAAGATGTGTTACTAAACCAAAGACTGATTTGAGATTATGACATGATTTGACTGTTATACAATTGTCTAAGCAGCTACAACAAGAAGACTTTTGGGGAAGCTCAACAGGATATTCAACCAACATCAGCATTTGATGCAGAAGATGAAATACAGTCTAGAGACTATGATGGTATGATGAGAAGTTTATTACATTCTGGTTCCCTTACAGATCAATGGGATGGTCCTTGGCATGGCAAAGTGATGCTGACAACAGATACAGCTATAAAGGTTGCTGAGAAGGACACCTGGATTCATGGCTCACATAGGAAAAGGTCAGAGAGAGATCCGAGTTTAAAGGGGACTTATTCTCAGACTCAAGTGCTGATATAAAGACTCAGACTCAAGTGCTGATATAGAGACTGAGCTATAAAGACTGTGATATAAGACTATGAGAACTCTTCAATCAAGATGGAGATTATTGCTCACAATAGACTATGATATAGACTGATTACAAAGGAACCATAATTTTTCTTAGCTGCGTGATGGAAACAATCGTGTTTATTGCAACATTGAGACTTATTTTTATTTTGGAGAGAGGGCGTGCAAGGGTTCATGGTCTGGTATGACTACACATCCAGTAGTGTGGATGATGGGGTTATTCTAATAAGTCCTTTCCTTCCTCTTTTCTAAGCAGGGAAAATGATCGGTATCAGAAGTCTGATTTATCATCTATTGAAAAGTGCATTTGCATTTACTGTACTAAACAAGAAGAAAGATGTATACTATGGTGTATGGATATTATTCAAAAGAGTATCCAATTCTAAAAAAATATTCATTGATGGGTAAAGTATTAAATGGAACCATTCTTGAGTTGAAATATACTGAAAATACTAAGATAATTAACATAAAAATATGTGAGAATTGTGAAAAAAGGGTGTAAACAGGAAATAGGGTTACTGATAACTATAACTTGACAAAACCACTAATAATTATGTTATTTTCATATGTAAGTGAAAGTATTCCATTTTATTTTAATAAGGAAATATGAAGCAGACTACACTTCAGATCTGAATAACTACAGGAATATTTACTAATCCAATACAAGTAGAAAAATGTTGAGTCATAATATTGTAATAAAATCTTTACTGTGTACGAACCTTAAATTCCTTGCTATAATGAACAATGTAAGGAAGATTTTAAAAGGACTAAATGCTTATTATGTACAATGTATTTTTACAATGAGGCATTTGATTATACACTGCTAGGGATTAGTTCCAATATTGAGTGTTCATAATAGTGATACAGATCATATAGTTCAGACATGTTAGTAATGTTAATTACTACCATATTTGGGTTTGATGTTATTTTCTTGTTACCAGATAATCTTTATTACCTATGAGGAAAGTATGCTTACAAATTATTGCCAATTAATTCAAAAGATATTTCCTTTTTAGGCAAACTGATACTACAATATTATGTTATAACTCATAATAATTTGTGATAAGTTCTTTTGCAGGATGCCAGACGTTTTACAAGAGATATTGATCCAGTGAATAAAAATAAATTTCTCTGATTGATACTTCAGCGAGACATTATGTTGGAAACAACTTTGCTAACATCCTTACGTATGATAATTGGGGATATTTGTATAATCAACATGAAATTATTGAACTGGACAAATTTATTGACAATGATACTGGACTTCATATGATAAGACATTCTTATTTGTTGGACATTTATTAAAATATTCCGGAATGAACTATTACTACAACACCGCCATAATTGATTGCTTGATAATACATACTGGAGGATATTATCGAACTTTTTATACAAATCTTGAAATTCAATGATGAAATTATTTGACCAATAATACTATAGATGAAGAAACCATTATTATCAATTACATAAATGAGACATATACTATAAAATATGAGATATGGTAAGAACTTACCCTTGTTATCTCTATTTCTACGAAGTCCATAGGGTTCCACAGGATACCTTGGGGTATAGGTGTGACGTCAGTCGCAGGGCACCAAAGAGTTAAGCTTTCAGCCTCCCAGGATGCACTAGGTCCCCCTCCTATACCCCGCCCCCAGGCCAAGGCACCTCAGTTAGTTACCAAGCCATAGGCCGGAGGAGGAGAAGGAAGAGAGAGAACAAAGATCTGGACACATACAAGAATCACATTCTCACCAGAGGGAGACGGAAAACCGGTGACCAGAGCAAAGCCCATCTGCAGCACAGGTGCGACAGGGCGGGAGTCCTGTGGAACCCTATGGACTTCGTAGAAATAGAGATAACAAGGGTAAGTTCTTACCATATCTCATATTTTCTACTTCAGGGTCCATAGAGTATCCACAGGATACCTTGGGGATGTCCCAAAGCAGTATCCTTTAAGGGTGGGGACGCTCCTGTGCAGAAAGGAGAATCCGCCGCCCGAAGGAAGCATCCTGAGAGGCGAAGGTGTCAAACCTGTAATACCTCACGAAGGTATGGACAGAAGACCACGTAGCAGCCTTGCAGATCTGAACTGCCGAGGCACCACGTCAAGCTGCCCACGAAGGACCCACAGACCTAGTGGAATGAGCCTTCAGAGAAGGAGGGACCGGTAGGCCTTCATGAAGATAAGCTTCAGAAATAGCCATACGGATCCAGGCTGCCAAAGTTTGCTTTGAAGCAGGCCAACCCTTTTTACAGAAGCCATAGAGGACAACAAAGCGTCCGACTTCCTAAACAAAGAAGTGCGGTCCACATAAGTCCTTAAGGCCCGCACAACATCCAAAGAGGCCTCACCCACGGAAAGACCCGGTGAGTTAAAGGCCGGAACAACTATTTCCTCGTTAACCTGAAACTGGGAAACAACTTTGGGGAGAAACTCGGGCCGAGTGCGGAGCACTGCCCTGTTCCCATGAAAAAAACCAAGAAAGGGGGTCTACAAGAAAGAGCCCCTAACTCAGAAACACGTCTGGCTGAAGCAACGGCCAGAAGGAAAACAGTCTTAGCTGTTAGCCATTTAATATCCACTGAGCCCAGTGGTTCAAACGGCGGTCCTTGGAGAGTCCTCAGGACCACAGCCAAATCCCAAGGCGCCACAGGTGGAACAAAGGGCGGCTGAATACGGAGAACACCTTGCATAAAGGTGCGCACATCCGGGATTGTAGCAATCCTACGGTGAAACCAGACAGATAGGGCCGAAACCTGTACCTTCAAAGAAGCAAGGCGAAGCCCATGATCTAGTCCCGCTTGCAGGAAGGCGAGAATCCGAGACAGACGAAACTCCCGCGGTGCATAACCTCTCGGTCGACACCACTGGAAGAACGTATGCCACACGCGATGGTATATCCTCGCGGAAGACGGTTTCCGAGCTCGTAACATGGTACACAGCATAGAGCTGGCAAACCCCCAGGACCTCAGCATGGCCGTCTCAACAGCCACGCCGCCAAAGACAGCCGAGTCAGGTCCGGGTGAAGACAAGGACCCTGAGACAGAAGGTCCGGTCGTAGCGGCAACCGCAGAGGACTGTCCACGGACAGACCCTGAAGGTCTGAGAACCAGTGCCGTCTGGGCCACGCGGGAGCTATCAACAGGAGCGTCCCTCCTTCCTGTTTGAATTTCCGGATTACCCGTGGAAGACGGGAGACCGGAGGGAACAGGTATGCGAACCTGAACGTCCACCGGACGGACAGAGCATCCACCAGAGACGCCCCGTCGTCTCTTGTGCGAGACCCGTACACCGGCAACTTGTTGTTGTGCCGGGACGCCATGAGGTCGATTTCTGGAAGACCCCACCTGTCCACCAGTAGTTGAAAAACGTCCGGGTGCAGGGACCATTCCCCTGGATGAACGTCCTGGCGACTTAGAAAGTCCGCCTCCCAATTTAGCACTCCCGGGATGAAGACCGCTGATATGGCCGGAAGATTGCGCTCCGCCCAAACCAGGATCCGAGAGACCTCTACGAGAGCCGCCCGACTGCGAGTTCCTCCTTGCCTGTTTATGTAGGCCACGGTGGTAGCATTGTCCGACTGGACCTGCACCGGGTGACCCTGGAGAAACCGCTGTGCCTGCAGGAGAGCATTGAAGACCGCACGGAGTTCCAAGATATTTATTGGAAGCTCCGCTTCTGTCGGTGTCCACCTGCCCTGGAACAAGTGTGGACCCGAAACTGCTCCCCAGCCCCGAAGACTGGCGTCCGTTGTCAACAGGACCCAATTTGGAACCCAGAACGGACGTCCCTTGTTGAGGTGGGTCATCTTTAACCACCACGCAAGGGACAGGCGAACCTCCGGGGTGAGCACAATCGTCTGGAACTTCAGAGACTGAGGCAGCCCGTTCCACTTGGACAGGATCAGGTGCTGCAGAGGTCTAGAGTGAAACTGGGCGTATTCCACCATGTCGAACACCGACACCATGGAGCCCAGTAACCTCATCGCCGAGTGTAAGGACACCCGGCGGCTGTGCAGACAACTGCGCACCCTTGACTGTAAAGCAGAGATCTTGTCCTCCGTCACGAAGATCCTTTGCTGTCCCGAGTCCAATAAGGCTCCAAGATGCAGAATCCTCCGAGACGGGATTAGAGTGGACTTCTGCCAGTTAATTAGCCAGCCGTGCCGTTGCAGCAGTGCAATGGTCAGGTCCAAGTGGTGTAACAGGAGCTCTGGAGATCCTGCCACCAATAACAGGTCGTCCAAGTACGGCAACATGCGGACTCCTTGCAGCCGCAGAGAAGCCGCCATGACCGCCATAGCGTCCTGTATGTCCAATGACACCATGTAGTCCCCAGGTTCCAGCGCCAGAATGATGGACCGTAGGGTCTCCATCCGAAACTTCGGGACCCGCAAAGACTTGTTGAGTGCTTTGAGGTTGAGAATCGGACGATATGACCCATTGGGTTTCTGTACCAAAAATAGATTTGAATAGAAACCCTGGCCCCTCTGGGAGAATGGAACAGGCACTATAACTCCAGCCTGGAGCATAGTGTGCAATACCTTCCGCAGCTCCGTAGCCTTGTTCCGGTCTGATGGTAGACCCGTGGTGAAGAATCGAGCCGGGGGTCTGTGCCGGAAGGAGAGGGCGTACCCGTGAGAGACCACCTCCAGAACCCAAGTGTCTGTCGTAGTGAACGACCAACACCGGGAGAACTGCAGCAGGCGGCCTCCCACCCTGGGATCCCCCAAGGGGAGACCCGCACCGTCAGGCCGCAGGCTTGTCATCTGGCTTGGGGGCCGGACGTCTGGTACTCCATGCCTGTTTCCGGGGCTTGCCCGATTTCTTAGGGCCAGCCTGTCGAGGAAACGACTGTGGTTTGGGCCTGCCCTGGGCCCTAGATGACCGAAAGGACGATGGTCCAGAACCAGAAGGAGCAGCGGCCGACGGGAGACAAGCAGATTTGGCTGCCGCCAGCGTGGCCACAATCTTATCCAGATCCGGACCGAAGAGAACTTCTCCGGTAAACGGCAACGCTTCCAGACCTTTCTTGGATCTGCGTCCGCCTTCCAGGATCGCAGCCACAAGGTGCGACGAGCAGCTACCGCTGCTGAAGAAATTCTAGACACCAGAGTACTAATGTCTAGAGCCGCCTCGTTGATGTAGGTGGCCGAATCACGGAGATTGCCAATCAACTCCGCTTGTTCGGCCGGACAGTCGGATTCAAAAGAAGCCTCTAATGAATCCGCCCAGCGCTCCATCGCTCTGGCAACCCAGCAAATGGCCATAGCCGGCCGTGCTGCCCCCCCTGCAAGGGAATAAGCGGACTTCAGGCAGATTTCTACCTTGCGGTCCGTAGCATCCTTAAGGGAGGACATGGATGGCATCGGCAATGTGGCACTACGGACAAGACGGGTCACGTGAGAATCCACCTGTGGAGGGGATTCACACTTAGCAAAATAATTATCCGCGAACGGATAAGCCACCGCCAGGCGTCTCTGCGGCTGGTATCTTTTGCCAGGTTGTTTCCACGCCTCCTCTAAATGGTCCACCAACTGACCCGAAAGAGGAAAGACTGTGGCATCGCCCTTCACATCTTTGAAAAAGGCATACTTAGATTTAGCCGCTGGGGGAACTTCGTCCTCAATCACCAAGGCTGTGCGGACCGCCCGAATAAGTCCAGGAATATATACTTTGGACTTAGCATCAGCGTCCTTAGTATGGAAAGGTTCCTGATCGTAAGGATCCAGAATCTCCCCATCATCAGACGTCCCTTCGTCATCCTCATAAGGAGCGGACAGAGACGCCACCGGCCTTTTATGAGGCCGCATCACAGACTCCCCTTGCAATACATCCGACAAGTGCTGTAAAGAACTCGTCAGGGAGTTAACCCACGCTGGCTCCTGAGAACCCGGGAGCGGGGAAATAGGGAGACTGTGGGGTACCACCAATTGTCGTGGGAACCCCTGCATGGGTGACGACACCACAGACTGCTGGGACAAACCCATCGGAGTAAACGCGGGCTGCGGAGCTAACTGGCCCACTAAAGCTGTTAACGCCTGAGCGAAACAAGCCCAGGGCGGCTCCTGTACCGGTGCTGTAACCGTAATAGGCCGCGCCATGGACAACACTGCCGGCAAAGGCCCTCCGCGCTACCCTCCCCCTCCGCTAACGGTACTTTGCACGTGGTACACTGTAGCCGGAGGGGAAAATCACTTTCAGACATGATGGCACCACGTATGTGACCTCTCTCACCAATTAAGTATTAAATAGGCGAGAGACCACCCTGCAGCACCGCACCGCAAGGGCTTTAGCAGAAAGAACAGGGACAGTAATAAAGCTGACAGTTTAGTGAAGAATAGTTACAGGCAGCGCTAGCACAGTCACATACAATGCAGAGAAATAACAATTCCTGCACTAACAGCGCTGATCACTCAACTACACAGACACAGGGCCTGGTAGGACACAGCGCTGCATACACAGACCTGAGCCACAGCGGAGGAGAGGTATGCGGGGGGACCCAGACCACGATGCTTCCTTCCAGACTTCCAGCAGCGTTCACCATGCGTTGCAGAGAAGATGGCCGCCGAGGAGCAGAGAGAAGCTGGCCTGGGGGAGGAGCGCTGACACAGGACCAGTCAGCACAGTGCAGAGAGGGCTGTGTGCAGCGGGGGAGGCACCGGCTGTGAGACAGGGAAGGCGCGCTCCCCTGGCATGCATTTAACCCCTGGGACGCCGCAGCGCTACCGCTCTGCTGCGGTCCGCTGTCCCAGGGGGTAGTGGAAGCGCAGGTTGGTCGCCTGGCTCCACGCTGCAGCCAGTCCCCAGGGAGCCCCCTGCCTGGGGACTTAGGACCATGTGATCAGCGGGGACCCACCGCGGGACCCCGCTGCTTACCTCTGTCCCCCTTGAATCCGGCCATGGTCCGGAGCATCTGGGGTCACCGCTAGCTGTGACCCCAGACGCCCACCAGCATCCCCGGATCAGTACCGGCGTTCTGGTACCGGCGGGGTGTAGGGAAGACAGCATGGACGTCAGGACTGACTGTCCATGCTGTTCATCCAGTTGTGCAGCCACAGCTGCATGAAGAATAAGCTTCAGGGGCTCTTCTAGCCCCCACTCCAACAGGTGCACCCGACTCCGGCCGGGCACCAAACTAAACTGAGGTGCCTTGGCCTGGGGGCGGGGTATAGGAGGGGGACCTAGTGCATCCTGGGAGGCTGAAAGCTTAACTCTTTGGTGCCCTGCGACTGACGTCACACCTATACCCCAAGGTATCCTGTGGATACCCTATGGACCCTGAAGTAGAAAAGAAGAATTTCTATGTATACATTGTGATAAAGACTCTAAAGTGATTTATGATGATCATGATTAGATACTAATTGTTGATTTTCAGGTTTACAAATGTTTTTTAATATATTTTATGTACAGACAAAGTTTATTCTTGAAATCTTAATCCTGATTTTCTTTGAAATTGGCCTATGCTGTATTCAGATGGCTACTTTAAAAATGAAAACATACAAGAAATGGAGATGAGATATAGCACATGTAATTAATGTGCTTATCTAAGGGTGGAGCTGTCGAAGACTAATTTACATAATTCCATATTTACATATGCTTTATGCTGTATAATGAAGCAGTACATGAGATTTAATAGGGCATTGGTATTTCCATTTTTGTTTCTCTGTCCAAACTTAGATTTAAATGGAAACTAGTGTGATGTCTTTAAGGCCGCACCCGAGGGAAACTGTTTATCTAACACAGTGAAGAGATAATGCCCATATATGTGTCCTTGTGCTGGGGAAACTATTCAGACTAAATATGGGATGCAGTACTCCATGAGTATCACTCAAAAGGAATTCAGTTTCGAGTCTGATTGTTAAGGAGGAGTTAACAAGAGCAAGCTTTGTCTATTATCTGATAATGGTAGTGGGAGTTAAAGGGGCGTATAATCTGAATATTGTAATAATGTATAAGTACTGTGTAACAATGTCAATCGTGGTTATTCCTCCATTATAACCCTGGGAGAATATGTCCCAGTTAAAAGGGCTTGATCTAATTATTTAATTAATTAATAAAATGACAAATTCTTAAGTATACTGGTTTGGAGAATATTACTTATTATGGAACAACACCTGTTAAAGGTAATTTTAGACAATATATATATATTAAAGAGTTGATAACTCCTATATAAGATAGGTACTAATAATTCAAACAATTTTATTTACAAACTGTGTGTTAGCGCTCTCTAACTCTTATTATTTTTTTGTTCATATATACGGGGACAGAGTAATCCCTTTGTTTTTGAGAGCAACAGACACTTTATTTTCATAAATTATACCATTGGCACCATCACTAGATATCTCTTGCTTTATTGACAACTCATCAGTCTCAGTTGCAATTCATTGTCTGTATGTACCAGCAGCAATTAACATTTTACAGCAGTTTCTGACATACCTCTGTGCATACCAGCCCTCAATGCTACAACCAGCCAAGTGCATACCAGCTCTCAAGGCTGCAACTAGCCAAGTACTTTCCAGTCCTCGAGGCTGCAACCCGCCAAGTACATATCAGCCCTCAAGGCTGCAACCCGCCAAGTTCATTCCAGCCTACAAGGATGCTAACAACCAAGTTCATTCAAGCCCACAAGGCTGTAACCCACAAGTATTTATCAGTTCGAGGCTGCAACTTGCCAAGTACATGTCAGCCCTCAAGGCCACATTCCAGTCAGGAATCATCCAATCCTCACAACTCCTTATCGATTGACTTCTTATTAATTGATTCCTCAAAGAATCTTTTATCAATTCACTCTGAAGGTGCCCATACACGGCACAATTTTTTACCTGATATGGACAGTTTAGATGGGTTGTACAGACGAATCGTATGAAAATTGTTTTTTGTGTGTTCTGCGACCCAGATGTGCATCCCCGCCGTCCTCTAGTTGGATCGCAGATCAGATGGTTTTGCAGAGAAATCTACGATCGTTTGAGTACAATGTGATATGAACATAGGATAAGATACATAGAAGTGTAACAATCAATCATACACCATTTGACCAGGGGGTGCCGAGAGGCAGGGAGCAAGTACAATTTACCTGGGCCCGGGATCCAGAAGGGCCCAGCGGGGGCCCGGGTCCGGTGCCACCCCCTCCCTTCCAGCAGCCCAGCATGTGCTGGGATGCAGTGGAAGATTGCTCGCAGCTGCTAAGCAGCAGCCGCGAGCAATCGCCTATGCCTGAGGGGGGGAGCAATCACACTGATCGCGCCCTCCCCTGGCTTTGTGCCGGGCTGAGGGGCTCACAGCGCCCCCTCCGTGGAGCTACAAAAGTATGTTTATTTTTTGAAGGGTGCATGGCCACGCCTCCCGCAATTAGGCCACACTGCTCTTTTTTAGGGCCCGGTGGCGCTGTCTATGGCCATGCATTTGACCACATTATATGAAGAATTTCAAGGGAAGAATTTCAAGGGCAATCATACAACACGTCTTACCAACTTTAAATCGCACAGTGTATGGCAACCATTAGTCAATTGACTCACCTAAGCTCCCTAATCAATGAACTCACTATACAATATTGAGCTTCACTATCCTGGTAATTGTTCACTGTATATCTTCCCAGAGGCTCATAACATATGAGTCTATTTCTGCACAATTATTGTACCTTATTATGGGCCTGGATTCTGGATTTTCTAAAAACTGACTGCCCACTTGCAGTGTCTTGAGACAGTGCATTTCCGTCTTGGAGCACCTTCAGAAGTACCATTGGTCACATAAGTCCTATAACAGGTGCTGTATCTCCATTTGTGTATGGCCTACTGTGTGATTGGTTCAGCATCTTTGGATGCAGCAACAGTTTGGAACAAACATTTCTTGAATTTCAGTGAAATACAGGCCTCATTTATCAACAAGTTTTATCCTACGCAACAAGTGATAAAACTGGTTGCGTATGATAAATGGTTGTAGTAAACCAAGTTCTAAGGTGCGCTGGCTGACTGGTTCACTATCCTCTTCTTGAGGCCAGCAGCAAAGATACACCGTGACAGAGGGGCAAGTGTGGTGGAATTTCCTTTTTGCAGACACAATGATTACAATTTGAAAAGATACAAACACTATTTTATTATAGTATAAGTAATGTAATATACATTAAAGTTGTAACAAGTGTACTTTCCCAGGCTCAAACCCAGTCAAAGACAAATTGTTACAATATTCACACTATCAAGTGGCTTGACACAGTAATTACAAAAAGTAACAATTTCAATACAATATCAGAGTAAGATTAACTATTGGGTCAACCCTTGCCTTGCAAAGGAAACTAAAGGGGGGCATCCACTACACAATTTTAGCAGGCGATTGAACGATAACGACGTCGTTCTCATTCAATCGTTTAAAAATACTTTATAAATCGTGCAGTGTTTGGTCGTTAACGATCAACGATGCGCGCTCCCGCTGGTTGTTTGATCGTCTCGTCAGTCGACCGAACAAGCAGGTCAATTTCACTTGATCTATTAAAGATAGTTTGCAAATCGTTCAGACTGAAAGATAAAATTTCAAGGGAAAAAATATCAAGGGAAAATCGTTTAGAGAGATTGGACAGGGAGTAGATAGTCTAGTGGATGTGCCCCTTTAGGTGCAACCTCAGCTGGTTGGAGGAAGAATGTAACCAGTGAATCGAGGCTTGTTACACTTGCACAAAGACCAGGTATACGATAGAGCACAGTCTCTAACAAGCCATTTCCAGCAATTTCAGCATACACATGCAGTAGTGAAACAAAGCAGAACTTAAGGCCCCCATAAATCTGCGACGGATGTAGCGATGGGATCGGAAATGCCGACCAGTGCCCATCGACGTTCTGTGATCAGTCGCAGGATCAGTGAAGTTTTACATGTGACAATCACGATAATTTTTTGATCATGACTGGCATATCTGTGAATTCCAACATGTTGTATTTCTCCGACCGTGCGATGCCGGGTTGCAGGATCACTGCATCCATCTCTGATAGATGGGGGCCTTTAGACAGGTGGATGCAGGTGAATGAACGTTGTTCCCAAAAAATGAACAAGCAGTGTTTCTACACAGCAAGCTTTATCAAGGTGGCACACGTGTGTACAATTTTAAATACCACAGGCCCAAGTTAAATGCATGAAAGTTTAGTGAGCACACACAATGGTGAGAAAAATATGCAGCGAACTTTAAAAGGTGCATACACACACACACGATTTTTTGAACGATTATCGTTAATATCGTTTATCATTCAATCGTTGAAAAAATCGTTCACTTTCCGAGTTAAACCGATGAACGATTATCATTCCTGCGTGTTCATGTTTGTAGTTCAGTCAGACTGACCAACTGAACGACTTTCATTAAGGGGATATGCAAATATCGTTTGTAGTTCACAAAAATTGTTCATTACACTGTAAAAAATCTGACAGAAAATCGTTCATTTACAAAATCGTTGTGTGTATGCAGCTTAAGCAATAACAGTTCAGATAAGTATGTGCCGTATCCAGTATAATGACTAGGCAGAGTCTCTTGTGCAGAAACTTTAGCGAGGGCACAGACAATGGTGAGAAAAATATGCAGCCAACTTTAAGCAATAACAGTTCAGGTAAGTATGTGTAGTTTTCAGACGTAAGACCTGGCAGCGTCTAGGTAGCTTAACAGGTGTACACACGTGCGCAATGCAGCTGGACTTTAAACAGGTCTATGCAGATAGCTTGACAGGTATGCACACACAGTGGCGGGAAAAAGTATGTAGCCAACTTTAAGTAATACCCCTTTTCCACCTAAATTCCGGGTCTGACCTGGAGTTGGAACAAGGGGCCTGATTCAGACCCACTCGCGAGCGGCTGTCCGCTCGCAAGTGGGTCGATGGTCTGCACCGAGCATGCGCACGACGGAGGGAGCTCCGTCGTGCGCATGCGCCAGACACGACGAGCGAAGGACCACACCACAGTCGGGTCTGCATAGACCCGGCTTTTGCGGAGTGAAAGTGGTCGCTTGGAGATGACGTCATCTCCAAGCACCACTGAAGCCGAACCAATCGGCCGGCTAGCAGCGCACTCCTGGTCATCGTGACCCGGAGTGCGCTGTTCTCACAGCAGGGTTTCACGGGCTACGTCCGTGTTAAACCCTGCTAGTTACCTGGGTTGGATCGCCGGGTCACTCGACCCGGCGATCCAACTCTCTCCCCTTTTACACCAGGGAGCTGCCCGGGTTAACCCTTCAAAAACCCGGGTTTTAGCTCCGGTGTAAAAGGGGTATAATACAGTTCATGAAAGTATGTGCGGTTTCCAGACAAAATATTCAGCAGAGTCTCTATGCAATAAGTTTAGTTAGAAGAACACACAATGGCAGGAAAAACATGCAACAGGCCTTGTGCAATAACAATTCCTGTATACTGTTCCACCAGCTGAAGTTGACACAAAAGATTAACCCAAAATAATGACCCGGGAAAATAATTAACCTTTACCAGTAGACAAAGGCCTACATTAATTCAAACAGTAGCAATAAATAGCAAGGGTTAACAGTTTGCAATACCGATTTATATTTGCATGTAACACTAATATCAGCACAGCATTGCTTTTAATCCTCACTTTGCATATAACATTTGCATGCAACACTAGTATAACATTACAGCAACACATTACCACTTTGCTTATAAACAACAGGACATTAAATTACACAGAAAAAAAAATAAAAAAATTATATGAGATATATATGAGGTGTTGCGCTTAAATAAATATACAGTAGATAATGGATTTAATAACTAGACATGGCAGAAACCAGAGTCAAGACACCAAATATATATTATGAAATAGTTATTTAGAAAATAGCAACAATAAAATACAGTACAATAATAATAATAATAATAAAAAAAAAAATCAATAATGAGAACTACTTCTTTGAAAGAAGTCTGTACAGACTAATCTAAATAATATGAAAAGTAACTGCTACAATTAATAAAAATGGATTCCATGTGAAGCTTTATCAAAGAGTGTAGTGGAAAAGGACCTGGTCTCTTCTTTTATATACTGGTCCTCCTCCTAATTGGATACTTCATTAAACAATTAGTTTCCACATGGTTCTGCAGGTGTGTTAATCACATACCTCTCAGTTATATGAACCACAAAATAAAATATATATTTTTTTTGGTGTCTTGATCTCTATAGAATAAATACTTCTATTCATCACATAATTAATGATTTGCACATAAAAAATGGTGATTACATAAATACAAACATATATATGCAAAAAAAAAAAAATACATAATAGGATTGAAAAAAATCTTATTGGTATTTTTTTTCTCAATTCTATTATGTATCTGTTTTTTATATATATATATATATATATGTGTGTGTGTTTGTATTTATGTAATCACCATTTTTTATGTGCAAATCATTAATTATGTGATGAATAGAAGTATTTATTCTGGTATGCAGTCGGGAAGCCGGCGGACCTAATCCCGACAGCTGGCTTCCCGACTGCTTAATCCCGGTGAGGGTTAAAGGACAGGCATCTAAATCTAGACGCCTGGCATTTTACCGATGACAGGAGACCAGCGCCTGGCACCCACGATCGAAGTGATGCCGGGTTTATCGACAGCCGCGTTTTGGGAGGGATTAGGGGCTCCAGAGGTAAAACATGTTGATAAATTAGGCCCACAGTTCGGAGTGTAATTATGGGAGTGCAGGACATGTATGATTTTTTTATTTCTATAGTGTGGTCAGAAACAGTACATCAGACACCGCAGATAGTGGAGTGCCGTGGATTAGTGCCTATTGTTTATAATAACATTTTGTGGTCACACTTTCTCTTGCACCGTAAATGTGTGTGTAATGCTGTGCATACATTGGTAGGCAAAATGCCTATCAAATGGACAGACATTTTATATGACAGCCTGTAACCCAGCAGATTATGTATTATAGCTATACACTGAGATATTTTACAGCATACTTGGTGACTGTCTGGCTGCCCCCTCCGGAGGTAGCAGCCAGGTTACGTTATTGTGGCCCGACCCCTACTACATAATGCTGAGATTACCAGCATTGTAAAGCATGGGGGCTACAATGATATGCAATTTAGCACAAATCGCATCATTGAAGACTTGTTCAGAAGCGGCACCTGAATTTTGGGAGACTCCTGGACGTTCCAGGAGAGTAGGAAAGTATGTTCACAGTGTATGGCCACATGATATCTGGCTTCCTCCCCTGTAAAGGAACAGAGGAAATGTCAGTCGGCTGTGGCAGTGCATACATTGCCCTGATGCGGGTGACTTGCAACTTGCATCGGACAAACATGCTGGACAATTCGGCTTGTCCGATAGATTAATATTTTGTGATCGGTCACACAAATGCACAGTACAAATATCTGAGCGATCTGCCAATATCAGGCAAATCTCCCAGATAATTCTATAATATATGCCCGACATTAAGTGCGCATATGCTCCTGTACTTACAGGAGCCTTCCTGCCTGCAAGACCTGCCACATACCAGCAAACAGTGAGGCCCTTCAGTGTGCCATTCATTCTGACAGCAAACTACTTCCTTCACAGGCGATTCCCCCGATGGTAGCCCTCTAGTCATGGTACTGTATGTTTAGGTGCCCATACATCTGTGACGGATCGCTGCGGTCAGAAATTTCTGATCGCCATCGGAAATTTCCGATCGCCCACCATCGACATTCTGCAATCCGTCGCTGGTTCGCAGACATTTCACATGTTAAATGTCCGCAATATGACAATTGCGATAATTTTTTGATTGTGATCGTCAAATCACCGAACCTGCGATGCTGGGTTGCGGGATCGCGGCAATCCATTGCAGATGGATGGGGCCCATTAGCTTGCACTTCATTCAATTGGATGGTGAATTAAGCATGAACTTTTTGGATAGGAGTCATTCATTTTTGTTTAGAATAAAAGGTTTATAAAAACAATATACATGGATATATTACCTTTATACAGAGGATTTCTTACCTTGAGTCCTTCAGCATAGCTTCCAGTGGTCATTGTATGGATTTGTTGGAATAGTAAATCTTTTTTAGAGACTTCATGGATGATTTTTTCTACTATACTATTTATTTTCCCTGCTGCATTTGTGATGTCCTTCATTTTCAGCCTCACGCTCTCTACCACATGTTTCAGTTTCCTCGATTTTCCCTTCACAGAGGGGGTTTGTTTTGTTTTCAAGTCATTTTTGGATGGTCCATCACTGTCCTCAGAATCCTTTGTACTTCTGGCTCTGCATTGTTCTATTGACCCATTCACTCTCTTTTTCACAATTTTATCATTACCAGTTTTGCCCTTAATGTTTGTTCTTCCAGATAACTTCACTTGGGATTGTGTACGTTCATTATTGTCATGTGCCGCATTATTCTTGATTTGAGTCTGTTGTGCTTTCTGAGGTGTCACCTGTGACGGTTTCGTACCACTACTTTGTCCCACAGCTATTCCATCAACCTCTGACAGGGCTGTAGCTCTTCCCAATGTCTGTGACTTTCCCCTTCCTTTAGAGCACTTATTTTTGCCTGATTCGGTGCATTTGCTGGCTGGCCTTCCCCTGCCCCTGGGCTCCTTTGGTCGAGTTGCAGAGTCCTTTTCTTCATACCGCCTAGAGTCTCCCATGTTTGTTTCCTTCCTGACAAATTCTTACATTCTCAGCTAATTAGTACAATGGCTCCTCCTACCATTTATGTAGAGAGAAATGAAACCTTCACCCTGAGGCACACGCCTAGCTGATCACTCCTCTGCCATGAAAATCCCTGCTGTCCAATGTCAATTTTTGTATTCAACATAAATCTGGGAGTATACAGATATCAAGAGGTATCAGTGACAATTATTAATGTATATTTAAAACGGAATTGTATAGATAAAATGTCATACAGAAAGGCCTATATATAATGTGAAGTCAAAAAGATATTAAGATGGTAGTTGGAAACAAAGTTTTGCTAGAGTACATGATATGCTGTCAGATAAAAAACTGTTATTTATTAACAGTTATTACATATAGTGCACACATATTACGTAGCACATTGCAGAGACTATTTAGTCATCTACATCAATCCCTGCCCCAGTACAGCTTGCAATCTATTTTTCCTATCACCTAAACATATATTCACAGCCAATTAGCCTATCAAAATGTATTTGGATTGTGGGAGGGAACTAGGGTACTCAAAGGAAACCCACACAAGCATGAGAGAACATACAAACTCCACACATATAGCATTAGAATTGAACCAATGACCTCATAACTTTGATGCAGCAAATCTAATCTGTACACAACCAGTAGGAAGGGGGATAGATGTGCGGAAATATTCCATTAAATGCCAACATTGTCAGAACAAAAACTCTCTACTATGTGGGCCTGATTCTGAGTCACACACATGTAAGACTGCATGAACGCCCTAGAGCTTAGATGCACCCATATTAATATCCTAATGTGAATATTTGCACGCTGGTGCACCTGCACCAGTTTAAGTGCTTGGTTTGTAATGCCCACCTGTCATAACTGAGTGCACCTGTCATAACTGAGTGCACCTGTCATAACTGAGTGAACCTGTCATAACTGAGTGCATCAACATGCGAACACACAGCGATGACTGCACACTGATACCACTTTTACATTAAAGTCTCGGGTCTGACCTTGGTTTTGGACATTGGGGAGATATATTGTAGCTGCACTTATCGTGCCGCTAGAACTCTTGCTGCTTCGTCTCTTTACCGAGGCAAAGCAGGAAGCACTAACGATGAGATGTATTAAGATGTCTAGAAGCAGCTGTGTCAGTTTGGCAGCTGTGGCTAAATGCATGACGTGTTAAATCACAAAGGGCCGTATTCAATTAGGCTGCGAAAACCTGTTATCTGCGATACTTCATCTCCAATTATGTAATTTTCACTATTCTCACTTATCCCCGTATTCAATTTGGAAGACTTTTCGCAGGTGCGGAAAGTCAGAGGTTCGAACCCAGCGAAAAAGTATCCCCATTGAATAGGTGGAGAGAAAAAGTGCAGATTTGGGGTTTTGGGGTGCAGACTTCTAAAAACCACAGTGCACCCCTTGGACAGGCCCCTTAAGGTATTCTGTGTCAAAAAATAAAAAAAAATACCACAGGACACCCCAAAAAAGGTGCTTTCATTTTGGGGGCGTAAAATAAAATAATGGGGGACACACTTTTAAACTAGCGAAATAGACTCCAGGGGGTCCCCAAGTGTGCCCCAGGTGTTTTTTTTTATTGCAGGTGTTTGTGGCAGGTGGATATTTCACGATATTTACAAGTTCATTTTAGCCACTTAAAAATATGCTCACCCCCATTTTCATGTACCCAAAATTTGATGGGACTAGTTTTTTTTTTTTTTTTTTTTAAATGTTGCTAAATGTTATTCTTCACCACTATCTCAAAGGCGCTATAAAGCACCTACTGAGACCATTTAAAAAACCCAAATACCTTTAGCAGGGCTATTCAGGGGTACCGATAGTTATCCCCCATGTCAGACCATCTTTGGGGATGTCAGGCTGATTTCCCCAAAAATGACAGGACTTTTCACATTACCTTTTCGCTGAGTCCCGTTTTCGCCGATTCCAAATTTAATATGGGGGTATGCGGGGACGTGCACGATAACTTTTCACTTGCAAAACCTCTGATGGCGGCGAAAAGTCCGACAATGGACTTGTTCATTCTTTTATGGATGTTCATTTTAATACTTTCCCCATTGGAACATGTTACTTTTTAACACCTAAAATAAAATCACTTTTTTTCCTGTGAGGAGTCTTCAACATTCCTGAATTTTAAAGAAACCTTTGTAGTGCATGCGGGACAGAATACTAACGTAAGTGACTGTTTTCCATGAGGTCCTGATTTGTGTACCAGAGTAAGGGGTCTATTTACTAAGCAGTGTTAGGAGAAGTGAAAAGTGAAGAGTGAAAAGTTATAAGGTGCCAGCCAATCAGCTCCTAACTGCCATCTCTCAGGCTGTGTTTGAAAAATGACAGTTGGGAGCTGATTGGCTGGCACCTTATCACTTTTCACTCTTCACTTCTCCTAACACTGCTTAGTAAATAGACCCCTAATACCTGTAAAGATACCTTTCAATGCATTTGGGACAGAACTTTAATGTGAGTTCATATCCAATAGTTCGTGAGAATAGGATCTAATTGACTACACCTATTACATCCAGTGATACATTTATTTGGTTTGAAGTATCTCATTGATTTATTTTTTACACTTAGCGCTTGTATACCTCTTCTTGTCAGTTTTATAGTTTATGCATACTTGCCTATTTTTATTTTTCTCTTCCCTGACGGCCAATCGGCAGGCATGCGGCACGATCCAGGTCACTGTGACCCGGATTGTGCCGTTTACATTGCAGGGTTTCACGGGTTATTCCCTGTTTAACCCTGCAAGTTACCTGGATTGGATTGCTGGGTCACTCAAAAAAGAGGTGCCGCTTCCCGGCCCTCTGTTTCACCTCCCGCTCCCTACATGGTCTCAGGCGTTCACAACTCCCTGCGAGTTCCCTCGAGCAGTGGGACAGTTGCGCCCGTCGCAAGCACCGGGGACTGGGCATCCCTGGCCGCGTCATCAGTGGCCATCATTAGAGCGCCGGCCGGGGGGTCCCCGGGCCCCTCTGTGGGGGTCACGACCCCCCCCACGACAGGCAGCACCCAGCAACCCCCCACCCAAGTGGGGCAGCTGCTTTCATGTTACAGCTTGCAGCCGCCATTTTAGATGTGGGAAGAGTGCCTCAGTTTCCCCCAACAAGCTTCAGGAGCCATCTTAGGTATGACAGCAGCGCCACCTACTGTCCATACAGGAGTGATGCATATTGTAAGCTCACACAGCTCACTGTCAGCTTCCCTTAATATGCCCCTCATGCCAGCACATTTTACTCTAGTGCGCCCGGTTTGCAAGTTTTCTCAGCCACTAGTACGCGCAATCAATATTTGCACATGCCGGAGTACACACAATCCGCCCCATATTACCCTGCAGTGGTCTCCTCACCTGCTGTGGTTCAGTCCACATGGTCCTCAAGCATACAGAAGAATATTGTGCCCTCCCCCAATCCTTTGCCATATCAATTCAATACCCCGGCAACAACAGTTTTTAGCCAGTCACCATATTGGCAACCAGCTTTAAACCCTTCCCAACAATTGCCAAGACCATACGCTCCCTGTCAAAGGGAATAACCTTTTCCTTCCAGCTGCTCCTGCCCACCGCACAGCCCAGGCTTCCCCCACGCCCCCCTTACCTCCAGTTCCACCAGTTGTACGCAGCGTAGAACCTCCCCCCCCCCTTCCCCCTGCTCCAGCTGGAGAACTAGTTATTCACAGCCAGTTAACAATTTCTGTTTCCGGTTCTGAAGCCGTAGCTAACACACCAATGGTGCAGGTTGTGCCAGGGAAGACGGTTCGGGGGAAGAGACAGACGGCGGATGAACAGGTGGCGTTAACCGGAGATTCATCTAGTTCTGTAGCAGCAACCAATGCGGACACTTTGGAGATTCTGTGGCCATCTGGGTCTGGTGAGCATGATGTTTCTCATATGTCATCTGTCAGTTCAACATCCGAATCTTCAACTAGCAGCGAATCTTCGGGTTCCCTCAAGCGCCCGCGAAAATTGGCTAAATTAATTGTGCACAGGTTGGCTAAAAAAGCTGCAAAGCGGAAAGACACGTGTTCAGCAGGAGCTCCCTCTGAGCCGGCGCTTTTCTCAGAAATGGTGCATTGCGCAAACATAGCAGTGACTAGGGGGTTAAGGAAAATAATGAAGGAAAAGATAAAGACTGGGAAGTACATAGATGTGTTTATGTTGACTGAGAAAATGAGGCAGGATGTTGAAAAGGCTAAAAAGGCGGGAGCATGGGAGAAAGCGCTTTCCGTAGTTTCCACCACTTGCTGAGGGTCATTTCTTAGATTTTTCCATATCTTATTTAGATACAAGGCCCGATGAACATCCCAACATTTTAAAATACATATGTTTAGTTCACGAGATGTTCATGAAATCAAGGGGTTACGTATGGAGGGTATACGACGAAAAATTTTGACGGAAACCCAAGCATGCCTTTAGGTTTTAAAGATGTGGAAGTTTGGTTGGAGGTCAAACAATAGAGCAAGAATGCACTTGAGGGCCAGGATAAAAAAAACACCCCTGTCTCCAAGGCAGTCGCTGGGTACGGGCAGAAGGGTAAATGCTTAGTGTACAATGACTCCAAATGTCACAGGGGCACGAGTTACCGTTTCAGACACTCCTGTAGAAGTCACCAGCAGGGGGGAGTCAGCCCGATCAGGGTACAGGTAGCGGAAGTAATAAATAAGGCTTCATCCCCAGTAGTTCTGTCCGAATTGAATAAATGAATGGCAAGATACTCCAGGAGAGAGGATGCTCAATGTTTTGGGGATGGGTTTAGTTCATACTTGCCTACTTTTGAAAATGTATTTATTTATTTTATTTATTAACAGTTTATATATATAGCGCAGCAAATTCCGTTGCGCTTTACAATTTGAATCAAGATTAACATTATACTGGGTTGTAAAAGACATACATACATGACATACATAAGGGTAAGAGGGCCCTGCTCGCAAGCTTACAATCTATAGGGAAATAGGTGTTGATACACAAGGAGAGGTGCTATTGCAAATTGGTCCAGCCCAATTGCAGATATTCTTGGTGGGCTGTATAATCCAATCACACTGGAAAGTTGGCCTAGGGTTAGGAAAATGACTTTGAGGGAGATTGCAGATTGCTGCAGAATGCGTTGCGCGCAGCGCGGCACGCCATTGTGGAGGTGTGGTCTGCTCCACCCAAAGGGCGTGTCTAACTCCACCTATGGGCGTATATATTCCTATAAACTGACGCCCTAGCTCCCCCACTGACATTAATACATCTCTACCCTGCCATATTGACATTAATAGATTCCCACACACACATTCTATTATATGAATAGATTCACACACACATCCCATGAATAGATTCACACATAGTCACACACACACAGTTACACACACACACACATAGTCACACACACAGTCAAACACACAGTCTCACACACATCCCATGAATAGATTCATACACAGTCACACACACACATCCCATGAATAGATTCACAGTCACACACACACAGTTTCACACACACAGTCTCACACAGTCACACACACAGTCTCACACACACACACACACATCCCATGAATAGATCCACACACAGTGTCACACACACATCCCATGAATAGATTCACACACACACATCCTATTAATAGATTCATGCACACAATCACACACACACAGTCTCACACACACATCCCATGAATAGATTCACACACAGTCTCATACACACACAGTCTCACACACACAGTCTCACACACACAGTCTCACATAGTCTCATACACAGTCACACAGTCTCATACACACAGTCTCACACAGTTTCATACAGTTTCACACACACATCCCATGAATAGATTCACACACACACAATCTCTCACACACAGACACACAGTCAGTCACACACATTACATGAAGATTTCACAGCCCCACACACACAGTCACACACACACACATCACATTACTACACACACACATACATCACATTACTACACAGCACACACACACCCACACACACAAACACACAGTAATAGATCTCCCTCCTTCCCCCACGTTACTGACGTGAGTTATACATTTGGCAGGAGCTGCAGTGAGCTCTACACTCACCGTCTCAGGCTCAGGCAGCTCCTCTGTCTCTGTCTTCAGTGTACCTCCGGCGTCGGCTCCTCCCCCCTCCATCCTCTGTCATCACAGGCTGGCCAGGGAATGCTGGGAGCAGCAGTCTGTGAGCAGGGGAAGGCATGCACAAGAGACCTCCGGGCCAGCAGCAGCCACAATCCTGCCTCCCTGCATCCGGTGAGTACGCCCCTGCATCTTAAGATCAGGCCCTGCCCCCTTTACCTCCAGACTCGCTCATGCGCAATCCGGATTTTTAGACAGGGCAGAGGGAATGCGGGGGATTCAACCTACTTTGCGGGGTAGCAGGAGCTCCCACCTTTATTCGGGAGACTCCTGTGAAATTCGGGAGGGTAGGCAACTCTAGTTTAGGTTTCTGGTGCCTATTATCGACTCTGTTCAAGTTGTGGCATGCAGGAATTTAAGGTCAGCAAGAGAATTACCTCATGCGGTGAGACAAAATGTGGAGGCGCAAATTAAGTTGGGCCGAATGTGCGGTCCTTTTTCATTTGAGCCCATGCCCGGCTTGTGCATTTCTCCATTAGGAGTGGTGCCCAAGAAAGTTCTGGGGAAGTTCCGCTTAATCCAGCATTTGTCTTACCCTCATGGAGCCTCTGTTAATGACGCGATTCCTGAGGAGTTTTGTAGAGTTCGGTACCAGTTGTTTGAGGAGGCCCTCGACTTGATACAGGGTTTTGGCCCTGGGGCATTGATAGCAAAATTGAGTCTGCTTTTCGTCTCTTACCGCTTCATCCCTTCCCTGAAGTTCATGGGTTTCAAGTTAGACAGTCTCTTTTACTTAAATAAATGTTTACCCATGGGTTGTTCTGTCTCTGGCGCTTATTTTGAGAAATTTAGTACGTTCCTACATTGGTGTATCCAAGCAGGCACCGGTCACAGTGGAATTGCACATTATTTAGATGATTTTCTTTTTATAGACCCAAGAGACAGTAACGTTTGTCAAGATCTTTTGTTTTCAGCCTGTGCATTGTTTAAAGTTATGGGAGACCCAATTGCACATGACAAGATGGAAGGCCCTATGTGTTGCCTTTCTTACCTGGGTATTGAGTTGGACACAGGAGTAGGTTGTTGTTGCATTCCTGCGGACAAAATCCAGAAGCTTTTGGCCCAAATAGAGGAGTGCTTGAGAAAGGATAGGGTGAAGCTGCGTCAGGTTCAGTCACTCCTTGGCTCCTTTAATATTGCTTGTAGAGTAATTCCTATGGGGAAAGTTTTTTACCGGAAGCTAGAGAGGGCAAGTGCAGGGGTTGTCAAGCCGCACGACACTATAAGATTGTCAAAGGAAATAAAGGATGATTTAAGGGTGTGGTCTTCATTTTTTATTAATTTCAATTTGGAATTGATCTGGCCTTCTAGGTCAGTGTCAAATTCGTGCATTAAGTTGTTTACTGATGCAGCTGGCTCTTACAGTTTCGGGGCTTTTTTCCAGGAGGAATGGTGTGCTGCTCCCTGGCCCCCATCTCGGGTTTCACACGGTTTTACAGCCAACTTGCTTTTGTTGGAGTTGTTGGAATTGCGGCCGTCAAACTGTGGGCCAAAAAATTGTCAAATCAGAGCATTGTCTTTCGGTGCGACAATTTGGGAGTTGTTCACGCGGTTAACAACCAGCGTTCCTCTTCACCACAGGCCCTTCGTCTTTTAAGGCACCTTGTTTTGAAGTGTTTACAGTTTAATATCAATTTTATAGCAAAGCATGTGCCAGGGGTTGATAACAAGATAGCAGATGCTTTGTCTCAGTTTAACTTTGATAAGTTTAACTTTTTGGTGCCGGAAGCGGAACCCTCCGGATTAACGTGTCCTCCTTATGTCTGGCAGATTATCGATCAGGCATAGCGGAATTGGCATGGAAATCCTTGGCGCCATCTACATTGCGAGCCTATTCATCAGCTTGGCATGAGTGGGAAGCTTATTATATTAGCTACCAGCAGGAGGGTAAGTCAGATGAGGAATGTTTGCTGGCATTCGTTTGGGGGCACTATAGTCGGGGAAGGTCCAAATCTTTCATGGCTTCTGCTTTAGCCGGGATTTCCTTCTTTGCTAAATTTAATCAAGTTCATGATCCCTCTAGGTCATTTGTCCTGTCCAAGGCCCTGAAGGGATGGACTAAAGAAAAGCCGCCCCTGGCTGATTCCCGTAGGCCAATTGATTTGGGGTTGTTGCAAGACCTGTTTGTAGTCCTGAAATCGGTGGCAGATTCAGAATACGAAGCAGTACTGTTTCAATTGGCTTTTTCCTTTGCTTTCTTAGGGGCCTTAAGAATTAGTGAGTTAGTGGCTTCAAATAAGCGATCAAGGGATACAGGTCTGTTATTTAAAAACGTTGTGTTGAAGGGAGAGGCAGTCCTTTGTAAGATCCCTCGCTCAAAAATGGATCAAATGGGCAGGGGTCTGTGGTTGTCTTTAAAAAGTGATGTAGTGGCTGAGATTTGCCCTTTGCGCTTAGCTAGGCATTACTTGATGTTGCGGCCAGCAGGAGGTGAGCAGTTTTTATTTCATACGAATTCCCTACCCCTTACTAATTTCAATTCGCAGCAGTTTTCAAGAGCTTTCTGGTTAAGTTGGGACTGAAGAGTGAGGACTATGGCACCCACTCTTTTCGCATTGGAGCGGCTACTTGTGCAGCGGCCAGCGGTTTGTCAGCTTCAGCCATACAGGAGATGGGCCATTGGAAGTCTTCGGCTTTTAAGTCTTATGTACATTGTGATAAGGTTTGATGTTGCGCTTGTTGCTCTAACCCAAAAACGTTTCTTACCCGTCAGTTTTTGAATGACTAGCATTCAAAATCTGGGGGTGTGAAGGGATTTTTAATTTTCCTCTGAGGGGGCCTAAATTACAATTGGCTGAATATCAAGGTTCACGGGAGGTTTTTAAGTTTTCTCCTTCGCTTGGGTTCTTGTTTGTCACCACCACTGTTCTTGATTAATCGTTTAGTTATTTGGATTTATTGGGTGAGGATACTGACTTTTAAGGGTCCTTTCTCTTACAGCTTCCCATACATCAACGGAGCAAGTATGGATGTGGGTCATTCCTACATATTTTGGGCTGAGCGTCATTCATTAGCTAGGAAGGCTTCTCTGATGTTGGGGAGACGAAGGGTCAGATGTATAGGAGTTCGAGGTTTAAGGTGGGCTGCTTTTTTGGAGTTAATTTTCAGGAAGGGACGACTATGGGGGAGGCCTGACTGGTTAGTTGTGTACCTTGAGGGCAATGATGTAGGGCAGGTGAAAGGAATCAACCTTATTTTAAAAGGTAAGGCTGATTTGGTAGAGGTGGTCTCACGCTGGCCTGAGGCTCATGTGGTATGGTCGGAGTTGATACCTAGGTTTGTTTGGAGAGGTTTCAGGGATCTGGTGGCCATTTCAAATCTAGGAAAAAGTTCAATGCGGCTATTTTCAGATTTGTAGCTTCTTCTGGGGGTGTAGTAATTAGACACCCATTGTTGACTTTACAGAGTCCACAATACTTTAGGTCAGTTGGGGTGCATCTTTCTGAGTCCAGTTTAGGAGTGTTCCTGAAGGATATTTTCTCATTTCTCGAATGAGTAGGGGCTGGGTCCAGTTGGGCTTAGGGGTTGCTTGAGGGTGGCAGGCTGCGGTTTCTAGAACCTCACTGTGGTGGGAAGGCGCTACTAGCCAGTGGCCACAGGTGGCATAAGTGGTCATTGTGGGGTACTTACCCTTTTGAAAGATGGCAGGTGTGTCCTACCCCAGCAGGGGGACAGGGCGTTTCCTTACGGAGTGTCCATACTGTGCCATAGTAAAGGGTGGTGAGTCCTGCACAGCGACCTTTAGTGTGTCGACCTTCAGTCCCTGTCTATCTATTGCCTGTCTATCTTCCATTGTCTACCTAAACATTGTCTATGTAGACAGTGTAGACCTAAAGACTGGATACCCATAGTAAAGGGTGGTGAGTCCTGCACAACGCAGGTTATGTTGTTATAGAGGGGGGACGTTTTAGTCCTCCCCCAATTTTTTAAGAGAATCAATTGGCTAGAGCTGGTTCTTGGTAGCGTCCTTCTTTGCCACCCTTATTGAATTAAAATTAATTACAATTAATAAATAAATAACTTTGAGCTTTAAACCAATGCAGTGGTGTTGTTGTCGTTATTTTTAGTATTAAGCTAGCTTAATGTTTTGTATACAGGTGTTAATTGCAATAAATTAATGGACGCCTTAAATAAGCTGAGGGCTGGATAAGCATAAAGCAATATAAGTGGCATAATTTTTTGTAATTGGTTAGAGGTTAGGAACCTGTTGCTAGGTAGATTAGTTGGTTTGTTGGTATTGATTGGTCAAAAGAATTGGCCTATGACTGGGTTTTGGGGCGTATACCTTTTGAAGGGGCTATTTAAGGTGAGATTTGAATATGGTACAGCTTTTCGGTTTGGAAATCCCACCCATCCGCCCAAAGCTTTTAAAACTATTTGTTAGTTTGTCTTACTAATCTTTAAGAAATGTTAAACAGAGTCAGAAGGTGGGAAGGCGCTACTAGCCAGCGGCCACAGGTGGCATAAGTGGTCATTGTAGGGCTCTTACCCTTTTGAAAGATGGCGGGTGTTTCCTTACTGAGCGTCCATACTGTGCCATAGTAAAGGGTATGGTTCAATGGGTCTGCATTGTCTAGAGCAGTGATTCCCAACCTCGGTCCTCAAGGCACACTAACAGTTCTGGTTTTAGTGATATACATGCATAAGCAAAGATGGTTAAATCAAAATAACAAAGGTACTAATTAAGTCACCTGTGCTCAACTATGGCTATCCATAAAGCCTGGACTGTTAGTGTGCCTTGAGGACCGTGGTTGGGAACCCCTGGTGTAGATAGACAGTGTTTAGGTAGACCACAGGTTCTCAAACTCGGTCCCAAGGACCCCAAACAGTGCATGTTTTCCAGGTCTCCTCACAAAATCACAGGTGAAATATTTAGCTCTGTGGATCTTTTTAAATGTGTACATGATTAATGAATACACCTGTGCACCTGCTAGGTTACCTGGAAAATGTGACCTGTGTGGGGTCCTGAGGACCGAGTTTGAGAACCACTGAGGTAGACAATGGAAAATAGACAGGCAATAGATAGATGGACTGAAGATCGACAGGGTCTGAAGGTCGACACACTAAAGGTCGACTGGTAACAAGGTCGACAGGTATGAAGGTCGACAGGGTCAGAAGGTTGACACACTAAACATCGACACACTAAAGGTCAACACACTAAAGGTCGACTGGTAACAAGGTCGACAGGTACAGAAGGTCGACAGGGTCGTACGGTCCACACACTATAGGTCGACTGGTAACAAGGTCGACAATTATGAAGGTAGACAGGCAGTAGGTCAACAGGGTCAGAAGGTCGACACACTAAAGGTCGACTGGTAACAAGGTCGACACTCATATAGTCAAATGGTCGACACTTTTTTTTTTAGGGTTAGTGTCAGGGTTAGGCACTTACTCCGACGGGTTGACTAGTAACAAGGTTGACAGGTATGAAGGTCGACAGGCAGTAGGTCGACACTCATATAGTCAAATGGTCAACACTTTTTTTTTTTAGGGTCAGGGTTGGGGTTAGGCACTTACCCCGACGGTTAGGGTTAGGCACTTACCCCGACGGTTAGGTTTAGGCACTTACCCCGACGGTTAGGTTTAGGCACTTACCCCGACGGTTAGGGTTAGGCACTTACCCCGACGGTTAGGGTTAGGCACTTACTCTGACGGTTAAGGTTAGGCACTTACCCCGACAGTTAGGGTTAGGCACTTTGGGTTAGGCACCAAGATGAGGGTTAGGAATAAAGATTAGGACAAAAAAACAAACAAAAACATGTCGCCCATTTGCATGCTGACTATATGAGTGTCAATCATTTGCATGTCGACTATGAGTGTTGACATGTGTCAACCATTTGCATGTTGACTATATGCATGTCGACCTAATGACCCTGGCAACCTTCATACCTGTCGACCTTGTTACCAGTCGACCTTTAGTTTGTCGACCTTCTGACCCTGTCGACCTTCAGACCCTGTCTACCTATTGCCTGTCAACATTTAGTCACTGTCGACCTATTGCCTGTCGACCTTTAGTACCTGTCGACTTTGTCACCAGTTGACCTTTAGTGTGTCGACCTACAGACCCTTCAGTCCCTGTCGACCTATTGCCTGTCGACCTTTAGTACCTGTCGACCTTGTCACCAGTTGAAATAATAATAAATAACTTTGAGCTTTAAACCAATGCGGTGGTGGTTGTCGTTATTTTTAGTATTAAGCTAGCTTAATGGTTTGTATACAGGTGTTAATTGCAATAAATTAATGGACGCCTTAAAACTCTCACATATATAAAATGTCAGTGGCAAAAATCTCTTACTCCAAATGACTTCCTCACATACTGTATAGTAGGAATCCAACCATCTCTCATCCTAACCCTCTGTCCCTTGCTCATTGTCTACCCCATCTGTGTCACCCTTGTCTCTCTGGAATCAATATGATTTACCGCCGGATCCATGCCCTGAGGTTGGAATCCCGACACCAGCATCCCGGCAGCAGTGGAAATCCCGATCGTTATAAGGTGAGTATTTGCTAACCCTTTTCTACCCCCTAACCCTCCCTTAGAGGTGCCTAACCCTAACCTTCCCCCCAGTGCCTAACCCTAATCCCCCTACCCCACCGCCTAAACCTAAGTCCCCCGTGGGGGTGCCTAACCCTAAGTCCCCCCCGGGAACCCTAAACCTAACCCTCCCCCCCGCACGGCTATCCGCGCTCGGCCCCCGGCATCCCTTTCATTGGGATGCCGGGCATCGGGCTCCTGGCGTATGTCTAATGAAATTAATTTGTAGGATTCTCACTACAGGTCAATTTTGGTACAGTCGTGTTTGATAATTGTGGGAATTCAATATAAAAATAGGCACTCTCCCTTGTTCCACCTTGACCAAAGTTCAAGCCACTGCAAACAGGCTTCATCCATCTTCATCACAGGACTCTATTATAGCCTCGTAGTTTCATACTCCCGGTCCAATTCTTCCCTTACACCAGATGACATTCTCAGAATTTGGCCCTAGAATAACTGGTGTGCGGTCAGCAATCCACGGATAAGACGTATCATTTGTTGTAACATCCTCTTTTACACTGGTACTGCAAATTGCAATTTTACCTTCAGAGCATCAGTTATCTCATTGGGGCAATTTTGAAGCACATTCATGCCTATTATTACTGGGGGTAGATAATCATTCCGGTCGGTCGTCACAAAACATCCTTTCCATTGAAGTTTCATCTCTCCAACTTCCAAGGTCGCCTCCCAATAGTCTCAACAAAAGATTGGTTGTCCAGTACTGGCCACTAGATTCAACAAGCTAGTAGGTGGTAGGATAATTTCCTGTTCATCCCAGTGTCGTAGGAACTCAGATATTTGGATCGTGGTTACTTGAGAACCTGTGTATAATAATTTAAGAATTTTCCATTTATTCAGACCTTTGAGGAGGGGCACTGGCCTACATATCGAGACCACCAAGCTTGACTTATTGACGTGATTCCTCCCAAGGGTCGGCCCCCTGCCTTGGGATTTTGTCGTTCAAATTCGTAGATAATTGACAATTCCTTTCAATATATCTACATTGCTTGCAGCGTCAACATATGGGTCTTCCTTGGTTATTGAACTGATCAGTAGATCGTCTTCCCGAATTCCTATGTATATCCCATCTAGATTGATTTTGCAGTTTGCAGTCAGAACGCCTTTATCTACATCGGTTTGAAGTTTATCCTTGTTTATGATCTTTTAGTTCTCGACACACCTCAGAGAGACCTTGCGTACGTTCTGCGATTTGTCCTTAAATTACTCCCATCGGACAAAAGCGGAATTGCACTTAAGCATGTTGACCTATGGATTCTTTAGGTGCAGAAGAGTCATGCCCGCCCCCATAACTATAATTATGGGGAACTTTGATCTCTGAAGACTCTGCCAAGGAGAAACAATCATCCCCCGAGCCCTGGTTCAATCCTAGAATTCACAGTCTCTTTTATACTCCAGAAATGGACAATCTGGGTTCTCAAATTCCACATATGTAATTGGGTGCATACTTATTCCCAAATAGCTCCTTTAATAAATAGATTGGTTAACATCTCATCCTCTTGTTGCATCTCCCGAGAATCAAGGTTTTGCATTGTCCGCAGGGCCTCCTGTAAGCTAAGAGTGAACTCTCTTAATGACTCATGTGGCTGTTGCTTCCTCGCATAGAATTGTCTCTTTAATTCAGACACAGGGCCTGATTCAGCAAGGAAAGCAGTTGCTAAAACGCATGCAATTGCCCGATTGTTGCGTACTGTGTATGCATCGCAGTGCACATGCCTGAACTAGCTATTGCGATTGGGACTGCGATCGCAGAGGCTACGCAGAGTGATTGATAGAAAGTGTCATTTGTAGGTGGTGATGGGGGGTGGTTGGGGAAATGCAGGCATGCCAGTGCATTTGCACGCCGTTTCAGGGGCCGTCTACGCAGCCTGAGGTCTCATAGCATGCAAGGAAGTTAGCAATTTCTGAATAAGGTCAGAACTTATGCAAGTGTGTGTGAGGCTGCAATGGTACTTGATTGTACTGATAGTTTTGCAGTCTTGCAAAACAGTACGTATGTGTGCTGAGTAAAGTGGGCATCCCTGTGCTGTCCTGCGGGGGTATTGCGATCGCAATGTATTAGCAATGGATTAGCATACTATTGCAGTTGAACTGGGGGTCTGATTCAGACCTGCTCACAAGCGCTATGCGCTTGCAAGCGGGTCGATGGCCGGGCAGTGCGCACGCCCCGGAGTGAGAGAGAAATTCTCTCACTCTGGGGCTCGCTACAAATGGGGCGGCTGTCGATGTTGATTGACAGCTCGCCCCGTTTTGAAGGCGGGGAGGGGGGTGGCTGGCCAAATGGAGGCATTCCCGAAGGAACGCTTGCCATTTGGGGGCGGCCCTACTGACATCACGAGTGATGTCAGTAGTGAGCTTCCGGCTCTATTAGAACCGGAAGCTCACCGGGGCTTGCGGAAGCCAAGACCCTACTACAAGGGTCTCGTCGCAAGCTTGATGGTTTCGACCATCGCGACCATCACCTGGCCGCTCGCAAAAGCTGTGGGTGGTCACCCACTGCTTAGCGAGCGGCCACAAGGCCGGTCTCCAAAAAAAAAAAACACCCTTCAGACCTGCAAGCAGCCTCCGGCAGCGAGCGGGTCTGAATCAGGGCTTGTGTGCGTAATCGCAGCTGTGATCGCACTCGCGATGCATAGTGAATCAAGTCCACAGTTCGGGAGGTGAAGATAGAGACTAACTTATCGAAGATATCCTCGACTGTCCTCTGCTGTCTCTCAGGCCACAATTTCACCTCACGTAAGGCACGCCCTTTTAATTGAGGATCTCTACTTTTCGGAGATCTCCAAGTTGGTACAACCTAAACATTGTGTGTAGTTTGTATTTTAATTGTTACAGGGTACTGATGCCCTGTGTAGGTGCATCCCCAAAGTAATAGGGCATGGTTGTTAGGATCTGCGGTTAGCAGATCATTTTAGTTGCCTTTGAGACACTGCATTTAATCCTGTCTGTGTGCTGATCACGTGTTCAGTAATTAACTGTCTGCCTGTGTGCAGTATCAGCTGCTCACTAATTTATTTGTCAGTGTGCACAGGCCAGCTGCACACTGGTCTATCATTAGGGAGGCTTGCAGGGCTTACTCTGATTGAACCTTGTATCTGTTAAATTACAGCCAGCCCTTCACTCCATGTCGGTGATAGAGTTTCTCGTGCTTCGGTTGTTCCAGTCTCCTATTAATCAGTCGAGTTCCAGCATTCAGTCTGTTGTATTATTTCTCTGCCGTTTGCTCCATCCAGGTGGCACAGTCTGTATTTCATCTGCCATGTGCTGCTTGAGTCATCGAGGCAGCACAGTGTGCGTCCCAGCCGCAGCCGTGTGTCATCTCAGCGGTTTGGAGTGCACTACCATCCCGGGTGCAGGTCAGCATCTGGCGGCTTGTGTCAACCCTGCGGCACTGGTCGCATCCCAGCATCCAGAGTGCGCAACCAGGCACACCGATGCCAGTGTCAACCTGGTGGCACTGGTATCAACTCAGTGTCCAAAGTGCGCCATCTGGAGCACCACCACCAGTGTCAACTCAGCGACATTGATAACAACTCCACGTCTTTGTGCACACTCCACCAGAGAGTCATCAGCCCAAAGGCTGCATCACACCTTCAGCCCTCAGGCCACAACTAGCCAAAGTCAACCAGCCCTCAAGGCTGCTTCATCAGCCCAAAGGCTGCATCTCACCTTCGTCCCTCAGGCCACAACTAGCCAAGACCTACCAGCCCTCAAGGCTGCTTCATCAGCCCAAAGGCTGCATCTCACCTTCGGCCCTCAGGCCACAACTAGCCAAGACCTACCAGCCCTCAAGGCTGCTTCACCAGCCCAAAGGCTGCATCTCACCTTCAACCCACAGGCCACAACTAGTAAAGGCAAACCGGCCCTCAAGGCTGCTACACCAGCACAAAGGCTGCATCTTACCCTTGGCCCACAGGTCACTACTATTAAAGGCAGACCAGTCCCCAAAACTGCCTCAACCGCTCAAAGGCGGAATCACACCCTTAACCCTTCGGCCACAACTAGTCAATGCAAATCAGCCGTCAAGGCTGTTAACAGACTTTTACCTGCCTGACTTACCCTCTTCTCCTAACAATGATTATTGGCGAAGCATTCGCCATTGAAGGGGTCCCTTGCCCAACTGCTGTGTTGAAGGTTAGATGTTCCGACTGCGACATCTTGTCCTGTTTTCCTTACTTAGGATCCTGGATCCTGTTCGCGGATGCCAAATTTACTATGTAACACCCTAACAGAGATTGTCACTTCAGGTGAGTAAATAACACTTAGAGCAATGTAGTTTTATTTTACTGGAACTCTGCTGGATAACCAGTTTCTCCAGTCACGGTTCCTGAAACATTAAGCAATATTAACAATGCACAAATACCATACCTGCCAACTCTCCCTCATTGTCAGGGAGACTCCCTGAAATAGCAGCAATCTCCCTGTGTCCCTGAAGAGTCTACCAATCTCCCTCATTTCACCTTACCCCCATTATGACACTGTTATATAAAAGAAAAAACAGAGATATATACATTCAGATAGGATCATTAGTATAATTTCCCTGCATTGGTTATAAGGCACAATGATACCTATGGCTACATGCATTTTCTGAGAAGTATCAGTGTGTTTTCATCAACAAGTAGATCTTACCAACTGCTTTGGGGCTCATTTATATGTGGATATAAGTCAATTTTATGACACGCCTCTCAGATGTAGCAGTACACGCCCACTTTACCACCGCGCTCATAAGTGTTGCTTTCACAATCTCCCTGAAATGCTTTTTCAAAAGTAGGCAAGTATGACAAAAACGTATGCCATGCAATTCTTAACTGAATCATGTAACTAGTGGAATCTCGCAGTTCCTGACACGGGAAGCAGATAAAATCCCGACCGCCGGCTTCCCGACTGTCTAATCCTGGCAAAGTTCTGATGACAGGCATCGAAATCCCGACGCCTGTCATTAGACCTACGTCGAGAGCCCGACATCCGGCATACTGATCGAAGATAAGCCGGGTGCCGGGCGCGGACAGCCGTGGGGGGGGGAAGGTTAGAGGCTCCCGGGGGGGGACTTAGGGTTAGGCAACCCCCCAGGAGGTTTAGGTTTAGGCACTTAAAGGGGGGTTAGGGTTAGGCACTTGGGGGGAGGTTAGGGTTAGGCACCCCTACAGGAGGGCTAGGGGGGAATTAGGTTAGGGATACCAAAAAGAACGATCAGGATTTTCACCTCTGCCATGCAGTAAATCATGCTTATTCCCCTGACACTAAGGTAAATAGTTCTACAGTGCAGTTAAACGTCTTATTAACTTAGGGCCTGATTCACTACGGATCGCATATTGCATATGCATGCAGTTCACTTGCGATAGCAAGCTAGTCCATTGCGATCGCAATGCAAACTCAGAACAAGCCCCGACCTGACTCAGAAATTGCTAACTTCCATTCATGTTATGAGACCTCACACTCCGTATGGGATAACAGTGGCTAATTTATGCATGCCCATGAAACGGCTTGCAAATGCACTGGCACGCCTGCATTTGGCTGACCACCGCCCCCCCATCATCACCCACAAACGGTGCTTCCTGTTAATCACTCTGCGAGGGATCTGTGTAATCTCTGCTACATAGTCCCAATTGCAATAGCTAGTTCGTGCATTGCAACAATCGGCAGATTGCGTGCATATTGGCAACTGCGGTCCAAGCTGAATCTGGCCCTTAAACTATAAGTGTTGGACTTCAAAACAGTATATTGCAATATTGCTAGCCAGCTGGAACTTTAAAGGTGGTGCACGGAGGTTAATTTTGTAGCAATTATAATCCAGAATCCTAAATATTCGGATCACAACAATTAAGTTTCCTTGTTTCTCCTGGACGCAGTTAACTCTCCTGTCACTGAGGATTGTAGTATATAGGTTACTATGTACGCTATACTTTCTAGGCAGGAATAATGATCCAAGCTGATGCCTAAGAACTGTGGACCTCATTCAGAGTCGGTCGTTGCGGCCGCACGGTCGTATGCCACCGATGTTCACTAAACTGCGTATGCGTAAAGTTCGTTCGCAATGCGCGTGCGCAAACTAGCTCTTACGATCAGAAATTTCTCTCTCCTTGAACACAGCCAGGTCGTTAGTTTGAGTGACAGGATGAACCGTTTGTGGGTGGTAACAGGTTAAGGTTCTTGAAAACGGGGGAGTGGAGATCCGAACGCAGGCGTGCCTAATTAATGGGAGTGCATAATTAACAAAGTAGTGTCATGGCACATATGACATGGGAGGTTTTTACACTGACTTGATTGTAGTGCTTAAGAGAGGGTATGGTCAACCTTAAGCTCTACAACCAGCTCCGATGGTTCACGATTCTCGCGATTAATCCTTATATCCCAGGAGATGACGTGTGTTGTGATCGAGAAGGGGACGTTATTTAGTCTTACGGCTGCTTCTTACCCTCGGTCGTTCAGCTAACGATCTCATCTTAGGACCGCAACTTGTGATCGCTTAATTTGCATATCCGGCCCCTTTCCCCTACGACCGAGCGGCCGCAACGACCGACTCTGAATGAGGTCCTGTCTCCCTTATGAAGCGGCTGCACTAGTTTTTATGTCTAAAGGTGGGTACCCACTGCACAGATATATCTGCAGATCGAGTGATCTGCAGATATATCTGCAGATGATGGTCGTTCATACATACTGAATGGCCATCATCTGCTTCTGTCCGCGGGTCCTGCTGGCCAGCGGGGCGTGTCCCATCCCCCTCCCCGAGGCTTCTGCTGCATGTGTACAGCGGTCAATTGATCGGTCAATATATCTGTCAGTGTGTACCCAGCTTTAAGGTCTTAAAAGTAGGGATGAGCGGGTTCGGATTTCTGAAATCCGAACCCCCCGAGCCCCCCCCGATCCGAGTCGTATCTGAGTCAGGCTCGACTTTTCCCGTCTGGCTCGGATCTGAAATCGAGGCAAAACGTCATCATCCCGCCTTCCGGATCTCGCGGGTTTTGGATTCTATAAAAGGTCCCCGCGTCGGCGCCATTTCTCACTCTGGCTGTGGACAGTGAAGAGGGATGGTGGGAGCTAGGGCTGGCTGGGCTGTGTTGTGCTCCCACAAAGTGCACTCCAAAAAATATATATATATTTTTTTCTGTGTTTGTGAATTGTGTGCGCAGTAGCCGCACGTGCATCAACAAAGTAACACCAACCGTGCGCCTGTGTCATAAGTAAAGAGCCGGCTGGCTTGACCGTTAAAGGGTGCTGTAACCCCCAAAGTGCACTCCAAACAAAATAAAAAAAATTTTTTTGTGTTTGTGAATTGTGTGCACTGTGGCTGCACGTGCATCAACAAAGGAGCAGCGCCAAGTGTGCGCCTGTGTCCCATAAGTCTGTTAAAGGGTGGTATAACCCCCGAAGTGCACTCCACAAAAAATAAACAATTCTTTTTCTTCTGTGTTTGTGTACGAAATGTATGCGCAGTAGCCGCACGTGCATCAACACAACAGCAGCGCCAAGCGTGCGCCTGTGTCATAAGTCAAGGGTCAGTGTTGACATCTGGTCCAGACTGAAGGACGTGCCAACAATGTTAATTTCTGACATGTCTACTGTCACTGCATATGATACTGTCACCACTGACAGAATGGTGGAGGAAATATTTTCTGTGTTTGTGAATTGTGTACACTGTGGCTGCACGTGCATCAACAAAGGAGCAGCGCCTGTGTTCCATAAGTAAAAGGCCGGCTGGCTTGTCCGTTAAAGGGTGCTGTAACCTCCAAAGTGCGCTCCACAAAAAATAAAAAATTCTTCTTTTTTTTCTGTCTTTGTGAATTGTGTGGGCTGTAGCCTCACCTGCATCCTCAAAGCAGCAGCGACAAGCGTGCGTCTCTCTGTTAAAGGATTACATCGGTGACAGCATCCAAGTAGGCATGTCAGGCAGTCCGTACTTTTACTGGCAGGAAAAAGAAGCAATTTGGAGGCCCCTGTACAAACTGGCTCTATTTTACCTGAGTTGCCCCCTCCAGTGTGTTCTCCGAAAGACTGTTTAGTGCAGCCTGGAACCTTGTCAGCGAAAGGCATAGGAGGTTGCTTCCACAAAATGTGGAGAAGATGATGTTCATAAGAATGAATTATCAACTCTTCCAGGGAGACCAGACTCCAGAACGTACAGAGGAACCTGTGGTGGTGGATTCCAGCGTGGACGAATTAATACTTTGTGAGGATGAGGATGTACACAACACTGAAGAGGGTGAGGAATCGGTGGATGAGGAGGACGACATCTTGCCTCTGTAGAGCCAGTTTGTGCAGGGACAGATTAATTGCCAGCTTGTTTTGTGGGGGCCCAAACGAAGCAATTATTTCAGCCACAGTCGTGTGGCAGACCCTGGCGCTGAAATGATTGGTTTGTTAAAGTGTGCATGTCCTGTTTATACACCTCTTTTTTTTCTTTGCATTATGTACTGTTTGGGGCCTAGTTTTTCAAACTGCCATCCTGTCTGCCACTGCAGTGTCACTCCTAGATGGGCCACGTGTTTGTGCTGCCCACTCGTGTCGCTTAGCATAGTCATCCAGCTACTTCGGTGCAACCTTTTGGACATAGAAACTAGAGATGAGCGGTTCGGATTCTGTGGATTCCGAACCGCTCTGAACATTGGGGATCCGAGTCCACCCGAACCCTGTTCGGGTGTTCACCGCCTGACTCAGATCCCCGTTCGGGGCCGAACGGCGGCCGCCTGATGTCGGATTCTCACTAGAGAATCCGACATCAGGGCTCCTATTGTGTAGGGCAGACCGCTGTGATAGCGGTCTGCCCTACACAGACACAAACACACAGCCGCCACAAACTCTCATTTGCAGCACACAAACTCTCATTTGCTGCTGCACGGAGGGAGCCGGCTGGAGTTCACACACGAGCTCCGTCTTCCGGCTCCCTCCTCAGCGTGTGACAGCAGAGTGGACGGCGCGGGAGCGGGGATACAGGTTTTTTTTTGTTTTGTTTTTTTACTTGTGTAAGGGCCGGGGGCGATACTGAGGGGGGGATCTGCTACTGGGGGGGTCTGCTACAGGGGGTGCGGGGGGTGGGGGGGTCTGCTACTGGAGGTGCGGGGGGGCCATACTACTGGGGGGGATGCTACTGGGGGGGCTATACTACTGGGGGGGCTATACTACTGGGGGGGCCATACTACTGGGGGGGGCATACTACTGGGGGGGCATACTACTGGGGGGGTCTGCTACTGGGGGGGGCCATACTACTGATGGGCCTGCTACTGGGGGGGCATACTACTGGGGGGGGCCTACTACTGGGGGGGCCTACTACTGGGGGGGCCATACTACTGGGGGGGCTGCTAATGGGGGGCATACTACTGGGGGGCATGCTAATGAGGGGCATACTACTGGGGGGCATACTACTGGGTGGCATGCTAATGGGGGGCATACTACTGGGGGGCATTCTACTGGGGCACTGCATAGGGGACCCTACTACTAAGGGGACTGCATAGGGGGCACCACTGCTGGGGGCATTGTGTAAGGGACACCACTACTGTGGGCATTGTGTAAAAGGGGCACTACTGTGGGCATTGTGTAAAAGGGTCAATACTGTGGGCATTGTGTAAAAGGGGCACTACTGTGTGTCGTAACATAAATAAGAGACACTACTTTATGGTGTAATGTGAATCAGGCCCTATGTGCGGTGTAATGTGAATAAGATTGTGCACTGTGACTCCTTGGGCCGTAGCCCACTATGTAAACAAGTACTGTGACTCTGCTGGCCGTACCCCACTGGGTGGGTGCACTACTTTTCATTTCTGCCACTGCTGTGTGGCAATGTGTCATAGATGTGCTTTATACTGTGGTGTCTGTGTCGTTGTGCCACTGCTTTGTCACTTAGTAACCAGTCAGCTCACTGCAACCTTTGGCCAATAATGTTGAAAACAATATTATAAGCTGTGATATGGTCTAAATTGACTGGAAATTAATGTTATTGAGGTTAATAATACTCTAGGAAGAAAAAAAAACAATTTATGTGATTTTAGTTTTATTTGTCAATTTTTGTAAAAAAATCCAAATCCAAATCCAAAGCCAGTCACCGCAGTTTGGCAAATCCAAATCCAAAGCCGGACGACAAATTAGAACCAAATCCAAATCCGGCAAAAATGGTCCGGCGCACATCCCTAATAAAAACACTATTGTGAGGTGTGAGGTGTTCAGAATAGACTGGAAATGAGTAGAAATTAAGGTTATTGAGGTTAATAATAGCATAGGAGCAGAAACACCCACAAATTCTGTGATTTTAGCAGTTTTTATGCTTTTTTTAAAAAATAAAACAGATCCAAAACACAAATCCAGAACCCAAAACACGGAAGGGTGGTTTTGGCAAAACCAATCCAGATCCAAAACACGAAGAAAGATCCAGATCCAAAACACGAAAAGTTGCCGGTGCACACCCCTACTTGAAAGAGTTCTCTTTAATCTTTGTGTATTTGTATGGCAGCATATTTTTTAGGCTATCCCTTATCTCAGTTTACAGCTAATTAGGTTTATCCAATATTTCAGTGAAAGGTCTTTACTGTAATTACTGCGGATTACAGTGTTGTTAATTGTAGATCGGTCCCTAGAACCTGTCAAAGCTGGCCTCTGAAGTGGATAATGCAGAATAAGATGCTGATCTCAGTAGAAATATAGATTCTCCCTGACGGCTGCACTGTCTCTAAAGTGGTTGCTAGTGATACAGCCACTGACTCCTGTCACTCACCACCATTCCGCCGGCCTCCTATAGGGGCAAGGTCCGCCTTGTGCAGCCTCCCATCCGTCTTATAGGGAGTGAAGCCCGCCTGCTGCTTGCCTCCGGTCCTTTGCCTCTGACTGGAGAATGTAATTGAGGGCAGGCTTATCTCTTCTCCGATCCGCCCCGCCCCACTCCACCTCCCTGTCACAACAGGAAGGAAGAAATGGGGTGGCTGTACTCTCTTCTCCGGTACAGCCGTCCCGAGCTGCGGACTGCACCACTGGGACACTGCTGCGTCTCAAGCACCTCCTCGGTCACTGAGGTAAGAGCCACCAACAGTGTTGCCAACTCTGAAATGGAAAACAAGCAACCTATAAGTAAAAAACAAGCCCAAAACAAGCCTAAACCAATCCTAAAAAGCCCAATATAAAAGCCCAATTTATGGGGGTGTCTCTTTGTCCTCACTCTCTACCTGCCTAACTTCCTTTATTCCCCCTCTTCTCTAACCTAAAATTTTAGTGTATGCACAGCCTTATCTGCCTATATTGCTTTTCTCCCTCTACACCAGCTTCTACCAAATCTTCTGTGTGTGAGGATCTGAGCACTCAGGCAACATACCGGAGCAAAGAGCAGCAGCCAGTAAGTAGAGACAGATTCCTCACCTTAGAGGAATAGAGGATAGTGCATCCCGTCCAATGAGAAGAACAGCACCCCCTACTCTGAGTGCACGTTATTACAGCTCCCAGTCAGGCGGCAGAAAGCAGAGGATAGTACTGGACTGAGGACAACTGTATGCAGAGTCTAGAGGATTGCAGATTCCTGTGCCCAGGAGGTGTTTATTCCCATAACGTGCATTTAGGTGTTACAGCAGTACACCAACTCCATCTGGTACGCCTTTATTTTTTATCAGTATCCGGATTTTAGTGAAGTCATATTGTTTATTTGTTATTTGATATTAAAATCTGTAATACACTATGGTGGTTTTCTCTTGTCTCTTGTTTTCTTTGTACATGGATTTATGCCGTAAGAGACTTTGAAAATCCACCCGATTACAGTGTGTTTGAAGCTTCACAGAAGATATTCAAGTTTCAAGTTTCAATTCTCCTCCCCTATCATAAAGGAATTGGAACTAGTAGATATTGACTATATCATTATATGGGTCAGAATTCTTTGTGTCCTCTAACCTTCTTTTGGATTACTTAGCATTTATCTTGCACTTTGGTGTTATCTTAGTAGTTCGTCTCCATATTTTTACCTCTTCCCTCTTTTCATACCTCATTCCCTTGCCAGTCTTCAGCTGGGTACACACTTGCCGATGTGTGTACCCAGCGATGTGACGCCCAACCACGCAATATATATCAAGCGGCCAATCATCAGTAGGATCAGGCGACAAATCATCTAGTGTGTACCCACCTTTCCTTTACCTGACTCTTCTTCTCTCTGCATTTTTCTCACCCCTCTTCTTTACCTCCTTCATTCCTGTTCATTCCATTATCCCCTCTTTTTAACAGCCTCAGTAATTTTAACTTACCCCCATGTACCTGCCTCATTTCTGTCATCTAGTTTACCTCTCCTTCATGCCTGCCCCCTCCAACTTCACCCTGTACTGCAGCTACTCCCCTCTATTCCCCAGACACAACCTTCCCCCCCTCCCTCACACACACACACATACAAATTTATTTACCCCCAGGGCTGCCTCAGCAATGCACACAACAAAAACAAGCTCAAAATCTAGCAACCTTAAAAAAACAAGCAATAAGCAACTTGCATAAAAACAAACAACTTACAAAAATAACAAGCCCAATTCCGCTTGTTATAAGCGGACTTGTCAACTATGGCCACCAAGCGCAGGGAACCCTACAATATTGCTGCCTCAGTCACACTCCGCCCAACAGTCTGTTACTGGTCCTCAGAGTGAGCTTGCTGTTTCCTCCCGCCGGACCCACGTGCCGGCAGCAGCTCCCTGTACCCAATATAAATCCCTTGTACCAGCAGGACTCCCCTTTTGGGGATGTAATAGATGAGTCCTTGTCCTGAGGGGTCCCTGTAGTGCTACTGTGCTGGGCCTTTATTGAAGAGACCTTCAGTTCCTTAGGGGAGAATGTCATCAGTTAACAATTTACTCAAGTGTACATACATGAATTGCCAACTTAACCCACATTACATATATTTAACTTTTTGTACATATATGAAATTGCCTTTAACCACTATTTTTATGGGGTGCCACATTAACATATCATTGGTTGGAGCAGGGAATGGGAACGTCCCCCTCAGGCGATGCCAGCTAGAGCACACCGCGCATCAGCCTAGTGTTGATGCGCTGTGTCTCACTCTCGGCCGTCTCCACTGAGCATGTGCGGGATCTCGCAAGCATCGCGAGATCCCACGTGCAGCCCTGGAGGCGGCAGCCACCCCAGCAGGGACAGTGCTGTGCCTACTGTTGTGATAGGGCAACGCCAAGCAGCAGCTGTCGATATCGAAAAGCTGCAGCTGGCGGAACGGTCAGGTGAACTGACCGTTCATATATTGCCCTGCCTATCAGTGCTGCTATCTTCTAGATGGAATGGTATTGAAATACCAACGGTGGTTTAGCTGCCGGTTCAAATACCACTTCCGGAAGCACAACAGGAAGAGATCCCGGCGCGACCAGGTAAGTCCACTAACCCTCCCCTGCACCCCCCTATCCCTAACCCACCCTTAGTGGTGCCTAAACCTAACCTCCCTAGGGGTTGCCTAACCCTAAGTCCCCCCCAGTGGTGCCTAACCCTAACCCCCCCTCCTGACACCCTAAACCTAAGTCTCCCGGGGGAGGGGATGCCTAACCCTAACCTCCCCCAGGGGGTGCCTAATCCTAACCCCCCTCCCCGCATGCTAACACTAACACTCCCAGGGGGGTGCCTAACCCTAAGTCCCCCCAGTGGTGCCTAACCCTAACCCCCCCTCCTGGCACCCTAAACCTAAGTCTCCCGGGGGAGGGGGTGCCTAACCCTAACCTCCCCCAGGGGGTGCCTAATCCTAACCCCCCTCCCCGCATGCTAACACTAACACTCCCAGGGGGGTGCCTAATCCTAACCACCTCCATCCCCGGCTTACCTGCATACTCACCCGATGTTCGGTCTTCTGACGGTCGAGATGCCGACGCCGGTGTCCTAATGTCCAACGTGATATCGGCATCTGCATTATGCCCATGTGGCAGGAATGCAGCGCCGGTATTTCGACTGGATAACAACCCATCTGCTGGCATAATAAATGCATCCCCTTCTAGATAGCAGCGCCAGTAATGACAGGGGTGCATAGCACCCCTGGCATTTACCGCCCAGCCACCCGATCATACATGGGGGAGAAGCGGTATCCATGCATATAACGTGTGCTGATCCCACTTCAGCGGTTAATACATCTTTTCCATGGTTACAAACTTGATCAGACCCGGGACAGCCCCTTTCACACTGTGGCACCAACCCGGGTTACTCCCAGGTTGGCATCGTTCACACTGCACCCGTGTGCAGTGGAACTCTTCAGGCAGCGCTTGGAGAAGCACAATCTCCTCATGCTGGAAACGGGACCTGGGTCAGATATCCATTTCCACTGAGCCCTACTCTGGTTCTTCCCGGGTAAAACCCTGCTAGCTACTAGGTCCGGGGTTGGATTCCCGGGTTGATCCATTTCCACTGACAATAATCCCGGGTTCATGCTCGCTCACATGCAATAACACAGAATTTTGAGGTTAGTGGAAAAGGGGTATGACATGCACGTATCGACTCAAGTATAATCCAGACCACTCAGTGATGGGCTTCCTATCTGCAGTCCAAGAAAAGAGCTGCAGAATTCTTACTTCATCTTGGCCGATTTGTTAAGCAATTATGCTATTGTTCAATAAACATTAATTATATTGATTAAGCAAGCACATCTTTATCTTCAAAAACATGTCCTGAAACATCACGTTCCAGTTTAATTATTGCTAACCTATTTTTTTTAAACCAATATGTTGCTTTAAACCCTATAAAGGTGTGAAATTGTGTTGCTTTTTGGGCACTGTACCGCCATTCACCCACGGGCCACAGTATCCTGTGGTGGAGGGGATGTTGGAAGGCCCCCTTTCACCTACTGTAGAGCAACGGTGAATAGGTGCCGTGCACATGAGCACGATGTCTATACCAGCTATTGATCACATTTATAGGTTACAGAATTTTTTCCCTCTTTGAGTGGCAATGAACATTCCAGAGACAGGTTGTGTCTTTGTGTAAACATTTACAAAATATTAATTTGGAGCAGTCCGCTTTGCAATCATAGCCCACCAACCCTGTCACCTTAGGCACAGCCATGCCCCAGGGCTTACCAGCGAACGTTTTACAAAGTCACTTCATTGTTATTGAAAGATTAGTGCACCCAGCTTTCTTGTATACTGTACTTGGGAAAATTGTGTTTTTACTGAGCTCACCCTCAGTTGGTAATTCAGTATCTGTTTATAAAGGTATTATATTTTATTGCTGCCTGCAGAGTTGTGACCCCTTTAATAAGTCACAGGAAACTGAACTAATTATAGATACAAGGTGTGCTTACGCAAAAAAATGTATATTATAATGATGGTTCTTAGATATATGACAGATATATTGTGTAGATAAGTGTTTGTTTATTCTATGGTCATTTAAAAGTTTTATAACAGTAAAAAGTATATGGTGTACACACAGTTTTAAATAGGTAAAATAACAAATGTAATACATATACAGTAATGACCTTTAAATTAAAAGTTCATTTGTCCAAATAGCTGGTTCTTGTGTTGACACAGTTTGTGTATACTGGTTAATATGCAGATTTTCGTGTTACATGGTAAACTAGTCTCTCCAGCGGACTTGGTAGTTTCAAAGGTGCAAACGTGCAACAATCAGTTTTTTAATTGTAGTAGCACAGCCTGTGTGTAGCTGCTGTTAGTGATTGTTCTATGTTTAAATTTTTACCTTAACATGTTCGGCTGCCACCTTTAGACTCCTGCAGGTGAGGTGTGTTGCGGGAGGTGGTGTGGTTCCCGTCCTGAGATGCGGGGGCCGCGAGTGAATGTCTCACTGGTTCCCCTCCTCCAGATCTTGGGCCTGATTCAGACCCGGTCGCTAAACTGCACTCGCTCGCTGCCAAAAGGGGCCAGGTATGCAAATCCCGCGATCGCACTGTCTGGCTTAAGGACGCCCTCTATGTCTTAGAGGGTGACGGCAGTGAGCGTACGCAGGAGTATAAAGCCGCCCACCTCTCTCTCTTAGCACACGTCATCTCCAGGAAGTGTGTGATTAATCGGGAACATCGAGACCCATCAGAGATGCATGCAGCACTTGAGGTAGCCCCTACTCCACCGCAAGCACTGCGATCAGTTGAGGCAAAAAAACAACCAAGTGACGTGTTCAATTACACAACTTTGCTAATTATGCACACCCATTAAACTCCGTTTTGACGCCTGCATTCACACAACCACTCCCCCATTCACAAGCATCTTCCCATGTCACCACCCACAAATGGCGCTATCTGTCACTCAAAGTAGCGTCCAGTCTGTGTACCACGAGCACACGATTCCTGGCCGCAATGACTGGTTCGCGCATGCGTACTTTGACGCATACGCATGCGCAGATGTGCGATAATCGCCCCGAGCGAGCGAGCGCAGCTTAGTGAACGGGTCTGAATCAGACCCCTTGTGCAGACTTACTAGAAGGAAGCATATTTATCTTCATATGGACAGGCTTTCCAACAAACTCGATTAAAACAAACTTCTCCACGATACTGGAATTCGGACCCCTGACATAGTGCAGGGGAACTGTGGCAATACATTCATGTTATCAGTGGTAGCTCTAGGCATGGGCTAGCAGGGCCGTCGCCTGGAGCGCAGCTCTGCCTCCTGCCTTAGCTCGCCATCGCTGACTCCAGAGGAAAAGCCCAACCTCCTTCTGACGTTATTGGGTAAGCGTTCAGGGTAGAGATGTGCACTGACCCCCGTGTTTTGGTTTTGGATCTGGATCTGGTTTTGGATATTTTTTCTTGGTGTTTTGTTTTTTGGTTCTGGATCTGGATTTTTTTCTTAAAATATCATAAAAACAGCTAAAATCACATAAATTGGGCTTGTTTTTGTTCCTACAGTATTATTAACCTCAATAACATTTATTTCCAGTCATTTCCAATCAGTTTTGACCACCTCACAATATTATTTTTTTCATCTAGTAAAGGCCAAAAGGTTGCATCCAGCTAGCTGGCTGACTAAGCTAAGCGACACAGTGGGCGGCACTAACATGTGGTAGTTCAGCTTCCAAGTTCCAACACGGATACAGTGTGTTATACAGTGTGGGTTGGATACACCAATAGTGCACTTACTGTGACAGCAGTGTCGGGTGCTGGCGGTGTCTTCAAAGCAAGAGTGCCAGTGGTGTCCTCAATGAGGATGTGCCGTCAGTGTTGGCAGTGTGGCAGTGTTGGCAGAGTGGGGGCCCTGGCAGTGTCCTGAGTGTATAGTGCCGGCAGTGTCGGCAGAGCGGGGGTGCCAACGGTGTCCTCTGTGCAGGAGTGCTGACAGTGTCGGCTGTGCAGGGATGCCCTCGGTGTGGGAGTAGCAGCAGTGCGGGGTTGCTGACTGAGTCCTCCAATATGTGGGGCAGTAGTGCGGGGGTGCTAGCAGTGTCCTTAGTGCAGGTTGCCGGTGGTGTCGGCAAAGCAGGGGTACCAGCGGTGTCCTCAGTGCATGTGTGCTGACAGTGTCGGCAGTGCAGGGGTGCTGGTGGTGTCCTCAGTGTTGGAGTGTCGGCAGTGTCGGCAGTGTGGGGTCGCTGACAGTGACCTCAGTACATGGAATGGCAGTGCTGTGGTGCTAGCAGTGTCCTCAGTGAAGGGTACCGGTGGAGTCGGCAGTGCCAGCGGTGTCTTTAGTGCAGGTTTGCTGGCTGTGTCAGCAGTGCAGGGATTGCTGACGGTCCTCAATACATGGAATGGCAGTGTGGGAGTGCTGGCAGTGTCCTCAGTGCAGGGTACCGGTGGTGTCGGCAGAGCGGGGGTTTTGCCTTGATTAGGGATCCGGGGCAGGAGGAGAGATCTGAGGGGTGCCTCGGGTCACCCGAAGTCCGGGTGGGTTCGGGCCCACTCATCTCTAGATCAGGGGGAGGGAAGGAGCACGGCTATGCAGCACAGGAGGACGGCCCTGGGAGAATGGAAGTCTAGCGCTGGTCCTGTATGTTATGTCACATTTATATGGGCCACACATGTAGTTGCTGCATCAGTCAGCATTATGTACATAATGGGTTATAGAGAATGACTTTTTATCTGGTCTACACTACTGTTAGTGGAACCTTTTACTGTCTTTAAGTGACGTTACATTGTGAATATATCGCTATATGGGATTATATTATAAGGGTTGGATACAGGATCCCGGCGGTCGGGATTCTGGTGGTCAGAATACCAACAGCGGCACCCCGACAGAATCCCGACGCATGCAGGTAAGTACCCTATCCCAGACACTTCTGTCATGTGTCTTGTAATTGTTGCTTTTACAACATGTGATAGCTGGAACTGACCGCTAGATGGTGTTTTCTGCTTGTGTAATTATTATGAGCTCTACAAATGACTAAGGTTTGTAAGGCTTCTGGAACTAATAGCAGTGAGTAAGTTATTCTTTGGAATGATGTCGGTTAACTTATTGTGACCAGGGCCGGCAACAGAAATCTTGGGGCCCGATACACTGATACCTCCAGGGGCCCCCCTCGACCCCCGCACATATATAAAATGTACAAAATCTGATGCACCCAGGAACCCCCAGCAATTAGATAGCTGACACAGATAGTTATATTGTTTCAGAGTGTGAACTCTTTTAATTGGGGGCTCCTGGACATGCTGCATTATTTGAAGCAAAGGAGTGCTGGGCAGTTTGGATATATTATTTAATATATATATATATATATATATATATATATATATATAATATAGATCAATACGCTGCACTCACATGTAAAAGTGAAATATTCCAAGGTTCTCCAATAAAGACAGTAAGGTCCAAATGTAGATTTAACATAGAATGGGCACTCACCAAGTAGTAGAAAAAGTCCAATTTTATTAATCACATACCACGAGTCGACGTTTCGGTCCCGCAAGGACCTTTGTCAGGACAGACAGACCACCACAGTGCTATCCACCAAAGAAGCCTTCAGTGTTTTTTGTTATGTAATTTATTCCTGATGAAAATCTATTAAGATTGAAGCGTTGAATCACCATTGATGGTCTGTGACCCTTCTTTTTGAAAGAATTGTTGACGAGTGCCGCCGCCTTCTATACGTTGTATGTATGTATGTGTGTATAATATATATATATATATATATATATATATATATACATATCGTACATATTGGACCCAGTGCCTTCAGATTCAAGTTTATTAATAATAACAATAATATTAAATGAAACAAAAAAGCTCTATACTGCCTTACTTGTTCCTCTCTCTCTCAGGTCAACCTCCATATGCAAGCATCACAGCTGCGGGCTGCAACTGTACCCTCCATTCTTCCTGCCTCCTCCTTCCCATCAGCCTGTGCACCGGCCAATCACTGAGCTGCAGGCTGCAGCTTTTCAAGCCATTGGACAGCTGAGCCGTCGCTCAGCAGCCCACCACTGCTCTGCGGGACTGGCAGCTGTCACTGCTGTCAGCGTGTGCAGCGATGCAGATCGGATCCGAGATCCAATCTGTGGTGGGGGGTCTCTCAGAGAGGGGGGCCCAGGGATACTTTTTTTTTATATTCAATATTTTTATTAAGGCAAAGATTCTGATACAAACATGTATTCAAAATGCATACAGTAACATAGTATACATAATTTGAAGGCAATAGAGAAAATGGCATAGCATCAAACAACTCCACAAATCACAATTAGTGAGTTATAATCAAACATTCGCTTGGTAATTGAATTGTAATATAATGAGAAGTACAAAAGGAAATACCAATTTCAAATCAGAATTGCCAAATAGCATAGAACAATAAAATACGACCGGTATAAATGCTATAGTAGATTTGTAGATATGTTCTACTAAATTAGAGAAGTCTCGTATTTTATTTTTTGAAGGAAAGAAAAGTGATGAGATAAAAGTAAATCACTCTTTAAAGTATGAGAGATGAGTATAAAGAGAAAGAAATAGGGGGAAAGAGGGGGGGGAGGGGAAGGGGGAGCAGCAGAACCAGAGCACAGGGGGGCATCGCACCTACCAACAACCAGTTGCACAACACAAATATAATAGTAGGAAAGAGATGTTTCATGACTAGAGCAGGGCGTCAGCAGAGGTAGCCTGTGACTGCATCCATTGTGTTGAACTAAAACATCTAGATATCATTTCTCTAATGTCTTTAGATTGAGAGGTGATGTATCTCTCCCACACATTGAAAAGTTCTTAACTCGAATTTCCTTCCAAAGAGAAGCCTCTGTCCAGTCCATTTTAAAAATGAAGAACAACTTTTCCTGAAATAATTTAAAGGAAGGTGGGTGTGAAGATCTCCATTGCTGCAGTATACTCTTACAGGCCACATTGGAAATTGTGGTGAGGATTTTTCTGTTTTCTAGAGGTGGATGGTGATCCGAATTTAAAAAGCCCAAAACCGCCCATTCAAGAGTTAGTATAAACGACTGGGTAAAATGGAGATTTATATAGTGGGTGATTTGTGACCAAGATAACTGGATTGGGGTACAACTCCAGAGACAGTGAAAAAGTGTAGCGGGAGATTGGCCACATTTGGGACAGGAAGATGAATCCGATAATCCCACCACACTCGCTCGAGAGGGGGTGAAATATCCTCTATAAAATATTTTGTATATCATTTCCCTATATGTGGTTGCCGGTAAAATATTCAATGAATAGGAGAGAGTGGCTATAATATCTGCTATTTGAAGGTGTGGAAACTGTTCTTGCCATGTTGATATGCCTGTGAGATGTGGTTTAGAGAAGCAAGGCGTGCGTACCAATGAGTAGAAATGAGATCTCATTTTAGATGTCTGGTCTAAGAAATGACGGGTCCAATTTATTAGTCCAGTCACTACTTGATAGGTTATGTAAAGACGTGTTTGCATAGTGTTGCGATTGAAGATATGCGAAAATGTTATTTTTGAGGAAGCCAAATTTTTTTATTGCATTATGAAAAGATAACGTTTTCCGAGATGAGGTATCCATAATGCATCTAAGAGAGGAAAGCCTGGATCTGGACCAGGAGCAGATGGTACAATTGGAACTGCCGTTTTGGAAAGCTAGGTTCCCACAGAATGACAAAAGCAGGGAGTGGGAGGGATTCATATTCCAGGTTTTTCCTTATTTTAAACCACACTGTTCTAGTGGAGTTTAATAGTGGGTTTTCTGTCACTGTAAGTGGGAAGTCTTTTTTTGCCATATGAAGGAAGGCTACTAGATGAATGTCAGGTATGAGCTTTTGTTCCAATTCAGAGTTGGTGTAATGATTTTTTGAATGTTTCCAATCTCTAATATACCGGCAAATAGTGGCCTGGTTGTAGAAACCTATATGAGGGAAATTTATACCCCTTTCTTTTTTGTTTTTTTTGTAGGATTTTAATTCTAATTCTGGATTTATTGCCATTTCATATAAAGCAGCAGAAAGTAGCATTTAGATTTTGTTCATCTTTATTGGTTAAGACTATAGGTAAAACTTGTAAAATGTATAATAATTTAGGAAAGGATATAATTTTTATGAGTTGTGCACGACCCAAAAAGATAACTGCAGATTTCGCTAATTACCTAGTTCCTCCGTGATTTTGGAAATTACTTTAGTGATGTTAAGTGAGTATAGTAAGGAGATATTTTTTTTGACAATTGAATACCCAAGTAGGGAATAGAAGTAATTGCCCACTGGAAATTTAGGTTCGCTGCCCACCGGGGACACTGGACTGGAGATAAAGCAACGGCTACTGACTTTTGGATATTAATAGAAAAAAAGCCGAAATTAGGCCAAATTGGGATATCATCGATATGACTTCCCTCATACCATGTTCAGGGTTAGAGAAAAAGAGGCGTAAGTCATTGGGGAAAGCCAGAATCTTCAAATATTTAATACCTATGGGAATTATATATATGTAGAGACAAAGGAATCAATTTTAGTATGGGTGCACTCAGACCTCTTCTTTAGATAAAATATTTAAATTTTTATTAAATATATTAAAAACTGTTTATCTGGCTTATCAACATATAATACAAAAATACTATTAATTGCTTGTTTTATTTAAATATCACTGCACTGTATTTGTGCTATTTATTGCTCAAATATTGTTCAATATTGACATTATTACTTATGTGCCCTTGAACTAGGGCTTCATAAAGCAAAATATTAAATATTATTTTTATTTTACAAAATTATAACATGATAGAAAAAATGAAAAAAATATATTATGTGTAAAAATAAAGTAGACTTAAAAACAAGGTTGTGTGCTGTCTTTATTTGTCAGTGTATTATTTTAGATTGTGTGTGTTCTTGTTCCTGCAAAATCAAATACTTCCAGATAATAAGTCACTCCAGAGAAGTACAGATATTATTTACTGAGTTTATTCCTAAGTGGAGAAGCCTAAAAGTGTTTTGGCTACTTAATAATATCAATACTATATTTTGTATCTATTGTATCATTGATCATTTAAACAAAGATACATTTGTTACCAAACTATTTAAACAGAGATACATTTGGGAATGCCTTTAAAATGTTGTAGGTTTTGCAGAATACGTAGCAGGGGGTCCAGGGCTAAGTTGAAAAGGAGGGGGGATAAAGGACATCCCTGCCTCGTTCCCCTAGCAAGATGGACTGGGGCACCTATCAAATTGTTAACGATTAGCTTGGTTGTGGGATTGGGGTAGAAAAAATGGATCAGATTAATGAATCTAGGAATCCATAATGAATTATGAATCCATATGCTCTCTCCTCCAGCACCCGATAAAGGTGTGGCCAGGCTATCTTCTCAAATGTCTTTTCAGCGTCAAGGCTTAACAAGACATTTTGAGAGTTTTTGCAGATTTTAGATGCAAGAGAGAAAAAACCTTTTGGGCGCTATATTGTGGCACCCATATTAAATTGTGTAACAATTTAATATGGGTGAAAATAATAGTCACTCGCTACCACTCGGAGGAGCTGACCCTCCTAAATAATTATGAAAAACAATAGAAGGGGATAGTGGAGCGCTGACTTTGACTGATTAATCACATAAGTTGATAAATATAAATATTAAAACATGTTTAATTCATATACAAAATATAAAACAATGACAGAAAAAATACAATAAATCTCAGTCAAAGAATACACCCATAGAATAAAATAAAGACATAAAAAAACTGATGTAAATAAAAATTGTGGTAATAGAATATTTGTCAACCAGGATCAGTATAAAAGTCTGATAAGCACTGTCCAGTTTAGCAGTAACAGGCAAGTAGATTCAGCAGCCAGATAGTTAGTGGGTCTTCAGTTAGTACTAGCAGAGGTGGTGAATAGGGTTAGTAGGATGTCTTAAGTCTCACACTGAATATATACAAAGAACCCCAAATCAAGACCACAAACAGAGGGGGGGACAGGTTTCAAAGATTATGCAAAAGGGAAGCCTATTGGATTTTCAGACTATATACTCTTATCCCCCATGGTCTTAATGACACAATAGAACTTAATAACATCTAAGTTTAACAAATAGGTCTTAAAGTCCTCAATTTCCTATCTAACAGCTTTATCCCTTTATTCCTATTCCAGCTGTCGATTTTGTGTATTGGAAGGTAGAGGTGTGCGATATTATACTACATGGAGTTTGGGGTCATCGGGTTTCACTTTAGGTCCCTAAGGGTTATCTAGAGACACCCATTCGCCTTGATATGTCATCATCAAGGGTTGTAGTTCACATATCTCCCCATAGATCTGTATCCACAAGTGTGTTTAAATTTTTTAGGAAAACTAATTATGACTATGTATATAGTTTTATATGGTCTAACAATGAGTCTACTAATAGAAGTATATTTTTTAATTATTTTCATAATAATTAATTTCATTTTAATGATTGTTTTTTAAATATGGTTTTATGATTATTTATGGATAATGGTCTCTCTTGAGAAGTATAGGTTCTAATTCCTTTTAAAACATAATTGTGCCTTGGATATATTATCTAAATAGACAAATTTACCACATTATAGCTTGTTTATTCGTGTCTTCAGGAATTTATAGACACCTGTTTATGTAATATCGTCGGTTCTATTTAATTTATAGAATGTGGACGGCTTTAGTGAATATTTATTTTAATATCAAAGTGGTCCAAACCATATGAGTATTTCCTGACATGCTTTCTATGAATTGGTGATGAAATAATTAAGATCTAACATGGTGTTTTTAATTACTTTCTATTTATTGATGTACTTATGCTGGGCATACACTACCAGATAAAATGTCTGTCAGACCGACAGACATTTTATCTGGCCGGCTGCCAGCCGCAGAAGTCGCCGGCATACACTGTGAGATTTCTCTCACAGTGTATTCGGCAGACATCCGCGCTCCGCCCCTGGGGGAGGAGACATTTCCCTGTTCCTTCCGTAGGAAGGAACACAGGAAATGTCTGTATGTCGGCTGCGCTGGGCATACACTGCCCGATGCGGCCGACACTTTACCCGCTAAATATCGCATCGGACGGGCATGCTGGACAATCCAGCATGCCCGACCGAGCAATATTTAACCCTCGGTCGCCCCCCCACACGCTACAATTATCGTGGCGATCCGCCTATATTGGGCGGATCGTCCCGATAATTGTAGCGTGTATGGCCAGCATTATTTTTATGTTTTTACTATTCATAATATTATACACACCATATATATTTGTTAATTTTTGTATGTGATTTTAAAATGCTGCCAAGTGAAATGCACTTTGTGAGATATATACATTAAGCTAAACTTATTTTAAGAGCATAACTGGTGCTCGTTTTGAGTACTTTATTATTATAATTGATCTCTTAATGCACTAATTAAGATTTGAGAGTGTGTAATAGCCGATTGGGTGGCAGCCCAATAAAAGAGGGTATCCTAAGAGGGCTATGTGCTTCTGACGAAACGGCACTTTGGCCGAGAAACTTTATTAAGCCACGCCCCCTGACGTCAAACCAGGAAGAAATCTGCATCAATCTGCACTACACGCTTTCAGCTACGAGCGGTGAAGTTCCAGGTCCGCATACACAGACTGCAGGTCCACGCTAGGCAGCGCTAAGACGCGACTTATCAGAAGCCAGCGGTCAGCGCAATTTTCATGAGACACAGGCCCTCATTCAGAGCCGTACGCTCTGAGCAGAGCGCACGCTCTGAATGAGGGCCGGGCTCCATTTTCATGGAGCGTCCTCCTGGACGCTCGTATAGCTGTGGGTCACCACCCAGTCGAATACACAGTCGAATTTGCGAGCCGGAGCCTGCGGTTGAGGTTTTCAACCGCAAGCTCCGGAGTGATTTTGGCTCTATCAGAGCCAAAATCACTCCCACTGACATCACTAGTGATGTCAGTGGGCCGGCTTTTGACGGGAGGCGTTCCCGTGGGAACGCCCCCGTCAGGGAGGCACGCCCCTGGCACGCCCACCAAAGGGGGCATGCTGTCAATCAACATTGACAGCATGCCCCCTTTGATCGGACACAACGAGCGAAGGACTTTCCTTCGCTCGTCGCGTCTGGCGCATGCGCACGACGGAGCTCCCTCCGTCGTGCGCATGCTCAGTCCATAACATCGACCCACTTGCGAGCGGACAGCCGCTCGCGAGTGGGTCTGAATCAGTCCCACTGTGCACAGTGAGTAACTCTTCTCCCAAGCGGAGGCAATAAATTTTTTTAACTGGAGTTAAATGTTATTGGAGATGTATTACCTCCTGTTTGTCCAGTAACAGACTTCATATCAGTTGTGGCTAATAGGTGGAAACAAGGTCCACGATTTATTAAGATAATTCCTCAAGTGTCTGATCAACACTTGGGGTTCTTTGTATATATTCAGTGTGAGACTTAAGACATCCTACTAACCCTATTCACCACCTCTGCTACTAACTGAAGACCCACTATCTGGCTGCTGAATCTACCTGCCTGGTACTGCTAAACTGGACAGTGCTTATCAGACTTTTTATACTGATCCTGGTTGACAAATATTCTGAATCTACCTGCCTGTTACTGCTAAACTGGACAGTGCTTACCAGACTTTTATACTGATCCTGATTGACAAATATTCTATTACCACAATTTTTATTTACATCAGTTTTTTTATATATGGTGGTATTTTTTAGGTCTTTATTTTATTCTATGGGTGTATTCTTTGACTGAGATTTATTTGTATTTTTTTCTGTTATTGTTTTATATTTTGTATATGAATTAAATATGTTTTAATATTTATATTTATCAACTTATGTTATTATTTAATCAGTCAAAGTCAGCGCTCCACTATCCCCTTCTAGTTTTTAGACGCTACAATGGCAGAAATAGCAGATCTAATACCCAGGACCGAGTGTCTCAAATTAGTAAAGCCTAATTGGTGATGAGTTAAAAGGGAAGGCATCAATGCTTGTAAACGGGTGGCAGTTATTTTTCCTAGCAGTTTAAAGTCCTGATTTAGGAGAGTGATGGGACGATAGGATCCCACCGGTTCCTCATCTTTATTGGGTTTTGGCAGTAGTATAGTGTCAGGTTTGGGGTAGTAGAATCCCTTACTGAGGGGTTGTGGTCTAGGTTTTTGAAGAACTCTGGGTGAGAGGCCTGGATACAAGAGCTCCTCATCCATGGACCTTGGAGAGACCTGGTCAATGGTGCGGAATCTAACCTGCAGGGATGTGTTCACCAGTGACCCCCTCCAATCAGGATATGGGCTTAGCTGCACCCTGCAGGCAGGTCGCGGTCCTTTGACCAGGTATCCAAGATCCATGGGAATAGAGACTCGAGATATCAGTGGCCCGGGGAGAGTGCCTAATCAAGGCACTGTTACACAGAGAGATGATACTTGAGAGTATTCCTGAAATTAAGTACTGACGCACTTTAGCACAACTGGTTGATACTAGAGAGATATTTGCAGTAATACTGAGAGGTTCACTGGAATCACACCTTAAGAGGTACACTGGGAGTGGCACTTGAGAAGACACAGGATGTGACGTGTGGTGCCCTTTGTCACATGGAATGGCACTGGAGGAATACACAAGAAATGCTGCGCAGACGCACTTTGCACTGCAGGGTGGCACACGAGGGAAACACAAGGAGAGGCGTGCTGATGCACTTTAGCACCACAGGTAAGACACAAGGGATACACAGGGAGATGGCGTGTGGACGTACTTTTGCAACACAGGGTGGCACAGGTAAATATATACAGGCTAGGATGTAATTGCTCTGTAACTCACAGGAGACACTGGTAACTTAATGCACAGGCAGGGATGTTGGTCGCACTGCTGCTCACTGGGAAACACTAGAACTTAAGTACACAGGCAGAGATGTAATTAGCACTGCTGCTCACAGGGAACACTTGTAGCTAGTAAACAAGGAGAAGATTGCACAGTGGTGCAGCTGTGAGACACACAGGATAACCTTGTAGTTTGCAATCACAGGAACAGCATGCACAGGCATGATAATTGGATCACAGCATCAGCTGACTGAGATCGTGCTACCATTGGTTAGGAGGACTGTCACATGAGAAGAACTGTCATGGCGGTGCCAGGGCCGGCCCTAGCCCAAATTTTTTGGTAAGCGAGTATATTTTTGGGTGCCCCTTTTACAGTGCCCCCGGTAGTGGTCCCCCCTGTTCAGTACCCCCGTAGTAAGCCCCTTATATAGTGCCCCCAGTAGTAGTCCCCCTATGCAGTGCCCCCAGTAGTGGTACCCCCTATGCCGTGCCCCTTATATAGTGACCTTAGTAGTAAGCCCCTTATATAGTGTCCCCAGTAGTAGTCCCTCCATGCAGTGCCCCCAATAGTGGTACCCTTTATGCAGTGCCCTTTAAACAGTGGCCCCAGTTGTAGTTCCTCCCCCTATGCAGTACCCCCAGTATTGCTTTGTATATAGTGCCCCCAGTAGTGGTCCACCCCTTGTAGTGCCCCTAGCAGTAGTCCCCCCTCTTGTAGTGCCCCTAGTAGTAGTCCCCCAGTGGAGGTCCCCCCCCCTATGCTGCAGTGCCCCCAGTAGTAGGCCCCCTTTGTAGTGCCCCCAGTAGTAATCCCCCCTTGTATTGCCCCCCCTTGTAGTTCCCCCAGTAGTAATCCCTTGTATTGCCCCCAGTAGTAGCCCCCCCTTGTATTGCCCCCAGTAGTAGTCCCACCTTGCATTGCCCCCAGCTGTAGCTCCCCTTTTAGTTCCCCCAGTAGTAGTCCCCCCCCCTCCCCGCAATAGAGACACATGGAAAAAAATTTAAAAAATTAAACACTTACCTGAAACCCCGCTCCTGCTCCCGCTGCCGCTATCAGCTCTTCCGTCCGTCCTCCCGGGCCGCTTTGCATCATGGGAGAGACGTCATGACGTTTCTCCCATTACCCACTGCGGGAGCAGGAAGATGCCCGGCTCCGGCTGTGGGAGCAGCAGCCGATGAGAGTCTGTCTGACTCTCATCAGCTGCTAAAGCAAAACACAGCTGCCAGCGCTGGCGGTGTGTGTTTAGCACTGTGTAGTGCTGACCGAACTCCGGGCCTGATTCAGACCCGGTCGCAAGCGCTGAGCACTCGCAACCGGGTCGATGGTGGCCCAGAGGGCATGTGCACGACGGAGCCGGCTCCGTTGAGCGCATGCGCGAGACCCGGGTCTTGCAACAAAGGGGGCGTGCTGTCAATGTTGAGTGACAGCACGCCCTTTTGGTGGGGGGGTGGCTGCCCAGACGGAGGCGTTCTCATGAGAACGCCTACCGTCTGAGGGTGGCCCCACTGACATCACAAGTGATGTCAGTGGGAAAGCTTTCAGCTCTGTTTGAGCCGAAAGCTCTCTGGGACTTGCGGCCACGAGACCCTACCACAAGGGTCTTGGCGCAAGCCCGATGGTCGCGATGGTCTTGACCATCGCGACCATCATCATGGCCGCTCGCTATAGCAGTGGGTGGTCACCCACAGCTATGTGAGCGGCCAGGAGGCTGTTCTTAAAAAAAAAAAAAAGACCAGCCCTGATTCAGAGCGAGCGCTCTATCAAAGCGACCGGCTCTGAATCGGGCCCTCTGTCTGGTCAGCACTACAAACGCGGTGCGGCTGTGTCACAGAGACACAGTCTGCCCGCGGCCTGCATGGTACGCAGCTGAGGTGCCCTCCACTATGTGGCGCCCTATGCAGCTGCGTACCATGCGTAATGGGAGAACCGGCCCTGGTCGGTGCCCATGATGGGAACTCCAGTTCTATAGCAGATCCACTTATTTTTTAAAATCATCTTTTGAGTATTAGTAGGATGGGAAGTGCCAGTGTTTATTTCTATCATGTGGGGAGCTCAGAGAAATGTCTAAATAGAGGGGTGAATGGTCGGATATAAGGATATTCCCAATATGTGCTTTTTGTAGTCTCCGAAGTAGTGAGTCTGCAGCAAGAACATGATCTATCCTAGTAAAGACATTATGTACATGTGAAAAGAATGTAAATTCTCTGCTACTATAATGAAGTAGTCTCCACGGATCTATTAAATTATGATGTAAGGTTAACAGACGGATTCCATCCCTCCGGAAGAGCTGGTGATCTATCAATGGATGAATCAACAATAAAGTTGAGGGTGTCCATTTTCATTAATAAATTAGAAATTTTGAGAAAAAAGTCAAAGTTAGGCATGTTCGGGGCATAGAAGTTGAGTATAGTGAACATTTCGCCAACATTTTTTATACTAAGTATAATAAAGCGCCCTTCTGTGTCAATAATGACATTATACTCCAATCGTCTATTAAGTAGGATCCCCACAGCCCTCTGTTTTCGAGTATAATGAGCTGCTAAACACTCACCAATCCAAGGAGCAGATAACCTAGCGTACGGCCCATCGACCCAATGAGTCTCCTGCAACAATACAACATCTGGGTTAAAGGATTTGATATGTGTTACCACTTTTTTTAGTTCTATGGCTGAATTTACATCCGCTATGTTCCAGGACAAGAAACGCAAATTCGAAACAGTATTAGTTATGATTTAATTAAATAATGGTGGAGGGTCAGTTATCAACCAACTCCTCGTCTTGTATGACCTGCTATATTTGATGAGTTAGGTATTAAAGCCATCGTTCTGTCTTAGTAAGCTGGACAAATTGGCTCCTGAATATTTGCTTCATATTGAAAAGCAACTGGCAACACTTAGAGATACGGGCCACCCCCGACTTCGGCTCCACTGCTCAAAGACGAAGGAGGAAAGAAAAGAAAAAGGATGAAAGGAAAGGGACACTGAAAAGACAAACATGAGCACAAAGTATAGAGAGAACCTTGTGCGATATGGATCAAACATTTTGCTCAAATTATTCATAGTGTATCAAGTTGTGAACCTGTGAGTCTTAGACTCAATGCAACTTAGAAAATATGGAATATCACCTCAAGGAGGGATATCTTAGCTCAGCCGTTAGGAAGGGAATGGTTAGGCCCATCAGGTGAGCGTGATGACAGATTAAAGTGAGATCTTGCTGCCTGTGGGGTATCAAAGGTGATTGGTTTGCCATCTAATATAACTCAGTTTTGCTGGGTATTGCAGAACAAATTTAAGTTTCTTCTCGAAGAGAATTTTGAAGATCGGACTAAATTCTCTTCATTTAAGAGAAACTACGGCTGAGAAATCCTGAAAAATTAGTACTGTGAAATCACGGATTTTAAGGGAGGTGACCTTACGGTACGCGAAAATCCAAAAATTTGACTATCACCTGTCTGGGGTTGTTATTTTTAGACTGACGTTCAGGGCCAATATGGTGACATTGTTCAATAGCAATTATGCCATTAGTAGTAGAGATTTGGAGTGCACTCACCAGATCTACACTAAGTAAGTCGTTGAGGTCTGGGCCTTTTATCAACTCAGGGATTACCAGGAATTGCAAATGATTGCGTCTATTGTGATTTTCCTGGTGGTCTAGCTTGTCAGTTAAGTCCTCTATAACCTTGGATTTTATGTCTACGATATTCTGTAATGGAGTTAGAGCATCTTCGTTGTCACTGGTACGCTGCTCCAGATCTGCTATTTTTTTACTGTTGGATTCAAGCTTAGTTAAAATTGTGTTTATGGACAGCTGGATAGTATCCATTTTCTTATCTATGGATATATGGATGTTATCCATTTTTTTGTCCATCTGTTGAAAATTGGATCATCCTGAGACATATCAGATACAGGGGAGAGCGGATCAGCTTGTGATGGGAAAGGCTGAGATTCCTCCATTGAATTTACTTTATGTGTTAGGGTGTTTTTGTTTTGTTGAAATTTATTGCCTCCTTTGCTGGGTTTAACCATTCTCTGGGGTAGCTATATATTTTTGTATAGAAATTTTTCCATACCATGTGGCTCCAGACCAGTTGTAATATAGCTCTCTAAGTTATGATATAGATGAGTAGAATAGAGAACCCCTCCTATACAATTTAGTTACACCAAGACAAGACAAAAAACGATATGTGACTACATAATTATCCTGTAATCAACACCGAATGCGCAACAATAAGATCACTAACGATATGAAGTACTGTTGGGGTTGGACTAAAAGTATCAGTTGGTTACATATAAGTATTAGCGAGTAAGCATTGACTGATAATTACATATGAGAAAGTATCAGGTAATACAAAAATAAATGTCTAATACGATGTGAGGAGAATAGTAACAGTCAGACTATAAGACTTTAGTGTAAAGTCAGAGATCATGCATTCATTACCCTCACACATCCACAAGATGGTGCTGTTGTCGCTGAAGTGACACTGAGAACAAATAATGGTATGGCAGAGCAGCTTATAGAATTGTACACATTACATTATAGCTTATATATTGTGCATAGCATGGATATAAGGGAAGAGAGAAAGCTAGACAAGTGTCAAAATGGGTTAAGCACAAACATTAATTTCAGACCCACATATCTAATGAGAGGGGGTAAGTAAAGAAAACTATGCAGAGAGAGAGGGTAAGTTCACCATGAACCGCGGCTGCGGTAACGAGAGTTCAGCTGATGGATTATAGATGAACTTGACGCGGACCACAGAGACCTCTCCTGTTGATGTACACTGACTGGTAAGTGATGATCGCCGGCAGTGCCTCCAGGGGTGATTACTATTTAGAGAGGACAGCCAAGCGAAGTGCAGATTCTGTGGTGGGCTAAGTAGCAGGACAACAACTGCAGCTCCACCATGTAACATTCCTGGTAAGTGCCGGTCACGACATCGAAGCACCCCACCAGTTCAAGCGGCAGGCAGAGGAGGAAGGCGGGAGACAAGAGAAGAACAGGGCCAGGAATGGAGTCAGAAGGGATCTGCACCACAGCAATGCCCAGATCAGACAGCAACCTCTTCAGAAAGGATCCCTTGTCGAAGCTCAGATCTCGAGGGAAGGACTCAGAGCCATATTCAATTAGAGGCAAAGTTTTCGCCTGTCCGACTGTTCGCTTCATTCGTCAGTTTCAGAGGCAAATTTATTCCGTGCTCGTCCCCGCTATTCACCTAATTCAATTGCAAAACAGCGAAAACGGAAATAGGCGAAAAGTACTGAAAGAATTGGGGAAATAAGTCTGTACCCCAGAAAAAGATGCACTAACACAGGGAATCACTATAGATGTGTACTAATAGCCCTAATAAGACTATTTTGGGTACTTAAGTTGTGTAAATTGCTTGCTATTAGCGTCTTTGTAAAAGTGGTGAAGAATGGCATAAAGCTGTATATTTTGGTGAAAATAAGTACTCCTGTCAAATTTGGGGTGCTTGAAAATGGGTGCTAGCATATTTTTATATCTCTAAAGTGAACTTTTAAACTTGAAAAATCCACCTGCTACATGCACCTGCAATCCCAAAAACACCTGACCCATCATTGGGGACCCCCAAGAAGTCTATTTCACTACTTTTATGTTTATCCCCCCACTTTTTAAATTTTCACCCCAAAAATGACATGTCTTTTTTGGGGTGTTCTTAGGTTTTCGTTTCTGGTTTTTTTGCAGATTTGTCCTTTTGGGGGGCTGTCCCAAGGGGTCTGAGTTGTTTCCCCACGTTTGCACCCCAAAAATAGGCGAAATTGTCCTGGAATTGAATTTGGCTTTTCACCTCTAATTGAATTCCCCTCTCAGTGCTCACAGCGGTACCGCGCTCAGAGACTCAGGAGATAAATCACATAGTAGGTCAATGCAGCAGTCGCGAGCAGACCATCATCTCAATCTCTTCCCCCCCCCCCCCAGCGGCATCCCCCGTAGACGTCTCGGTATGGAGTCTGGCCACCAGCACAGGATTCTCGGCGCCCAGAGAGGACAGGTTACCCGGCAATGCAGACTTCAGCGCCTCAAGTGATACCACTCGTTGGTCCCCAGTGCAGAGGGGAGATCACCGGGCGGTTGGTTTGCTGGAATCGGTGGAAGCAGGGGGGGGGGAGATGATAGGGAAGTGCTGGCTTTTTGAGGGGCCAAGGGTAGGACTCCGAACCATGCAAACGCAGAGCTACTTGAGAGACTCTACACCTCATAGGGCCCACGCCATGTGGCCTAGTTAGCCAAGGCCAGACTCCGGTGGCTAGGGTGGTCCGATCAGCTTGTAGGTAGGCTCAACTGGTAGCTCTCGCCCTTATGCAACAGGTGCGATAGGTGGCAGGTGAAAAAAGACACTGGGGTCACCGATGTGTGCGGATTGTTCAGGGCTGATTCGGAGTGGACATTAAAATGCGGCCATCACGTTGCTCTGCCCACCGGAATATCTGAACACAAATGGAACGCAAGGTGGAATACTCTGGGGACTGACTTCCGCGGCTTCCGGTTAAGAGACCGGAGGTTGGACACTTGAACACGTGGACGCTCACATGTGAACACTTCCGCTAAATGGAACGCATGATCATTGCGTAATACGTCACTTCCGTGAACACATGACCATTGCGTAATATGTCACTTCCGGGACCGGTGATCTCCGTGTAAGGCGGGAATCTACATGCCGGAGGTGACGTGTGATTTACCAGTTAGGTAGGGTATAAATAGAAGAATAGGAAACCTTCCCACTATGCTTCTGACGAAGGCTCTAAGGATTCGAAACGCGTTAAGCAAGTGGGACAGAACACTTTGGGATCGCTGTGGTGTGGGGGACCGTGTTCATTGTGAGGAGGTTACAGGTATCCGGAACCCTGTTTAACCCCCCACCCTTTACCAACAAAGAACTTATTGGCGTCCCATACACTATTGACCCATTGTGCATCATATTGGCGATGCTATACTTGAAATGATTTGATAAGTGGTATGTCTGCAATCCTTTTTTTACATTTCTCAAATGCTCCGAGATCCTTATTTTTAAAGATCTTGTAGTTCTTCCTATATACGTTAGGCCACATGTGCATTCCACTAGGTACACTACATTTGCGGTGTTACATGTAATGAAGTCTTTGATCTTCATAACAGTCCCATTTGCTAATACTTCATTGTATTTGCTGTGGTTGTCCTTGATGTTCCTGCACCCAATACATAAGCCGTATCTGTGGAACCCCTTCGTCCGGACTAAATTTTTCGATGTTACTGGTAATGTACTTTTAACCAAATGATTCTTCAAATTTTTGGCCTTCCATAGATGAAAGATGGTTTCTCTGGAATAATTTCTTTAAGGATTGGATCTCTTCTTAATAAATGCCAATGCTTTGAGAAAAGTTTCTCTATCTGCTTATGTTGGGTGTCGTAATTGGTAATTAATTCCCACTTTTGTTTTTCTTTTTGTTTTTCCTTGTTATTCTTGAAGCTTTCCTCTCTCTCCTCTTTGGGTCCAATCAATTGAGCTCTATCCTTAGAAGTGGTTTCCTCCATTGTATTATTCAGGTCTTTTAAATTGTATCCCTTCTCCAGAAAATGGTCTCTCATTTGTATCATTTGTTCTCTACTATCCTCATTCTTACTACGATTTACCAGTTAGGTAGGGTATAAATAGAAGAATAGGAAACCTTCCCACTATGCTTCTGACGAAGGATCTAAGGATTCGAAACGCGTTAAGCAAGTGGGACAGAACACTTTGGGATCGCTGTGGTGTGGGGGACCGTGTTCATTGTGAGGAGGTTACAGGTATCCGGAACCCTGCTTAACCCCCCCACACTTATTGGTGTCCCATACACTATTGACCCATTGTGCATCATATTGGCGATGCTATACGCCTGTTGTTTTTATTTGGAATGTGAGTGCAATACTGTAATAAATTGTTTTTTATTTGCATCAAACAATATTTGCACTATTTTCTGCTTCCCTTTATGAGTCATATTGTAGAAAGAAGAGAAAAAGACTCGTGATAAAAGTGGAACAGAATTTCAGTAGGAACCTTTCTGGATTTGTACATTTTGGACTGATATTGATGTAAGAGACTTTCCTTCATTATGTGACAGCGCTAAATGTGATTCTTTTTATTTTCTATTTCTGCCCACCGGAAGTCGGCCCAGGGATACTTAACCAAATGTACCTGTCTAATAGAATTCATCTATTTTACCTCTCCCTCTTGCCTGCCCCATTTAACTTTACCCCATCCTCTGTCTATTACCCTCTATTGACCAGAACAAAACCTTCCCCCCTCCCTCAGTCAATATTCGTGTATAAACAAGCGATCGAGGTGACTGTCCGCTCCCGACTGCTGCATTTACCTACTACGAGACTTATCTCCTGAGTCTCTGAGCGCGGTGCCGCTGTGAGCGCCTACTCCTTCCCTCGAGATCTGAGCTTTGACGAGGGATCCTGTCTGAAGAGGTTGCTGTCTGATCTGGGCATTGCTGTGGTGCAGATCCCTTCTGACTCCATTCCTGGCCCTGTTCTTCTCTTGTCCCCCTCCTTCCTCCTCTGCCTGCCGCTTGAACTGGTGGACACACACCTGGGCAAACAAAATGCAAATAAAAAAATAGCAAGCCCAGAAATGTACAGAAATGATGTCAATTGATTTCAATGGCAGCAGAGTGGGGGAATGATTCAGAGGTAGATGCAGATGGTTTCCCTCTGCACATTCACAGCGATGGTTACCGCACAGATATGCAGATCTAAATTGCATGGAGATCCACGCAATTTCGATGGGTATTTCTCGGTGGTATCTGGGGGGGGAGTGGCTTCCAGTCATGGGTGTGTCAGCAGTTGCATCTAAATAGCAGTTGCACTGGCCATGGCGGCCATGGTCAGCCGGACATCTTGCGCCTGCCAACTGCATCCACCTCTGAATCACCCCCTGGGTGAGTGTGAGGGACAATCATTAACTGCAGTCTTTTGATTGTGGTTGGTGATTGTTCCTTCCGCTCACCCTCAGACTATCCATTTTTCCCAGCTACACTGAGGATTATGGCAGAAGAAATTGGAGAACGGACAAGATAAAAGAGAATTATTACCACTATTATTGTTTTTAACTTTTGTTATTAAGGTGTCACAAGGTGTATGCAGTACCAAACAAGGATTTGATAGAAAACAGTAACAGGTTATTAGAGCATAGATACAATACCATGCATGTGCTTCCTAATTCGGCCTTGACTCCATCTCCTGACGCACCCTACCAGCATACCAGCCACAAAAAGTTACCAACAGTAGGCAATATTGAGTAACGAGTAGAAATTTGCTTCTCTTTCCATGACAAATCCCTTCGTACATAAACCCTTTAAATATCAAACTATTGTTCATAGGCTAAACAAAAAACATAATAATAGAAAGCTACATTTAAATATAGTACATCTTCTTTTGAAATTAAGCATCTGGACCAGCTAGCAGCATTATATATTTTTCATCCAATGCCATAAAATCTCCGCAAAAATATTTATACAAACTACATTCTGTTATGAAGTCTTGCATGTTGAAAATACACTGTCAGGGATCCCTATAGATATCCCAGTTTGACTAGGTCAGAGCCAATAACCCTATTACTCTGACTGGCACTACACTAGTGTGTCAGGACTGCCATCTACTATTAATATTCTATCACTCTGCTTGTTATACCATACACCTCTCTTGCCTCCGACCATGGAAATAAAAGGGGCAACAGGTGCCTAAACACTCTAGGGCCCATTGATCAACAATCACATTTGCAATGCGATCTGGGTGTGTTACTAGAGCCCATTATCGCATTACAAGATGCGTTCTTAGCACTGCAATGTATCAACTAGCCCCTGCAGTGGCAGGGCATCCGAGAGGGGCCTGTCCCTGCGAGGTGCTCGGAGTGAAAAGACCATCTCTCTCTCCTGTGCCGGGCTCCAGCACGTGTGGTCTACAGACCACTCATGTGCGGCTGCCATTCCTCCAGTACCCTATCACAGTTAGATTTGCAAAGTGTAGCCCATAGGCTACAGCAGCACCACACATTCGCATTCAGGAGCTTAGTAATTCTGACAGCATCGCATCCACCATAGCAATATGTGGCGGTTGCGGCTGCTGTCGGAAGTAGAGGGACAGCAGCAGATATTGGAGACACATATTTTGATCAGACTGCTGCTCTTGGTGCCCAAAGATTACTGTCATGTACAACCTAACCAGCTTCAAGTCATCTATATGCAGACATGGATGGCAGAGTTTTTGTTTAACTATCAGGTAATTGTAGAATCTCAAATTATATCAAAGAGAGCCAAAGTACTCAGTTTTTGAGGGCACACTTAGTTCTGAAATGTAATTTAGTTAAAATATAACTTTTATTTTAAATAACTTTAACATTTCTACCTCCTCCTCAGTTACAGTCAGGTGCATAAATATTGGGACATTGACAGAATTTTCATATTTTGGCCTCTATTCACCACAACAATGGCTTTGAAATGAAACAAACAAGATGTGATTTAACTGCAGACTTTCAGATTTAATTTGCGGGTAATTACATCCAAATCAGGTGAACGGTGTTGGAATTACAACGGTTTCTATATGTGCCTCCCACTTTTTAAGGGGCCAAAAGTAATGGGACTATCAACTCAAAAGCTATTTCATGGACAGGTGTGGGCTATTCCCTTGTTATTTCATTATCAATTAAGCAGGTAAAAGGTCTGGAATTGATTCTAGGTGTGACATTTGCATTTGGAATCAGTTGCTGTCGACTCTCAATATGAGATCCAAAGAGCTGTCACTATCAGTGAAGCAAGCCATCATTAGGCTGAAAAATCAAAACAAACCCATCAGAGAGATAGCTAAAACATTAGGTGTGGCCAAATCAACTGTTTGGAACATTCTTAAAAAGAAAGAATGCACCGGAGAGCTCAGCAACACCAAAAGACCCGGAAGACCACGGAAAACAACTGTGGTGGATGACAGAAGAATTATTTCCCTGGTGAAGAAAAACCCCTTAACAACAGTTGGCCAAATCAAGAACACTCTCCAGGAGGTATGTGTATATGTGTCAAAGTCAACAATCAAGAGAAGACTTCACAAGAGTGAATATAGAGGGTTCACCACAAGATGTAAACCATTGGTGAGCCACAAAAACAGGAAGACCAGATTAGAGTTTGCCAAACAATATCTAAAAAAGCCATTACAGTTCTGGAACAACATCCTATGGACAGATGAGACAAAGATCAACTTGTACCAGAGTGATGGGACGAGAAGAGTATGGAGAAGGAAAGGAACTGCTCATGATCCAAAACATACCACCTCATCAGTGAAGTATGGTGGTGGTAGTGTCATGGCGTGGGCATGTATGGCTGCCAATGGAACTGGTTCTCTTGTATTTATTGATGATGTGACTGCTGACAAAAGCAGCAGAATGAATTCTGAAGTGTTTCGGGCAATATTATATGCTCATATTCAGTCAAATGCTTCAGAACTCATTGGACGGCGCTTCACAGTGCAGATGGACAATGACCCGAAGCATACTGCAAAAGCAACCAAAGAGTTTTTTAAGGCTAAAAAGTGGAGTGTTATGCAATGGCCAAGTCAATCCCCTGACCTGAATCCGATTGAGCATGCATTTCACTTGATGAAGACAAAACTGAAGGGAAAATGCCCCAAGAACAAACAGGAACTGAAGACATTTGCAGTAGAAGCCTGGCAGAGCATCACCAGGGATGAAACCCAGCGTCTGGTGATGTCTATGCGTTCCAGACTTCAGGTTGTAATTGCCTGCAAAGGATTTGCAACAAAGTATTAAAAAGTGAAAGTTAGATTTAGGATTTAGTTTGTCCCATTACTTTTGGCCCCTTAAAAAGTGGGAGGCACATATAGAAACCATTGTAATTCCTACATCGTTCACCTGATTTGGATGTAATTACCCTCAAATTAAATCTGAAAGTCTGCAGTTAAAGCACATCTTGTTTGTTTCATTTCAAAGCCATTGTGGTGGTGAATAGAGGCCAAAATATGAAAATTCTGTCAATGTCCCAATATTTATGCACCTGACTGTAAGTAAAAAAGTTGACATAGAAAAGTAGACAAACTGTGTTGCAGTAAAAAAAGGGGAGAAATATACAACTAAAGTGACAATTTGTATAATAATGAACAAATACACTAAAAAAAGGTCACACCACAGACTCAATGTAAGTAATAATTATACTATATAGTCCAGAATTATTCAGCAAGTATCTTGGTACCTGATAATTGGTTTGAGAATAATACCAGTTATTATTATTAATCAAGGTAAAGAGATAGGTACAAGAAGAATTTGAAAAGGAGAGTCTCAAGACAGTGAACAGGGGATGCGAGAGTCAATGGACACTCCGTAACAAGAAAATAGTGAAAGATCATAGATTAAGAACCGATTTCTGCTGCTCACTGTTTGCTACAGTGGACAGTAAATGAGAGTCACATATGCATATCTACCATCTTGCATAGAACAGTAGGGATAGATGGGGTCTGTATGAAAGGCCTAATTCAGCAGAGGACAAAGTTGCAATGACAGCAGCTGCTATAGCACTAATATGGTAATGCAGCAGGAGGCATCCTAGGACTTAGCATTGGACCATCTGCTATCCATCAGCTGGCTGAGTGACCCATCTGCTATCCATCAGCTGACTGAGTGACCCATCTGCTATCAATCAGCTGGCTGAGTGACCCAAGCCGGCCGCCACAGATGCACAAAGAAGTCCAGGAAATCTCTGTCAGCTGACGGAGATTCCCCCCCAACGGCGGCAACATGCCTCAGTTTTGGGAAACGGAGATTGTTGCCGCTTCCCCGCCCAGAAATTACAGCAGAATGTCAATCACTGACGGTCTGCTCCCAGACTGTGTGCGGGATTGCAGACCCATACTGTGTATGCGCAGATTCCCAGCCATCTGGAATCTGCGCAATTTGCCCACTGTGTACTCCTTTTTATCATTTATGTGTACATTGAACGATGAATGAGTGAGTTATTGAGGTATGTACAATGAGCCTGAGTTAGGTACAACAGTAATTAAATGCATTTGATATTTACTCTCAAAAGTAATGAAATATTGTTTATATAATGGAGTCAAATCAGCAAAGTGTGTAAACACCTCAGAGCATATGAGATCATGGGTAATAGATTGCAATACCAAGTTTTTATTTGTATATTACATATCTATATAGGAAACTGCACTTTATCTCATTAATGAGATCGCATCTGCAAAGGCTGTACATTCACAGTAGTTTAAGTAAAAGTTACAAAAAAAAAAGTATAATTGTAAACTTACAATTGTCCCATATAGTTGTCGTGTTTGGGTTTTGCGATCTGAGTCAGGACCCGTGAACTGGGCTGATGGGTGGTAGCAGGGGCATTTCTACAGAGGAGGGAGCCCGTGTGCACTCTCTGAACGAGCCCCCTCCTCTCTCTGCGGCAGCGGACTTGCAAACTTTGAGCACTAGAGTGTGCCTGTAGTCTACAGTTCATACGCCAGTCGTACTAGGCTTATTTACCTTTTGTGCATGTGCAGGACATACCGAAAAAATGGCAACGGTGGCCATTTTTCAGGTGTTTTCTCCGGCGAGAAAGCCGGGCGCGGGACTTTGGAGGGGCGCGTAATTAAAACATATGGGTGCAGGGTGGCCTCCTGGCCCCATGTGCACTGCACACCCTGCACCCATTATAAATACGCCCCTGGGTGGTAGCAGATTAGAGGTGGGTGAATCAGAAGTCTACTCATGGGGTGAGACCCATGCAGTAAATGCCTGGTGCCTTCATAGAGGTCAGTGACACCTGGAAGGCTCCCTGTCTGTCCATGGGACCAATTGAGTGGAACTCAACCCCTTACCCTGAATATAGGGTGCCGAGACTAGTGTTTGAGAACTCAGGGAACAGAGTAGTGCATAATACAGGTAATTGGTAGCCCTTCTGGAGTCTGCTGACAGTTGCTACAGATTACCAGAGCTGGGTCACTGGAGCCTAGACCCTCAAAGAGGAATCTAGATCCAGCACCCAGTCCCCAGCAACCTGCCAAATGTAATAGAGTGAGAGTTTAGAAAATGTGAGCGTTTAGCAGTAAACTCTCACACTTTTTAAACTTGGCCAATGTAATAGAGTCCATGCAAACTCGCATGTTTTTAGACTAAAAAAAACTCCCGATTTAAAACTCTCATCCAGATGTTTTCCAATTTTGAAGATAATACTCTACCAATGTGAGAGATTTTCGAAACTCTCACTCTATTACATTTGGCCCTAACACTCTAAGGGGTATATTTACTAAAGGTCGATTTTATTCTATTTAAAATTGATCAACATCAATGTTGTTTCTGGGGATAAAGCACACATTTACTAACAGACAATTTTTGATTTGGTTTTCAAGTATTAGTATATGTGTGATTTAAACCAGGAAACAACATCAATGTTAATCGGTTTTAAATCTATCAAAATTGACCTTTGGTAAGAGGTCCTATGAGAGGATCCTCATGGCAACAACCACCATCGATAGAGGTACTAATGGTGAGCAGAGGGACTCAGATTAGGTCAGGAGCAGTGATGCTGAGAGTAAGCAATGTAATTGCAGAGCAGAAAGGTAATCTAAAGTGCAGTGTAAGTATAGTCCTTTTGAACCCGCAATGAGCAGGAGAGCTGACTTGTTTGTAGTCAGGATCACTGTAGGCAGTAGACTTGGTACTTGGAAGCACTAGGAAAGTCTTTAGCATGCCCAGGAGAATTCAGACTATTATGCAGGCTGGAAAAAGGGATAAATCACAGATTTGGACCTAACTTGAACCAGATTGGAACCAACGGTAGCAGTCGTGGAACCGGATTGCAACCGGAGGTTTAAACCTAGACTGGGACATGTGGCAATAGCTGCTGAGCTGAGCTGCTGAGCTGGAGTGGAACTGCAGACTTAAACTGGTATGGTACCAGAAGTAACAGCAGTTTGCCGTAGTGGAACTGAATACTTGAACTGAAATGAACCCAGAGGGGACAGCAGGAGTGGAATCTCAGACTTGAACTGGAATGGAACCAGAGAGGACAGCAACCAGCCAGAGTGGAACCGGACTGGAACAGGAGAGGAGAGCAGAGCCAGCCAGAGTGGGACCGCAGGCGTGAACAAGATTGGGACTGGAGAGATTAGCAGCAAGCCGGAGTGGGACCGGACACTGGTGAATAGAAGGAGGGGCGGGGGTACTACAGGTGAAGTTAATTACAAAAATACTTGGGTACAGGTGACTGCACTCACATGCAGTGTGGAGTATGCATACTGTCACAGGCCATCCTTAAGGGGAGAAGCAGCCTGAAGGGGGATGCTAGAGTTGCCCGGTGAAGTAAATGACAGCAATACTCAGGTGAGTGCACTCACTTGAGGTGATGTAGATGGCACATTATCACTCCTGCCACTTGCAAGGGCTACATCAGGGGTTAACCACATGCCACACTTCATCTGGCGTGTAACTACACATGCCAGCATGCCCTGTCATTGTACATGTCGATAGGAAAGGCATGCTGGCATGTGTAGATCATGGCAAAATGGGTGCCTCACGCTACCTTCCTTGTACTGCTGACATTACATTTGTTTGGTGATGAGCAGAGGGAAGTCACATCATAGCTGATTTAAATACAATGCCCACATTTGAAAGGTTTGCATGATACACTATCGACAGGCATTGGGCAAAAGTCCATACACACTGCTGTTAATGAATGATACCAAAATGACATTGCCTATGCAGCACACGTTATATTGGGAGCCGATCCAACAGGTTTTAGATCGCCCGTCGTGGCCTGGTGCTGCATACACACTACACAATAATTGGCTCTATCTGACAGATAAAGCCATGTCAGGCCGAGAAACGTAGTGTTTCTCCAGATTTAGTCTGTTTACCGACTTGCCTAGGGGATGCGGCCAGAATACCGGCGGGCGATATCCCGCCCGCCGATATCCCGACATGGGACTAAAGATAGGCATTGAAATCCCGACGCCTATCATTAGCCCCACTACTAAATCCTGACACCTGGCTTACCGAACGAAGGTAAGCTGGGTGTCTTGGCGTGTAGCCGCGGGGGGGGGGATTAGCTTTAGGGACCCCTGGGAGGACAGGGTAAGGCACCCCTTAGGGTAAGGGTTAGGGTAGGCAAAAGGGGGGTTAGGTACCACTAGGGGGGGTTAGGCATCCCCCAGGGAGGGTTAGGTTTAGGGTGCGGGGAGGGGGTTAGGTTTAGGCACTAACGGGGGCAGGATAGGGTTAGGCAACACTAATGGAGAGTTAGGGTAGGGTTAGAGTACTTACCTGATTGCAGTCGGGTTTCCGCCCCGTCGGGCTGCCGCTGTCGGTATTTAATCTGGCGGCTAGACAGCCGCCGCCATTACATACTGATTCCCTTGCCTAGTGTGGTCGCATCAGGTGAGACCACACCAGGCTGGACTTTCCCTGGTATGGTACATCTGATTTGAGCAGACAGAAACGTCCACTGGGCGGCTGCTGGAAGACAATCTTTTAGCAGCCGCCAAGCTCAGAGGGACCTTCCGGCACCTTTGCACACATGGCTCCTTTCCCTAGTGTGTCACGATCACTGTGGCCAGCAGCGATTAGGCAGCCCCTCCTCCCGGTGGCTGCAGAGAGGAGCAGTCGCTGGTAAATCCAGCACTGCCTCAGTGTGTATACCCAGTGGCTACAGAGAGCAGCAGCAGAAGCAGCCACCAGGGAAGCCTGTCCCCACTGTTACCCGACGACTGCAGAGAGGAGCAGCCACTGGTAAATCCAGCTCTGCCCCCACTGTGTATACCCTGCAGCTGCAGAGAGGCGCAGCTGGCAGCAAATCCAGCTCTGACCCCCACTGTGCATACAAGGCAAACACTGCCACCGATGTGTATACCCGGCGGCTGCAGATAGCAGCAGCCACAGGGGAAGCCTGTTCCCACTGATGTTATCTGTCAGCTGCAGAGAGGAGCAGCCCTCAGCATCCCCGGTGTATGCACGGTGGCATCAGTGAGGAGCAGCCACCAGGTAAATGCATAGCAGCGCTGGTTGCAAAAGCACTATCATCGACAGTCCGATACATTGGTGCCTGATTTTTAAAACTTTTATTAATTTTATGTGTTTAACTTTTTTTTTTTTAAATAAAATTGTGTTGGATACGTTTTAAATAGGTGTTTAGGTGTTCTTTACCTAATTCAATCTCTGAGAGGTTTTTGGAAAAAATATTAACACAGCTACATATATACATTCATGTGACCACAAGTATCCAGCCATAATTATTTTATCCTATTACTATTGAGAACTTGATACAATTTAAAAATAGTTTTTTTCTTCCTGTCTCTCCACAAAACACTTCTAGCACTGTTGTTGCATTATATATGAGACATATAAAAATGTTTTATTTATAGGATATCCTTTTGTGCTATTTTGTTCTTTTATATAATCAGGGAATAATTACTATCCTACTTGCTAGGTCTTAGCGTTATAGATACTACCTACACCTGTCGTTCCCAAACAGGGTGCACTTGCAGGAGTGCCAATGGTTGGAGGTCCAAGCCCAAATCAAATTATTTATGGTCATTGTGATAGGAAAAACAAGTGTTGGTGGCTGCCAATCATTAAATATGTGGATCTAACTATGGAATATCCGCAGCACATAACCATTAGACTATTGTGTGCTCTGTCAAGAATTGCTTCATCATACTGAATAAACCTGTAAAAGAATAACTGTTTTATTAGACTGAAAAAGCCTGCAGATATCTCCTATATCCAACGGAAGAATCTTTGCAGTAATTGAGATATACCTTTTCATGTTGAATTTTCTCATAAAATATATGTATGATAATAATAATACGTTTATCACCATGCTGATAAGATATTTATTCTGAAGATATTTTGTGTCATTTAAAAAAACAAACATGTAACCTGAGTTGTGATATTTATTTGGGTTTATCTCCTGTATTTGATATCAACATGGGATTTATTCTACTTTTCTCAGAGTGGAGCAGTCTGTATTAACTGAATATAGTAATTGTTGAATTTAAAATATGCATGCAGTGTGTCCAGAACAGTTCGGCTGCATTCTCTCCACATACACTAATAGGAGAGAAACAATTTTTCATAACCTCCATGAATTTACCGAACCGGGATTAGGAGCATTCTGGGTCTCCTTACAATAGTAAAAATAAGTAAAGTATGTGGATATTTGAGATGTAGATATTTTCACAAGAAGGCCTTTGGTCTATCATGAACTCCAAGGTAATTTTCTGACCAGCTATGAGTCTCAAAATGCTGTAGATCAGATTCAGAAAGGTATAATGGGAATTTTGCTTGTGAGTTCCTATAAGAGTTTTTACATGTTTGTACCAACCTACTAAGCTAACACAGTAAGGATGGGATGTATCGCATATACTATGCAAGACATACCGCCCCTTATCGCATGCATACCAGTGTTTATTAATGCCGTATGCATGATTACTTCTGATCTTGTAGAGCAGGGGTGGAGAACCTTTTTTTCTGCCGAGGGCCATTTTGATATATATATCATCATTCGCGGGCCAGGTGTAGGCCACGCCCCCTCCATGTGTGTCACACAGGGGCGAGGCCACAATCGCCTGAGATTACAGCAATGCCCGGAGCAGCCAGAGGATGCTCCGGGGAGCTGTAATGGCAGCGGTGTGACTGTCTGAAGAGTCCAAGGATGCTCCAGGTGACAAGTCTGCATAGATTCTGGCTGCAGGGTCCCATTCTAGGCACACTGCTAGCCAGATGAGGCTAGCAGAAAAAAACTTAGAGAGCCAGACCAAATGATTCCGGGGGCCTTATACGGCCACCTGGCCTGAGGTTTTCCCAGAGCCGGGCATAGGCATTCTAAGCAAATGCCTAGGGCGACTGGAATGCCCTAGGGGCCTTCCAGGGCTCTGCCACTTCACCCCCCCTGCAACGCTGCCCTCCCTCCACAGCGTTTCCCCCACAGGGCCAGATTATGGAGCGCTGGTGGTAAGTACCCCCGCCTCCCCGCCACAGATCGGATCTCTATTAGTGATCCGATCTGCAGCGCTGCGCACGCGCACCACAATGACAGCTGTGACGGTTGTCACAGCCGCCAGCACCACAGAGAAGTGCTGGGCAGCTGAGCGACGGCTTCGTTGTCCAATAGCTTGTGGAGCTGCAACCTGCGGCTCAGTGACTGGCTGGTGCGCAGGCTGCAGCGAAGGAGGCGGGAGGGAGGAAGAACACAGACGCAGCCCAGCCCCAACATGGAGGAACCTGCAGAGTCTGTCAGGTAGGAAAAGTAAAACAGGCACAGACGTGCCCTTATATTAAGGCTGCGTCTAAAAAAATAGATTTCTCCATAGAGAATTTTGAAGGGGGGGTTCAAGGGGCTACACCTCAAAAGCTATAGGAGGTACGGATCTGAAATTTGGCATGGCTGGGTAGGACTGTCACTGGGTGCTGCATGCCAAATTTCAGGGAAAAAACATAAAAAATGAGGACATGGGAGTAATCTAAAGCTCCAACTGTCACTTTTTTCTGACATTGGCCCTCATTCAGACCCACTCGCAAGCGGGCGCACGTACGTTAGGCGTACGTACAAAAATATTTAAATTCAATGGCTCGCTCGTATTTTCGTTCGCATCTAAAATTCCTCCCTAAACTCTGACGACCCCTCCTCTAACTAACGAGCGTACGAAATAGCGAGCGTACATCCCCGAAATGGCTTGAAAGGAACGCACGCACAAGTATAAACAGGAAGTGGCCTTGTCAGATGTCGATTACCTGCTCCTTTATTCTGCCTACCTCCATCAATCGTATCATGCCAATCAATGTATCAATTAGCTTAATTGTTTGTTTTTTTTCAACACAATGCAAGAAACTTTACTCTTGTCCGTGTTTGTGTTTACCCGCAGAATACGTACGGATGAAACATTCGCTTTTATTGTTCAAAAAACATGTGAACCACAATTAAACAATTGTTCTATTGCTGTGGATCCCCGCATATTTCTCTGGGTTCATTTCTTTATTTAAATTTGCTTACGCATGTCACTGCATCAAGCCTATCATAACTCTCCAGAGATTTCTGGCCCTGTCGAACACATGACTCATACACTAACCAATAAAATTGCTCCTGTTAATTTCCAAAATACATTAGCCAATCAGTAAATTTTTACACACTTTATCAAAAATGTTTTTTAAGAAAAACACCATTGCCATCATGAGAGCCTCCGCATTCACCAGGCGCGAGCTGCTGGTGCTTACGGAGGTCATGGATCGCCGGATCACCAGCCAACCTCAACCCATGACCAACCGGCAGAAGCGCTCCGCGTATGCGGAGGCACGGTCCCGCCTGCGGTCCTTCGGCTCACGCCGCAACATTGGGCAGCTGGAGTGCAGGTGGTCCGACCTGCAACGGCGAACGCCCCGCTTGCTGGCATGCTTTCGCATGCAGATCCTGGAAAGTAAGTGTTATGTATTGTGGTTTTAATGTTTGTGTTTGTGGGGCAAACTGCGTGTGCATGTTTTCCTGTCTGTCCGATTTATTATTTGTACTCATATCTGCGTGTGCATGTTTTCCTGTCTGTCCTATTTCTTATTTGTACTCATATCTGCGTGTGCATGTTTTCCTGTCTGTCCGATTTATTATTTGTACTCATATCTGCGTGTGCATGTTTTCCTGTCTGTCCTATTTCTTATTTGTACTCATATCTGCGTGTGCATGTTTTCCTGTCTGTCCGATTTCTTATTTGTACTCATATCTGCGTGTGCATGTTTTCCCTCTCTTTCTGATTTATTCATTCTACTCCTATTTGGCTTATTTTTTGGTTTTTTTTTTTTTTTTAGTTTTGGTCCCCGGATTTGTCCATAAACTAACCGCAATTTCGTTGACATATTTTAGGGGGACAGCCAAGACTCCGCCGTCACCGTCCGTCCAGACGGCGTTCCCGGACACTATCCCCAACCCCCAGCCAACACTCCACCCCAAATCTTTCCCCTATTTCCCACTCCTCCCCATCCTTCCCAGACCCTCTCCCGGAAATGTCGGGCCTCCTTCCCCTCCGTCCCACTTCCCCCTCTCCTCCACCCACCCCTCTTCCAATTACCCCCTCCCCGGAGTCCATCATAATTCCTCCCCATTCTTTGGGGAATGACGGATCCTCCGAGGAGGATCATGGAGGCATTTCCGGAGCTCCCGTTTTGGCTCCCGGTATGTTTTTATTTTGTTTTTTTTTAAAGCACAAACTGTTTGTATGTAATCATGTGTCGTGCCTTTCTTCGTGTTTTTGTGGCTTGACTTTTGGTGATTTTGCAGTTTGCCTTTACCTCTTCCTGGTGATTTCAACATACACATATCACACCTGTGGGAATTTGTACATAGGCCTTGTATTTTTGGCAGCCCCCCCTTTTTTTTTTTGTTTTTTTTAGGTTTAGGAGTGATTTCGTTGTTTTTTTTTTTTTTTTATTGTGGATTCCCTATTGTTGTATTAACCCACACACTTTTCTCACCCACAGAGGAACAGAGGCGTCGGCAAGAGGTGGCGGATTGTGTGGGCCAGATGCGCCAACATGTAATTGGCATTCTGGTGGGCCTCGACCGGCTGTCTGGCCTCCTTCGGCAGTAGTTTTTTTATTTTTGTTAACGTTTCCAAATAAATTTTTTCAGACAAATATACGTTCTGGCTCATTTTTTACATCCAAAACCAAGATAGTTTAGCATGACATAAGTAGACTGTTCCTGCAAGGATTTCCCTTTTTTAAAAGTTAGATTGTGTTTTGTCTTTGTATGTCAAACAGACACAAGAAACACATAACAGTAACAATGTCATTTCCCTATTTGGGTGTAGTGTCAATTACATATTTCTACATTTTACAGGTTCCTAGTTGGTGCGCAAGCTGCTTAGGCCAATCTTACAAATCCCAAGGTTGGGCCAGGCTTCCTTTTGGTGTGGGTTGGGAAGCTGAAAACATATTTCAGTTTAGCTCAACTGGCGTCAGTACTGGATTACCCCTTAGTCAAATGTAACTTGTGTTAACCTGGTTACACTTGCTGTTAACGTCCCAAAAAAGGAAGACCATTTCACTCTCCAAACATTTATTCACAACATAACAGAGAAAACAAAGTGGTCACTCCCAAAAAAATAACACAGTGATAAATTCAAATACAACACATACCAAGAAATAATTAAATAAAAACTAAAAATCAAGAACTGGTTGACGAAGGACCATGGCAACATGATTCCACAAACATGGCGTTGCGATATGGGTTCCAGAATATATGCCCAAAAGGACCAGATCCAGGTTTGGTAAGGGTAGCAGGAAGTAGTGAGCGTTGGAGTGCCAAAGATTATGTGAACAAACAGAAGATGGTGAGAAAAAAAACACAAAATTAGATGTTCGCAAACAAACACAAACACATTAGGTATAAACACTGTAGTTTTGTTACAACTTACCTAAAAAATCGGGCCACCACATCATCGCGTATGGCCCCCCCACATACTGACCTCCGACCAACCTCGGGGGGGCCATCCTCAGGTAAGGCATCCTCTGGCTGCATTGGGACACCACTCCTTATGGCAATGTTGTGAAATATCCCACACAGGACCACAATTTTAGACACCATATCCGGCACATACATGAGCTCGCCACCAGAGCGGTGGAGGCATCTGAATCGGCCTTTTAAAAGGCCGATACAGCGCTCCACCACTTGCCTGGTGGCTGTAAGTGCGGAATTATACGCACTTTGTGGCCCTGGTGTGGGAGCCAAATAAGGAGTGAGCAGCCAGGACATGCAAGGGTATCCACTGTCTCCTGTGAAAAAAAATAGACAACATCAGGAACACTGTGTATCAAGCTTAACATTGTTATGTACTAAAGGTCTCCACTTACCCAGAAGCCACGCATCACCAGCTTGTAGGTTGGTTAATTTCTGCCATATCCCTGATTGCCGGATGACGAAGGAGTCATGAGCACTTCCTGGTAATTTAGCATTCAGGGACAGGATCTGGAGGGAGGCATCACATACCACCATTACATTCAGGGAGTGATAGTGTTTACGGTTTCTAAATATTGCCTCCAGCCGTGCTGGAGGCTGAAGTGGTATGTGAGTACCATCCACAACCCCTATGATGTGTGGGAAGCCAGCTATTTGGTAAAAATTGGCCTTGGCCACACTAAGGGCACCCATATCCAAAGGCATTTTAATAAAATGATGGAGGTGCTTGAAAAGTGCCTCCATCACTGCCCTCAGGATCCGGGAAAAGGAGGATTGGGAGATGCCCGCCACTATTCCCACCGTTGTTTGAAACGATCCTGAGGCACAGAAATGTAACACCGCCATAAATTGCGTCAGTGGTGGTATTGCTGTTGGACTGTCAATTTGCCGCTCAAGATCACTTTCTATTAATGAGAGAGTGTCTATGATGATTTTGGGAGGTAGACGGTAGCGTCTTAAAACCTCATCATCGGGCATTCCAAAAAGGGTGACACGTGTTCGAAATATCTGGGGCCTTGCATGCCTACGATGCCTACGCCTGGGAGGAGTTTGAGGTTGGTCGTCTTCCGGGAGCAGGGCCAGAACAATTCGCCCCAGATCTACCTGAAATTCAAAGTTTACAATGTAAGGCTTTTGAGCCACCCCAAAAGTAACATAAAACAACTTAGCTTTATGATACCATCCATAGCTGCTTACATGCCGGGGTATTGTCATGATACGTAGAAACTGTAAAAAAGCCAAAAATGAGACATCAAAAATTTAGAGGGTGATTTTATGTTTGTCAAATTGGTGCAAGCCAACACATAAAATAGGCGAAACACACATTTGGCCATCGATGAAAACGACATTGCACACCGTACGTAAAATAGGGGTCAAATGGACCTCAAAAATGTAAAAGGGAAAAGAAAAACTGGTTTACATGATGAATAAGCCTCGAAAAATGCGTCAATTATTTCGCAAATGCAAGTCACTACACCAACAGTCAAAAATGCGTTAATTAGTTCGCAAATGCAAGTCACTACACCAACAGTCAAAAATGCGTTAATTTGTTCGCAAATGCAAGTCACTACACCAACAGTCAAAAATGCGTTAATTTGTTCGCAAATGCAAGTCACTACACCAACAGTCAAAAATGCGTTAATTAGTTCGCAAATGCAAGTCACTACACCAACAGTCAAAAATGCGTTAATTAGTTCGCAAATGCAAGTCACTACACCAACAGTCAAAAATGCGTTAATTTGTTCGCAAATGCAAGAAAAATAATGGACTTACCAAAATCGAATATATAAGATTTCCAACAAAAAGGTCTTTGGGTCCGAAAGCCAAAACAAACTAAAATAGATGAAATTATTGTAAAAAAAAATATATAAAACAAAAAACAAGAAGTAGACACCAATTGGCCACAAATTAGACAGCACAAAACTTACCAAATCAGGAAACGAGGGCCAAAAAAAACCCAAAAAACTGCGAACGGAAAAACAAAACAACTGTAGCAAAACCAAAAATATACAAACACCGCCAAATCCTCCAACCGCAAACAACCAAATCCAACCAACTTTACCGCCAACAATCCAACAACGCAACCTCGACTCCACACACACCAAGCCATAAATAGTGTTTATTTTCCCGCACAAATTAAGGATGAATCATAGGGACGCACAATCAATGATGCGGCCGCAAACTAAGGACGCATGTATAAATACGTCACGAAATCACATTTAATTTCTGGTTGATTTCATTCTGGAAGCAGAGACATGGCTTCAGACCAGGGAAACAATGGCCAAAAATCCGGCGGTAAGGCCTTCATGCATTTTGTCTCAATGATTCTTTTAAAACATAATATTGTGCAAGTTGTGAAGTGGCTAAATCTGCATATTTACCCAAATAGGTGAGGAGGAAGACATGGAAGAGACTGCTGGCCCCAGTCAACCCGCCAAAGCTGCCAAAAAAAAAAGGCAGCCACATTTCACAAGCAAGGAGATGGAGGTTTTGATCCAGAAGTGCGTTGACATCCTGCCCCAGGCAGCCAGGAATATGAGCCAAAGCCAGAAGTGGAGAATGTGGGAGGAGGTCGCCGTTGCTGTCAATAGGGTGGGTGATTATGTCCGTCTAGCCCGGGATGTCAAACGGCGGTAAGTAAACACTTTCCCATCCTATAAACAAACCCCATTGTAAAAAAAAGGATAATGGTTCCAATTTCATTCCACAGATGGGCAGACTTCAAATATCGTCTCAAGCAAAAACTTGCCGACAGGGCTAGGCATGCAAGGGGGACAGGTGGGGGTCCCACCCCTGTGTCATTGGAGTTGACAGACTTAGAAGAGCTGGCACAGGGGTGTGTGCAGGCTGTGGAGGTGTTTGGCGTGTCCAACATGGATACGGACATGCCAGACTTTGCGGCTCCTCATGTTGGCCAAGGTAAGTCTTGTGATGTCACCAACTCTGAAATGCGATTGTGCCAATATGTAGATTCTAATGTGAGTCTTTTTGCATTTTTCCTAACAGAGACAGAGGCGGATGAGTCTGCTCCAGGGGGGAGCCTTGGCCGCAGAATTTCTGCTGGCTCTGCAGGGGAGGAACCAGTACATCCGGCTGAGGACCCTGCAGAAGCCAGTCCAGGGCGTGCCCCCTCGCAGGCAGTGGGCCTCCTCACAGAACTCAATTTTAAATCGGATTTCCATACGGAGATTCTGCAGAGGATGGACGCCAGTCTGATACGGGTGGCTGAGGCCCTGGAGCAAAATGCTGCGGCCAACGTGACCATTGCTCAGGCCCTGGCGGAAAATACCAGGGCCAACATCCGCATCGCCGATGCCCTGGAGCAGCTCGTTCGCCAGCACATGGTGGAGCCGACCTCCCTTCCTGCCGGAACATCCGGATCCTCCACCTCTGGCACAACATCAGCCAATCCTCCAAATGTGCCTAGCCCTGTGCCTAGTCCAGAGGCCACAACATCTGCCTCTGGACAGGCCAGCCCGATGGCATCCCGGACCCGGTCTGGCGCCCACCCTCACCCAGCCAAACGGGCGAGAAAACGGTGACAGCAATGGCGACTTTTCCCACACTCCTTCTGTGCTTGGCTCATATTCCTTTCTGGTCAAAACTTCCCTCTCCTTTCTTGTGAAATTTTATAAAATTTGGTATTTACGTTTATGTTACCAGTTATGGCTTTTTTTTTTTTTTTAACAAATATCTTTGCCACAAAAAAAAGGCCAAAAAATATTAGGCCAATTTGTTTGTGTTTAAACAATAAATTAAAAAAAAAAAACTGAGATTGTATTGTGACATTATTGTACAAATGGGTTACATTTAATCCTGGCCCTAAAGGCAAAAACTGACCCTCTTAAAAAAAAAAAAAGGCCTCTTTAAGGAACGTTTCAAAAATCACATAGCGATGCAAATTCCACAGTAAACCAAAAAAAAGGGGAGCTAATTAAAACATGATGACATTATTGTTATAATAGGCCATAACCAACAAATTGTGGCCAAAATAAAACACCAAAAATGTACGCTAATTGATTGTGTAATCATGACATTAGCAGCTCTGATTTCCACCTGCGTTCGCTTTTGTTCTATCCCAATAAACTGCTTTCCAAACACATACCAAGCCGGTTTTCAATCCAACACTAATTACTTTACTGACCAGCCGCGATTAATCGCAGCACCATCGTTGAGTCCCGGGACGGAGGAGAAGGCCATCGCCAATGTGGTCGAGTAATCCTGACCCTAAGCTGTGCGAGCATTTTGAAGGGAAAGCGGATGTTCCAGTGACGTATGAGACGGTCCGAACACATTTGACGTTCGCATCTGCTAATGTATGTACGCCCCAAAAACGCCTCGCCACGCCTGCGTTTTTTCATCTCCACCCCCGTCAACACCCTAAAACGCCCTGTTCTGTCAATCACATTTGACATGTCACTTCCTGTACGCTATTTTAGGAACGAGAGAAAAAAAAAAACGCAATCTGCCGTACGCACATGCGCAGTGTAACACCGACGCATGCGCGGTTAGTCAACATCGGAACGCAACGAGCGTACTGTTGTTAACGTGCGGCTCTGAATGAGGGCCATTGTCAGTTAGGAACCTTTTTCTGCTGTAGCCTATGGGGGATTTTTGGGAAGGCAAAACTCGGGGTAGGGGGTGAATTTAGACTTGGGGTTTGTTTTATTAGGTAGCTATTGTGCCAGGGTACGTGCTTTTGGGGTTCAGGTAAATTAGAAAGTTACAGTTTGTAAACTATTACCTCAAGATTGCACCATTATAAAGATAGGACTTTTCAAATTGTTGCGCAGCCGCAGTAGGAGCTTCCAGCAGGTGTAGTTATAGTAGCTTCACTTGGGTGCAGCAAGATGGCCGTCGTTTGCGGGCGGTAGCAGGCAAAGCAGCAGCGGGGACACGGATGAGGCGGTGGGGACCGCGGCGGGCGTTGGCGGCAGAGGGTCCGGCGGCGGTGAGGGCGTTGGCAGCGGGCCTGGACCTGAGAGGATTCAGACCCCGCCAGCTATTATGCCGAATACGGCAGCGGCACCCATTTAAAATATGGCGCCTCAGCGCTATATTTTAAATTAAAAGATGGCGCTGTTAGCCAAGCACGGCTCGCGGTGCCCATCTTTGAATTTAAAATGGGCGCCGCTGCCGTACTAGGCAGAATGGCTGACGGGGACTAGATCCTCTCGGATCCAGGCCCACCGCCGACACCTGAACATGCGCCGGTCCCACAGCTGCAGATTTTCAAAGATGGCCACCGTGAGCCAATCACGACTCGTGACGTCAATGGAGACGGCGGCACCTGCAGAGGACCATAGAAGCCCTGGGGAGGTGGCAGCCACCCGCCAGGTGAAGCCGCCAGAAGCCCTAGTGGGTGGGCGCCTGCCAGGCAAAGACACCGAAGCCCTGTTGGGTTGGTGCCCGCCGGGCGAAGACACCAAAAGTCCTAGTGGGCAGTGGCCATGCAAAAGAGCTGACACAGGTTGCCGCCCACTAGGTGAAGACTCCAGAAGCCCTGGCGGATGGGCGTCCGCCAGGCGAAGATGCCGAAGCCCTGGTGGGCACCCGCCAGACAAAGCCGCCGAAGCCCTGGAGGGTTGGCGCCCGCCAGGCGAAGACACTGGAAGTCCTAGTGACCACAAAAAAGAGCTATCACAGGCTGACGCCCACTAGGTGAAGATGTCGAAGCCCTGGCGGGTTGGCGCCCACCAGGCGAAGACGCCAAAGCCATAGCGGGTTGGTGCCCGCTAGGCGAAGACGCCATAAGTCCTAGTGGGTGGCAGCCACGAAAAGGAGCTGACAGGCTGTCGCCCACTAGGTGAAGACGTGGAAGTCCTGGTGGGTTGGCATCCGCCAGGCGAAGACACCAGAAGTCCAAGTGGGCGGTAGCCATGCAAAAGAGCTGACAAAGGCTGCCGCCCACTAGGTGAAGCCGCCGAAGCCCTGGCGGATTGGTGCCCGCCAGGCGAAGAGGCCATAAGTCCTAGTGGGCGGTGGCCATGCAAAAGAGCTGACACAGGCTGTCGCCCACTAGGTGAAGACGTGGAATTCCTGGTGGGTTGGCATCCGCCAGGCGAAGACGCCGAAGCTTTGGCGGGTTAGTGCCCGCTAGGCGAAGACGCCTAAGCCCTGGGGTGGCGGCGGCGGCCATGCAAAAGAGCTTAAAGGCCGCTGTCCCCCAGATGAAGACCTGTAAAATAAAATATTACAATATTAACGTATGTTGTGTTATTTTTTTTTTTTTTTTTTTTACAGGTGGCAGTGGGCTCTAATGCCCAGCATGCTGGTACTTGTGGTTTTCCAAGTACCAGCATGCAGGGAGGCGTGCTGGGACCTATAGTTCACCTGCAAAAGAAAATATTCTTTAAAATGCACCACACAACACAATCAACCCAGCACCCACCCGCCAAGGGGTGCTGGGGATAGCCCCGGGCTATCAGCCTGGGGTGCCCTAAGGAGGGGGACCCCTTTATTGGGGGGGGTCCCCAGCTCCTCAGGGATCTGGACTGACTAGCGGTCAGGGTTGATACTGCGGCTGGGGGGCCCGGTGAAAGGGCTCCCCTGGCTGTGGCATCAGCCCCCCCATTAGAAATAGTCCGGTGCTGGTCCTGGAGAATACAGGGGGACCCTACTAATTTTTTTCCCCCTGTATTTCCAGAACCAGGACCGGTTCAGAGCCCAGTGCTGGTTACATAACTTACGGGGGACCCCTATGTCATTTGTCCCCTGTATTTTGGCAACCAGGGCTGGTTCTGACTAGCCCGGTGCTGGTTGTGCTTAAATATGGGGGAACCCTATGTAATTTGTTCCCTGCATTTAATCACAACCAGGACTGGCTGCCTGTGTTTAAAAAAAAAAAATATGGCACGGTCCCACCCCCACCCCCACCAAACAACCAGCCATGGGCTTTGGAGCCCCAGTACTGGTTGTGCTAAAGACAGGGGACAAACGATGTAGGGGTCCTCTGTATTAAGCGCAACCAGCACCAGGCTTTTGAGAACCTGTCCTGGTTGCCAAAATACGGGGGACAAATTACATAGGGGTCCCCCGTATTTAGCGCAACCAGCATAGCGCTCTGAGCTGGTTCTGGAAATACATGGGAAATTCAAAGATGGCCACCACGAGACAATCACGGCTCGCGACATCACCGCCCCGCCCCCTCGGCTGGCTTAAATAGAGCTAGCGCAAGCTCAGTCCGTTCATTCAGTCCATCGGCCGGGGAGCTGGAGAGACCAGCTGAAGAATGAAGATGCCGGGAAGCCCTGGATGTGCGGCGGCCACACAAAAGAGCTCACTGGCCGCCGCGCTCCAGGTGAAGACGCCGTTGAAGTCCTGGATGGGCAACGGCCATGTAAAAGAGATTAAAGGCCGTCGCCCTCCAGGTGAAGGTGCGGCATAATAAAAACTGTGTTTGTTTTATTTTTATATTTATTTTGCAGGGGTGCTATAGGTGCCAGCAGGCCCTTAATACCCCGCCTGCTGGTACTTGTGGTTCTCCAAGTACCAGCATGCGGGGGATGCCTGCTGGGACTTGTAGTACTACTGCAAAAGACAATATTTATATTTTGTTATGCACCACACTATACATAATCAACTCGGCACCTACCGCCCCGGGGTGCCAGGGATAGCCCCGGGCTATCAGCCTGGGGTGCCCTGAGGAGGGGGACCCCTTTATTGGGGGGGTCCCCAACTCCCCAGCCCGGGCTGACTAGCGGTCAGGGGTGATGCTGTGGCTGGGGGACCCGGTGAAAGGGCTCCCCTGGCTGTGGCATCACCACTCCCCCCTCGCTAGACGGAGTCCGGTGCTGGTTTTGGGAAATACAGGGGGAGCCCTATGCATTTATTCCCCCTGTATTTCCAGAACCAGGACCGGCTCAGAGCCCTGTGCTGGTTGCACTAAGTACGGGGGACCCCTACGTCATCTGTCCCCCGTATTTTGGCAACCAGGACAGGTTCTCAAAAGCCTGGTTGTGCTTAATACAGGGGACCCCTACAGGGGACAAACCACTCGTTTGTCCCCTGTATTTAGCACAACCAGTACTGGGGCTAAAAAGTCTGGGGCTGGTGCTACGCTTTTTTTTTTTTTTACAGTCAATTTTTAACATAAATGCGTAGATCTCACTGCTGCATTTGTTCATCTGTGACTTATTGATTTGATTTTCACAGGTGTATATGCACTACCAGTGAGCCCTCTGTCGCCCACTGATGCCCCCTTTGCATGGGATGTAGTCGCGCATGCGTATAACGATCCGTACGCATGCGCAGTTGGGCAAACATCGCTCGGAGCGAACGAGCTGCCGCTTACGAGTGGCTCTGAATCAGGCCCAATATTTTTTACTTCTTTCTTTACATAATCAACCCGGCACCCACCGCACAGGGCTGCGGGGGATAGAACTGGGCTATCAGCCCTGGCCTGGGGTGCCCTGGAGGAGTACCCCTTTATTGTAGGGGGTCCCCAGCTCCCAAGCCTTGGCTGATTAGTGGTCAGGGGTAATGTTTGGCTTACGGACCCAGTGAAAGGTTTCCCCTGGCTGTGGCATTACTCTGGTTATGGATAATACAGGGGACCCCTACGTTTTTTTTTTTTTGTCCCTTGTATTTCCAAAACCAGGACCGGCTAGCACAACCAGCACTGGCCTCAGCGAAATATAGGGGGACCCCTATGTCTTTTGTCCCCTATATTGGGGTTGTGTTAAATATGGGGGGCTCCTATGTCGTTTGGCCCCTGTATTTTGTCAACCAGGACCAGCTATAAAAAGCTCGGGGCTGGTTGTGCTTTGGGAGGTGGGGTGGGGAATGCCATTTAAAAAAGTTCATATGTCAAAATGTGCTGTTTAAGCACCATATCATGTCCTGGAGTGCCTGGGAGAGTTCAAGGGAAATCGTTCACAAAATCGCATCATGAATACATCGTTCTGTGCCTAAAAAAAAAAAAAGAGAGATATGGTAAGACCTTACCCTTGTTATCTCTCTCTTTTCGAAGTCCATAGGGTCCACAGGGTTGACCTTGGGGTATGGCTGGATCTGGATCCACGGGCACCGCGCAGTTAAAGCTTTAGCTCCCAGGATGCACTGGGTCCATCCTCCTCTATACTCCGCCCCCGAGCCACAGGCACCCAAGGCCGGAGGAGGAATAACAGAGAGAAGGAAGACTGGAACACACAAGAACCATATCCACAGAAAGGGAGACGGAAAACCGGTGACCAGCAACACAGCCCATATGAAGCCAGGTGAGTTAGGGCGGGTGCCCAGTGAACCCTATGGACTTCGAAGAAAGAGAGATAACAAGGGTAAGTTCTTACCATATCTCTCTCTTTTTTCTTCAGGGTGCATAGGGGGTCCACAGGGTTGACCTTGGGGATGTCCCAAAGCAGTCCAATTAAGGGCGGGGACGCTCCTGTGCTGAGAGGAGAATCCGGCGCCCAAAGGAAGCATCCCCAGAGGCAAAGGTGTCAAAAGCATAGAACCTTAGAAAGGTCTGGATGGAAGACCACGTGGGAGCCTTACACAGCTGAACAGCCGAGGCGCCACAGCGAACTGCCCATGAGGGACCTACAGACCGAGTAGAATGTGCCTTAACAGAGGCTGAAACAGGCAGGCCCGCCTGTGTATAACCCTCAAATAGCCAAGCGAAGCCATCTAGCCAAAGTTTGTTTGTTGGCTAGCCATCCCCTCTTGTGAAATCCAAAGAGGACGAATAAGGAATCCGACTTCCGAAGGGAACTTGTCCGGTCCACATAAATTTTGAGAGCACAGACCACATCCAAGGCGGCCTCACCAACTGAGCGGTCAGGTGACTGAAAGACTGGCACAACAATTTCCTGATTAATGTATAATTTAGAAACCACCTTAGGTAGAAAACCTGGACGAGTGAGAAGCACCGCCCTGTCCTGGTGAAATATCAGAAAGGGAGGACGACAGGAAAGCGCCCTCATTTCTGATACCCTCCTGGCCGAAGCAATGGCCAGGAGAAAAAGAGTCTTAGTAGTCAACCACTTGAGGTCCACCGACTCCAGTGGTTCGAATGGAGGGCCTGAAGAACCACCGCCAAATCCCAAGGAGCCACTGGGGGGACAAAGACAGGCTGAATTCTGAGAGCACCTTGGAAAAAGGTGCGGATATCCGATAGCGGAGCTATCCTTCGCTGGATCCACACCAGTAGTGTAGAAACATTGACTTTAAGGAGGCCAGGCGTAGGCTGAGGTCCAAAGCAGACTGAAGGAACGCCAAAACCCTTGAAACACTTGAGGATCGTAATTTCTTTTCTACTTCAGGGTCCACAGGGTTGACCTTGGGGTTATAGCTGGAACAGGATCCATGGGCACCACACAGTTAAGCTTTTAGCTCCCAGGATGCACTTGGGTCCTCCTCTATACCCCGCCCCCGAGCCACAGGCACCTCAGTGTAAGCTGGTGCCCGGCAGGACTCGGTCACCGCGCAGGGGGGCTGCAGGAGCAGCCCCCAGAAGCTTTTTATTTTATTTCTCTTTTTACTACAGACGGCAGCGAAGGGCTGTCTGTACAGACGCCCACGCTGCCGCTCTGATCCCCGACTGGCGCCGCGACGCCAGTACTGATCTGGGGATCGCGGCGGGAGGACAGAGTCCGTACTAGCCGGACTCTGTCTACCTCCCAGGACTGCTGCCGGAGTCGCCGGGGATTCAGGTAAGCCGCGCGTCGCTGGCTAGCAACGGCGCGCGGAATACCTTAAATGCAGTGCTTTAGCCTCCGGTCCTGGGGACAGACCGGAGGCTGCTGGCAGTGGCGGCGGGCCCCCGAGATAACCCGTGGGACCACTAGACCACCAGGGATAACCGGCAATCGGGAAGCCAGCATCCCTGGGGTTAATGGCCAGCCAGGGGAGGAAGCCTTCCCTGTTCAGCGGCTCCTCCCCTCAGCTCAGCGCGCTTTTCAGCCTGCATGTCTAGCGTCCCTGAGCTGCAGTTCACTCGGCCACTCCTCCTCTGAGGTCTCCAGCGGCCATTTTCCCAGTGGCAGCACAGATCTCAGGGAGCACGCGGACCGGTCCCCCTGTGTACCTCTCCCCGGTGAGTGCGTTTTACTTCTACCCTGGTGCCAGATATATAATATATTCTGTCATGTCAGACGAGGAGGTTGAGCGCTCAGTGGCTCCGGTGTTGGCCTCCTGCGGACGCTGTTCTGCAGGAGTAGATAGGGAGGATTTGTCACAGGATGGCCTGTGTAGTCGATGCCAGGTGGCTCCTGGCCCATCCAGACCTTCTCTGGCGCAGGAACCACCGTGGGCGATGTTTTCTCAAGTGCTGGTGTCTATTGCGGACCGTCTGTCGGTCCCGACTGCTCTCCCTACTAGGGCGGTGCCCCAGCCGACCATCCCCCATTCCCCGGGTGTCCCGCAGTTATTGCGGAGTCCTCCTGGGTCTCAATCAATTGGTCCCTATGCGGGGTTGCCTATGTATATACAGGCTTCCCCTGTGCCGCAGCAGCCTGTGGTACCTTTTCAGGCCCCTATGGCGACGCCTCCACCATGGGTGGATGTGCTCTCCAACTCCGTGCAAAATTTGGCGGCCGCTTCCTCGGCTTTTCAGTCAATGTTGCAGACTGACATGCCTTCTAGGATTTCTAAACGCCCACTCATGACACGGGCTGATCAGGTATTGGACTCAGAGGGTTCCTCAGATGATGGGGAGGTCCCTGATGACACTGACTCGGACGCCTCGGTCCAGGAAATGGATACCAAGTCGTCCATTAATGTGCGGTTAGGGCGGTGCGAGCTATTCTTCTTATAGAGGATGAGGCACCGGTTCCTAAGTCGAAGTTTCCTAGTTTCAAAAAGACTAAGGTGGCTTCTGCGGTGTTTCCCCTGTCGGATCAGTTGACGGATCATATGGCGGTAGCTTGGCAGGCGCCCAGTAAGAGATTCCTTCCTCAGAAGCGGTTGGCTTCTAATTACCCCTTCCCTGAGGCACATTGTAAAAAATGGGAAACTCCACCGGCGGTGGATTCCCATGTCACCCGTTTAACTCGGGGCGCCACCTTACCATTACCGTCGATATCCTCGCTGAAGGATCCCACGGACAGGAAAGTTGAGACTTGCTTAAAGTCTATTTACTCCCTCTCCGGGGCGGTGGCCCGACCGTCCATGGCCATCTCCTGGGTGGCCAAGGCCATTGAGGGGTGGGCCAATGCATTGGAAGATACCTTCCCAGACGACGCTCCGGATGTCCAGCGGGCGTTGTTGGGACAAATGAGGGACGCTGCTTCTTACATTGGTGAAGCTTCTTTAGATGCTAGTCTGCTGACCTTGCGGGTATCGGCTGCAGCGGTGTCTGGCGGCCGATCCTTGTGGTTGCGGTCCTGGAGAGCGGACTCTGATTCAAAGAAGGGTCTGGAGGCCTTACCTTTCAATGGTGAATTACTATTTGGTCCGGACTTGGACAAAATAGTGGACACCCTGGCTAAATCCAAGTCGGCCTTCCTCCCTTCGGCGGCACTGCCTGCTAAGGTTCGGAGTTCGGCTTTTCGTTCCTTTCGGGTTCAGGGTAAGGCGAAAGGTCAGTCCTTCCCGAGACAGTCTGCGAGTAAGACTGCCTCTAAACCCAAGAAGCAAGTCTGGAGTGCTCGGCGCCCTTCTTCCAAGCAGGAAGATAAACCTGCGGCCTGATGGGACGGGCCTCCCTCTGGGGGACCTCAGAGTGGGAGGCCGACTTCTTCTATTTGCCCAGTGCTGGCACAATACCACCACGGATGCCTGGGTTCGAGAAGTGGTCTCCCAGGGGTACGCCCTGTCTTTTCGGCACAGACCACCCCACCAGTTTTTCTGCACAAGTCCTTCTCAGGACAGGACCAAGGCGTTACAGGTTCAGGAGGCTATAGAGTCCTTGCTGAAAGCAGGGGTCATTGTTCCCGTTCCTCTATCACAACGAGGGACGGGGTATTATTCATCTCTGTTTCTGGTGCAGAAACCCAATGGTTCTCATCGCCCTATCCTCAACTTGAAGTCTCTGAACAGATTCCTCAGAGTTCCCAAGTTCAGGATGGAAACGTTACGTTCCATCATTCTGGCGATGGAACCGGGGGATTACATGGTGTCCCTGGACATCCAGGACGCCTACCTCCATGTTCCGATAGCATCTTCACACCAGCGGTATCTGAGGTTCGCTATCCTTCAACACCACTATCAGTTCCGGGCGCTACCCTTTGGTCTCTCCACGGCACCGAGGGTGTTCACGAAGATTATGGCGGTCATGGCCGCACATCTTCGGAACCAGAATGTACGGCTGCTGCCGTATCTGGACGACCTCCTGTTGCTGGCGAGCTCCCCAGAGGTACTGCTTCAACATCTCCACCTGACGATCGCTTGCCTGCAAGCACACGGGTGGTTGATAAATTGGAAAAAGTCCTCCCTGATTCCATCTCAGCGGATGGTTCATTTGGGAGCCCTGCTGGATTCGCGTCAGCAAAGGATCTTCCTGACTCCGGAGAAGGTCTCATCCCTACAGCTGCGGATACACAGTTGCCTGAGCCGTTGCCGCCTGTCGGTCCATTCGGCTATGAGAGTTCTGGGGTCCATGGTGTCGACATTCGACATGGTGGAATTTGCCCAGTTCCATTCCCGGCCCCTGCAGGGGCTGATTCTATCAGAATGTAACGGGTTACCTCACCGGATCCGCTCTCAGATGCTGGTGTTGTCTCCGGACGTTCGGCAATCTTTGGCTTGGTGGCTTCAGACAGCTCATCTGGTCGAGGGGCGCCCATTTTGGATCCCGGACTGGGTCCTGCTCACGACGGATGCCAGTCTCCGGGGTTGGGGGGCAGTGACCGGCTCTTTGTCGCTTCAGGGTCGTTGGTCAGCGGAAGAAGCACTTCTCCCCATCAACATCCTGGAACTGCGGGCAGTATACAGGGCCCTGCAGTCGTCCGGCCCCGCTCTTCACGGAAGGGCGGTACAGGTGCAGTCCGACAACGCCACCACGGTGGCGTATATCAACCACCAAGGCGGAACTCGCAGTCAGGCAGCGATGTCGGAGGTGTCTCGTATCCTGACTTGGGCGGAGGGTCACATTCCGGCGATCTCGGCGGTCTTCATCCCCGGAGTCCTCAATTGGGAGGCGGACTTCCTCAGCAGTCACGACGTGCATCCCGGGGAATGGTCGCTTCACCCAGAGGTGTTTCAGCTACTCGTGGACAGGTGGGGACTGCCGGAGCTGGACTTGATGGCCTCCCGTCACAATCACAAGTTGCCCGTTTACGGGTCAAGGACAAGAGACGCAGGCGCAAGTCTGGTGGACGCGCTGTCGGTGAAATGGACGTTTCACCTGGCGTATCTGTTTCCTCCGCTATCCCTGCTTCCTCGGGTTCTGCGGAAATTCAAGCAGGACGGCGGCATGCTCGTGCTGGTAGCTCCGGCGTGGCCCAGACGTCCTTGGTACTCCGATCTCAGGAGCCTCTCCATCGACGCTCCGTACCTTCTTCCTCAGCGTCGGGACCTGTTGTCTCAGGGGCCCTTCCTTTACCCGGATCTGGGTCGGCTGTCTTTGATGGCGTGGCTCTTGAGACAGCCGTCTTGAGGTCTCGGGGCTTCTCCGGTTCGGTTATTGGTACCATGCTCCGGGCACGCAAGCCTGCTTCAGCACGGATTTATCACAGAGTGTGGCACACTTACTTTCAGTGGTGTGAGTCCAGACATTATGATCCTCAGGTGTTCCGAGTTTCTAGGATCTTGGAATTTCTTCAGTCAGGATTGGATCTCGGCTTACGCCTTGCATCTCTGAAGGTTCATGTGTCCGCCTTGTCCATGTGGTTTCAACGGCGGATTGCAATACTACCAGACGTTCACACCTTTTTCCAGGGTGTTCTCAGGATCCAACCTCCCTTTGTGCCTCCTGTGGCTCCTTGGGACTTGGCGGTGGTGCTACGGGTCCTGCAGGGTCCTCCGTTTGAGCCTCTTGAGGCGGTGGAGCTCAAGTGGCTGACATTTAAAACGGTTTTTCTCCTGGCAATTGCTTCGGCCAGGAGGGTGTCTGAATTGGGGGCGCTTTCCTGATTTTTCACCAGGACAGAGCGGTGCTCCGCACTCGTCCTGAGTTTTTGCCCAAAGTGGTCTCGAAGTTCCACATTAATCAGGAACTTGTTGTGCCAGCTTTTCAGTCCCCTGGTCTTTCAGCTGGTGAGACTTCCTTAGATGTGGTCCGGGCGCTTAGAATTTATGTAGACCGGACGGCTTCGGTTAGGAAGTCTGATTCCTTGTTTATCCTCTTTGGTTTTCACAAGAGGGGTTGGCCTGCCAACAAACAAACATTAGCCCGTTGGCTTCGTTCCGTTATTTGTGAGGCTTATGCACAAGAGGGTTTACCTGTGCCAGCCTCTGTTAAGGCTCATTCCACTCGTTCTGTGGGTCCCTCTTGGGCTGCTAGACGTGGCGCTTCTGCTGTTCAGCTGTGTAAGGCGGCCACTTGGTCTTCTATTCAAACGTTTTTGAGGTTCTATGCGTTTGACACCTTCGCCTCTCAGGATGCTTCCTTTGGGCGCCGGGTGCTCCTTTCAGCACAGGAGCGTCCCCGCCCTTAGTTGAACTGCTTTGGGACATCCCCAAGGTCAACCCTGTGGACCCCCTATGGACCCTGAAGTAGAAAACAAGAGATATGGTAAGAACTTACCTTTGTTATCTCTGTTTCTACGAAGTCCATAGGGTCCACAGGGCGCCCGCCCTGACGCACCTGGCTTCAAATGGGCTGTGTGGCTGGTCACCGGTTTTCCGTCTCCTATTGCTGTGAGTATGGTTTCTTGTGTGTTCCAGTCTTCCTTCTCTCTGTTCCATATTCTCCTCCGGCCTAGGCTGCTTACCAACTGAGGTGCCTGTGGCTCGGGGGCGGGGTATAGAGGAGGACCCAAGTGCATCCTGGGAGCTAAAAGCTTAACTGTGTGGTGCCCATGGATCCTGTTCCAGCTATAACCCCAAGGTCAACCCTGTGGACCCTATGGACTTCGTAGAAACAGAGATAACAAAGGTAAGTTCTTACCATATCTCTTGTTTTGCCACACCACTGAAAATAGGTATGCCACATTCTGTGATAAATCCTGGCTGAGGCCGGCTTGCGTGCCCACAGCATCGTGCTGATGACCGCACTAGAGAAGCCCTTGGACCTTAAGATGGATGTCTCAAGAGGTCCAGACGGCAGGAACGGCGTGCCGATGGAGAGACTCAGAAACTCTGAGTACCAAGGACATCTGGGCCAAGCCGGAGCCACCAGCAGAATCGTACCGCTGTCCTGCTTGAATTTCCGAAGAACTCAAGGAAGCAGGGATATCTGAGGGAATAGATATGCAAACTGGAAGGTCCACCTCACCAACAGAGCATCCACCAAGCTTGCTTCGGCATTTCTTGTTCTGGACCCGTACACTGGCAACTAGTAATTGTGACGACAGGCCCCATTTGTCCACAAGGAGTTGAAACACCTCTTGGTGACTCCTGGAATGAAAACTGCTGAGATGGCTGGAAGGAGGCACTCTGCCCAAGACAGAATGAATGACCTCTGTCATCGCTGCTCGACTGCACGTGCCCCATTGATGGTTGATGTACGCCACTATGGTGGCGTTGTCGGACTGAACCTGTACGGCTCTTCCCTGAAGAACGTGACTTGACAACTGGGAGGCCCTGTACATGGCCCGAAGTTCCAGAATGTTGATCGGGAGAATTGCCTCTTCCGCTGTCCAACGGCCCTGAAGTGAGAGTGGACCTGTCACTGCACCCCAACCCTGTAGACTGGTGTCAGAAGAACCCAGTCTGGGATCCAAAAGGGTCGACCCCTGGTGAGAGGAGATGTCTGGAGCCACTAAGACAGAGACAGGCGCACCTCCGGAGACAACACCAGCATCTGATTCTGATCTGGTAACCCATTCCATTTGGATAGAATTAGCCCGTGCAGGGGCCTGGAATGGAACTGGGCATATTCCACCATGTAGAACGCGGACACCATGGACCCTAGAAAACGCAATGCAGAGTGAACAGATACCCAGCAACTGTGAAGGCAACTGCGCACCCGCAGTTGTAGGGAGATCTTTTCCAGGGTTAGAAAGATCCTCTGCTGATGATAATCCAGAAGGGTTCCCAAATGCACAATCCTCTGTGAGGGAATTAGCGAGAACTTTTTCAAATTTATCAGCCACCCGTGCTCTTGTAGACAAGCAATCGTCAGGTGCAGATGTTGTAGAAGTACCTCCAGAGAGCTCGCCAGCAACAGGTCGAGATACGGCAGAAGTCGTATACCTTGGCTCTGTAGATGGGCAGCCATGACAGCCATAATTTTAGTGAATACCCTTGGAGCCGTGGAGAGGCCAAAGGGCAGTGCCTGCAACTGGAAGCGGTGTTGCCGTGTAGCAAACCGCAGAAACCACTGGTGTGAAGGCGCTATGGGAACATGAAGGTAGGCGTCCTGGATGTCCAAGGAGACCATGTAATCCTCAAGTTCCAGTCAGAATGATGGAACGCAAAGTTTCCATCATGAGTTTGGGCACTATGATAAACTTGTTTGGTGACTTTAGATTGAAAATCGGCCGATGAGACCCACTGGGTTTCTGAACCAGAAACAGAGTAGAAACCCGTCCGGTGTTGAGAAAGTGGAACGGGAACAATGACCCCTGCTTGTCCCTAGAAGGGAATGAAAGACTGTTGAGTTACCGGAGACTGCATATAAAGCGGTAACCCCTGATAGGGAGTAACAGTCTGAGGCCCAGGAGTAGACTGCAATAATTGCGGGATACCCTGAGAAGGAAGGATGGCCGTTTGGGGTAACCCCAATTGGGGGAGAGCAGCTGGGACCGCCAGACAATCCGCGATGGAGGCCAGCACCTGAGAAAACACCATCCAGGGAGGGTCCTGTCCCATAGTTGAGGGGTTGGAGGGACCAGGCAACTGATAACACCTGACACACGGCCCATCCTGCGATAAATCCTCCTTACCGACCCCTGCAGCGCCTGCAGGAGAGCAGAGTGGCAGCAGCGGAGCGCTCAACTTCCTTATCAGACATGGCTGACTCATATATATATATATTATAATATACACACACACGTGCATAAATATTGGGACATTGACAGATTTTTCATATTTTGACCTCTATTCACCACCACAATTGCTTTGACATGAAACAAACAAGATGTGCTTTAACTGCAGACTTTCATATTCAATTTGAGGGTAATTACATCCAAATCAGGTGAACAGTGTAGGAATTACAACGGTTTCTATATGTGCCTCCCACTTTTTAAGGGGCCAAAAGTAATGGGACTATCAACTCAAAAGCTATTTCATAGACAGGTGTGGGCTATTCCCTCGTTATTTCATTATCAATTAAGCAGGTAAAAGGTCTGGAGTTGATTCGAGGTGTGACATTTGCATTTGGAATCAGTTGCTGTCGACTCTCAATATGAGATCCAAAGAGCTGTCACTATCAGTGAAGCAAGCCATCATTAGGCTGAAAAATCAAAACAATCCCATCAGAGAGATAGCAAAAACATTAGGTGTGGCCAAATCAACTGTTTGGAACATTCTTAAATAGAAAGAACGCACCGGAGAGCTCAGCAACACCAAAAGACCCAGAAGACCACGGAAAACAACTGTGGTGGATGACAGAAGAATTATTTCCCTGGTGAAGAAAAACCCCTTCACAACAGTTGGCCAAATCAAGAACACTCTCCAGGAGGTAGGTGTATATGTGTCAAAGTCAACAATCAAGAGAAGACTTCACAAGAGTGAATATAGAGGGTTCACCACAAGATGTAAACCATTGGTGAGCCTCAAAAACAGGAAGACCAGATTAGAGTTTGCCAAACAACATCTAAAAAAAAAACCATTACAGTTCTGGAACAACATCCTATGGACAGATGAGACAAAGATCAACTTGTACCAGAGTGATGGGAAGAGAAGAGTATGTAGAAGGAAAGGAACTGCTCATGATCCAAAACATACCACCTCATCAGTGAAGCATGGTGGTGGTAGTGTCATGGCGTGGGCATGTATGGCTGCCAATGGAACTGGTTCTCTTGTATTTATTGATGATGTGACTGCTGACAAAAGCAGCAGAATGAATTCTGAAGTGTTTCGAGCAATATTATATGCTCATATTCAGTCAAATGCTTCAGAACTCATTGGATGGCGCTTCACAGGGCAGATGGACAATGACCCGAAGCATACTGCAAAAGCAACCAAAGAGTTTTTTAAGGCTAAAAAGTGGAATGTTATGCAATGGCTAAGTCAATCCCCTGACCTGAATCCGATTGAGCATGCATTTCACTTGATGAAGGGAAAATGCCCCAATAAGCAGGAACTGAAGACATTTGCAGTAGAGGCCTGGCAGAGCATCACCAGGGATGAAACCCAGCATCTGGTGATGTCTATGCGTTCCAGACTTCAGGCTGTAATTGCCTGCAAAGGATTTGCAACAAAGTATTAAAAAGTGAAAGTTAGACTTAGGATTGTTTAGTTTGTCCCATTACTTTTGGCCCCTTAAAAAGTGGGAGGCACATATAGAAACCGTTGTAATTTCTACACCGTTCACCTGATTTGGATGTAATTACCCTCAAATTAAATCTGAAAGTCTGCAGTTAGAGCACATCTTGTTTGTTTCATTTCAAAGCCATTGTGGTGGTGAATAGAGGCCAAAATATGAAAATTCTATCAATGTCACAATATTTATGCACCTGACTGTATATATATATAATTTTGAATATATTGGGAAGCAACACTCAGTTCCACAGATATGGTACCGTGTAGCACGCAACTGTATGTGACAGTCCTCACAAATACTTGCATTTACATAAGTGAGCTCAAAGAGCCCTTCTCACACACCTGTCAGGGCTGTAGAGGAGAGAAAGGGATAGGTGTAGACTGACAGTTTAAAGAGAAAAAAAGCAGACAGTCAGAGCTAGCAAAAGTCACATACAGTGCATAAGTAATACTCACTGCAGCTTGCCACTACAATCAACCTGCCCAGATCCAGTGTCTGGGAGGGCTATAGTGCTGTATACACTGTCCCTGCAGAGGAGAGGTACAGGGGGACCAGTCCACTCACGCGCCTGGGAGATCTGAGCTGCCACCTATAGCCAAAGATGGCGCCGGAGAACTCAGAAGAGGTGTGGCCAAAGGAGAGCAGCTCAGCGACGCCAGACCAGAGCGGAAAGGTGCGCTGAGCTGAGAAGCTGCTAAACAGGGAAGGCTATTAACCCCTGGGACGCCAGCTCCCGCTGCCGGCAAAGTTCCCTGGTGGTCTAGTGGACGCACGGGGTATGGTGGGGGGCCCGTCACCACTGCCAGCACCTCCGATCTGTCCCCAGAGACAATAGACTGCATAAACACACGAATCACTGCAAGCGGTGACCCACGACCTTACCTGTCGATCCTGCAGCAGTCCTGGCAGTCCACAAAGTCCGGCTATCACAGACTCTGGGGTCCCGCCGTGATCCCCAGATCTGTACTGGTGGAGCAGCAGCTTGGACGTCCTATGGACAGTTCGACGCTGCCGCTCTGACGAGTTTAAAAGTAAAATAGAAAACTAAAAAAAAAAAAAACAACCTCATAAAATAAGCTTAGGGACTGCTAATCAGCCCCCCCTGCACTAACGGTGACCAGACTATGGCAGGGGCACAACTTAAACGGAGGAGCCTGTGGCTCGGGGGCGGGGCATAGGGGATGGACCCAGTGCATCCTGGGAGCTAAAGCTTTAACTGTGTGGTGCCTGTGGATCCAGATCCAGCTATACCCAAAGCTCAACCCTGTGGATCCCCTAATGGAGCCTGAAGAAGCAGTTTAGGGCTGGGACCATCACCAGTGAGCCCTTCTTTCCCCCACTGCTGCCCCTTAACCTGCACAGCTGCCCCAACAACTGTCCCTCCCTTTGCACCCCCCCAAAAAAACACCTGTGTGCTGTCCCCACCTCCACCCGCGCTAGTGTACCATTTTGTTAGACAAAAACCCTTACGGCTTCTTAGACAATCTGAAATTTTTTTTTTTAGGCCCCTCACTTTTTGCTGCCCTGCAGCAGGAGGGCACATCTCTGCAGCAATAGGAAGCAGAACCACTCTCTCCTGGTATAGATTAGCGATAAGCAATTCGGGTTTTATCTCAGGTCTTCCCACCAAGTTTGGGTCTCAGGGCAAGGCAAAACATCATATGTGAAAGAGGACATTTTACCCCATTTGTTAAATACCTGGCTTTTCTTAATATGCTCTGCAAGGAGTACTCTGGTAAATGGGGCTGTCGCAGCCTGTTATCTGGAGGAAACACACTGTGGAGTCAGCTTGGTGCTAACACACTGGTTGAACATATCAGTAGGGTGGCCAATAGTGGATGACACATGGTGGAACATGGGTGCGAGAGAGCACACACACCACAGGACTTAATAGCATGTGGACACCAGTGGTTCAGGGACAATACTTCCGACATGTTCCTGTGGAGGTGAACATGAGATGGATTGTGACTAACTCACTACTGAAGGCACTGGGGAATGGGGGCAGGTGACACCTACTTACAGTGCTGAAAAGAAAGTTGTGGGAATGGTATCTAGTTCACAATGAGACTGTTAGATTGTCGACCTAATGACCGTTTAGGCATTCTGTGTGTAAAACTACATGCAGGTCGACTCATTGAAAATGTCAACATGTACAGAATGTTAGCATTTACCATGCCAATATCTAGATTTGCTGGTTTTTAGGGTTAGGGTTTTTTGGTTAGTTTAGCCTGTCAACATGTTAAATGGCAACATTCTGAATATGTTGACAAATTAACCATCTTAACCACATTATCAACCTAATGACCATGTCAACATTCAGAACCTGTCAAGTCCTAGCGTGCATGTTCTGCCTCTAACTACACATCAGGGACACATTTTAGTGCACTATATAAGTTCTTTGAAATTGTTGAGAGTTCAGGACAATTAGAAAGTTAACATCCTGACACAGCTTCAAACCCATCTCCCATACTTGCCCTGGTGCCAGTTCTCTTCCAAGTCTGTACCACACATTATGGGCATGGGACATCCTCATGCAATTATATACTGTTGTCCATTTGACACAAAATTGGTTTGAGGGATTAAGGTTTACAATTTACCTATCCTGCGCTTCTCTGGGTTCAAAAAGTTTTCCCTATTATGGCAAAATACCTTGGATCACTTCCAGAAGCAAATGACGGGCCAAATGTAATAGGTGTTGAAATTGATAGTGTACATTTTTCTGTAGGCTCTCATGCAGCAACTGACGCTAAAGGTGCATACACACTAGGTGATTAGGGAAGAGTACAAATACAACATTGTAATCATACAGTCGTTCCTGATCCCCTGTAGTGCATACACTAAATGATGTCATTCAGTGTACATGTTCATCATTCCTTAACCTGGCCAATTTGTTATCGGCAGATTGACATCTATAATCTCCTGAACATTTAGGCCAAACGACCAGTGGGAGCGTGCATCGCTGGTCATGTCCGACTATAGTGTTCGGAATCGTGCAATTGCTCAGTAATATCACCTAGTGTGTACGCACCTTTTGTCAGTGAACACTAAAAGGGAAGGGATAGTTTGAATGCTTCTTGCAAGAGAAAGGTGGATTCTTGTGAAACAAACATTTTGCATAATGTTGAAACAGATACATTTGCATAATAGGAACTAATTCTACAATACAAGCTTTGGTTTTTTTTCAAGGGATTGTGGCTTTAATACACTTAATAAATCCTCTCTAGACATTGGGAGGTTTGTTCCAAATAAAACCTAAACGTTCTAGCCTCTTATAAGTGGAGAACTAAACCCTCAAAATCTATTTTTATTTTTCACCCAAGAGATTTAAGAGACATACTAAACCCTCCATTATGAAATATTGTATTAATTTGACATTTAATGCCCCCTCACTCTACACAATTTTTACATTTGGTCTGTTCCCCCCACACTTTGTCCAGAGTTGAGTTGCAGAATTAAAGACTACTTTACAGTTAATACGGAACATTGGTCTATTATATTCAATATATGGTCCCATGACTTGTGCACCGAGCCCATTTTCACATTTAGGCCCGTATTCAATTGCCGTCGAAAAGTCTAAATCCGCAGAAAAGTATCATGGATGACATCATTTTGCCAGGCAATAAGTTCCCTCTATTCAATTCCAAAAGACTTTTTGCAGACCATGTAATTAGCAGAAAAGTTTTGCCTATTAATAGCAGGCGGAAAAGAGTGCAGAATTGCGATTTTGGGGTGCAGAAACACTCCTCACCCTTGGGACAGTACCCAAAATTGCCCAGATTTAAAATATGAGATATGGTAAGAACTTACCCTTGTTATCTCTATTTCTACGAAGTCCATAGGGTTCCACAGGATACCTTGGGGTATAGGTGTGACGTCAGTCGCAGGGCACCAAAGAGTTAAGCTTTCAGCCTCCCAGGATGCACTAAGTCCCCCTCCTATACCCCGCCCCCGGGCCAAGGCACCTCAGTTAGTTACCAAGCCATAGGCCGGAGGAGGAGAAGGAAGAGAGAGAACAAAGATCTGGACACATACAAGAATCACATTCTCACCAGAGGGAGACGGAAAACCGGTGACCAGAGCAAAGCCCATCTGCAGCACAGGTGCGACAGGGCGGGAGTCCTGTGGAACCCTATGGACTTCGTAGAAATAGAGATAACAAGGGTAAGTTCTTACCATATCTCATATTTTCTACTTCAGGGTCCATAGGGTATCCACAGGATACCTTGGGGATGTCCCAAAGCAGTATCCTTTAAGGGTGGGGACGCTCCTGTGCAGAAAGGAGAATCCGCCGCCCGAAGGAAGCATCCTGAGAGGCGAAGGTGTCAAACCTGTAATACCTCACGAAGGTATGGACAGAAGACCACGTAGCAGCCTTGCAGATCTGAACTGCCGAGGCACCACGTCGAGCTGCCCACGAAGGACCCACAGACCTAGTGGAATGAGCCTTCAGAGAAGGAGGGACCGGTAGGTCTTCATGAAGATAAGCTTCAGAAATAGCCATACGGATCCAGGCTGCCAAAGTTTGCTTTGAAGCAGGCCAACCCTTTTTACAGAAGCCATAGAGGACAACAAAGTGTCCTACTTCCTAAACGAAGAAGTGCGGTCAACATAAGTCCTTAAGGCCCGCACAACATCCAAAGAGGCCTCACCCACGGAAAGACCCGGTGAGTTAAAGGCCGGAACAACTATTTCCTCGTTAACATGAAACTGGGAAACAACTTTGGGAAGAAACTCGGGCCGAGTGCGGAGCACTGCCCTGTTCCCATGAAAAACCAAGAAAGGGGGTCTACAAGAAAGAGCCCCTAACTCAGAAACACGTCTGGCTGAAGCAACGGCCAGAAGGAAAACAGTCTTAGCTGTTAGCCATTTAATATCCACTGAGCCCAGTGGTTCAAACGGCGGTCCTTGGAGAGCCCTCAGGACCACAGCCAAATCCCAAGGCGCCACAGTTGGAACAAAGGGCGGCTGAATACGGAGAACACCTTGCATAAAGGTGCGCACAACCGGGACTGTAGCAATCCTACGGTGAAACCAGACAGATAGGGCCGAAACCTGTACCTTCAAAGAAGCAAGGCGAAGCCCATGATCTAGTCCCGCTTGCAGGAAGGCGAGAATCCGAGACAGACGAAACTCCCGCGGTGCATAACCTCTCGGTCGACACCACTGGAAGAACGTATGCCACACGCGATGGTATATCCTCGCGGAAGACGGTTTCCGAGCTCGTAACATGGTACGCACCACAGAGCTGGAAAACCCCCGGGACCTCAGCATGGCCGTCTCAACAGCCACGCCGCCAAAGACAGCCGAGTCAGGTCCGGGTGAAGACAAGGACCCTGAGACAGAAGGTCCGGTCGTAGCGGCAACCGCAGAGGACTGTCCACGGACAGACCCTGAAGGTCTGAGAACCAGTGCCGTCTGGGCCACGCGGGAGCTATCAACAGGAGCGTCCCTCCTTCCTGTTTGAATTTCCGGATCACCCGTGGAAGAAGGGAGACCGGAGGGAACAGGTATGCGAACCTGAACGTCCACCGGACGGACAGAGCATCCACCAGAGACGCCCCTTCGTCTCTTGTGCGAGACCCGTACACCGGCAACTTGTTGTTGTGCCGGGACGCCATGAGGTCGATTTCTGGAAGACCCCACCTGTCCACCAGTAGTTGAAAAACGTCCGGGTGCAGGGACCATTCCCCTGGATGAACGTCCTGGCGACTTAGAAAGTCCGCCTCCCAATTTAGCACTCCCGGAATGAAGACCGCTGATATGGCCGGAAGATTGCGCTCCGCCCAAACCAGGACCCGAGAGACCTCTACGAGAGCCGCCCGACTGCGAGTTCCTCCTTGCCTGTTTATGTAGGCCACGGTGGTAGCATTGTCCGACTGGACCTGCACCGGGTGACCCCGGAGAAACCGCTGTGCCTGCAGGAGAGCATTGAAGACCGCACGGAGTTCCAAGATATTTATTGGAAACTCCGCTTCTGTCGGCGTCCACCTGCCCTGGAACAAGTGTGGACCCGAAACTGCTCCCCAGCCCCGAAGACTGGCGTCCGTTGTCAACAGGACCCAATTTGGAACCCAGAACGGACGTCCCTTGTTGAGGTGGGTCGTCTTTAACCACCACGCAAGGGACAGGCGAACCTCCGGGGTGAGCACAATCGTCTGGAACTTCAGAGACTGAGGCAGCCCGTTCCACTTGGACAGGATCAGGTGCTGCAGAGGTCTGGAGTGAAACTGGGCGTATTCCACCATGTCGAACACCGACACCAAGGAGCCCAGTAACCTCATCGCCGAGTGTAAGGACACCCGGCGGCTGTGCAGACAACTGCGCACCCTTAACTGTAAAGCAGAGATCTTGTCCTCCGTCACGAAGATCCTTTGCTGTCCCGAGTCCAATAAGGCTCAAAGATGCAGAATCCTCCGAGACGGGATTAGAGTGGACTTCTGCCAGTTGATTAGCCAGCCGTGCCGTTGCAGCAGTGCAATGGTCAGGTCCAAGTGGTGTAACAGGAGCTCTGGAGATCCTGCCACCAATAACAGGTCGTCCAAGTACGGCAACATGCGGACTCCTTGCAGCCGCAGAGAAGCCGCCATGACCGCCATCACCTTGGTGAAAACACGTGGTGCTGTCGCCAGGCCAAAAGGTAACGCCCGAAACTGGAAGTGGTCGCTGCAGATTGCAAACCGAAGGAACTCTTGATGGCGCAAAATAGGGACATGCAGGTAAGCGTCCTGTATGTCCAATGACACCATGTAGTCCCCAGGTTCCAGCGCCAGAATGATGGACCGTAGGGTCTCCATCCGAAACTTCGGGACCCGCAAAGACTTGTTGAGTGCTTTGAGGTTGAGAATCGGACGATATGACCCATTGGGTTTCTGTACCAAAAATAGATTTGAATAGAAACCCTGGCCCCTCTGGGAGAATGGAACAGGCACTATAACTCCAGCCTGGAGCATAGTGTGCAATACCTTCCGCAGCTCCGTAGCCTTGTTCCGGTCTGATGGTAGACCCGTGGTGAAGAATCGAGCCGGGGGTCTGTGCCGGAAGGAGAGGGCGTACCCGTGGGAGACCACCTCCAGAACCCAAGTGTCTGTCGTAGTGAACGACCAACACCGGGAGAACTGCAGCAGGCGGCCTCCCACCCTGGGATCCCCCAAGGGGAGACCCGGACCGTCAGGCCGCAGGCTTGTCATCTGGCTTGGGGGCCGGACGTCTGGTACTCCATGCCTGTTTCCGGGGCTTGACCGATTTCTTAGGGCCAGCCTGTCGAGGAAACGACTGTGGTTTGGGCCTGCCCTGGGCCCTAGATGACCGAAAGGACGATGGTCCAGAACCAGAAGGAGCAGCGGCCGACGGGAGACAAGCAGATTTGGCTGCCGCCAGCGTGGCCACAATCTTATCCAGATCCGGACCGAAGAGAACTTCTCCGGTAAACGGCAACGCTTCCAGACCTTTCTTAGAATCTGCGTCCGCCTTCCAGGATCGCAGCCACAAGGTGCGACGAGCAGCTACCGCTGCTGAAGAAATTCTAGACACCAGAGTACTAATGTCTAGAGCCGCCTCGTTGATGTAGGTGGCCGAATCACGGAGATTGCCAATCAACTCCGCTTGTTCGGCCGGACAGTCGGATTCAAAAGAAGCCTCTAATGAATCCGCCCAGCGCTCCATCGCTCTGGCAACCCAGCAAATGGCCATAGCCGGCCGTGCTGCCCCCCCTGCAAGGGAATAAGCGGACTTCAGGCAGATTTCTACCTTGCGGCCCGTAGCATCCTTAAGGGAGGACATGGATGGCATCGGCAATGTGGCACTACGGACAAGACGGGTCACGTGAGAATCCACCTGTGGAGGGGATTCCCACTTAGCAAAATAATTATCCGCGAACGGATAAGCCACCGCCAGGCGTCTCTGCGGCTGGTATCTTTTGCCAGGTTGTTTCCACGCCTCCTCTAAATGGTCCACCAACTGACCCGAAAGAGGAAAGACTGTGGCATCGCCCTTCACATCTTTGAAAAAGGCATACTTAGATTTAGCCGCTGGGGGAACTTCGTCCTCAATCACCAAGGCTGTGCGGACCGCCCGAATAAGTCCAGGAATATATACTTTGGACTTAGCATCAGCGTCCTTAGTATGGAGAGGTTCCTGATCGTAAGGATCCAGAATCTCCCCATCATCAGACGTCCCTTCGTCATCCTCATAAGGAGCGGACAGAGACGCCACCGGCCTTTTATGAGGCCGCATCACAGACTCCCCTTGCAACACATCCGACAAGTGCTGTACAGAACTCGTCAGGGAGTTAACCCACGCTGGCTCCTGAGAACCCGGGAGCGGGGAAATAGGGAGACTGTGGGGTACCACCAATTGTCGTGGGAACCCCTGCATGGGTGACGACACCACAGACTGCTGGGACAAACCCATCGGAGTAAACGCGGGCTGCGGAACTGGCCCACTAAAGCTGTTAACGCCTGAGCGAAACAAGCCCAGGGCGGCTCCTGTACCGGTGCTGTAACCGTAATAGGCCGCGCCATGGACAAACACTGCCGGCAAAGGCCCTCCGCGCTACCCTCCCCCTCCGCTAATGGTACTTTGCACGTGGTACACTGTAGCCGGAGGGGAAAATCACTTTCAGACATGATGGCACCACGTATGTGACCTCTCTCACCAATTAAGTATTAAATAGGCGAGAGACCACCCTGCAGCACCGCACCGCAAGGGCTTTAGCAGAAAGAACAGGGACAGTAATAAAGCTGACAGTTTAGAGAAGAAAAGTTACAGGCAGCGCTAGCACAGTCACATACAATGCAGAGAAATAACAATTCCTGCACTAACAGCGCTGATCACTCAACTACACAGACACAGGGCCTGGTAGGACACAGCGCTGCATACACAGACCTGAGCCACAGCGGAGGAGAGGTATGCGGGGGGACCCAGACCACGATGCTTCCTTCCAGACTTCCAGCAGCGTTCACCATGCGTTGCAGAGAAGATGGCCGCCGAGGAGCAGAGAGAAGCTGGCCTGGGGGAGGAGAGCTGACACAGGACCAGTCAGCACAGTGCAGAGAGGGCTGTGTGCAGCGGGGGAGGCGCCGGCTGTGAGACAGGGAAGGCACGCTCCCCTGGCATGCATTTAACCCCTGGGACGCCGCAGCGCTACCGCTCTGCTGCGGTCCGCTGTCCCAGGGGGTAGTGGAAGCGCAGGTTGGTCGCCTGGCTCCACGCTGCAGCCAGTCCCCAGGGAGCCCCCTGCCTGGGGACTTAGGACCATGTGATCAGCGGGGACCCACCGCGGGACCCCGCTGCTTACCTCTGTCCCCCTTGAATCCGGCCATGGTCCGAAGCATCTGGGGTCACCGCTAGCTGTGACCCCAGACGCCCACCAGCATCCCCGGATCAGTACCGGCGTTCTGGTACCGGCGGGGTGTAGGGAAGACAGCATGGACGTCAGGACTGACTGTCCATGCTGTTCATCCAGATGTGCAGCCACAGCTGCATGAAGAAAAAGCTTCAGGGGCTCTTCTAGCCCCCACTCCAACAGGTGCACCCGACTCCGGCCGGGCACCAAACTAAACTGAGGTGCCTTGGCCCGGGGGCGGGGTATAGGAGGGGGACCTAGTGCATCCTGGGAGGCTGAAAGCTTAACTCTTTGGTGCCCTGCGACTGACGTCACACCTATACCCCAAGGTATCCTGTGGATACCCTATGGACCCTGAAGTAGAAAACTAGTTATCAAATTTTATTGCATGAGATCATCCAAATCCATCCAGTGGAATGCCCAGCAACGGTCTGCCCAGCACACTCCCCCGTGAGGTCCAACCATAAAACCCATCCACTTCTTTAGGCATCCCAGACCAATTGCCACACCTCACAAGTTTTCATCCAAATCTATCCAGTGGAAGACCCAGAACAGGCTCTGCAGGTCAAAGTTCTGCCCAGCATATACCAACAGGGGACCGCATTTGGGAACCTCTCCACTAGATAAAGATGAACGATCACATTCAACGATATATTGTCCAGTGTGTATGCACCAAACGTGAAAGAATTGAGTAGATAGGAGTGGAATCTAGGGAGTGTGGGATACCAATGGGTAAACAGTAAGGTCAGTGGCTGATCATTGCAGAACATGGGGTTAAAGACTCATACTTACAGGAGACTGGTGGATTTTGTCACTTTTGTAGCCATGCTTCAATGACAGATCATTCTGCACTATATAAAATCTTCCCAGTTATAAAAAACAAAAAATGTACATCTGATCATTTCAAGTCATGTAAGCATTCTCTTATAGCTCTTAAGGTGCACTTCAAAAATAAACTATGCACTTTCACATATTCTAATTCAGGATGTGTGAAAACAGTGAGAAATGGGGAAGAGCTATAAGGGAATAGCTAAAAGCAAAATACAGGTGCCACAGCAATAAAGCTTTCAGTAAACTCCACTGATTAATAGTTCAGGTTTATCAACTAGCCCCACTCCAAGTGCAGAGTATCCCCAACATGGATGCAGCATTCTGGCAGCAAGTTGGAAATTAACATAGCATAACAATTCTCCTTACAGAAGTTATATTAAAAGATCTGCTGCTCTCGTGTTTTACCTATTGTTCCCTCAGTGTGGCACATACACATTTCCTGAATATGTAACTAATGCTCATTTTGGCCTATATTTCACAATATGTTAACAAAGAAACTAACAGTATAAGTTTCATTCTGTCACCTCATCCAAAACAAGTATGCCATACTTTATATTACCTTTGGGGGAAAACAAACAAAATGAGTGAACCTTGGCCCCAAAACTCCTGTACTGAAGAGTCCAGGTACAGCTTGTGCTCAGTACAGCTTGTGCTCAGTGCAGCTATCCCGACTTCCCCCTGCTAACACAAATAGATGTGCCAAGCCTTGGAGAGTGATAAATTACCAATCAGCTCATAAATATCAGCTTACAGGCGGTTTGAAAATTTTTTAGACAGTTAAGAGCAGGATTGGCTGGTACTTTATCACTCTCCAATGCTTAGTACATCTCTCAAGTACTGTACTCATTTGACAGTGTAGACCACAGTTCCTACTACTGTTTACTATTTTCTGCATACTAAAACTATTATATTGTTAACCAAAAAAAAAAAAAAAAAAAAAAAAAGGGAGAAGACAACAGAATATAATTAGGTGGTAGAAAACAGAGCTGTTAACCATTAATCAGCTTGCCAGACAAAGATGCAAAGTTGCACATATTCAAAGTTTTGTTTGATAATTCAAGGCTTAAAATGTAATACTGCTAAAAAGTATGCACAACGGTATACAAGAAAACAGTCAAGCTTTGCGTACCATGTGAATAGTGACAAGAGCCCATTACATAGCATCTAGTGCAGTGGTTCCCAAACTGTCAAGGCACCCTAACAGTCCAGGTTTTCAGGTTAGCCATACTGAAGCACAGCTCACTTAATTAGTACCTCAGTCAGTTTGATACAATCTATGTACAAGTATGAATATTCTTTAAACATGAACTGTCAGGTGCCTTGAGGACAGTTTATGAACCCCTGATCTAGTTTTTATGGGGGGGGACGGACCCAAATTGCTGTGAAACTAAATGTGTTCCTCACGTCATCCAGCTCTAAACAAGAACCATATCAGACATCCCTTCTTTATGGGTCACTCTTCTACTCCCCATGTGGTCTGCTTGCGGACAATTCCATTTTGGCAGAGCACATATACAAGTGTGTGGGAGGGGATGGAGAGGAGATAAGCAGTTATAGAAAGCCTACCAGAAAGTGCTTGCAACCTTACAAGCATCCATACTATTAAACACAGAATTGTGCCAGCATAGCAGCCCAGTACTTGCCACAATATTCAAAGGGCACACAGTTAAAGCTTTTCAGTGAATCATAAACAGGTTATATAGTCTGGTGGATAAGGTCTTTGTTTATACACCATGACAAGTCTGGGAGCTTAAAATAGCCATACCAGAGATTGCATATGCCAAAATACCATTTACACATACATCTCTATAAAGTGTTAAATTACCGAACCCCCATAATTTTTTTTGTTTTGTTTTTAACCACCTTTAGTACAAACCACAACACATTTATAATTAACTTTTTTAATGGTCTCAAATTTGGTGACAGATTTTGGTCAAGTTGTTTCCACTTAAAAATTACCGATTTAAAACACTAATAACTTAAAACTGCCACAAACAAAATGGTCCACAAACATTCCTTTCCTTCTGAAGCTTTTACGATGCATTGTAATCATTAACCAGTCTTTTACTATTAAACTGAAATGGCCAATTGAGACAAACAGTTCTGAGACCGTTCTTCCACCACTGGTTAAGACTGAGGTGGTAATGTACTTTAGAAATATTCATTTGGTTTTCTGGGCCTTCTGAGCAGATTTTGTGACTTTGCCACTTCCTGCAGCTTTCTTCTCAACTGCCTTGATGACACCAACAGCAACAGTCTGTCTCATGTCACGCACAGCAAAGCGTCCTAAGAGGAAAAAAAAAGAAGTTTATTAGCAAAAGTTATTCATTTTGCAAGGTAGAGACCTAGATCCTTGAACCATGTTGTTCATCCCCTAACAGTATAGAGACAAAGCCTTATATAGCTAGTACAGACAGATGCTACTCACCAAGAGGAGGATAGTCAGAGAAGCTCTCCACACACATGGGTTTGCCAGGGACCATTTCAACAATTGCAGCATCACCAGACTTCAGGGACTTGGGGTTTTCTTCCAGTTTCTTACCAGAACGACGATCAATCTTTTCCTTGAGCTCAGCAAACTTGCAAGCTATATGAGCAGTATGGCAATCCAGCACAGGTGCATACCCAGCACTAATCTGACCTGGATGGTTCAGGATGATAACCTGCAAAGAGCAAATGAATGTTACTCAGTTTTGATTTATTAGTCTGCCTTGCTCTCTCATCATATTAAGCACGCAAAATACCTGTGCAGTGAAGCCACCAGCTTCCAGAGGTGGGTCGTTCTTGCTATCACCAGCAACGTTACCACGACGGATGTCCTTCACGGAAACGTTCTTAACATTGAAACCAACATTGTCACCGGGCATAGCCTCAGTCAGAGCTTCATGGTGCATTTCCACAGACTTTACTTCAGTTGTTACATTGACTGGAGCAAAAGTAACTACCATGCCTGGTTTCAGGACACCAGTTTCCACACGACCTACTGGTACAGTTCCAATACCTAGCAAAAAATGATTTACCATGTAGTTAGTTTAAAAAAAAAAAAAAAAAAAGCTAAAGTTGACTATCAGAGTGCGTCATCAGTGCAGTAAGAGACAAGTACATACCACCAATCTTGTAGACATCCTGTAGAGGCAGACGTAGAGGCTTATCAGTGGGGCGGCTAGGTGGCAAAATGCAGTCAAGAGCTTCAAGCAGAGTAGTTCCACTGCCCTTTCCTTCTTTACGTGTGATTGCCCATCCCTTGAACCAAGGCATCTATGGAAGAGACAAGGATTTAGATATTTCCCCCCTAAAAATGTGTTTTAGGTTTACATAACCAGTATTTCCATGGGAGGGGGAAGAAAAAACAAACACTTACATTAGCACTGGGTTCAAGCATGTTGTCCCCATTCCAGCCAGAGATAGGTACGAAGGCAACGGTATCTGGGTTGTATCCAATCTTCTTGATGTAAGTGCTTACTTCCTTTACAATTTCCTCGTACCTCTTCTGACTGTATGGTGGCTCAGTAGAGTCCATTTTGTTGACGCCAACAATGAGCTGCTTAACACCCAGAGTGTAGGCCAGCAGAGCATGCTCACGAGTTTGTCCATTCTTTGAGATACCAGCTTCAAACTCACCAACACCAGCAGCAACAATTAGGACAGCACAGTCAGCCTACAAGAAACACAAAAGGAATGTAAGCACATTTATTGCCATGAATTAGCATTCCAGTTCAATTTCTCCCATCTTTCCTGTTAGTACATGTAGCAAGAACCAAAACAGAGAATATTGTAAGGTTAGGCAACACAATGAGTATAGCAGAGGCTTGGATTTTTAAAATGCATTATGCCAATAGTCCATTACCAAACCTCAAAATGTGAGCAGACAGAAGCACAACCCTGTGCATCACCATATAACTGTACCCAAAGAGGACAAGCGTAGTACTAATGATTTTTGTTGCATTTCATAAGAAATGTCTGATACCGTAGGGGTGGGCAATAAGCAGCACTCCACCCAGCAAGACCTACCACAGTTTTGCTATCAGAGTACACTAGGATTCAAGAACATTTGGAAACTATTACATTAATCTAAATCCCACCACTTAAACTGGATATAGGCGAAAAAAATTATTCAGGATGTACAGTGTAGTCTTATTTACCTGAGAAGTACCAGTGATCATGTTCTTGATGAAGTCTCTGTGGCCAGGAGCATCAATAATTGTGACATAGTATCTGCTGGTCTCAAATTTCCAGAGGGAGATGTCAATAGTGATACCACGTTCACGTTCAGCCTTCAGTTTGTCCAAGACCCAAGCGTATTTGAAGGAGCCCTTTCCCATCTGTTGAATGATAAGGGTCAGTGATTAGGTTGCCAAACTAGTTTGAGACCTGCTACTTTAACAGAATACTTTGGCAGGAACACAATACTTCTTGGAGAGAGAGAGGTGTTAAATAGTGAAAGCTTATCACTCAATGAGTTACTGGATCAGAAGGGCTGAACTTTACTACCTCAGCACAAGTGTGACATTTATAAGGAATGTATTAGATAGTTTTCTGTATTATTTCAATTGAACTAGTCTGACCTAAAACACTTACAGAAAGATAGTTAGGCACCAAATTCACAGGCATGTAGCAAGTCCTTACCTCAGCAGCTTCCTTCTCAAACTTTTCAATGGTTCGCTTGTCAATGCCACCGCATTTGTAGATAAGATGTCCAGTTGTTGTGGACTTTCCAGAATCTACGTGTCCAATGACGACGATGTTGATGTGGGTCTTTTCTTTTCCCATTGTGGATCTTTAGATGTTTGGCGATGGACACCTTAATGTTAAAAGAAAAAAAAAAGTGAGTTATAGAAGATTCAGTAGCTAACGCAGTAGGACACAGGGATATAATAATGCCACAATGTGGAGGCCTAGGCAACGTGTCCGCTATACAACTCCACCTACAGGACTGGTGGAAGACAGAAATGAAGACGCCACAAAGTAATGGGCTACATCTATGCGGCCATCCCCAGGCCGGGTGCATGTGCCGTGCCCACATGTACAGCAGCTGCTCTTTGTCTCCCGAGCGGTGACTCATCGTCCTCCATCTTGTGTGAGGGGAAGCCCGATCAGCAGACAGGAGAGCAGCCGCCATCTTTACATTGTACACAGCTCAGAGCGCGGCCACGACAGCTCCGGTATCACCGAGACGGAAGGCCGATGTAGCGCACACTCCACCCACCGGCGGGGAACCCAGGACCACATGCCGGGGGCGTATATACCCCAGCCCGATATACATGACACTGATCGGTAACTTTAGTCAGATCCTTCGTAATAGCGGCCACCGATACACCGAGAACCAGATCCACTCTCCGGGGACGACGACAAATATCCGCCACACCCAGCTCGCACATATCACGGGTAACGCGATCGCCAGAGAGGCACCGGTGATACATCCAGCCGCTGCCCGCAGATTACAGCCAGATACGGTGTTGCCGCCACAGCCAGTGTCTCAGTGAGGGCGGAGGACTGCTCGCCTGCGCCGGATGGCTCTCCTGTGGGAGGATGCCGGTTGGATTAGGTGTAGGCCGCACGCCGGCCATGTAAGGCCGGGAGGCCGCCAGAGGTACAGACGCGCTCACGCCCGGGCTCCGCGCACAGCGCCACAATCATCATCACAGCAGCATAAATCCAAACACGAATCCAGGAATAGAGCCACCGCCAGTTCCGCTGTAACCATCCTGCGCCCGGGCCTAGCCCCAACCCACGCACAGCGCCACCCCGCCTTACCTTATTATGCGCCGCAAACCCGGTGAGGAAGAGACCGAAATCAGCGTGCGCCCGTCTTATATAGCAGCTGGGGCGGGGCTTAGATTTGACGTCATGCCGCCTAGCATTCCCGGGCGTCAGGGGGAGGGGCGCTGTGTTCCCTGACTGCCAGGCCGCTGCCCGTGCCAGGCCCTGGAAGGGCGTGAGAATAATGTGGAGCGTGTGTAGTATGTACGCTGCATGTTAGGGCCTCAGGCCGGGCCGCGTACTGGATGGGAGGCTGTATCACGTTAAACCGATGCCGCAGGCGACTATACCGGCGCTGTATAGGGCATGATGTATAATTCGCGTACGTTACTGAGGCTCCAGTGTTGGTTAGAGGGGGCCTCCCAATATGGCTGCCTTAGTGACCGCAGCTGTGTTTTGTCGGCGCCGGTGTCTCCCCTCACGGAACCGTTTGTAACCTCGGGCAGTGTAGCCGTAGGGAAATGTCTAAATCCCTTCCAGGTCCCTAGCACGAAGGGGAAATACAGCCAACCGTAGCCGTAGCGCTGTTTTTGAAGGCGGCTGCTCATTATCACGACCATAGAATGACCGGGCCCGTGGGTGGGTCGGTGTGTGCTGCTCTCCCTCTACGCCGTGTCCAGTTCAGCCCTATCATTCTAGTTCTACAACGCGTTACTTCGCTGTCTTTTAAACTGTCTTGTACAATTTACGGTCACATGCAATAGTAAGCTGTGATGGTCTGTGGCCTGTACAGTCTACAGTAAGCTGTGATGGCCTGTGTCATATACAGTACAGTATATAGCCACATGTATAGTAAGCTGTGAAGGTCTACGACCTGTAAAGTATGCGGTCAGACAGTAAGCTGTGATGATCTATGTCCTGTGCAGTCTACAGTAAGCTGTGATGGTCTGTGTCATATACAGTATATAGCCACACATTTAACGTAAGCTGTGAAAGCCTACGACCTGTACAGTATACAGTCACATGTATACAGTAAGCTGCGTTGGTCTGTGTCCTGTACAGTATATAGCAACATATATAGTAAGCTGTGAAGGTCTATGACATGTACAGTATATGGTCACATGCATACAGTAAGCAGTGATGGTCTGTGGCCTGTACAGTATATGTCCACGCATATATAGTAAGCTGTGATGGTCTGTGTCCTGTATAGTCTACAGCAGTGATTTTCAACTTGAGGCACACAGCGCAAGATTTAAAATTGCCAAGGCACACCATCTGGCAATGCGGCGTGCGAGACAGATGAAAAAACCTACACATTGGCCTCTGCAGGAATAAAACACACTACATTGGCCTCCGCAGGAATAAAACACGCATACATTGGCGTCTGTAGGAATAAAACACACTACAGTGGCATACCCTCCAACATTTCAAATTTAGAATCCGGTACAGGGGGCGTGGCCAGCAGTTGAAAACCGCTGGTCTACAGAGACGTGTGTACAGTAAGTTGTGATGGTCTGTGTCATGTACAGTATGCGGTCACTTGTATACAGTATGGTCTGTATCCTGTACAGTATAGGTCACATGTATACAATATGCTGTAATGGTCTGTCTACAGTATATGTACACCGTAAGATATTATGGTCTGTCCTGTACAGTATATAGCCACATGTATACAGTAAGCAGTAATGGTATGTGTCCTGTACAGTATATGGTCACATGTATTCAGCACGATGTGAAGTGCTGTGCCCTGTACAGTATATGTTCAGCTGTGAAGGTCGGTGTCCTGTACAGTATATGTCCACACATGTATAGTTAGCTATGACGGTCTGTGTCTTGCACAGTGTATACCCACATGTACACAGTAAGATATTGTACAGTATATAGCCACATGTATACAGTAAGCTGTGATGGTCTGTGTTCTGTGCAGTATATGTCCACATGTATATTAAGCTGTAATGGTCTGTGTCCTTTACAGTATATAGCCACATGTATATAGTAAGCTGTGATGGTCTGTATCCTATATAGTATGTACACATTAAGTTTTGACAGTCTGTGTCTTGTATAGCATACTGTCACATGTATACAGTATGCTGTGAAGGTCAGTGTTCTGTACAGTATATGGCCACTTGTATACAGTATACTGCGTAAGGCACTGGCAAGCCTCAGTGCTGTGTGATTCATTGAGTGTGGCTGTTTCTACTGTCTGCATGCTTTACTATTTTTACAAATGGAAGCATCCAGCACATGACGTGGTACTGAGAATTCCCCCCTCCCTGTGTGCTCATTGCAGTCTGTAGTATAGATAGCACTTGGAAGGGACAGAGGGCCTGATTCAGAGATGTACGCTAATCCGATGGTTAGCGTACATCTCCGATGTTTCCAGGTCTGCGCATATGTGCAGAACGGGTCTTGACATGTAGCGTTTAGGAGGTGGAGCGCGGGTTTGGCTGGTCACCGTTCCCGTTTTCTGCGAAGGACAAGGCCAGGGTGGAGGCAGATTCCTGGCCTTTCAAGTGATCAAGACCCAGCCAGGCTGCGGGAAGCTTAAGCTCCCACAGCCTGACCAAAGGAGCAACCATCGATAATGCGACCTCGGTCACAGTGCTGGGATTGCAAACGCAGCAAGGAGGTGTGTGACACCTCCTGCTGCATTTGCGTTTTAGTGGGACGGAATTGCACAGCTGCTTGTATGCGACTCTGCAATTCCATCCATCTCTTAATCAGGCCCAGTGTGCAATAAATTTCATAAGGAGGTTTTTTACATTTTGGGGGCTTGATCCAATTAGGTGCAAATTATTCACATCCATGAGTATATGAGTATGTGTGCCTGTATGCCACACTTATGGTACCTCCAGAATCGCACATTTCTGTTTGCAGCCTCTTAGGGCTGAGAGCAAAAATGAGTGAAACAGATATATTTTTTGGCAAACAAATCTATAAAAACCTAGGATTGCCAGGTCAGTTGCAAACTGCTATTAGGGACGGATAGGCATTGCTTATGGTGGTTTTTGTTCTCCATTACCTGTTCAGTTTCAGTGATCCTAAACTAGTTTCTAAAACATAGTATTCGTATATTGGGGTAGACGCCTAGCACAAGGGGCACTGAGCTGAACATAAGAGGGCATATCGACCAGACAGCATTGCATTCTTGATGGATTTATGTCACTAAATTTAAAGCAATTCCTGGAATATCGACATGATTTTCTAAATATTTTTTTGTAAATGTACTTATTGCCATCTTAATAGAAGGGCAAACACAAGTTAATTTACCTAATGCACAGGATGAAAAGGGGCAAACTGTTTGAGATCCTAGTACAGGTTGAGTCTCCCATATCGGAATATTCCGAAATACGGAATAATTTTGGCATGACTGAGATAATGAAACCTTTGATTTTTGATGGTTCAATGTACACAAACTTTATCTAAGGCACAAATTATTAAAAATACTGTATAACATTACCTTCAGACTGTGTATAAGGTGTATATGAAACATAAATTAATTTCATGTATGTACACAATCTTTTCTTGAACCACAAAATTATTGAAAATATTGTATAAAATTACCTGCAGGCTGTGTGCATATGGTATATATAAAACACATAAATGCATTCTGTGTGTATATTGGGGTCCTATTCCCAAGATATTTCATTATGAAATGCAAATATTCCAAAATATGGAATATTCCGTTATCTAAAATACCCCTGGTCCCAAGCATTTTGGATATGGGAGACTCAACCTGTAATGTAGTCTGTGTGGAGTACTCACAAACAGAGGCCCTGATTCAGAGCCGGACGCTCTGACAGAGCGCTCACTCTGAATCAGGGCCGGGCATTTTTTTGTTTTACAGAATGGCCTCCTGGCCGCTCGCATAGCTGTGGGTGACCACCCACAGCTATAGCGAGTGGCCATGATGATGGTCGCGATGGTCAAGACCATCGCGACCATCGGGCTTGCGACGAGACCCTTGTGGTAGGGTCTCGTTGCCGCAAGCTCTCCCACTGACATCACTTGTGATGTCAGTGGGGCCGGCCCCAGACGGTAGGCGTTCCCATGGGAACGCCTCCGTCTGGGCAGCCACGCCCCTGCCCCGTCCACCAAAGGGGGCGTGCTGTCATTCAACATCGACAGCACGCCCCCTTTGGTACGAGACCCGGAGCAACGGATTGCCCGTCGTTATCCGGGTCTTGCGCATGCGCACTGGCCTACCATCGACCCGGTTGCGAGCGCACATCGCTCGCGACCGGGTCTGAATCAGGCCCAGACCTCAATAGACAAATTTTCCTTTGCACCCCATAGAGGTATGCAGGCGAATCTGTAATGTCACTCCCATAAATCTCGGCAATGTGCACCCTATATTTAAAACCAGCACTAGTCCCTGCAGCCTGGTGTTGGTTTCTAAAATACAGTGGAACCCTACACATTTTGTTCCCCGTATTTTTAGAAACCACCACTGGCTGGCAAGCCTGGGGCTGGTTTGCCTTTTGGGGGGGACCTTATGTCATTTTTTTTTTGTAAATTTTTGCTACTTTTTTTTTACAGGTTCAACAAAAACGGGAATTTTCGGGAAATATTCTAGGGACCCCCCTAAAGATGTGTAGACATGGGGGATCACAGCTACTGAACAAAGTCGTGGTTTATAATTGCCGCGGCAAGTGCATAAATGCGACTTTGAAGAAAGTGATGCAGAAGAGCATTTAGAATTTTTGGGGGGCGAAAATAACTATGCCCAGCAAATTTGGGGTACTTGAAAATGGGGGTCAGCATATTTTATAGTTGCTAAAGTGCAAATTCTTTTGTCCCTCCACTGTGAGGGAACAAAAATATGACAGAGCCTGGCAGATTATTGTTTGAAAAAATCTGTTGGTTGTGTTAAAATATCTGTCAGTGTATGGGCAAGATATCTGTAGCTTTTAAATTGGTCTGTTGGTCAGACAGATATTTTTATCTGACAGTGTATGGCCAGCATTAGTAATGCTGGGCATACACGGCAAGATAAAATGTCTGTCAGACCGACAGACATTTTATCTGGCTGGCTGCCAGCCGCAGATGTCCGCGGCATACACTGTGAGAGAAATCTCACAGTGTATAGCCCGACATCTGCGCTCCGCCCCCGGGGGAAATGTCTGTCTGTCGGCCGCGCTGGGCATACACTGCCCGATGCGGCTGACAGTTGCCGGGTAAATATCGCATCGGACGGGCATGCTGGACAATCCAGCATGCCCAACCGAGCAATATTTAACCCTCGGTCGCCCCCCCCCCCACGCTACAATTATCGCGGCGATCTGCCGGTATCGGGCGGATCGTCCCGATAATTGCAGCGTGTATGGCCAGCATAAGATATACAGATGTGTCCACATCTATCCTCCGTGCACCACACACAACGCGGGAGCTCCGTGTGACTGGGTAGCGTTGAGCGTCTTTTTGTGCGACTTGGGAGATGTAAGCAAAGACTGCCTATTGCCAATCACTGATGTTAAGAATGGCATGGCTGTCTAACTGATGGTCCGTGTGATATATTTTACCCTAATTTCCCACATCCATAGATTCTATAGTATGACTTTTTAAAATAATTTCAGTGTCCCTCTTTGTGTAATTACCTGCTTAAACTGCAAATTCACAGTTAATTGCCTCCTGCTTAACAATTCTTTTCTTGTTAAACTTTCATACCGATGAATATGATTAAAAGTATATGCTATATCCACTTTAATCAAAACTTCTAAGGATTGGAAGGTGCCAACAAAAAGTCATTTTAGCACAACTATAATATTCGGGACTGTATAATACTTATGAACTGAACTTGATCACAAAGCATTTTTCCTTTTTTATGGTGTTTCAGCTAAGGTTAGATCGTTTGATTTTAGAAATAAGCTAACCATGAGGTTTTTTATTCAATTGAATTTGATCTAGTTTGTGTTTACTTTCCAAAGTCTTGGTGCAGGTTTTTGTGTCCATAAATAATTAAATTGACAGTGTTGTGTGTAGATTCTTCATCCAATAATACCAAACTTTGCACAAGGTGTTGAATGTCTCAGTACAACTGGAATACATTTTGTTAAAGAATTTGGGAGTGTCTCTTTTTCTATTGTGTTGCAAGTTTTGAGTAGGAAGACCTGTTACCTGTGAATTTGATTCATTAAGATGCAAAGGGTATTATTTAAATGCAAATGGTGTCTTTAGGCAGCTACATCTAAAATTCAGTGATTTTTAGCTTCATTGTTTTACCTTGTATGTATAAAACGTTTACATTTAAAAAAAAACACATTTGAATTGCTACTGGTATGAGTGGATTCAGATGGGGAAACAATTTTCAAATACAGGGGTCAAACAATTAACCACAAAGAGTGCGTTGCCGTTGCTGTAAATCGCCGGCAATGGCACCGCATCTCGTGGCCTGCTCTCAGCCTGAATTCGCTCATTTTTGCTCGCATCTCTATGGGGCTGCGAGCAGTTTTCGGCCTACTTGTACACGCAGTGTATTCATGGATAATTGGATTGACCCCACAGTTTCCAAACATTTTATGGGCTTGGACCCCTTATTGAATTATCTGTGTGATTTTATATTACCGTAATACAGACCTAGATCTGCTGGGGCTGATGCAGAGTTGGTTGTAATTTACCCTCAAAAGAGCTGCGCATAAAAATTGCATATTTGTGCCCATATGCTGAGGAGTATGCAAAGATGCATTGCAGGTCTGCATCAGTAACCTATGTGCCCAGTTTACATCACTTAGAAATCACACTCATGTTTTTAATAATTTGTTTAGCTTTTGAAATACATTCACCATTAGATTTCAATAAAGCTTAAAAACCTTTAGCACAGCAGATGCATCTCCAATTATTGGACACAAAATAAATGCTAAAACATGGAATCTAAAATTACATATGCACAAGCAACAATGGAAGCACATATCAGTTTCAGAGATGAGCTCACAATGAGCCAATCAGAAACTCCCTTTGGCACCCACAAATTATATGGTTGGGATAGGTGTATGTGTGTCTCTGCTAGTCAGCATCTGTTCACCGCTATGTGAACAAACTTTTAATGTGCTTGATCCTTTGTCTCCCAGCCTGTTTATCCATACGCCGGTCCAGTTTAGCCATACGTGTAATTATACAATATCTGTCAGTTTGGCACTTATGCCGAACAGCTGAATCTGTTTTGCCCCAAATCCAGTCCTTATGGACCCCCAACAAGTCATGAACATTGCTTTAATGATGCACAGATGATGACTTTGTAAACTTGGCTGAGTCAGTCATTATCCTGCCTGTTCCACAAATCTTGAGCTATTGGGGTGGCGTGAAGACTAGAATTGGCAAGCACTGTGACCAGAAGTTGAATTATGTCCATTACTGGTAATTTTCTGACCATATGTACCAATTCATGTGATAAAGGACAAACTGATTTTGATCAGATTATTATCAGGCATGAAGAACATTTTAGAACCACACTGTGATATTGCTGCAGATGACAAGATGGGGGGAATCCAATTGCGGGCAGGGAATTTAAAATTCCCTGTGGCGCAGGGTTTTTCCTGCAGCTGCAGGGTTTTGCTATTCAATCGGCACTGAAAATGGGACGCAGTGATTTCTCGCACATCCAGAGCAAGTCTTTTTGCTAAAATTGGCAATTTTAGGAAAAATCACTGGGACTTGCTCTGGAGCTCCGGTGGCAGCAAGAGGACTAATTAAACAATTGGAAGTTTCTAATTAGTCCATACTTACCTTCCGAAGTGGTGTCTTCTGCATCCTACGTCGGGAGCCGGGTATCCTGCAGCAGGGTGAGTGTGTGTATGAGTGAGTGTATGTGTGCGTGGGTGGCCCCCCTCGTGTGAGTGTATAGCCGGCATCTGCCAGCAGCCCCCTACCCAGTGACAAGATGAAGGGGAGGCCCCCGGGAGCCGCAGAGACCCCCGGACTGGTGAGTATTATTATTTTTTACCTCGCTCCCAATTGAATATGCCCTTATGTGTCGTCAACATAATTCACTGCAGAAAAAATGGCTTGTCAGATAAAATGCACTTTATGTGAAAATGTGTTAAGTGATATAACTAATGTATCACAATGTTTAAGGTGTGTGTTTTTTCATTATGGAATTACAGAACACATTGTGTTTTAGTTGTATTTTCTGATTGAATTGGAACCTTTTAGCGCTTTATCCCTCGCTGTGGGAGAGAATTAAAGTATGATAGATGCATTCTGCTTTCATGTACACTTGCTGCTTAGGGAGGGGAAGTAATATTGCCTCTTATGATAGCATGACAGCAGGTTTTTCTAGTATAGCAGCTTCTGTTTGAGCTTGCCCATTGAATTCAATATAACTTTTTTTCATCTGAATGAAGGTCTTCCATCTTGATGACAGGTGTGGCAGATAGCCTTAATAATGCTACAGGACTGTATAAATACGAGAATGTACAAACAAATTATGCTGGTAAAATAAATATATATATCTCTATGCAAAAAGTGACTAATGATTTCAATGAAGTATTTACCGCCCTAGTGGTCAATGGTCTAATAAGTGTCCCTAGGATCACAATGCCAAAAGATAAAATATACATATACAAGATCTTCAAGTAACCTAGTTGAGTAAACGACTATCTTCAGACAATGTCACATGTAAATTGCAAATTGAGAGGGAGACAAATATTTCTTGACCTTAATGAGCGCTGTGTAAATAATTGAGGTGCACTGATAAACAAAGATCTTTTGCCCTTTGCAAATGAGCTCCAGTTTTATTCTCAATTGCTCAGAAACAGCAGAGATAAGCAAAATGTTTTTCTATAGAATATTTCCTCTATACAGGAATAAACTCTGTCAAAAGATCTATGATCAAAATAGTTTGTCTTGGCATTTCTGCATTGTGATACTTGTTGGTTGTAGTTCCTAGTTTTCCTCTGGTGGAGTAAGAAATATATTTTTTGTTTGAAAATATATTTAATTGGTATATCCAAATCCAGCCTTTGATTTGTGTGTGTACCGAGTCTGCATAAATAAATAACACTTAGTAATAGTATATGTCACAAATAATGCTTATTTGGGTTCTACAACTAAAGCTGGGTACACACTGATAGATATATCGCCCGCTCGTTTGAACGGGCGATATATCTATAGGTCATCGCTGGGTGTGTACAGCGGATATGTCTGTGAACGACGTCGTTCACAGACATCCGATCTGCTGTGCAGCACAGCACATGGCTGATATATCTGAAAGATATATTGGCCATCTGCTGGTGTGTATGGGCGATCCGCCGATCACTCGTATAGATGCTGCAGAGACCCGGCGGCGATTGACAGCTCAACTGGGTGGGTGATTTAAATGCCCGCCCATTTGAGCTGTCAAGCCTGGCACATCGGGCAGACGAATTGGTACGTGTATATACACTTGCCAATCATCAGAAGGGTCGGCCGAACCTAGTGTGTACCCAGCTTTAATTATATTTTTCCCCTATATCACCCCAATTTTGGAGAACATTTTTATTTAACCAAATGGTGTGAATAGGTGCCTGCCAGCTGTGAAGGGGGTGGTTCATTAGATCTACAAAAAAAGGTTGACAGTGTATAGGTCGACATATATGAAGGTTGACTTGGGTATGGTTGACACAAAATGGTCGACACATGTTTTATTTTGTTTACTAACCCTAAGCTTCACCCTAACCCTCCCCTTGGTGCCTAACTCTAATTGTGCCTCACCCTAACTGTCTCTCCTAGCGATTAACCTTAACCAACAGGGTTAGAGCCTAACCGTCCCTCCTAGTGCCTAACTCTAAAAAACAAAAAAAATGTGTCAACCATTCACATATCAACCTTTAGGGTCAATGTAATGGGTTGTCTGTTTTTGGTAACAGTACAAACTCGCACTTTTTAAGTGCGAGTTTGTTCTGCAACTCGAAAATGTAATAGCCTGTAATAGTAGCCTGGATGCCTACATGGAGCAAAGAGGACCTGAACTACGCATAGGAGAGGTGAGTATGGATTTTTTATTATAGGTACACCTAATAAATCCTACTGGACAATTGGCCATGATGTCATCAGGGATACTAGGTGAATATGTGTGATAGTGAGTGTGCATGTATGTTATAATAAACTTTTACTGACACGGTGTGTGTGTTGTGCTTTTTTAAGTATTGTTTTTGGCTGTGGAACTACAGGTACCACAGCGGGCCCGTAATGCCCCACATGCTGGTACTTCTCCAAGTACCAGCATGCGGGGTAGGCTTGCGGGGACGTGTAGTACCACAGCTAAAGACCGTATTTACACCTCTATTTTATGCTACACTTTGACCCTATCAAGCTGGCACCCACTGCCCACAGGTGCCCTGGAGAGGTGGACCCCTTTATTGGGTCGGGGAAACCAGTGAAAGGTTTTCCCTGGCGGTGGCATTACCCCCCCGCTAGAAAGAGTCCGGTGCTGGTTATGTCGATTACAGGGGACCCCTACTCGTTTTGTCCACTGTTTTTCCACAACCTGGACCGGCTCAGCAAAGCCCTGTGCTTGTTAATATACAGGGGCCCCCTACGCATTTTTTCCCCTGTATTTTTAGAACCAAGACAGGCTTTATAAAGCCCGGGGCTGTTTATGCTTTTGGGGAGGGGTTGCACGTAATTTTTTAAAACTATTTTCATATGTACAAACAGAAACATGCACGTATCTCATGGATGTGTTACTCTGACCTGCTCAGGATAAATTCGCTATCCTGAAGCTGGTCTACTATTTGGGGACTTTTGGTAACTTTTTTTTGTCAGTTTGAAACTCGCACCCTATTACATTGGGTGAGTTGATTGTTTTAAATGGGAAAACATCTGGATGCGATTTTGATAATGGTGATTTTTAGTATCTCTGAAAAAAATGCGAGTTCTATTGAACTGACACCCTATTACATTGGAGAGTTGTGAAAAAGCATGAGTTTACCACAAAACTTGCAATTTACCAAAACAGACAACCTATTACATTTGGCCCTTAGTGTGTCGACATTTTGTACCTGTCGACCTAATGACTTTCAACCTCCTGGTGTCGACCATTTTATTGTTGACCTTTCATCCAGAACCCAGCTGCGGGGAACACCGCCAATTATATCGTATTAACCTCGACCACTCAGCAGTAAAATAATTGTGCAGTGTTATTAGAGGTAGAAGGTATGATCACTGTAACATGCACACAGGCTTTGTCATGCCATTTAACCATCAAAAGCTGCATCTGTACCCTAGGATAATATGAGTGAAATGGTAATCTCATAACTATACATTGCCAAGAGTAATGTTATAATGATCATAGTATGGCATGTTATTATAATGCAATATTGGTGTGAGAAGAACCTGCTGGGAGTTGGTATCAAGGCATCCTGCCAAATACTGTAGGCTCCCGACCTTGTGCCACACCCCCTGATTTGCCCCGTTGTCGTTACGCTGGGGGCTTTCCAGCGCTTTGGGAACTGCTGGGAAGCCCTCAACCTCTCTGGACCCAGGGGCTGTGGAATGTATGACTGTAGAATGTAAAATGCATGGCTCTGATGAACATGCAAGGATCCCTGCCTAGTAGTTTTATTTCTCCCATGATGTGTCATGAGTTATAGGCATTGCATATTCTGCACAGAGTAATTCTATATAGTGTGCCTAAAATGGCTGCCTCACCTGGATCTTTCATGGGCAGGATGAATAATCCTTCAACTGTTGAGCCCATTTGGGCATACACACGGTCAGATTTTTCTTCAGATCTGAACAATAACGATTTAAAAAATCGTTCCATCGTTCATATCTGAAGGAAAATCTGACATGTTTGTCAGATGAACGATGCGCGTTCCCACTTGTCAGATAAGGATATCTGACATCTGATGTGTTTGCAGTCAGATTTGGACGATTCCATTCATTTTAATGCAGTCAAAAATCGTTCGTAGTTCAAATCGTTCATCTGACAAATCTGACCGTGTGTATGCGCCATTAATGTTCTTTGCTATATTATGTTCTTAATTTCTGTACTGTTTTTGACACGTACTTTTAAAACAAATACAAGAACGGTCATTTTGAGGTTTAACACCTATCTAAATTAATTTTTTTTTACTGGGACATTCAGGGCCAAGTCTTCCAGTGATCAAGGTTAGTTTGGCAGGAAATACGTATCACTGTAACTTATTTGTGCTAATTCAAAACAAATACAGACACAAAGACCCCTCTTGTTTGCTTGAAATGTTAATTTTGTATAGAGAAGTGATAAGTAGATGAGTTGCCTGCTGCTGGGGGAGGAGAACATGCAAACTTTGTTGGCATGAAATGTACAAAACAGACAAGAGGCTTTTATATATTAGTTTTCTGAAATTGTTTCAGACTACTTGTTAAGTATGTCAGAATAAATAATATTCCTTTTTTAGAATTAGGAACCTTAAACATTTTGTAGTGCCAATTGAGCATATACAATTAGACGCAGGGTTCACTGCTCGGGGAAACCCCCCGAGTTCAAAGCCAGAGCTATTTAATTATTCTGCATTTTCCCCATGCTGTAAACCCTCATACAATACGCGGTAGGTAATGCATAGATTCCACGTGAAATGCAGATTCTAAGGGTTTCCCTGCCTGTTAATTCCAAGAGGGTGCATTTTAACACAGATTTTTCCTCATAGCTCCTGAGACTGTGAGTAAAAGTGCACCCTCAGGGCCGGTTCTAGACCTTGTGGAGCTCAGGGCGAGAGTTCCCACTGGCGCCGCCGCCCCCTCCCCCCCCAAAATAAAAATTCAGGCAGAAACGAAAGAGGGTGTTTTCTTGAGCGCGTTCTCCAATAGGGGGGTGTGGCTTTGTGACACTCCCACTGTTTTTCTCTTTAGGAAACATGCCCAGCAGAAGGTGGTCGTGGATGCACTGCCATGCGCGACGACGTCACGCCCAGCACCACCGGCATTCTGGGAGACTGGGAGTGATTGGGAACAGCAGGACAGTTTGTGAATATGGCACCGCCAGCGTTTGTATGGCATGCCACACAGAGCCTATTCACGTTATTCCACACAGTAGTACTCTTTATACATGTTATGGCACACTGTAGAGTGGGATGTAGTTATTATACATACAGCCGGCATCCCAGCTGATGAAATCCTGGTGCCGGAATGCCACTATCCAACTAGAAGATAGGCGCTGGAATACCGACAGTAGTTGACATGCCGACGCCGGAATACCGACAGCCGGGATGCTGATCATAAGAATAGCAGGGCTTGTTAGGTTTTAGCCGTAGGAGGAGAGTTAAATGTAGGCTTCACAGGGGGGTTAGGGTACGGAAGGGGGAAGTTAGGCACCACGGGGGAGTGAGGTTAGGGTTAGACACTAAGGGGGGAGGGTAAGGTTTAGGCACCAAGGGGTGGGGAGGGTTAGTGTTAGGATGCAACAACAGAGAGTTAGGGTTAGGGGCACAATGGGGGACGGTTACCATACTTACCTGACTCTTGTCATGATCCTGAGCATCGGGATGCTGCTGTCGGTATATTGACAGCAGGCATCCCAACTGCCTGGATTTCATACCAATTCTGTAGTAGTGCCCCTTATAACACATTATGCCGCACAGGGTAATGCCCCTTAAACATTATGCCGCACAGGGTAATGCCCCTTACACATTATGCCGCACAGGGTAATGCCTCTTACATAATATGTCACACAGATTAATGCCCCATACATAATATGCCACACAGAGTAATGCCCTATACATAATATGCCACACAGAGCAATGCCCCCATACAATGTGATATGATTGATCAGATATACATACTTTTTGCACAGTCTGACAGCAGGGGCCAGAGATCAGAGTCAGGCACAGGCAGGGCCAGGGGCTGCAGCAGTAATCACTGCCCAGGCTGTTGAACAAGCAGGGATTGGAGGGAGCTGATGAGTGAGTGGAGGTGGTGTGTCCTGCAGTACTACACGCGCCGCCGCCACTAGATCAAATGACCCAAGTTCCCCGACACTCAATGCCGCCAAGCTGCTGTTGCTCTCCATGTCCCGGCGAGTTGCCTGCATCTCCCCTGCGCGCTCAGTGACATCGCCGATGGCCGTGCCTGGCATTCTGGGACTCCCAGAATGCCACAACGGTACTGCACTGTGGGAGGGAAGGGAAGTGGGGAACCGCCGCAGTGGGCTCAGGCGGAAGGCAACCTCCGAATGGCAGCTTTCTTCTTCCTCCACTCCAGAAAGTGCCGGCGGGCAAGAAACGGAAACCGCAGGTTCCTCCAGCTCACTGATGGGGAGAGGACTCAGCGGCGCCCTCTAGGGGCCGGCGCTCCGGGCGACGGCCCTGTTAGCCCGCCCTAGAACCGTCCCTGCTCAGGGCTTAACGCATGGGGAATACAGCCGATAATTAGCTGTGGGGTAAACCTCACAGTTTATTGGCTATTCCCCTGATTATCCTTCCATATCATTTCATTTGTGCAGCACGGATGGTGTAATGGTTTGCATTACTGCACTGAGGTCTTGTTTGACTCCCACCATTGCTCTAACTCAAAAGACGGGGGTATATTTACTAAAGTGTGGGATTTTAGAAGTGGAGATGTTGCCCATAGCAACCAATCAGATTTTAGCTATTATCTTGTAGAAGGTGCTAGATAGATGTGAAACAGAACCTGATTGGTTGCTATGGGCAACATCTCCACTTCTAAAAACCTGCACTTTAGTAAATATACCCCAGGGTAGGGAGGAAAAGGAAGGCATCTGTAACTTAAATATCTTACACTTGCATACAGCTGATGTAGAATAATATACTGGGGGTAACTTATTGCTGGCAGTGTAATGCAGTTCTGCACAACTGTTATATGCAGATTTAAGGATATTTTAAAGTGTTTTTTGTTTGTATGTTATAGCTCATAATTGTGTGGCTTGCAATTAGCATCTAATTGCCAGCTACAGATGTGTCCTTATACATCTTTGTTGCAGTCGTGCTAAAAAGCCCCTCTCAGCGTGCCAGGCCCCGTGAGACTCTGCTAGCGCCGGGTGTCTTTTTTTTTTGCCGAAAATGCTTCTTATGCTGGGTACACACAGGCAGATATATTGGCCGATCAATTGATCGGCCAATACAGCTTGTGTACATCGGCCAGTGTGTACCAGCGATATGTCTGTGAACGGCATCGTTCAGACATGGCGTCGGCTGTGGTGCCGATGCTCAAATTATCTGCAGATATATTGGGCATCGTGCTGTGTGTACGGGTGGTCAGCCAGTGATTTCTCTATTCTTGTGCAGATCTCTGGGAAAATGGTATCTGCTCCATTTATATTCCCAGTGATTTCTGCGGCACTCAGTACAGAGGTAAGGGCGCTGTGGGCTCTGATTCAGGTTGGATCGCAAGGCTGCGGACGTGCGCAACTGGTCGATGTTTGAGTTCTGCGCATGCATCGCAGTGCGCCTGTGCAAGCCAGTCACTGCGATCGGGTATGCGAACACAGCGGCACACAGTAATGAATGACAGAAAGCACAGTTTGGGGGTGGAGAGGGGTGTGGTTGAAGGAACGCAGGCGTGCCTGTGCGTCTGAACGCGTTACAGGGGTTGGCATATGTAAACCCCTGTGATGGTATATGCATATATGCAGCCAGATGTCTAGATGACAGGAAGTTTTGCAGTTTCTTAGTCAGGGTCAGCTCAACCACAGCTGTGCGTATGGGTCCGATGTTACCAATGTTTCGCTGATTTGCGGATGTTTGTAATGGGAATTGGACTGCTTTATACAGTGGTGGGCATCTTGTTATAGTGCTGCGATTGCACTGCGATCACATTAATTTTCATATTTTTGTAGCGAGCAGGTGCGTGAGATTGCAGACTTGCAATCCCTCCTACATCATGCCCTGTGTGTGCCCCCCCTCTGCAGATCCAAGGGCCCATTTGTACAACACACTCAGCATCCATTATATATATCCATGAAGGAAACTTCTTATTTTGATTGAACATGGAAACCATACCTACACATAACTAATACTCCTAGCACAGCCCTAGATGGTATCGGTATGTAATGCCAGCGGTCTAAATACCAACGCTGGAAGCTCGAACTGTCAGGATCCCGTAACCCCCCCTCTCCCCCCCCCCAACCCTCCCTTAGTGGTGCCTAACCTCCCTCCCGGTGGTGCCTAACCCTAATCCCCCCCTTCCCGCACCCTAAACCTAACCCTGGGTGGTGCCTAACCCTGAGTTCCCCCAGGGGTTACCTAACCTTACCCTCCCCCCACCCGCAGCTAAGCGCTAACACTGCCCGGCTCACCTTCGTTCGGATTTCCATCTGTCTAGATTCCAGCATCGGGATCTAGACGGGCGTTGGGATTTCAACATCTTTTTAGTTCCGCGTTGGGATTTAGCCAGACGGCTTCCCGGCCGTTTGCATTTTGACCGCATCCCCCCTGGATTAACCTTGAAGCAAAGGAAAATAAAATTTGCTTAGGGCAGCAAGGTAAAGTGGGCTCCACAGAATTTTTTCCCCTAGATTTCATGCCATCAACTCTTTCATTGCCACATTCAACTTTAGTAAATTTTTATGTAATTGTCCTTATCTTTCTTGTTTGAATTTACTCTGCACTGTTTAAAAAAAAAGTTTTCTTTTGCACAGTACATAACTAAAAGTTTGAGAGTTTGAAGACGTCGTCAGAGGTCAGATATCAAATTTATTTCCATCTCAAAATGTGAAACTGAGTTTTGCTTTAGTCGAGTAAACATGGCTGTGACCTGCTAGCACACAACTCATCACCTGATTTGTGTAAGGAACACTTAGGGTCTCATTCAGACCCACGCTTGAGCGCTCGCAAGCGGATCGATGTTGGGCTCTGCGCACGCGCAGCGGCCGCACTGCGTGTGCGCAAGCCCTGGAGCAAGAGAGAAATTCTCTCGCTCCGGGGGTTCACTACAAAAGGGGCGGCTGTCGATGGTGATCGACAGCTCGCCCCATTTTGTAGGCATGGCGGGTGGGTGGCTTCACAAACGGAGGCATTCCCAAACGAATGCTTGCCGGAAGCTCTCTGGGGCTTGCGGCAGACGAGACCCTACCACAAGGGTCTCGTCGCAAGCCCCGATGGTCAAGACCATCGCGACCATCAACCTGGCCGCTCGCTAAAGCTGTCGGTCACTTTTTAGAGATGCGGCTGCCCTCATTCAGAGCGAGCGCTCGCATTTTGCAAGCGGCTCTTAATAAGGTCCTTAATCTCTTTATTATTATATTATATAGGCCAGGGCTCGACAAATCCCGGGGGCCAGGTCACCATGGCTACCAGATTATGCTGCCTAGCTACTAGATTTTGCAGTGAGCGAGGAAGCAGATCCTCATCAGCTGCAGCGGAGATTCGTGCCTATAGCATTGCGGTGTTCACATCATGCACAGGAGTGCATGTGCTGAGTGTCGCCTGTGGTGACTGCTGTGCCTCTGTCCGTCCCGGCCTGCACTGACGACTCCTCTCAATCCTGGACTGCTCTGATCCCTGCTGTCTGTCCCAATCTACGCTGATCCTCCTGTATGTCCTGGTTGTCTACTGTCTCCTATCTCCGGCTGCATAGAGCTCTCCGGTAGTAGGGTCTATGCGTGGCCAGGGATTGCGGAGCGGCTTCAGAGGGATAGCGGTGTGATCACGAGGGGAGGGGGGGTTTTGTACTTTCTGGCACCATTATTTTATGTGAAATGTGGTCCGTTATTACTGGAGGGTGGGGGGTGGAGCAGGGGAGCTGTGCAGAGCAGTGAGGGGGCCTCCATTTTACTGTATCCATTCAACTGTGACCATTTTGTGGACTAGTATAGTATGTATAACAATTGCATAACACACTGAGCTGTGCTCCTCACTAACTCCTGTAATTTTCTTTGGGGGGACGGTGGTCTGGCTCCTACAGTTTCATCCTGGCTCCTAGATTTTAGAGAAATTTGTCAAGCCCTGATATAGGCCAGTTTTAGTGAACAAAAAGTATTTGCAAATAAGATACTACCAGATGTTGATTGCAATGCAGCACAAACTCACAAATGTATCAGAATGAAGGTACCCAATGCTGGCTATGTACTAGAAGTATTTACAGTATGTATATCTGAGATAAATTACGGATCGCCACCTTTTACACCATTGAGAAAAAGAGGAGAGGTTAGAGATAAAGTACTGTAAAAACACACTGTCGACATAACGACCTATTGAATGTAGATATTTAGGGCCTGATCCAGCAAGGATCGCAACTGCGTTCTGCGCATGCCGTGCGCTGTGCGAACTCTCCACTGCGATCGGAGTGACTACGCAGATCCATCGCAGAGTGATTGACAGGAAGTACCGTTTGGGGGTGGGGACGAGGTGGTGGTCGGCGAAATGCAGGCATGCCAGTGCATTTTAACGCCATTGCAGGGGTGTGCGTAAATTAGCCACTGTGCTGCCTGAGCTCTCACTGCGTACAGGAAGTTGAGCAATTCCTAAGGTCAGACCTTGTGCAAGTGTGCGTGAGGCTCCAATTGTACTCGATATTACCAATGGTTTCGTAGACTTGCAAAGTATTACGTATATGTGTTAGGTAAGGTGGGCGTCCTTATGTAGTGCTGTGACGGCATAGCGATTGCAAAGGCATATCTTCGCAGTGAGACTGTGCGTAATCGCTATTGCAATCGCAGCTGCGATCCATACCAGCCCTTAGTCCGGTGATATAATATACAACAGCCCTTAAATCTAGGTGCAAGAGTTCCTTTCTTTGTATGCACAACTCAAAATAGCACAGAACTCTAGCTACATGCCCATGTAGTGTTCCCTCTAGCTCCGGCGGCAGGCAGGGCGCCGGAGCTAGAGAGGGCAATGTTGTGCGCGCGCGCGTCCGAAAAGGGGCGTGGTTATGAAAAGGGCGTGTCTATAAGACGCGTCCCCCTTTTCGTCATACTTGGGGGCATGCCCGGCGCTTACGGACATGCCGGGCAGCCCCCAAGCGCTGCAGAAAGGGAGAATAGACGCCGGGCGCATGCGCCCGGCGTCTATTCCCCGGCGGTGACCGGGTCACCGCATGTTTGTCCACCCGCGGGACGCAGTGTCCCGCGGGTGAGAACGGCTCCTGCAGGCTGTTAGGGCAGGGCGCTTTTTGCCCTCCTCCTGGAGGGCAGGGTGCTTTTTGCCCTCCAGAAGGAGGGCAGGGGGCCGCGCCCCGCTAAAACAGCCTGGCGGGAACACTACCCATGACATTCCCACAAGACATTTTCCGTGTGATCGGATTTTCGATGTTTAACCAGTTCCTGCCCCAAAATACGCATCTTGTGCAAAGCACGATCCTGGAAAGATCCATGCGACTCAGCTGGAGGTATGCAAAAATGTGTAAAATCACTTCTGCGCAGGCGCTGTACAGTAAAACTCGCTATGAAAATAATTGCATCCTACTCCGAATTAGTCCCTATTAGTAAATGTGTTTTGTTTGTTTTTTGTTACTGAAGTAACGTGAGAAGGGTTGGGAATGGGATGCTGGTGCTCAGGATTCCAGCGGATAGTAATCGACGCCAGCATCCTGACGATTAGGATACTGACACCTGTCGGGTAAGTATCCTAACCCTCCTTCCCCACACCCTACTTACCCCCCAGTTCCTAAATCTAACCCTCCCCCTAACCCCACTACTTACCGTCAGAATGCCAGCGCCGGGATTCTGACTGGTGTTGGTATTCCAGCGCCGGCATCCCGACAGCCAGTATTTCAACTGTATCCCTGTGAGAACCACTATATTAAAGAATAGGGTAATGTTAAAGATAGGCAAGTAGTTCCAGCCGATCCTAGCTGGAGGCATTTTCTATATTTCATGCAGTGTTTGCTGCAAGGTCATTTTTTATGTTTTTTCTTTTTTAACTAAAAATACAATTCAGTCATTCCTAGAGCAAGAAAAAACAATACCAGGAAAAAAACTGGCAGTATGTTCTCAATAACCTCATGTCAGTGGCAATGAATGTAATAATGTAAAGTGTCCCCATTACTCCCTACTACGGAAATAGAAAAATCTATTAAAAATGTAAAAATTCTGTATTTTCATAGGAATGATCCAGAAGTTTTTATCAAAAAGAGCATGAAGAAACCTCTAATGTATGGATTCACACCTAAACTGCTCTATAGTAACATCCCCTGATTATAATTTGCTGGAATTTTGTCATAGAAGGATTGGACAAAATATCAAAATGTGCCTATTTAGTTACTATATAAAATGTGTCTATCTTTTCATATGTGAGAGTTCATACAAGTACACAGTCCCTGAAGTGATGAGAGCTTCAGGAATAGTGTGGATAGTCAATATGAATCGCAAGTTCACTTATAAGACAGGGTGCATACAGTAATTATAAATCCGTATATTCTCATGATAAATCTGAATTGATCATAAGTGGTGGTGTGAAAAGGATCACAAGATCACTTGCACCAGTGTAAACGTTCCAAATAACAGGTTTATTTCTTCACAGCTTTCCAAGACAGGCAGAATGTCAGCAGGTTACAAACAAGTCACAGGTTATAGCACAGGTCACACAAACACCAGATCCAGGACTCCTAACAGTAGCGCCCCCCCCCCAAACAACCACACTCAGATTTGTGCTGCCCCTGCCACAGTGGCCTATCCAATGTTTGCAGAAGTTTTTAAAAATGTCTCTCAAAATCACCATTATGGCTGTCCCCGTTCCGTCTAGGCTTTTGGTACGGAGGTAATAAGTGGTTAATAGTAAAAACACATTTAGGGGTAAATTTACTACAGTGAGAGTTTTTAGAAGTGAGTTTTAAAAGTGATGTTGCCCATAGCAACCAATCAGATTCTAGCTTCTGTATTATCTTCTAGAAGGTGCTAGTTGAATGTTAAGTAGAATCCGGTTGCTATGGGCAACATCACTTTTAAAACTCACTTCTAAAAACTATCACTTTATTAAATTTACCCCTATGGGGTAAAAAGAATCGAGTCTGGTCGAGTTGGCAATCTTCGGAGAGTTTGGGCATTTTTTTCCACTCGCAAATTTACTATTGTAAAACTCGGGAGAGAAATCTCCTTTGCTACGGGAAAATACTGGAGAGTTAGCGAGCTCTCTTCAATTCACCATTGGGTAAACTCTAGAACTTTTTCACTAGTGAAGATAGGATTCGGGAATTTACCAAGATGAGAGTTTATAAACTCTGATGAGAACGGACAACACTCCTTTAAAAATTTGTGAAGTCAGTTCACCTGCCTGTGATCTGCGAGTTTGGCAGAAACATACACAGATCAGTGTGATCCATGTATGTTTCTGCCTGTAAACAGAAAAAAAAGGGTTAAATAAATAACAAAGAATTACATAGGGTGACACACAAGTAAACATGACCAGCCCCGGACTTGTCAGCCAGTCCTGGTTCCAAAAGTTACGGGGAACAAAATGATTAGGGTTCCACTGTAATTTAGGAACCAGCACCAGGCTGCAGGGCCAGTCCTGGTTTTAAATATAGGGGGAAAAAAATTCCGTAGGGGTCCCCCTATATTTAAAACCAGTACCGGACCTAAACCAACCGGGGAGTAATGCCACAGCCAGGAGACCCTATCACCGGGGCTCCATGGCCAAAGCATTAACACCCCAAGCCGGGGATCTCAGGGGAGGTGGAGACCCCCAAAAAAGGGGTCCCCCCACCCGAAACCCCAGGCTTGGTCTGAAGCCCAGGGCTCTTCCCCGCACCCCTGGGCTGTGGGTACATAGGGTAGTAAAGTGTTAAATAGTAGTAAACTATTGTATTTTAAAGTGGAACTACAGGTGCCAGCATGCCTGCCCTTTGGCACTTGTGGAGCTACAAGTGCCAGCAGGCGACCAGCATCCGTACCTCCACTGTAAAGTAGTTAAATAAAGACAGTACACACACACCGTATACAGTACAAATTTATTACATACACCTATCCCAGTCACACATACTTACAGTACAGTTAATAGTAATAATGACATAGGCGTGCGCAAAATCTTGATAAGGGATGTTTGGGCCACAATTGCAAGATTTAATTATTATTGTTTTACTGTCTCAGGGTCTGGCCCATTCTATCCACATACCAATACATAGAAAATACATTGCTTAGGTTACTATTATAATTATTTACAATTACATTGTCTCTCTCTGCCCCATCCTCCATTTTAATTATTTCCAATGTCATTGTCACTTGTAACCCCCCCTTCCAGTGGCGTATATATATCAGGTGCAGGGTGTGTGGTGCACATGAGCCTCTGGGTCCAGTGGGGCACACCCTGCACCAATGTAGTTTGCTTACCTCTCTACGGTAGTGGCCATTTTCCCAGAGATTGTCACGTGCAGTAGATAAATCACCAGGAAAAGGGCATGGGCACCATGTTCCTGGAGATGTTTAGTAGACTCTAGTACAGTGGCAGAGTCTACACACCTCCACCGCCTGCAAGAGAAGAGGGGACCAGGACAGAGAATGCACAGTAGCGGGCACCATGGTTTCTGTTGCTGGCTCTGCTGGGGTATATATCTAATCCACCAGAGGAAAAAGTCCCACAAGTAAAAATCACTGAGTAATGAGAATTATAAGATCCAAATATTGCATATAGTTACCGGTACCACTTGGTATTAGGGTTAAAAGTTGCATTGTCCAGCAGGGTTAATAATAACCTGCAGCTTGTGCAGTCCCTTTGCTATAGTAAACTCCCATAGACAGATGGTTTCAGAGTTTTTTTTAGATCATCTGGTTCTTTTAATTATGGTATAAGTCTTTTCCCAGGAAAAATAATATACAGTGGAATGTACAGCAATAAACGAGGGGTCCTCTTCTTATTTAACCCCTCCATCCCACATGTACCAAATAGAGGGAATGCTCCCCCTGTTATCTGAAGCCAAGAGCTGTCTAGTGCTGGGTATATAAGCACTAGCAGACAGAGATTATGCACAGCTTATGATGGCATGTAGAGCTATAGACAGCAATACACTTGCTTTGCTGCAGTGAGATCCTGTGCTATTCAGCGCTTTCCGTTTCTGTGGTTTGGGGAACATCCTGCCAGGACTTGTGGCCCCTATTTGCTATTCATGGGAAGGAGAGATAGTTATGGACAATAGATTAATGCCTTACATGAACAAGGTTGTTAAATAGGTCTTGTCAATGTTTAGTTGATAATAGCTGGGATAACTGGCGTGGCCGGGGTTGAAGAATGGACCTTAAAGTACATCTGTAACCTTTAATTTTGACATTATCCTCGCCTATAAACCCCATTCCAGAAATTCGGAAAAGGACCCCGCTGGTTGGTAACATGGTTTTATCCCTGACAAGGAACTATGGGCCTGATTCAGAGCTGAACGCTCTGACCAGAGCGCTCGCTCTGAATCAGGGCCCTCCCTGAAAATGGAGCGTCCTCTTGGACGCTCGCATAGCTGTGACCATCACGACCATCGGGCTTGTGACGGAGACCCTGCGGTAGGGTCTCGCTGCCGCAAGCCCAGGAGTGATTTTGGCTCTATCAGAGCCAAAATCACTCCCACTGACATCACTAGTGATGTCAGTGGGGCCGGCTCCAGACGGGAGGCGTTCCCATGGGAACGGCTCCGTCTGGCAGGCACGCCCACCAAAGGGGGCGTGCTGTCAATCAACATGTGCAGTGGGGGAACATTGACCCGTTTGCGAGCGTCCTTTGCGAGCGAACGGGTCTAAATGACCCCCTATATCCTTTTATATCGAATATTTAGACACTGTTACCTCAACACTGAGGTAAGAACAATGTTTTATAAGTAATGTTGCTGCAATACCTGAGGCAACCGCAATTACAATCTGCTTTGGCCACGAACTTTGGCCAAGATTAGATATAGAAGGATTGTTTTTTCTGTTCCCCCCTGGAGCATCTAGAAAGACAGTAACTCCAGTTTTTCTTGTTACCATAGAACTAATTGTGTTATATGAAACTTTTTGATCTGACACCAGTCTTGGCTAATTTTCTGTCATAAATCTCTGAAATTGCAACATTTTAGCTTGTTTTACGAAACATATGTTTACTAGGACTGGAATTGTTACTTCTGTCAGGAGTTGGAAGCCCTAGCTCAGAGGTCAGGAAACTTTTTTACCTTTTACCCCAAAATATATTTAGATATGCCGACATTGCCCCCTTGATTTGAAAGGAAGGAAATCATATAGTAGTGCCCCCATATAATGCCCCTGTAGTAGTTCCACCATATAATGCCCCTGTAGAGCCGCTCTCTCCCATAGTGCGCATGGAGAGAGCCGGAAGCTGGAGTTCAGAAGAGAACTCCAGCCTCCGGCTAATGCAGCGCTGCAGGGAAGGAGTCGGGCACCCGCTGGTAATAACATCTCAGCGGGCGTCCGGGTTAGAGCCTCCCTGGGGCACAGCCGGGCATGCATATGAATCATTCTATATTATAGAATGATTCATATGCATGCCCAGCTGTCCATCCATTACCCCTAGGAATTTCATTTTTACCCCATATGGGGTAATTTACCACTGTTCCCTGACCACAGCCCTAGCTGATGCAGACTCTGCCATCTGTTGAATTTTGTCCTCCAAGCAGATGAGAGCTTAATTGAACATTGCATCAGTGTATTGTAACCCTAGCTCAGGATTGGCTCATCTTTCTTTATAGTGAATGTCTTCCCTCATATTTTCTCTAAAGTCAAGCCCAGGTTGACTTAATAACTGTCAATGCAGGTGCAGTGTGACAGTTGATCCTCCGACTCACTGCTCTTCCGTTGGAGCTCTGCCTGTCCCCACACTGGTACATATCAGCCTGTGCCTTCAGATCAGTGCAGTGTTAGGCACTGGAAGACATCCAGAGTAAACTTGCGTAAACAAAAATTTCAAATCAGTGACTCCACGGCCTACTTGGTAGGCACCATGTAGACCTCCATGGCCTGACGAACTTTAAACATAGCCAAAAACTTAATCCTGGTCAAACTACACCATGCCAAATTTGGTGGAGCTGGGTACAAAACTGTTCATGCATAAAGGACAAACAGACAGAGACACACACTTTCTTGCTTATTATATAGATAATCTAGATATTCCATATCTAGATATGGAATCGGTATGTAATGCCGGCTGTCGGGATGCCTCCTGTCAAAATATAAACAGCGGCATCCCGATGGTTGGTATCCCGACGGGTCGGGTAAGTATACTTACCCTCCCTCCTTCTCCCCCTAACCCTCCCTTTTTGTAGCCTAACCCTCCCTGTTAGTGCCTAAACCTAAGTTTCCCCCCTTTGTGCCTAACCCTAACTCCCCCCAGTGGTGTCTAACCCTCCCCCCTAGGAGTGCCTAACCCCCCCCTTTCCAAAACCTATCGCTAACCCCGCTATGCTACCTAAACCTAACACTCCCCCGCGGTTAACGTTAAGGGCGCCCCGGACTTACCTCGTTTGGGCTGCCATCCTTCTGGATTCCTACGTCGGGATTAAGATAGGCATCGGTATTTTGACGCTTATCTTAAGTCCCATGTCAGGCTTCACCCGTCGGGATTTAGACCGGCGGCATCGCGGCCGCCGGTATAATAACTACATCCCCTAGATATTGCGTAGTGTAATTTGCTTGTTTTCACACTCCGTGTGCTTCATCACCAAGTCATACAAATTTCAATAGCTTCTCCACTTGCGACTGAAATTGACCAGTAGCAGGGTATTCTCAGGTAGGCAAATTTCAGAGATGGCTTGTTGATGGAATATGCAATGTTAGAAGTGTAAATATGTCTGTTTTCAGGTATATCACTTGCATTAAGTATAGGGCTGGTGTAAGTGCGCTATCATGATGATATTGATGACTACCAAACTAAATGTATGGATGGTGGGCAGATGTGTATAACTCTGAATATGGGTGGACATATGCATTTTTTTCATGTATGGAATATAGGAGCAATAATGGCCGACTGAAGTGCTACTCTGCATCAGGCCCATAACCTTTATCATTTCAGCACTCTGAAGATAGATTGATCTGCAGTTGTACTGTTTTATGATGCACTGTAGCTGGTTGTATGCATAGCACAACAAACTTTCGCTCATTTATTTAAATCGGCATTGACATGATAATCTGATGGTTTAAATGAATTGACTGAATAGATGTTTACCTCAGTATTGATATGTGACATTCAGACCTACAGAAACAAGTAGGAGCTACTTCCTGAATGACAAAGCCTACATGTAAAGATATGAGCAGCCAGTCTGCTCCTGTGTAATGTAAGTATGGATGCTTTTATCCTTAAACAGTAAAATTAACATCTTTTTATTGTTAAACGTAAACCAATTTGTTATATTATGAAGCAACTTATGAATTGTAATGGCAACACCAATACTATCTTATCCTTTATGACAACTACAGCTCATCCAGGGATGTGCAGTAAGGGAAGGCAGAGCCTCCCCTGTCATACTCCTGGGATTTGATATCAAATTATTAGAATAATACAAAGAAGATATTTATAATTTATAAACATCTTTGTTTATTGTAATAATTTTCATAGTTAACACTCACCAGCTTTGTGGAGCTCCCAGGGACTGCAGGGAGACCAGAGATGAGGCAGCAACAACTCAGCCTCGCTTCTGTATAGTCAGACACTGCTTGCACACTCTGGGCGGGGCCACTCCACGGGCATTAAGCAACACAGAAAGTGAGCTATTAGAGGCATGCCTCTGAGTATGGGGGGGCATGCTTTGAGCACCGATGGACACTTTGGATGTGTCATGTGAGCAGGAAGTGCACTGCAGTGTTTAGAGATTGGAGCTCAGTCAGCAGCAGCAAAAGAAGACTGTGATGCAGGCAGGAGAATCAATGGACACTGACGCTTAGTGTAGTGAGAGCAGAGTTACAGTGAGTATGGGGTGAGACAGGATCCCAGCATTCAGACCCATCTCCATTTGTGCCTCCCCAGCCATTAACTTCACTGCACGTCACTGAGCTAATCAGTGGTGTCCTTCTCATAAAGATGGCTAAAGAACTTTTATTTTAAAAATATAATTTCCTTACTACCACTGTGAGTAGTAGTGTCACTCAGCTTTCCAAGACAAACAGGACACATCTGGAACTAGTATCTCTTGCACAGCAAACACTTGTTCTTTGTCTTTAGGTTTCTTTGTGACACAATGCATGCCCCACACTTGCTGATATTACTGCTGCTCCCTTGCGGAGGGTAGGTTCCACAATGCCACAATTCAACTCAAATTAAGTCATTAACTTTCCGTCCACCCATTTCATTGGGGAAGCTTCCAGGGTGCTGGCCTACTCTCCCAAAGTCCAGTAGAGCCACCTGAATTTTGGGAGTCTCCTGTACATTAAAGGAGAGTAGGTAAATATGGATACTGTGTCCTCCTGATTCTTCATATTTTACTGTAATGATTGGTGGCTTTTTTTTAGCCTGTATATTAGCACAGTTTGTTTATTTATGAGCCAGGTATGTGTGTACTTCCTGTTACTTGCTACTTTCATACAAGACAACTTGTATAACTTAATGGAGAAGAAAATGCAAAATAAATATGCCAGAGGTAAATAAACTATCCAGGTGTTGTGGAACTACTATTTGAGCAGGACTTTGGCTGGCATGTCCTGCTAGGACTACAGTTGCAGACTTTGTGATACACCCCTATCGAAGATCCTGCAGGGGCATATCCCATAGGCAATTACGAGTGTCAAAGCGCTATGAATTGCATCATCACAGCCCAACCCCTGCTGCAAAATGCAGAGATTTGCAGCATTTTGCAACATGACTCAAATCACATCATTACTGCCCCACCCACTTCACTGTAAACGTGGGCAGGAAGCAGGAGCGTCATCTACTCTACTGGGATTCTGGGAGAGCTCCCCAAAACGTGTGAGTCTCTCAGACATTCATAGAGAGTAGGTAAATAAAGGTAGAACTTGTATTTCCATAAAGACTGAAAGGAATAACATAACCCTGGAATTTTGGAGAGTTTTTGTTAAACTGAGTTCTTGTAGTTTAGGAGTGACATGGAAATATGTGAGGCTAAAGTGTATAATACATGTGAAATTACATGTATGAGGTGTTTTGCAGTGTCATGTAGAAGAGAAGTAACGTAGGTCTGTATCATTAGCCACACTCATACATGATGCTAAAGTAGGGCAAAGAAACTCAAAACATTAAAAACATAATAACTTTTTGAATATATTTCCAAACAGGTGTGGTATATTTTTTTGACATGCTCACAAAGTCGACATTGACCAGGTCAACACTGATGAAATGTCGGCATGAGTAGAATGATGACCAAACATCCCTGGTTTTCTAGCAGTGACTTACCTGGTCAGGTAAAAAAGACTGACGGTGGATCCAGCGGCGGAGAGAAAGCTTAAACCTCCCCCTAGTTGCTAACCTCCCTTCCCGCAGCCTAACCCTTACTTCCTCTCCTGCAGCCTAAAGCTGGGTACACATTAGACTATATTTTGAATGATTTAGCCGATTCTCACGGATCGGAACAACAAATTGTTCAAATCGTCAAGAGTGTATGCACTATGCGAGCTTCTGCGTCGTTGTCTGTCGTCTCTTCAGGTCACCCCTACATGCTGCTTAATCTGAGGATCTCGTCAATGTTTTCCAGCAAATCGTATAGAATGGGAACGCTCTAACAGATGACCAGGCAATATGTTAACATCATATAGTTAACGATAAAATGACCAAACAATGCCTGATATATTTGTCCATTTGCATAGTGTGTATGCACTATATTGTTTGTCTGGGAGTTGAAGGGAAATCGGGACAACCACTGTAACGTTGCTGATCGTCTAATGTGTACCCTCCGCTGCCGGTCTGTGCAGAATGTCGGTGATTCACATGTCAACATTGTGAACGTGTTGAAATTCTGCACATGCCTACGTGTTCATTGCATACTTGCCTACTCTCTTGGAATGGCTGGGAGGCTCCGAAAATTGGGTGGCACTTCTGGCCACCCGGCAAAGTGGGCAAGTCTCCCGCACCCCCCTCCACCCGCTCGCACACCCCTGCGGCCACCCACTTACAGGGCTGATTATGCAATTATGTTTTTTGCACTGAATTGCGTCATCATAGCCCCACTATACAATGCCTGTTTATTTGGCACTGTATAGCGGGGGTGTGGTCGCGATGATGTGATTGTGCCGTCACGCCCCCTGCACAGCCCACCTTTTGGGCCACCACGCCCCCTCTGTGCTGACCTTGCTCCCCCCAATTGAAGGAGGGAGCAGCAAATTTGGCAAGTATGTAACTGACAAGGAAGATGGACTCCCTCAGCTCTGGGCACCATAGTAGCTGCACCCCTTGCACGTATGGTATTTACACCCATGCACATCGCTGCAAAAAAAGATAACAGGTAACAGGCAGAGTAGTTGCAAGAATACATTCAGGAGTCACATTTGAGCACCAATAAATTAGTCTATCCATACATGTGACTTGTCTATAAATCACATACAGAAGAGGGACATTTGAAAGCAGGATTGGGATTCAAGAAAGGACTGCATCTCAAAAGGAAGAACATTTGAAGTGTATATACTAGCTTATAAAGTTGTGCCCACCAAATTAATATGAACTTATGTAGAGTATATTGTAGCATAGAGTACAATTTTTCACAGAATGTGATATGTCAGTTTCTTACTTTGGGCTGTATTCAATTGTAGGCGAAAAGTCCTGAATCCGTAAAAAAGTATCGCCTATTGCAGCTTTTCACCAGGCAGAAAAGTATTGTCGTATTCAATTGCAAACACTTATCGCATACGTGAAAACGCAATGCAATGTAATAGGCGAAAAAGATTCGCCTATGAATAGGTGTCGGAAAAAAGTGCAAAATCGCCATTTGGAGTGCAGAGGTGGGGAAACCACTCAGCACGCTTGGGACAGCCCCCCAAAGGATAACTGCATAAAAAAACAGAAAAAAATAGAGTAAGACCCCAAAAAATTACTTAGATAAAGGGGCTGAAAAATTGCAAATTTAGGGTACAAACTTAAAAACTAGCGACATAAACTTTAGGGGGGTCTGCAAGTATATGGGAGGTGTTTTTTTGATTGCATGTGCTTGATGAAGGTGCGTTTTTTAAATCTTTATTTTAGCAACTTTAAACCATGCTTGCACCCATTTTCAAGTACCCCAAATTTTACAGGACTACTTATTTTCCCCCAAAAAAACTGTTTAATGCTATTCTTCACCACTTGTGCAAATACACTAATTAGAGGCAATTGACAGGACTTAAGTACCCCAAATAGCTTCAGTAGGGCTATTCGGGGAAATCTATAGTGATCCCCAATGTTAGTGCATCTTTTGGGGGGTGTCAGGCTGATTTCCCCATTTCTGACAGCACTTTTTGAATGTTTGAGTTCCGCCAGGATGCGTTTTCGCGTCCATTGGAATTGTATACGGCGAGTAGTGGGGGCGCGATAAGTTTCCGTGGCTAAAACACACGCAGTCGGCGAAAAGTGCTGCACGCGACAAAGTATTGGTGTGAAACTAATTGAATACGGGCCTTTGTGTATCAAGCTGCAGTACAAACTTACAACCTGCTGCACTTCACTTCATGAGACAAATGATAGAACACTAGGATACATGCCTGGATTGAGCAGTCGCCTGGGCCCGAATAGTGCAGGGAAGAGGGAATGTTAGGGAAATATTTGTATCTGTGATGGTGCAGCTTTTAATAACTTGTTATGGTAGGACGTTTGTAAATATGCTTGTTAATGTTAGCAAGCCAATTAACATTAAAACGTTAACTGTTAAACTGTGGTTTAATAATTCTGATCAGATTATTTTAAAGAAAAGTCTTGCAGGGCTGGGAACCAGTCAAAAAAGGTTTCAAATAGATCTGGTATTATGGGTCATTCACTTTGATTTTATTTAACCTTTATTGGCTTAATAGCTGGCAATTGGAATAATGGGGAAAATAAAGTAAATGAACTGCTGTAGTAATAATGCATGTTATAGTATTGTTGGCAGAGTACAGTATTTAGCCACAAATCGGCAACATTGTGTCATTAGACGTCCCTACATTATGACCAGTATGCAGTGCTACCATTCCAGATTTAATATGCATACCTACTGTAATCACACGGTGCTTCTAGCCCCTAGCCCAGTGGTTCCCAAACTGTGCGCCTCGGGACACTTGTAGGGGTGCCTCAGGTTAGTGGTCCAGCACCAAATCAAATAATTTATAGTCAATGTAATGTAAATATGTGGACAAACAGAAGCTTAAACCTATCCACCATCACATAACTGCACCTAAGGATGACAGGTCAGCACAATTTACTTCAAATTACTACTTTCCTACATTTTTTCTGAATTTCTCAATAACAAATTTTTGGCTTAGGAGTGCCGTGAAAACAGTGCTGATACCCTAAGGTGCCGTGGTTCAAAAAAGTTTGGGAACCACTACCCTAGTCTCTTAATCTGTGGAGGGTTGGTGGCAATTTTTTCTCCTGTCAGTCCAGGAGTTATCTCATAGGCCAGTGCAACACCAGCAGCACATCACCAACTTATAGAGGAGCAGCAGCTTCACAGCTGCTCCATGTCAGAGTTATGTTGGGGCATACATGCCTACCCTCCCGGAATTCGTGGGAGGCATCCAAGCCTGCAGCCCATCGTCACGGGACCCCACTCTACTGCACTAATGTGATGGCTATGTCTATGTAATAATTCTGAGCAATAGAGTAGGGACTTGCAGTAGAGTGGGATCCCGTGACGATGGGCTGCAGGCTTGGATGCGTTGATCAATTCATGAACTAAGGCCCCACTGTTTATTATGTTTATTATTAGTTATTATGGTGAGTGCAGAGCCCCTATGATTTCTATTTAAACAATGTGGTCACATACCATGTTGCACCCCAAATCTAGGAATAGTGAGTGCCGTGGATTAGTGGTTTTATATATATATATATATATATAATTCACAAGTGCGCAACATATCCACTTAAGAACATACGATAAATACAAATAAAGTCCAGTATCCAAAAAGTCCCAAATAATCGCTATGTACGTGTTGCCATCCTTTTATTAGCCTCACCAAAGGCCAAATAGTATCAATCATGAAATGAAAACAAGAAGACAAGGCGCATCCACGTGAGTAAAAAATAACAATCACTTTTACTAAGGCCTTGGCTGACGAAATTAGTTGGGCGTGGTTCGGTGTCTGAAGTTGGACGTGGTGTCGTCACGAGCTGAGTCCCAAGCTGTTTGTTGCAAGGGGAGCCGGACGGGATTGCCACTTTGTTTAAAGTGGATATCCATCACCCTGGGTGCTATCCAGGTGCTATAGAACTCTGGTGATCAGAGCTCTATGTCTGAAAAGCAGTACTGTAGTGATGGAGCAAGAAATAAAATGGGTCCGTTGGGGAAGGGGGAGGTTCTGGGTACTCAGAAACCCCCCTGCTTATGCCAATGCCCCTGAATGTAGCAATTATGAGGGTCTTCTCCAGAAACCCACCAGCTGATTGTAGCCTAGTACCAAGTCAATTTCACCTTGAGCAGTGAGCACGGTGAGAGGAAATCCAGCCTTCCCTCTCCAATATAGTTCAGTAGATTCACCTCTACTAAGCAGTACGAGAAAGACATCGATGGACTCATGAGTGGCAGCCAAGATGGACACACCTCATTCAATGGTTTTTGTTTATTAAAATTATTTTCAACATAATAGATTAATACTGAAGACATCAAAACTATGAAAGAACAAATAGAATTATGTTGTAAACAAAAAAGTTAAACAAATCAAAATATGTTTTATATTTTAGATTCCTTAAAGTAGCCCCCTTTTGCTTAGATGACAGCTTTGCACACTCTTGACATTCTCTCAATCAGCTTCATGAGGTAGTCTCCTGGAATGGTTTTGAATTGACAGGTGTGCCTTGTCAAGAGTCAATCTGTGGAATGACTTGCCTTCTTAATATGTTTGAGACCATCAGTAGTTGTGTTGTGCAGAGGTAGGGTTAGTACACAGTGGACACCACTATTTGACTACTGTTGTAATCCAGATTATGGCACCAACCACTCAACTCAGTAAAGACAAACGACTGTCCATAATTACTTTACGATATGAAGGTCAGTCGATACGGAAATTTCACATTACAGCCTGAAGTCTGGAATGCATAGACATCACCAGAAGCTGGGTTTCATCCCTGGTGATGCTCTGCCAGGCCTCTACTGCAAATGTCTTCAGTTCCTGCTTGTTCTTGGGGCATTTTCCCTTCAGGTTTGTCTTCATCAAGTGAAATGCATGCTCAATCGGATTCAGGTCAGGGGATTGACTTGGCCATTGCATAACATTCCACTTTTTAGCCTTAAAACACTCTTTGGTTGCTTTTGCAGTATGCTTCGGGTCATTGTCCATCTGCACTGTGAAGCGCCGTCCAATGAATTCTGAAGCATTTGACTGAATATGAGCATATAATATTGCCCGAAACACTTAAAAATTCATTCTGCTGCTTTTGTCAGCAGTCACATCATCAATAAATACAAGAGAACCAGTTCCATTGGCAGCCATACATGCCCACGCCATGACACTAACACCACCATGCTTCACTGATGAGGTGGTATGTTTTGAATCATGAGCAGTTCCTTTCCTTCTCCATACTCTTCTCTTCCCATCACTCTGGTACAAGTTGATCTTTGTCTCATCTGTCCATAGGATGTTGTTCCAGAACTGTAATTGCTTTTTTAGATGTTGTTTGGCAAACTCTAATCTGGTCTTCCTGTTTTTGAGGCTCACCAATGGTTTACATCTTGTGGTGAACCCTCTACATTCACTCTTGTGAAGTCTTCTTTTGATTGTTGACTTTGACACATATACACCTACCTCCTGGAGAGTGTTCTTGATTTGGCCAACTGTTGTGAAGGGGTTTTTCTTCACCAGGGAAATAATTCTTCTGTCATCCACCACAGTTGTTTTCCGTGGTCTTCCGGGTCTTTTGGTGTTGCTGAGCTCTCCGGTGCGTTCTTTATTTTTAAGAACAGTTGATTTGGCCACACCAAATGTTTTTGCTATCTCTCTGATGGGTTTGTTTTGATTTTTCAGCCTAATGATGGCTTGCTTCACTGATAGTGACAGCTCTTTGGATCTCATATTGAGAGTCGACAGCAACTGATTCCAAATGCAAATGTCACACCTAGAATCAACTCCAGACCTTTTACCTGCTTACCCTCAAATTAAATCTGAAAGTCTGCAGTTAAAGCACATCTTGTTTGTTTCATTTCAAAGCCATTGTGGTGGTGAATAGAGGCCAAAATATGAAATTCTGTCAATGTCCCAATATTTATGCACCTGACTATATATATATATATATATATATATATATATATATATATATAATATCCCAATCGTGTGGCACTCTACAGTCTCAATAATAGTGAAATAAACACTCAGTACATCATGCTACTTTGTCCAATGTTTTGGGGCTTATTTCCACCCTTCATTAGGGCACGTAATGGGTGTAAATAAACCCGAAATGTTGGAGAAAGAGCATAATGTACTGAGTGTTTATTTCACTTTTACGAAGAATGGTGAGTGTCACACGATTGAGACTTGCATCATTCATATTGCATGCACCATGGCGGATTAGAACAAAGTATGGTAGTGCCAACTCTGCATTTGGCAGAGAGTTACTCAGATGGAAATGTACCCAGGAATGCACGTGGATACTGACAATAGGTAACTGGATAGCCGGAGGCAACACTGACGTCTTGGAGCTTAGCAGGGTTCCCAACTAGGAGCAAAAGCCAGGAGGAGCGCATCTGACACACAGGGATATAATGAAAATAGCTGGAGTGAGCAGAGTCATAACAGCAAACTAAGACTGGGAACACAGCAAAGGAGCACAGAGAACAAGCACCCAGCAAGAGCTGGGAATAACGTTGCACTGGCAAAGAAAGGACTGCAGATCAGCCCTTAAATACCCGGAGGAAGTGCATGATGGTTGCTAGGACTCCAGAGATGCTCCGCCTGTATTGGTTGGAATGTGTCACATGATGAAATCCAAGGTGGCAGCACCCATGTCGCACTGCAGCGCTGCCAGACCTGACGCAGACTCACCACAAGCACTCAGGACAGTGTGCCTCTGGAACCCCCCGGCATGCAGCGCACATCTCCAAGTTCCCACACCTCCACCAGCGGGACCCCGCCATTGCGTCCGGACAGGTAAGGTCCACTGGCCCTGAGCACACACATACCTGGTCGTGACAAAACAGAGATAAGAACATACCTTTTATATAAGAGATACACCACTTGTGAAGCCGTTTCCCAGAGCTGGGACCACTCAACTGGCCGGCGGCTCATTAGAGTGATGTCATCACGCAAGGTGCGTGTCCATGGCGCCCTCTGCTGTGTCACCATCACCATGACTACCATTGTAAACAAACAAAAAATAAATATAAACTGCACTCAGAACTATTACTACCAAACCCATCATAATAGAGATCATGCGAATCAAACATCATGCGATCAAACATTTTATGTTAGAAAATTACAAGCCTATTAGCTAAGGCATTTTTGGAGAAATAAGTGACGAACTATAAGCATGTATAAATATATATACAAAACTTAATCTACTTATAGAAAACTTGCATATGAGATACTTTCATTAAGACCCCTAGGGTAAATTACGTCAAGCCAAGCGAACAATCGCGCTTCGCTCTGCAGAAGTTTGGTGGAACGATCTCCTCTCACTGAGGGAGGGATCTGGTCAATCATCCTGTATCTAATACTTGCTAGAGGATGTTTCAATTCAGCGAAGTGTCATGCCACTGGCTGCTCACTAGATCCACTCTCCAAGGCACTGCGGATGGCAGAGCGGTGAGCCGCCAGATGCTCTTTAAATTTCTTCTCGGTCTTCCCATGTATGTAAGGCCACACGTATATATAATTTGGTAGACCACATAGCTGGAATTACAATTTAACTGAAATCTAATGGAAAGTTTTTTTGCTACTGAGGATGTGTGAGGGAATCTCCAGGAATAAGGAACTGACAAGTCACACAGGCACATTTTATGCAACCCTGTTTCTTTTTGAAAAAAAGGAACAGCTTGAGGTCCTTTGTTCATTTTGGAGATGTCAGTTTTTACCAGAAAATCCCCATGAGTAACGGCATGAGTCGACTACCTGTGAGATGCAAGTTATTGTCAGATCCAATTAGGGGCCAGAGTGTTCTAGAAATTTGGCTGATCATTGGAGAAGCTGTACAGTACCTGCTTACCCAGGGAAACTTGGGAATAGCTTTTCTGGTTAGCAACTGCTCTCTATCCAAAACCAGAACCTTAGATTTGGTTTGCTGTAAAGATTTAAGTGAATACCCCCTGGTGCAGAAACGATTAATAAGGTCATCAATTTGGGATATGGCCACATTTAAGTCACTGTTGATGCGCCTCACCCTAATCATTTGTGAATAGGGGAGACCTAGAATCAAACTTTTAGTGTGACAGCTTTGGGCCTGCAATAATAAATTTCTATCTGTGAGTTTCGAATACAATGTGGTATTAATAACATTGTTCTTTACTATTATTTTCACATCTAAAAAATTGATTTCTTCCCTACTCATGCTATATGTAAACTTAATGGGTGAGTTGCTTTGATTATGTGCCTTCATGAGCTTCTGAAACTCCGAGGTCTTACCTCTTCAAAAAAGGAGTAGGTCTTCTATAATGCGTGAATATGAAAGAATCTGAGATGAGATAGATGGATTACTGAAAAATACATAATTTTCCACTTCAAACATTACTATATTTGCGTATACCAGGGCTGCATTAGAGCCCATAGTGCAGCCCTTGACCAGCAAATAAAAGTATCATAATGGAAAAAATTGTTAGTCAACAAAAGCTTCAACAATCTCAAAATACAATCAATCAGAGCATCATCAAAGATCGCTTTCCTCATCAATAAATTTTGAACACAGCAAACCAAAGTCATGGGGAATCGAGGTGTAAAGGCTAACAACATCAATACCTATTAGCCAACGATTATTAGGGACACATGATAGCGTTGTTAGCTTGTCCAGTAACATGGTGGTATCAAGCAAAAATGATGATTCGTTCTGTATTAGAGGCTGCAAAAGGTGATCCAGAAAGGCTGCTGTTGGTTGCAGAAGAGACCCCCTCACCGAGACGATGGGGCGTCCCGGAGGGAGTTCCACCCCTTTATGTATCTTCGGAATTGTATAAAACAGTGGCATAATAGGAAAACTAGGAACTAGAAATTCAAGCATTTTTTCTGAAATCAGTTGCAGATCCACTGCCTTGTAAGATGACTAATAATTTATTTTTACATATTGTCGTCGGACCATTATGTAACTTAGTATAAACATCCTTATCGGATAGTTGCTGTTCAGCTTCTTTTTTATAGTCCACTAAATCTTGTAGGACAATAGCCCCTACTTTATCCACTGGGCAAATTATAAGGTTTGTATTACTGGACAGGGATTTCAATGCTTGGCGTTCTAATAAAGATAAATTGGGGTGAATTGGGCCTTTTGCAATATTAGTCCTGGCCACCTCCTGGTCCAGCATTCTCATATAGGTTTTGATGCCGGGATTACTAGATTGAGGTTTCACAAGAAGAGCAGTGGCCTAATTTCTTCAAATAGGGACGGATCTCTTCCTTTCTCACTGTAGGTTCATCCTTGAAGAACACTTTTAATTTTCTCTGCAGAGTATGGTTCTCAATGTTCCATTGGAATTCATCGAATGTTACAGTGAGAACAAAGGAGAGTCCTTTGCTAAGTAATCTATATTCAATGTCTGAAAGCTCATAGGAAGATAAGTTAAACACTAGTTTTCGGGGGTTTACTTCAGATACTAAGTATCCCCCGTATGTATGCAGGAGGGACTGCAGCAGGTATCTCTTTGATACCTGCTGTGATCCCTCCATTGCCGCTGACAGCCGCCTCCTTCTATGGGAGATGTGATGATGCCAAATTTACCAATATACCTGGAATGTGATGCATTCCAGATATTGGCCCCCGCAGCTAACGCCATCTGAAGATGACGTTAGCCGCTGTAGCCTATGGGCTACACCGCGCACTATTAGCCGGTGGAGGGATCCGCCGGAACTCTCCCCGGATATGGTGGATGTGCATGCGCAGTCCACGGGACTACGCATGAGCACCACCCCCTGTACTGGCCGGCAGCTCTCCGTAGACATCGCAGGGACAGGCTCCTTTCGAAGCCCATGTTCCGAATGATACATCCGGCCGATAGGATCGCTTTTTGCACTGCGATCAGGGGCGTTACTAGCATTCCCTGATCACATTGCAAAAGCGATAACTGATAAATGGGACCCAAGATCTTTCTGGATTGTGGAGGCTTCCATGCTCTTCCTCTGCCTCTGGTTTTGGTGACTTATTCGCGTAAATTGTCTTTTGGACCGATTTTTAGTTTTTTCTGCTCTTGTTACGACCCCTAAAGCGCCCGAAGCCTGTTCAACTTTTCTGCGTCACTATTAGAGTTGGTGTTTTCTTGCGAGGACTTTGTTGATTGCACCTGAAGAATGGGCGTCTGGCGTCAGATTTAAATACTGTTACTGAGCACATTTCATTGGCCATGCATTGTTCTGAATTTTATCAATACTCTGTAGATTTTCATATTTGAAGGATCACATAAGGTATTAATCAAGTGAGCTAAGTTACTGTATGTAATTTAATTACTCATTTGTGCCTTCATTAGAGTTGCTGCTTATTTGTGACAGATGTATTATCTAATTAAGTGCTGTAGATCTAATATCTAATTAAGTGCTGTAATTATTTAAAATGGCCGAGGTTAAAATCTAAATATCAAAAATGTACACACACAAAATAATCTACTGATTTTAGCACTAGGAAACTCAAGCCCCATTTCCCTGCTAATGTGGCTATGTCCAGTCTATTTTTATGGCCAGCTTACACTGAATATACAGTACAGCAGAATCCATACTTAATAAGAGAATGACACTGAGTGCCTATAATGCTGTGTTGTTATAGTAAAGATAGACCCTATTGATTAGCAACTGCAAAATTAACATCTTATCTTAAGGAAATTTCATAATTATGAGGCAAATTAAGATGGGTTTCAATAGACTCAGCCCGTCTGAGCTAAAAGGCAATTCCAAATCTCCAGCTCTGAAACATTGGAGCATGTCTGGGGCAGTGGCAGAAGAAGCATGCACCAGCTCTGTACATATAGGTACACATTGGTCTCCTTATACACTGGATAATGTACAGTATGTAATACAGTATTATTAATTAGCACTATAGATGGTCTAATCATGTATAGGCTGTATGGGATAGAGTAAAAAACAAACACTCTGTATCAAACATATTTATCTCATAAATACCATAAGTAGTCAGGAAAAGGTTAAATATACATACATAATATATGCATTAGAATACAGAAATGAGCTTTATAAGCACACATTCTCCTACAACATTGTAAAATGCCTGTCCCTTCTTGCTGGAAACTGTTCTCTGGTCAGTGCACTGATAGAGCTCTCAGATCCACACACACAGCAAACTGGGTGGAAGAGCTGCTCCGCTCCATCCCTTATACTGCATATTGTGGCCACAACTCTAGTAAAATTACATTAATACTACTGCTATTGTGGTCATGATTTGAGACACTGGCCAGTGGTTTGGGAGTTTCCGGGCAACTAGAGCCCCATGTTTGCCTATGAATTGAGTGTGATCGTTCCTTTTATAGAACTCAACTGTGACTATTCTCATCAGACAGAATTTTATTATGGCCATGAGGTAAAGTGTGTCAGTGGCCCTATTTTTTTTTTTTGTGTGGACAACAGGATACATCTTGACCCTTATAATACCTATTGTTCAGTCTTCAAATCAATCATCTGAATGATGGCTTTGGCACAGCACTCTATGGGTTGATTCAACAGAGGACGCACTTTCAGGTTTTCACGCAGATTCCTGATTATCGATAATCTGCGCATGCACAGGACCCATTCTGTGCATGTGCAGAACGGGTCCTGCGCGATCGCATCTTTGTGGGGCAGGACAGGGGTGACCTGCATTCTTGGAAATGGGTGCATGACATTCCCCTTTTCCGGGAGTGATGAGGCCAGTATCAGCGTTCATGGACGCAGACTTCCTGGCCTCACAAGCTGACCAGCCTCTGTAAGGTGTGGCTTACACAGCTGGCCGGTACCACACAACAACTGATGATCACAGTGGTAATCCCAGGCTGCAATCTTGGTTGCAGCACTGGGATCGCAGATGCTGACAGGAGGCGTCTCTTCACGTCAGACACCTCCTACAGCACTAGCATTTTAGATGGTTGGTATTGTACAGCCACTTGTGTGCAACTGTGCAATTCCACCCACTGCTGAATCAGCCCATGTATGGCTAAATTGTCACTGATATGTTTGTTGGGCAAATGTATTAATCAAATGAATCAAAAAGGGTGTGTTACTAGACCTGTGTGTACTTACTTGGAAAAATGTTGACAAGTTACCATGACTATTTCTTTCTTTTTCTTCTACTCTCCAGGACCTCTCCTCTCCGGGCTGATCCTGATCAGAATTTAAAATCGGCATGTACTGTATATATGATGTTTTTGTCAACCGGAATAACCACAGTTATTCTTATACCCCTTTCACACTTGCTGCAATAACCCGGGTTATTGCACCTGCACACGCAGCAACCTGGGTTACTGTGCAGTGTGAAAGGGTCAGGTTGAAATAAGCCGGGTCGGGTAACGAGGAGTGTTGAACACAGGTTCAACCCTGCTCGCGATACGGTGTGAATGGGTAACCCAGGTTGATGCGACCCGGGTTCTGTTCACGGCATAGGAGAAGCCTGCCCTTGGAGATGATCTCATGTCCAAGCTCTGGCTCAGCACGTGATGGCGGTGATGTTATCGACAAGCAACAAACCGGGTCGGGCCACCAGTCTGAAAAGGGTCTCAGTCAGAACGCACCCGGGATGGACGCGTGAAGAAAATCCCATGTGCGAACCGGCATTGCAATGTGTAAGAGGTACGTCTCAGCTATTATGCAAATAGACTGCATTGGCCAAATTAAGTCCACACAGTCCATTTGCCCAAGTGACAACCTGGGCAGAATACACATATATAAATAACTGATATTTATTACAGCTGCTAATTAAGCTAGTAAATTCCCTTTGTGGGGAAATTTATCATGTGAACGAATGAGCTTCAACGTTTATTCAAAATTAGATTGGTGTAGTTTTTTTCTTGCTGTCAATGAACTGTATACATAAAACTACATACTATCCAGCTGAGTCCTTCATATATGTACTTCATTTATTATATTGTTAATTTGCTTTGCCACACATTTTGCTGATGCTGGGCATAAACTATACAATTATCTGTCAGATACCTGTCCAATCTGGCTGGTTGGAATGAAATCTGGTAATGTATGGGAGCAAATTATAATTGAACATTTGCTCATGAACACTGGAAAACAGACAAAAATGGTTGTTCAGACAAATTAGTTAAATCAGACATATTTAACCAATTTGAACAATCGTTTTTGTCCATTCTCATGTGTTTGGGTCCATATGGTCCAATGTCATTTGCTCCCATAATTAACCAGATTGGACAGATATCTGACATAATTGTATAGTGTATGCCCAGCATGAGAAATATTTTGTAGTAAATGCAGTTATAATCATGATACAATTAGCAATTACAACAGGTTTCCTTTTTCTGTTTATGTCATGAAGGTCCCATAGCTCTGAGTTTACACTTAAAGTAGGCAATCACATTTAGAAATTGCTAAATACAATTTGTCTTTCCAACTAGACCTTTATCTGACAATCCTGTGGCATAACACTGTTGTTATCTTGTGCATACCAAGCTTATAGTCAGCCAGTCTATACTATAAATCTGTTTCTCTGTATTGTGCTGTAGATTATCCACAGACCATGAACATGAGATATCAAGAAGTGGGACATCTCACAGCAATGTACTGCAGCAAGAGGAGGCATAGAGAAATATAATTATATTCATTTCTGAACTGCATGAGTACAGTTGTATCAAGCAGAGGGCTTGACTCATTCCAAATGTTGCGCTGGTGTAGATGTGTTGTGTGCTCGCATTGTTCCACAAACATGCAACAGCTCAGCACAGTGTACTCAGACATACTAAATCGCTTTTTGTTTCTCTGAGCTGAGGAGGACAGCTGCTCTGATCCTATCAATTTCTGTTTATCATACATAAATCTAGGTCTTAATTCTTTACTGCAAAATTAATTTGCTATACGTTGTATGTACAGATACTTTACCGATCATGTTTGCACTAAATAATGTAGCAATTGTATAAAGTAACACAATAAGCTGCAATATTTGTAACACGCACAAATGTCGTTGTTAATAGCCACATTTTGACTGAATGGTATATTTTGTATATGGCATACAGAACACTAAACCTAAAACACTAATACCTTTATATAAAATAAATAATAGCACTTACAGATGTTTAGCAGTGGAGTGTAATCTCTGTTACTAGATATGACCTGCAAAAGGTTGGTAATGCTGGCCACACATGTAGGTGTTTTTGGGTAACTATGTTGTAATGTATATGGACACAAAATGGTCATTATTCCTAATAATGAGCCTAAGAAAATCTATAATCGCAATGGGGTTAAGAAAATGAATAATTTTATGCCACTAATTAACTTGATATTTACTAAGCACAATTTGCTAATATAAGGATCCCTGGTGGGCTTAATAGTCTGGCCCCCTGCTGCTCTACTGAATGGGTACCCTAAGTTGCCTGGCACACACTGCAGGGAGCTGGCCTGGTACTTGGTCCTTCTGGGGACTGCAACCACTCTGAAATGTTTAGCTGCTATTACCGAGAATAAGCACCTTACCTTGCTATGCTCAGCTCCCTATCAGTCAGCCTAGGGCAGGTGGTTTAGGCTGACAGAGAACACAACCAGTTGGACAAGACGCTGATCTACTCCTCCCTACCTGATTTCCAGCTAGATTTTAGTCTGTTCTCCCCTCACACTCCCCTCTGCTCCTTCCCTTCCCTTCCCCTCTACACTTGCCCTTCCTTTCCACTGCGAGGGCCAGACTCCTTCCTCCCAGGCCATGCAGAATACAGATAATAATCTGCCAGAGACATCAATCATGCTCTCCAGTTCAGATAAATGTAGTGGTGGAGTATTAATGCAGTGTGGGAGGGAGAGTATTAATTTAATATGGTGTGGCATATTTTGCCGATCGCTATAATGTCGACATGGTTGTAATGTAATGACAGTATATCAACATGCTCGCAATGTGGACATTGACCATGATAATGAAATGTCGACATGATTAGAAAGTCGACAAACATCCCTGGTGATCTAGTGGTGACTTACTTGGTCCAATGGCTCCAGCGATGTCTTCCAGGTCCAGTGGTCAGCTGATGAGGACTTCCGAAGAATCCCTAACCCTCTCCCAACTTCCACTTCGGTAGCCTAACCCTCCCCCTAGTGCCAACCCTCCCACTCCCACAGCCTAACCATGCCCCCTAGTGCCTAACTCTAACCCCCCTCCCACAGCCCAACCCGAAAGCTACGTACACATGGTGCGATTTAGGACAAGATAAGATATCGTTAACAATTTCACTTGAACTCCTGAACACTCCCGGACAAACGATTTTGTGCAGAAATATGGAGCGATTCATCAAACGATACAGATGGGTTGTTAACGACTGCAAATCATTAACGATATATATAGTTTGGCAGCAAACAACCTCAGGCTGCATCTTTTGTCTCCCCATAGGCTGGCACAAAATGGTGGAGGGGAGGGGCCAGGAACAGTGACAACAATTGTTCGTCATTCATGAAATCATTCATTGTGCGTATACTTGGAACGATGTGTGCCAAATCGTGAAAGATTGGTCATGATCTTTCTGCATGTTCCAGAGATCATGACCAACGACCAGCGGGAATGCACATCGGCATTGTTATCGTGCCTAGACACACCATATTTTAAACGATTTGTCATTCCAATCAGTCGAAAACGGTGATATCGTTTAAAAAATTATGCCATGTGTACGCACCTTAACCCTCCTCCCCTCCCACAGCCTAACCCTCCACCTAGTGCCTAAACCTACTCCCCCTCCCACAGCCTATCCATAACCCTCCCCCTAGTGCCTAACCCTACACTCCCTTCCACAGCCTAACTTTAACCTTCCCGCTAGTGTCTAACCCTCCCCCTAGTGTCTAACCCTACCCCCCCTCCCATAGCCTAACCTTCCCCCTAGTGTCTAATCCTACCCCTCTCCCATAGCCTAACCCTCCCCCTAGTGTCTAACCATACCCCTCCTCCCATAGCCTAACCCTCCCCCTAGTGTCTAATCCTACCCCCCTCCTATAGCCTAACCATCCCCCTAGTGTCTAACCATACCCCTCCTCCCATAGCCTAACCCTCCCCCTAGTGTCTAATCCTACCCCCCCTCCCACAGTCTAATCCTAACCATCCGCTGCCAGTCTTTGCAAAATGTTGCCATTGTTAATGTTGACATTTTGACTACATCCCATTTAATATAGATTGGGATATTAATGTAATACAATGTGGGTTATTAAGTTTATGTAGTGGGACTTAATTTAATGTAAGGGCTAGCTGCGAAGATTAAAGTGGGGGCTATTACTGCAATTTGGGAATTGATGGGGGAAATTAATGTAATGTGTTTGCTTATGTAATGTGGCAGCAAATATAGGTTATTACTTCAATATAGCATCTCCTTTTATTAAATGTTGGGGATGTTAATGCACATTGGGGTTGAAGTGGGCTATTAATATGTTGTAGGGCTTTAACAGTCCAATATAGGGTCTCTGTATTTAATGTGGGGGCTAATAATTTCATAACAGGGTTAGTTGGAGGTAAATATGCCAATTTAATTTATTAAATGTGGGTGTTCCTGATTTAATAGAGCTTATGGCACTAGCATCAGACAGTGAAAGCTGCAAAAAACAGGCAGGAGAGAGCTGCTTAGTCTGCCACCTGTCCTTAATTTGGTGGTGCAGGCCAATATATGGAAGAAGAATCAAAGTTTTGTACTGCTCTAAAAAACAGCTGCTCTGTCTATGTCGACCGACAGTGAGCAGCAGATGTGAGAACTGCTGTGAAAACCAGAGCACTCCTTCACTTGAATTTACAGCAGACAGGACCTGTGGTAGAAGAGGGAGGGAGTAGTGGGTTTGGAGCACATGTGACAAGAGGAAAATGGTGGTAGAATATATGGGACAAGGGATGAAAGAAGAGGGCACATGGCCGGTGCTAGGTTTCTCTGCAGCCAACGCCATCCTGTGCTCCCCCTCTGCCCCTTCCCTCCCCGCTCTCTCCCCCATAGCTTATACTAATAGCACAAGCGGGTCGGAGGAGGGCGGTGTTCTTCTGGAGCTGGACCCTGGCCGCACGCACAGAACATGCGCTGAGCCAGCACTGAGAGGGTATATGTCATATATCAGGGCCGAAACTAGGATTTTTGTCACCCGGGGCAAGTCCAGAATTTGGCACCCCCCCAAAAAAAATGCAACATAGAGGACGAAAAGGGGTGTGTGGTTTTGTGACACAGTAATGCCCCTTATAACACATTATGCCACACATTAATGACTCTTACAACACATTATGCAACACAGTAATGCCCCTTACAACACATTCTGCCACAGTAATGCCCCTTACAACACATTATGCCACAGTAATGCCCCTTACATCAATGATACAATGTCGCGACATTGTATCATTGATGTAACCACAAGAATAACCTCAATTAATCTTGCGGCTACTATGTAGCTGTTCCCACCATAGACGTCAATGGGGATTTCTCACCATAGAAGTCTATGGGAGACACAGGCTGGCCGCATTCAGCTAATCAGGGAGCTGATCCGACGGAGATGCTCCCTGATTGGCTGGCGGCCCCTTCACTGACGGGTCATTTACCCGAAGCAAAGGTATGTGTACACACATATCTTTGCTCAGTCCGCATGTATCGGGTTTTTTGCGTTTTTTTTATTTTAACCCCTGGATTGCCTACTTGCACAAGAGGACGTGATCGACGCATTGGAGAGGTGAGTATGGATTTTTTTTCAGGTACACCCCTATGGATACTAGGTGAGTATGTGTGAGTGTGCATGTATGTTTTATTAAAATTATACTTTCACAGTGTATGTTTGTTTATTTACGTATTTCTTTAGTTGTGGAACTACAAGTGCCAGCGGGCCCGTAATGCCCCGCATGCTGGTATTTGTGGTTCTCCAAATACCAGCATGCAGGGGAGGCTTGCTGGTACTTGTGGTTCTACAACTAAAGACAATATGGAAACTTTATTTTTACACTAACACTATCAACCCGGCACCCACCGCCCTAGGGTGCCGGGGATAGCCCCGGGCTATCAGTCTAGGCCTGGGGTGCCCTGGAGAGGGGTACCCCTTTATTGGGGGGGTACCCAACTCCCCAGGGATCCCCGGCCTGGACTGACTAACGGTCAGGGATAATGCTTTGGCCGGGGAAAGCGGTGAAAGGTTTTCCCTGGCTGTGGCATTATCCCCCCGCTAGAAAGAGTTCGGTGCTGGTTCTGGAATTTTCAGGGGACCCCTACTCGTTTTGTCCCCTGATTTTCCAGAACCAGGACCAGCTCAACAAAGCCCTGTGCTGGTTCTTAATATACAGGGTCCCCCTACGCATTTTGGCCCCTGTATTTGTAGAACCAGAACTGGCTTTATAAAGCCCGGGGCTGGTTATGCTTTTGGGGAGGGGGTGCACATCATTTTTTTTTTATTTAAAAACATTTATCATAAGTACACACAGAAACATGTACATATCTCATGGATATGTGCATGTTTCTGTGTTAATCTGACCTGCTCAGTATGTACTCGCTAGCCTGAAGCAGGTCTATTATTTTGGGACTTTTGGTAATCTTTTTTTTGCGAGTCTGAAACAGAGACTCTATTACATTGGGCGAGTTGATTGTTTTCAATGTGAAAACATCTGGATGCGAGTTTGAGAATGGAGAGATTTAGTATCTCTGAAAAATGCGAGTTTTAGTGAACAGACACCCTATTACATTGGAGAGTTGTGAAAAAGTGCGAGTTTAGCACCAAACTCGCAATTTACCAAAACAGACTACCTATTACATTTGGCCCTATAGGTCAGATGTATGAAGCTCTGGAAAGTGATAAAGTGCAGTGTGATAAACTACCAGCCACTCAGCTCCTAACTGTCATGTTACAGGCCGTGTTTGAAAAGTGACAGTTGGGAGCTGAGTGGTTGGTCATTTATCACTCTCCACTTTATCACTTCCAAGCTCTTCATACATCTGCCCCATTATGCCACAATAATTCCCCTTATTCATTAAGCCACAGTAATGCCCTTTATACATTTATGCCACAGTAATGCCCCATATACATTTATGCCACAGTAATGCTCCATATATATTATGCAACAGTAAGGTCTCTTTTACATTAAGCCACAGTAAGGCCCCATCTCCCTTCTCTTACCTTCCAGGGCCGTGCGGTGGGTGAGCTAGGCGTGGCGCGAGGACGGGGCTGCCACACGCTGGGGAACGTTCAGTACTACAATCATTTGTAATTTGGCGCTGCTCGCGAACCAATTGGTGCTCACAGACCGGCAGCCTCTCCGGTCCACGAGCACTGATTAGCTTGTGACCGGCACCACATTAGACTGACGGTGTCTCTATGCCTCTCAAGGCCGGGATGCGGCTCCAAAACCACAAGAACAGCAACCTAACCTCCTGGCAGCCTCTCCCCGGCACCCCCTCAAGTCCAGCACCTGGGCCACGTGCCCCCTTAGCCCCCTCTAGTTGCTGCCCTGCATATATGCTTGCAACACTATCTGCTTCTCACATATGCTTCCCCACCATTCTTCATTTGTCACATTTGGGAGACCCAAACACTACTGACTCACTAAAGGGCTGGCAGAGTTGGCAGCAAAGCAAATAAAGCAAGTAACTTTGCGCTGCACTGCAGGTGGGTAAAATGAGCAGAAATATTTAGATGTAAAAGGTGTGTCCCAACTCAATTCTTAATTGCAGTGTAAAAATAAAGCTGTCCAGAATTTGTGGACTACATGCAAAAGCAGCCAGTATTTACACTGCATGCAAAACTCATAAATGTATTTGCACTCCTTGCATTGAAACATATGGATTGTGCACAGTGCAGAGTCTATTCTGCAACTGCATTGGTTAGAGAGGGAGGGATCCGCATGCAGGGCCGTCTCTTCCATTGGGCTTGCTTTGCAGTTGCCCAAGGGCCCGAAGCTTCAAGGGGCCCGAAGCTTCAAGGGGCCCGCCAGCCCCCCTGCAGCCACGGCCAGTTGGCAAATGCTTTTGTTATTTTTGAAGCACTTTGTTCCAATCCACGAGGCTCCTTCTCCCTCCCTCCCTCCCTTGGTGACAAGCGACCGCCCCAGTAGCGGATTTGCTGCTAGACAATACAAGCGGCAGCTTAGGGCCCGGCGGGTCCCAGGGGGCTGTAGATAGGAGGCTTGTTATATAGTTTAGCCCTGGCAGACTGTCAGCACATTGATTTGACAGCTGCCGGGTGCCACTCTGACTCACGACACTCCTCTCCCCTGCTCTGTGCTGTGAGGAGCCAGAAGAAGCTGAGGTGCCCTCCATGCTGAAGTCCGGAGAGAGCATAATAATAGAAGGTGAGTGCCATACTGTCGGGCCACATGTGGGGGATGGGAGGGAGTGTTTGAAGTATCCATCACTTCTTGCTATAATCTACAGGGGAAGGGGGCTGCTATAGTATACGTGGGTGTTCCTGTTATAGTCTATGGAGGAGGGGGGCCATGGAGGGGATGGGGTTCTTGTGCTGTGTGAATGTATAATAAATTAATAAGTGTGTCAGTGACTGGTGTCAGTAAGTGTATCTGTCAGTAAGTGTATCTGTCAGTAAGTGGTGTCATTGTCAGTAAGTGTGTGTCAGTAAGTGGTGTCAGTGTGTGTGTTAGTAATTGGTGCCAGTAAGTGATGCAAGTATGAGTTCTAGTAAGGGTTATCAGTCAGGAAGTGGTGTCTGTATCAGTAAGTGGCATCTGTGTCACTGCCACTGCCCACTCTGCCACTGGTCAATCAGACATAATTTCTGTATTGTCTGACCAGTGGCAGTGACTTTGACTGGGGCGGGATGGGGAAGAAGAGCCCGAGCAGCCAGCCATACTTATAGGCAGAGCCGTAACTAGACTTTTTGGTGCCTTGTGCCAGAAAGAGCATTGCCCCCCCCCATTTTTCAAATAGGAACATAACGCACCCAAAAAAAGGAATGGCCTCATGGGGAAGGGCCAGGGAAGAGATACGGGCAGCCAGGAGATGTCGGGCATGAAATAGGAGAAATCCACAAGTGAGAATGATAATAAACTAAAAATTGACAGGCATTTTTTCCCGTGAATGGGTGGGTAGGGGCCCCAGTGCATTGGTTTGCCCAGGACCTACACTGCTGTTAAGGCAGCCCTGTCCGCATGGAGACTGCACACAGACCTTCTCCTCTCTTAGGCCACCCCTGCTCTCAACACACAATCATAGGAGTATCTATAATGGGTGCAGGGTGTTGTGCACACACACTCCTGGAGCCTATGTAATTGTTCTTATTATACATTGGCCTTAGGAAAGGACTGCTCTGAAAGATAGTGACCGGCTTATTGACCTGCTGCACTCATTGATGGTTGCATCGCTAGAGATGTATTTGAGGCTGACCTTTTTTGGGTGGCTTTTTCTATGGCTATCTTTCCTGCCTTACAAAATAGCGAGTTAGTGGCAGAATGTCAGTTACATCCGGCATGCTCACGCGTCATGCTTTGGGTAAGTCAGTTCAAGTTCTTTGTATAGTCAAGCGGTAGTTGATCAGTTAGACAGGGGGAAGTGGGTGCTGCTGTAGCTGTTTATTTGCCCTGTGCACTTGGCTTTCTTTGTAGTCTGTATGTACGGGCACTTGCTGCAGATACCGCTGACACAGTTGTGATGTCATCCCAGACACATCGAGCGGCCATTGGTAAGTATTATAGCTTACTAATCAGCCACTCTGACGGACCGATCCATCGTCAATGTGTGTACACAGCATTAAACTTGAATATTCAGGAAGGTATTATCAGTAATGATTGACCTATAACCCAGGATTAGTTTTTACAAATGCCTAAACATTATTGGAAGGTTGGCTTTTACAGGTAATTCTATAAGTGATTTAGGGCCTGATTCAGAGCTGTACACCCAATGGTTTCCGTACATCTCTGATGGTGGGTTGGCTGGGCATGGACATGACCTATTCTGTGCATGTACAGAGCGAGTCCTGTGTCATCGCATGCAGTACCCCCTGAGCTGCAGCCAGATTGATAGGCTGCAGCTGTTTGGGGCTGGTACGGCCAGCGTCCCCGTTTTCTGGTCATGCCGAGACAAGGGTGTGCCTTTCCGATGCAGATTTTCTAGCCTCGGCACAGGAGTTTCGGCAGACATTCTGAGTAAGATTAGACTTACTCAGATGGCCGATGGCTGCCCAGTGGTGATCCGATGCTTCGTCCTAGGATGAAGCAGTGGATCACAAAAAGACAACAGGAGGAGTCTACTTACACAACACACCTGCTGGGGCATTAGCATATGTTAGCAGCAGCGATGTTACCAGCACACAACTGAATCAAGCAATTAGAGCCTTCACAATAGAAGGCCAAAAGACAAATTGTATATACATTGTTTGTGAGCATATTGTTAATGCTTTTTGCCACCTTAAATACATTATTAAAACATCTCAGTGCTCTTTGTGATCCCCACTTAGCAATTATTATCATATTCACATCAGCAGTCCAAGTGACTTTGCCAAAAAATGTGAGTAAAGATGACAACTTGATTGATGCAATCTGCCTGCCAGAGATGCTGCTAATCTTATATTTAGAGTGTGAAAGAGAAGATGAGTCTGTAATGTTATATCTTTTTATGAATGATTCTACTATACGCAGTGGCTTGTACATGTTTTCAACCCACTAAAAAGCCAACAGGTTTGTCTGTATTACAAATTACACTTACACAGATTGTGCCAGACAATAAATCTATTGCAAACCAATAAACTTTAGAACAAACTTTCCAAACTGATAATTCATTATTTGTGATTTTTTTTAAATGCTACTTGTATAAGTATTCTACCCCTGTGATGTGGAAGCTTCCAGTTTATATAGATGAAAGATATTGCTCTAACAATTTGCTTTCAATTAGCCTCTACCTGTGGAATATTAAAAAATGTCAGCTTTTATGGATACTAGGCCCTCTGATTCAAATAACATTGGTCAAACTGTGAATCTGAAGGAAAGATGTGAAAATGAAGACCAAAGAGCATTCTAAGAAAATGAAAGATATAGTTATAGGCACGCACAAGATAGAAAAGTAACGATACTGAATTAGAACCTCTATATACTCCTGCCTATACCTTCTAATATCCTGCCTATACCTTCTAATGATGCCGCTATTTTGCGTACGCAGTCATACAGTAAATAAAGACTCCAGAACTTGAACCTGTGGTTCCAAAGCACAAAGTGATACTTCAAGTAAAAGTACAGTCAGTTACATGCTATGATCTAAGTACAATTTAGCGCAAAGAAATTATACAGACCCAAGTACAGTTATACATACGCAGCGTTCTGGACCAGATGTAGGCATCAGCAAGAAACCCCCCGTCAATCAGCATTCAGCAAGAAGACCCAGACTGGGGTCACAACACACACATTTATACCCTCACAGAAACAGACAACACAATAGAGAAGTTTGTTGCTAATACCATTGGTCCTAAAGGAGAGGGCATATGTTACAAGGCATTTAACAGATTGATTCAAATAGACACAGTCCAGCCTCTAACAACTGGTGGTCTTTGGTTTCCCGCCTCATGCAAATCCTAACAGTTGGTCATATAATGTACATTTCGGTGCTTGAAGTCTCTGCGGTCCATAAGTTGAGAATGCATGTTGCGATCTCCACACCAATGATACCGGAATACTGTTGAAAGAGTATGGGTCAGTACAATACCAAACATGGCTTATCACGTATAAAACCTTAGTTACCAAATAATTTTATTTCACAGCAATTATAATAAATGAACATACTTGAATCTTATACCTTAAAGCTTATGAAACCTTTTATGTGAATATGTAATGTGTAAGTATTTGGGGTTTGGTATAAAGACGCTAGTTAACTTGGGGCAGATGCGTGCGCATGAAGCTATTAAACAGCGTTTACATACAGGATCTTATGCATTCACTAATGTGCGACTAGTTAACAGCGCAATTGTGCGTATTTATGTGTGAATGGGAAATGGTGAAAGATGCAGTCGCACGATGCTAATAGTAATATCGCCATATGTACTTAAGTGCGAGTTTATCTAAAATGGCGCTTGGGCGGCCATTCGCAAAATGGCGTCTTGCGATCTCATTTCCAACATAGCGTCTTGCGGCCAGTTGCAAGATGGTGTCGCTGCGAATCAATTTTAAACTGATCTTGTCTCAGCCAATTCTCCAGCTTCGACAGTCCACCCTTTGATAGCGAACAACATGCTATCACAATCTGATTTTAAAATTAATTTATGCTTACATTTATATATTATTTAGTATTATTATGAGATGGCACAAGGTAGTTCTTAATCCATCAATAATGTGTCTCTGAGTGGGGACATAAAATTACTATTATACGCACACCGCGGATCTTGGAAGATCATGTGAAAGGTGTGGGGATGCACCAGTCTTATAAAGGCAGTCTTGAAGGGGAATTGAGACTTTACATTATCTGAGGTGTTTTAAAAATAACATTTCAATTATACATTCTATGCATGTCTAAATATAATACATTAAATGATGGTATTTCCTAGTTCAGGGTTGTAATGCAGTTCTGTGTTTACCTTGGTATTCATATTGTCATTACTGATCACCATCATAATTTAGTTCTTTCGTTGTACTCCATTTTTACATTTTCCACACTTCAACACATTAGGAACACACTGGATACATATGCCAATTATTATGATGACAATCGGTATAAGGATTAAGAATTTGCCTACGCTGGCGATCACTTCCTGGACCCATTCCCCTAGACCTGAGAACCATTTCACTGGGTTCAACCATGAGACCCATCCTTCTATCTTCTCCCCTACTTCAGCCACTGAAGCATTATGGTTCTTACGAAATTCCCATTTTAGCTGCAGAATTTCATCCATCTTCCGGTCTATCACCTCCTTGGGGTCGCTGGTATCATTGGTGACATAGGTGCAACATTTTACTCCAAATTGGGTGGCCAAAGTTACGCAGTACCCTCCAGTAACAGCAGTTAAATAATTTAACACTAGCCTGTGTTGCACCAGTTCTTTCTTGTATGCTTGCAATTCTCTCCCTGTATACCTGAATGTGTCATCGTACATCTCGGTGATATTATCTATCAATTTAGCAAGTTCCTGAATATATCTAAAATTTAATGTACCCCGAGCGATCCTGGTGGGATCCAGTGCATCTAAAACTTGAAAGCCAGTTGTCTCACTAATTAACTGGGTGGCTTTATGCATGTCACCAGGTATCACATTTCGTTTGCCTCTGTGTTCATATTGCGTGTGAAGATATGGTGATGGTGTGTTTTTATGTATACCAAGCATTTCAACATGTATGAGGGTCATAACTTCTGGGACTACTCTTCCCAGGTAACACAAACCTTCAGAAGTCGGGGAGAACATAAGGTATGGTATGCATCATTACCATTAAACACATTTCCCTTGCAAACAATCCTATTTCTGGGTCTTCCATCTGGTACATGCAAGTCTCTGGTTGTATTATTTTAGCACAATAACCATCTGGCACCTTACCAATAATTTCTTTGGTGGAACTCAATGTATACCGGTACCTAAAATGTCTCCCACTAGATTTAATTGAGCGTAACAGATTATGGTTTATGGACTCATTATCAGCTCTCTGTGAGAAGGTCATCGTCTGATTATTCCCTGTCACTTCCCAACTCCCGTGTTTATTGGGGTTGGTTATGTTTAAACACAAAAGTGATCTATCTACTTGTACTTGATAAAGTTTGAAGTAGGTGGTTTGGATGAGAGGAATTTTCCATCCAATGTTTTCCCTTTTTGTAATTCTAAAATTTCCGTGATATTCAGCGGAAATGGCACCAACCCTACATTATGCTGTCCCTGTGGCACATGTGAACACACCCAACAATCAGTTTGATTTAACACTTTGCCTACCATGATATGATAATCCTCTAAAGAATACCCACCCCAGTGCGGGTTATATTTAGGTTGGCACCGTTGGATACAGTTCTCATCAACTAGGGACCCACAAAGCTCACAAATACAGGAATCTTCAGATGACAAACTTCCACACCGTCCCCGAGTATCTGCAATAACAGCTCTCTTAACAATAACAGTACTAAGATTGGTCAGACACTCCCCTGATTGGCATTGCACTCCTGGCTTTTTTGCTGACTATCCATCATCGCATCGGACTATAAAGAAAACCACACTTATATCTTTGTGCCTTCTGCAACTACGAGATACGGACTATCACAGGCCACAGACAGTGCCATAGACACCTCTTTTCCTCTATTGGGATATTGGAGACCAAGATAAAAGGGACTGCACAGGCTGCAGAATATTAATACCCATCTTGGACATAATCCGCGCTGTCTGCACTTGAGAGTGACACTTTGCCATCTGATATCCGCTTTTACTTATCGGGTCTTTGGAGACCAGGACTGCACAGGTTGCAGAATTTATGATCTACTTGGGACATAACCCGTAGGATTTGCACTTGAGAGTGGTACCGGTAATTATACACAGGACTTTACACTATCAGCATATGATTGAATACTAATGTGGGAGATACACCTCTGATTAAGGATTCTATACTACACTCTAGATATATATTTACATTGTTATATATCTTATATAACTTATAATATCTTATAATAATATTTTATATTATATTATTTTATTGTTTATTTTATTCATTATGCTTATTAAATTGTGCTACTTATGAAGATCTTCACACGACTCTATGTTTATGCTATCACAGTATACACAATTTTCTATTTATTAATTAATTTTTTCAATTTGTAATTTATAATATATACATTGATCACACGTGCGCCCGTAGTGTCTATATACATTTGGTTTGTGCTGCTGTTGCTTTAACTGCTAACTCATTGTTATAAGATACCTTACAGTTACCTCGTTGTTACCCTTCAAGTCTTCCTGTGGACTTATAATCAAATGAGGTTATCTACCGAACAGTATTTCAAATGGGGACAGATTTAGAGGGGGTCTAGGAGTGGTCCTTATGCTATGTAGGACCAACGGTAACGCTTCTGGCCATCCTAGTCCAGTCTCTGCCATGATTTTACTTAACTTATTTTTAATAGTCCTGTTCATCCTCACTACCTTGGCACTGGCTTGCGGTCGGTAGGGGGTGTGAAGTCGGCTATTAATACCCATCAGCTTACACATATTTTGAAAAACATCACCTGTGAAATGAGTACCCCTGTCACTCTCGATGATTTTAGGGATACTGTATCTGCATACAAATTCCTGAACTATTTTCTTGGCAGTAAACACAGCAGTATTAGTGGCTGCTGGGTAGGCCTCAACCCAGTTAGAGAATACGTCTGTGCACACTAATACATACTTAAGGTTCCTGCAGGGTGGTAATTGGATGAAATCAATTTGTATCACCTGGAAAGGTCCATCAGTCGGTGGAATGTGGGACGGTTCGGTAGGGATCGCTTTCACTATGTTCTTCCTCAAGCAGGTCAGGCAGGACATTGCTATCTTTTCTGCTTGTGAAGAAAAACCTGGTGCGCACCAGTATGCTCTCACCAACTTGCACATACCTTGCTTTCCCAGATGAGTCAGACCGTGTGCTGCCTCAGCCAGGCTGGGGTAATATGCCTTGGGGGCTACTGGCTTACCATGTCCGTCCCTCCAGAGCCCGCAGGACTCTTGCCCACATCCCTTGGACTTCCAGATGGATTTTTCCTGAATTGAACACAAATTTTGCATCTCAATTAATTTCAGCATATCAATTGTTTGGAAAGACATAATTTTTTCAGTTGGAGAAAACATTTTTAACCCTGCTGCCCATTTTGCAGCTTCATCAGCTCTGTTGTTACCCAGTGACACCGGATCATCCTCACATGTATGGGCTTTACACTTAATTACCGCCACCGCTTTGGGCAGTTGAATTGCTTCTAAAAGATGTTTTATGTGTCGGGAATGTGCAACTGGTGTGCCTGCTGCTGTCATAAAATTTCTCAGGCGCCATAGAGCCCCGAAATCATGCACCACCCCGAACGCGTACCACGAGTCAGTGTAAATGTTAGCAGATTTGCCTGCTGCCAGTTCACACGCTCTAGTTAGTGCTACTAACTCTGCCACCTGGGCTGAGTGAGGAGGACCAAAAGGTTTAGCTTCTATGATGTCTGTGTCATTTACAAGAGCATAACCTGTACATAATTCACCTGTGTCTGTTTGTCTATTACAACTCCCATCTGTGTAAAAAGTCACATCTACATTCTCTAAAGGTGTGTCACGTATGTGAGGTCTAGCAGTAAAGGTCTGATTCAGATATTTCATACAATTGTGTGCATCATTATGTCCGCTGAACTCACCTCCTGCCAGCAACTCGCCTCCTTCCACCCTTTGTACATCATGTTGTACATATGGTAAATACGTTGCTGGATTCAGCGTGCTGCAACTTTTAACAGTGATGTTTGCAGGTGTGATTAGAGCTAGTTCCCATTTGGTAAACCTAGCCGAAGAGACATGTCTGGTTTGAACAGAGTTCAGCAGAGCAGAAACAGCGTGGGGAGTGTAGACAATCATATCATGATCCAATATTACGTCCTCACTTTTACTCACCAATAGAGCGGTAGCTGCTACACTTCTCAAACAGGTGGGGAGTGATCTTGCCACAGTGTCCAATTGGGCACTGTAGTATGCTACGAGCCTACTGGCATCACCATGTTTTTGTGTGAGGACACCTGCAGCACAACCATCGGCTTCCGTACAATACAAATCAAAAGGTTTTTCATAATCTGGTATTCCCAATGCAGGTGCTTTTGTCAGACTATCCTTAAGATTAAGGAAAGCCTGCTCTGATTCCTCTGTGTGTATGACATGATTGGACTTTGAGTAAGAGACTAGGGAGCTCATTCAGAGTCGGTCGTGAGAGTGACCTGTCGTTAGGGGTCTCGTCGTAGATGGGGCGAGCTGTCGATGTTGAGTGACAGCTTGCCCCGTTTGCTGGGCGGGCCGGGGGCGTGACTGTCCAAACGGAGGCATTCCAGTAGGAACGCTTGCCATTTGGAGGCGGCCCCACTGACGTCATCAGTGATGTCAGTGGGGAGCTTCCTGCTCGATCAGAGCAGGAAGCTCCCTGGGGCTTAAGGTTGATGAGACCCTACCTTAGGGTCTCGTCGTAAGCCCGATGGTCGCGATGGTCTTGACCATCGCGACCATCACCCTTGTCAGTCGTTAGAGCTGTGGGTGTTAACCCACAGCCTAATGACCGTCATGGAGGCAGCTGTTCAGGATGCAAGCGGCCGCCCTGTTTCTGAGCGACCGCTTGCATCCTACGACTGCCTCTGAATGAGGCCCTAAGTCCTGTAAAGGCAAGGCCAAAATAGAAAAACCTGGGATCCACATTCTACAGTATCCATACATTCGTAAGAAGGTACAAATTTGCTGTTGATTCTGCGGCAGTGTCATGTTCTGTATGGCCTGGATTCTATAATTTGTGAGATGTCGTAACCCCTGGGTTATGCAGTGTCCCAAATATTTTACTCTGGATTGGCACGGCTGTAGTTTGTCCTTAGCCACCTTGTGTCCTGTATGCAAGAGATGAAGCAACAAAAGTTTAGTATCATTCAAACATGACATAAATGAATCAGAAGATAGCAATAATTCGTCCACATATTGAATTAGAACAGATCCATTGGCAGGTTGAAAAGATTGTAAACAGTCGTGCAATGCCTGGGAAAAGATACTGGGGCTGTCTATGAAACCTCGGGGGAACCGTGTCCATATATAGCGTACACCTCTTTATGTAAATGCAAATAGATACTGACAGTCAGGTTGGAGAGGCACAGAGAAGAAAGCAGAACAGAGGTCAATAACAGTGAAATGGGTTGCATTTGGTGGGATCTGCATCAGGATGACAGCTGGATTTGGCACTACAGGGAATTGGCTCTCTACTACCTTATTAACACCTCTTAGGTCTTGTACCAGCCTATAACCCCTGCCACCACTCTTCTTCACTGGAAAGATGGGACTGTTGGCTACACTAGCTGTACGAACTAAAATTCCCTGTTGCAGTAATCGCTCAATTATTGGAAAAACCCCTAATTCTACCTCCTGTTTTAGTGGGTACTGGGGAATTTTTGGAGCTTGCCTACCGCTTTTTAAATTTACCATTACGGGGCTTACGTTTGCCATTAATCCAGTGTCCTGTCCATCCTTAGTCCAAAGGGAATCTGGAATTTGGGACAACATTTGATCTACATGAGATGGATTTTCATTTAAACTTGTAGAGTGATACATTATCCTTTGGGGGGTGTCCAATATATCCCTCACCTTGTGCACAACTCTCTCTGGGATATCTAAAAATACACCATCAGGGGTGCAATATATAACACATCCCATCTTACATAACAGATCTCTACCCAGCAGGTTAGTAGGAGCCGCAGCAGCCAGAAGAAAAGAATGCCTGGTATGCAACGGCCCAATAGTAACCTCTGTGGACTTTGTTAAAGGATAATGTTGCACTTTACCTGTCACACCCATTGTTGGTAGTGTCTCGTTGGTCACCTGTAAATTAACAGGAGATTTTATCACTGACCTGGTCGCCCCTGTGTCTACAAGAAAAGCATATTCAGTACCAGCTACATCAACCATCATGACCGGTTCTTCCCTAGTACTTCCCGTTAACCTGACTATCTGTAGACTACAGGTATGACCTGACCCCTAGCGTTGGCTACCATTCTCCAATAAAGCATTAACGGCCACGATTGGAGCTGGTGCCTGCTGGACATTTGCTCTTCTCTGTGCATATCCCTTATGGGGATATCAGGTACTCTCTGGTTTGGGGGTCCTACCCTTTTTACTCTGCAGGTTCTACTTAAATGTCCTGGCTGGTTACAATTAAAACATGTTCGTGGATCGGATGAAGACACGGGTTGTTGTGTGGTTTGAGCAGGGAGAAAAGGTGGTGGATATGGGTAGGGATATGGAGGATGAGGGTATTGTGGGGGATATGAAGTTTGTGAGTAGTATGGGACCTGTGGTTCTGTAGGGTTAGTAGAATAGAGCTATGTTTGCTGTTGCGTGGGGTTAGTGAGGGCGTATACCTGTTCAGGTGTAAGTGTGTGTGTAGATGCAAGTGTATCTGTTGGCTGTGATGTTACCGTCATTCCTTCCAGAGCTTGGATACTGACAGCCATTAGTTTTTCGCTCTGGGTCTCTCTCTTCTTTGAGATGTTCTTATCATGTTCTATGGCAGATTCTATGGGGCATATTCAATTACCCGCGGGACTTCTCCATTGCATAAGTACCGTACTTAGTATGCATAATACGACGGGCCGATCCAAGCGGAGCTTCCATTAGCAGCACATCATTGTCTAACATCTCTATTGTTTGCGTGGCTCCCATTCTGAGACAACTCCTATGTTTTTCAATAAAGATTTAAACTGGTGAAAGACAGTCAAGATACTTTCACTTACGTGTGGATAATTTAAACGGCAGCGCCCACACACCTGTGAAGATTTGAAGAAGGCTACTCCAGAAAGTTTAAGTCAGCTACTTCCACACACCTCTCTACAACAAAGAAGACAACATGTACACCTGCTAATGTGTATAGAACGGTAAGCTGCTTACCGAGCGGCTAGCACTTAACCCTTAAAGGTCATACGGTACCTCTAACTTTAGGGAACAAGTTACCCCTACCAACAAATACTCACTGTTACACACTTTTTATCTGCGCAGAAAAATACACGTTAACCCAGATATTGACAACAATTGAAAAGAATGTAAACCTCAACGGCTTTGTTTAAACACGTGGCAGCACAACCGGAAGTACGTATACGCTATTGTGCGACCAGTCGCATACACAATAATGCGACTACCACACAACTGTATGACAACCTTTAGCTGCATACACAAAAGTGCGTCTTTACTGTGCGTGCAAAACTGCGACTCAGCCGCGTGCTCAATACTGTGGCACCCCTTTAAATGTAAGGTTCTATCAACAAAGGAAAACAAACTTTTTCCTCTCTTGTCCCTGGATTCTAGTCAGCGTCCCTGGCTCACATGAAAATGGGTAGCGATTTCTCAGCACCGAGCGGTTGCAGGTAAACCCTGCATGTGGCCACTCCACCCTTTGGTGAGATATCGATAACCATATGTGCCATGTGAGTAGGTAAGTGACTTCACTACGAGCCCCCAACTAACGATACTGAATTAGAACCTCTATATACTCCTGCCTATACCTTCTAATGATGACGCTATTTTGTGTATGCAGTCATACAGTAAATAAAGACTCCAGACCTTGAACCTGTGGTTCCAAAGCACAAAGTGATATTTCAAGTAAAAGTACAGTCAGTTACACGCTATGATCTAAGTACAATTTAGCGCAAAGAAATTATACAGACCCAAGTACAGTTATACATATGCAGCACTCTGGACCAGATGTAGGCATCAGCAAGAAACCCCCGTCAATCAGCATTCAGCAAGAAGACCCAGACTGGGGTCACAACACACACATTTATACCCTCACAGAAACAGACAACACAATAGAGAAGTTTGTTGCTAATACCATTGGTCCTAAAGGAGAGGGCATATGTTACAAGGCATTTAACAGGTTGATTCAAATAGACACAGTCCAGCCTCTAACAACTGGTGGTCTTTGGTTTCCCGCCTCATGCAAATCCTAACAGTTGGTCATATAATGTACATTTCGGTGCTTGAAGTCTCTGCGGTCCATAAGTTGAGAATGCATGTTGCGATCTCCACACCAATGATATCGGAATACTGTTGAAAGAGTACGGGTCAGTACAATACCAAACATGGCTTACTTATCACGTATAAAACCTTAGTTACCAAATAATCTTTATTTCACAGCAATTATAATAAATGAACATACTTGAATCTTAAAGCTTATGAAACCTTTTATGTGAATATGTAATGTGTAAGTATTTGGGGTTTGATATAAAGACTCTAGTTAACTTGGGGCAGATGTGTGCGCATGAAGCTAATAAACAGCGTTTACATACAGGATCTTATGCATTCGCTAATGTGTGACTAGTTAACAGCGCAATTGTGCGTATTTATGTGTGAATGGGAAATGGTGAAAGATGCAGTCGCATGATGCTAATAGTAATATCGCCATATGTACTTAAGTGTGAGTTTATCTAAAATGGCGCTTGGGCGGCCATTCGCAAAATGGCATCTTGCGATCTCATTTCCAAGATGGCGTCTTGCGGCCAGTCGCAAGATGGCGTCGCTGCAATTCAATTTTAAACTGATCTTGTCTCAGCCAATTATCCAGCTTCGACAAAAGCTACAAAATAAGATCCAAGTACTTGAAAATACCAATGAGTACTTATACCACCCAGGCACTATCTCGACAAGGCTCTCCATCAAAACCCAGCATCATAGCAAGAAGCAGAAAACTCAGCATCAGAGCAAGCACTAGACATGTGCGGGAAGCCACAGAGGCCAGCTATCACTTTGTAGTGGCTGTGACTGGAGTGAAAGTGCCCCAGTCAACCATATCAAGAGCTTTGCACACATCCTGGGTTGGATGTACTGAAGGGTGAAATGCGGTCAAAACTCTGGAACTCCAGAGCTATGGCATTACCCAATAGAAGCCTACGTGCTTCTTTCCGCACTTACCCCTAAGAGGGATCCAATCGGATCCCTCCCAGCACCCCATGAGGCAGACACGTCCTTCTGCGCATGCGCAGAAGGACTCCAGAGGGAGTCCTGATTTATCTGGGAGTCCTGATTTATCTGGGTGATAAACCCGTAAGTCATGCTATCGCAAAGGACAGCTCTTATCGGGAGAGATGTCATCTGCGATTTTCTAGGTACATACCAGCAATATTATTGCCGGTATGTACCCGATAAGTGGGGGAATCTACAGAATCACGGATGCAATGCTTAGTACATGTACATTCCGCCCCTGGTCTGTATGGGAAAGTTGAAAGAAGCCATTACTGAAGAAAATCACATCAATGCATGTCTGGAGATTGCCAAACGACATCAGAGGGGCCCAGCTGAAATGTGGGATAAGGTTTTGTGGTCAGATGAGAGCCTCAATTCAAAATGCCATGTGTGGCACAAACATAACAATGGACCCGATGGTTTGCGTTCAAGTCCAATGTTTAAAGATGTACGCAGGATCTGTACTGTACATGTGTCAGTTTGTGGGCGGAGTCATGATGGCGTCAGGCAGTACCCCAGACCATGGCAACATGTCGACCATTCACTAGACGTGCTGAAGCCAGTGGCTGCATCCTTGTTCAAAGCTTCACTGGCTTCAGCTGCATGAAAACCACCGGCCATCTGATGGTCACGCAGAGTGATCTGATGCCGTGTCCTCGGACACAGTTGCAACAAATGAAGTCGGCAGGAGGAGTCTATTTACACAAGACGCCACCTGCGGCATTAGCATTATTATTAAAGATAAAGCTACACTTTGTATCAGGCCCAATACCCATCCCTCAGCAAACACCATCCCAACAATGAAGTATGGGGTTGGCAATAACATGTTGTGGGGATGCTTTTCTCAGCAGGAACAGGGCATCGTAATGAAATTGAAGGACCAATGGGTGGTGCAAAATGCAGGGAGATACTACCAGACAACCTGTTCCAGTCTGTAAGAAAATTAAAGCTTGGGAGAGAGTTCACCTTTCAGCAGAACAATGACCCCAAGCACAAATTTAAAACAACACTTGTGTGTCTGAACAACAAAAATGTGAATGTTTTACAATGCCCATGTCAAAGTCTAGGGGGTATATTTTAGTGACAGTTTTTAGAAATAGAGAAGTTACCCATAGCTACCAATCAGAATCTACTTAACATTTATCTAGCACCTTCTAGAAGCAGGAACGCTGAGAGGGAGGGTGGGATGAGTACTAATTACCCAGGCACGGGCTTGTTGGGGGGGCCCGGGTCCGGTGCCGCGCCCCTCCCTCTTACATCACAGCAGCCCAGCTTCTGTGTGCTGGGCTGCACTGGGAGACTGCTCGCGGCTGCTAAAGCAGCAGCCTCAGCAGTCTCCTATGCCTATGGGGGGAGCGATCATGCTGGTCATGCCCCCCATTGTCTGTTCGCCGGGCTGAGGCACTCACATGACTTTGCGACACTGCAATTTTTTTTTTAAAGGCGGCGTGGCCACTCCTCCTGCAAATAGGCCATGCACCCTGTCACCTGGGCCCGCAGTTGTCGGCAGGCCTGTCTGGAAGACAATAGCTAGAATCTGATTGGTTGCTATTGGCAACATCTCCACTTCTAAAAACTCTCACTTTAGTACATATACCCCCTTATCTCAATCCAATTGAGAATCTATGACACTATTTGAAAATTGGTGTCCCCAAGTGTTATGCAACCAACCTGAACAAACTGGAGAAAATCTGCAGGGGAGTATGGGCAAAAATCACTCCCAAATAATGTGCAAACTCGGTAATAAACTTACACCAACAGACTTAAAGCTGTTATTGCAGAAAAACGAGGTTCTACCAAGTACTGGTCTGTGGGGGTTGAATAATTATGCAACCATTTGTAATTTTTTTTATTTTAAAAACATATACAGTCAGGTGCATAAATATTGGTACATTGACAGAATTTTCATATTTTGGCCTCTATTCACCACCACAATGGCTTTGAAATGAAAGAAACAAGATGTGCTTTAACTGCAGACTTTCAGATTTAATTTGAGGGTAATTACATCCAAATCAGGTGAACGGTGTAGGAATTACAATGGTTTCTATATGTGCCTCCCACTTTAAGGGGCCAAAAGTAATGGGACTATCAACTCAAAAGCTATTTCATGGACAGGTGTGGGCTATTCCTTCGTTATTTCATTATCAATTAAGCAGGTTTTTTATGGGGTCTCCACACACTAGTCTATGTCACTTGGATGCCTAATGTTTTTTTGCAATTCCTATGTTTTGCCTTCGCTTGATTCTTACCATACTTATATGATGGTTTGTCTGAAATGAGGGACCTCTGTAGAAATTGAGACTCCCTAGGCCAGTGGTTCTCAAACTCGGTCCTCAGGACCCCACACAGGTCACGTTTTCCAGGTCACCCAGGAGGCGCACAGGTGTATTAATTACTCACTTACACATCTTAAAAGCTAGAGCTAATTATTTCACTTGTGATTCTGTGAGGAGACCTGGAAAACGTGCACTGTTTGGGGTCCTGAGGACCAAGTTTGAGAACCTGTGCCCTAGGCAGACAGAGAGTGGCACTCAGGGGTCAATGCTGGTTATCAAACTGATTACCAGGAGGCATACATTTCTATAGGGGCACATAGGCAGGGGCGTAGAGAGCCCTGCCGGGCCCAGGAGAAGGGGGCGTGGCCTAATCGTGGCCATGCCCCTTGAGCATAAAAAAAACACTTTTGCAGCGCTGGCACTGGGGAGGGGGGCACTGTAAGCCCCTTGGCCCAATCGTTCCCCCCACAGCCATAGGAGGCTGCTGCTCAGCAGCCGCGAGCAGTCTGCCACTGCAGCCCAGCACACAGCTGCTGTGAGGGAGGGGGCGGCGCCGGGCCCCTCTAGCAAGCCCGGACCCAGGTAAATAGTACCCGCTCCCACCCTCTTGGCGCCCCTGCACAAAGGGACGTATTCAATTGGAAGCGAAAAGCTGCGATCTGCGAAAAGTATCGCCGATTGCGACTTTTCGCCTGTCAGAAACTTATCTCCGTATTCAATTCCATCTGCTTTTCGCGTACGCGGAAAGTCAATGCAATGTAATAGGCGAAAAAGATTTGCCTCTGAATAGCAGGAGAAAAAAAGTGCAAAATTTTGATTTTGGGGTGCAAAGGTGGAGGAACCACTCAGAACCCTTGGGACAGCCCCCCAAAAGGACAACTGCGCCAAAATATTCCTGAAAATAACTTAAGTATACCCCAAACAAGTACTTTGAATTTGGGGGTGAAAAGTGTTTTTGGGATTGCAGGTGCTTTTATGATGGCGGAATTTCACTTCCATTAAAGCTTCACTTTAGAGACATTAAAATATGCTTGCACCCATTTTCAGGTACCCCAAATAAGCCAGGACTACTTATTTTCTCCAAAAAATACAGCTTTATGCCATTCTTCACCACTTGTGCAAAGACGCTAATTAGAGGCAATTGTGCCAACTTAAGTACCCCAAACAGTTGTATTAGGGCTAATCAGGCACTACTACATTGATCCCCAATGTTTCTGCATCTTTTGGGGGGGTTCAGGCTGATTTCCCCGATTCTGACACCACTTTCCGTCTGTTCTGACTTCGCTTGTTGCCGTTTTCGCGTCTTGTGGAGTTGAATAGGGCGATATAGGAGAAAAGTCCGGCATGCAAAACTTTTTTGTGGGTGCGAAACTAATTGAATACTGCCCACAGTTTGAAAGAGAGCACTCCTTTCTTTCAAATAAGGGCATCCCCATCTTTGTACTGTATATTACACAGTCCCTCACCCCACCTTTTTCATTCATCTTTTTGTTTTTAATAATCAGTGCCGTCAGCATAGATGCACTCACTGTGAGCACAACCAGGAAGTCGTCTACTCCCCCACCGAAAAGCGGATGACAAGTGGGACATCCACAGTGAAAGGGTGAATTAGAAAATGTTTTCATTTAAAAGTTTTATATTTATTTTAAACAATTCTTTTGTTTTTCATTTCTATTTTTTTTTTGGGGGGGGGATATTTGCACTGGAATCTTAGGCCCTCATTCAGAGCCGTACGCTCTGAGCAGAGCGCACGCTCTGAAAGAGGGCCGCCCTCCATAATTATGGAGCGTCCTCCTGGACGCTCGTATAGCTGTGGGTCACCACCCACAGCCTATACGAGCGTGCAGTTTGATGGCTGCGATGGTCTTGACCATCGCGACCATCGCCACTGCGAGCCGGAGCCTGCGGTTGAGTTTTTCAACCGCAAGGCCCGGAGTGATTTTGGCTCTATCAGAGCCAAAATCACTCCCACTGACATCACTAGTGATGTCAGTGGGCCGGCTTCTGACGGTAGGCGTTCCCTTGGGAACGCCCCCGTTAGGGAGGCATGCCCCCGGCACGCCCACCAAAGGGGGCGTGCTGTCAATCAACATCAACAGCACGCCCCCTTTGATCAGACACAACAAGCGAAGGAAAGTCCTTCGCTCGTCGCATCAAGCGCATGCGCACGACGGAGCTCCCGCCGTCGTGCGCATGCGCAGTGCACAACATCGACCCACTTGCGAGCGGACAGCCACTTGCGAGTGGGTCTGAATCAGGCCCTTAGTTCTTGGTCACACATGAGAACTAGGACCCTAACTGGCTGGTGATAAGGTACCTCTTTTCTTACCTTTGCTGAACCAGAATAGCTGAGCATCACTCAGCTGCCCAATAACATCTGAATGATAAATAGTGTTGATAGATTTTCTACCACTTCGATATGTGACAATAGGAAATTTCTTCTATCGACGCTTATTGATATACACCTTGGCAGGGCCGGATTGAGGGGGGGGGGCCACAGGCGTGGTCGTCCCTGGGCCCCCACACACGGAGGGGCCCCCACTAGCAACAGTGCGATGTCTGCACCCACCGCTAGTGTCCCTGCCGCTAGTGTAGTGTAGACCGCAGTGAGCACAGTCACACTACACAGTTACAAACACACAGCCGCCGCCGGCAGCTGTGTGTTTGTTACAGCAGCCGATGAGAGTCACACAAACTCTCAATGGCTGCGTCAACGGAGGGGGCCGGCTGGAGCTCACTCATGAGCTCCGTCTTCCGGCTCCCCCTGCAGCTGGTGATGATGGGAGAGACCTCATGACGCTGACGTCTCTCCCATGGTGCAGGAGAAGAGCCTGGACTCGGAATGGACAACGGCAGTCGCGTGAGGAGCTGTAGCGCGCCGTATGTCGGCCGATTGGTCCGGTTTTAGTGGCGCTTGGAGATGACGTCCTCTCCAAGCAATCACTTCAATGCCGGAAAAGCCAGGTCTATGCAGACACGACTCCGGTGTGAACGGCGCCGACTCAGGAATATCCTGGGTCGGCGCCGGCTAAATTCCGGGTCTGATCCAGATTGGAACCCTGTTCCAACTCCGGGTCAGACCCGGAATTTGTGTGTAAAAGTCGTATTACTGTACCTGAAGAAGTCAGTGCAGCAGCCAGTCCAGGGAGTGTGGAGAAGCAGCAGCCGAGTACCGTACAGACCGGATCAGCCAGAACAGGTGAGTTTTTTTTCTCCCCCTGCAGGATTTTGCCAATTAGCTATGCCCCATTGTACTTAAATTTGCAGACTCATCTTATTTACGTTGTTTTGTAAAGTATGTGTGTATGTATTTACATTTTTTTGATGATTTTTGCATTAAAGCATCTTGGGGTAATTTCTTTTCTCGACCCAACATATTTCTATCCTCCTTTACAAGACAAATTATACAACAGGTACAATTTCAAACATGTAAAAATTTGATTATATTTAATTTTAAATCATATAGGAACTTTTACACATATAATTGTGAGTATTATGTAGGGTACATACTGGGCCGTCGGATCAGCTATCCGAACAACCGATCCAAGGATTGGTAAGGTTTACTGTATGCACAAATGATCTTGTGCATACACAATTACCAATTGTCCACCAGATATGTCGGGCAAGCAGACTCCATTTGAATATGCCCGCCCACTTGTGTCATATTTAATGGATTCTGCTCCCAATATATTGTTTTATCATGTATACACATCGATAGATGTGAACGATATACAGTATCTGCATGATATACACAGCAGATACAATATATCTGTTAACAATGTTGTTCACACATAATGTGTGCACACGCTGACCGATAGTCTGGATGATATATGGTTATTCGGCTGCACAAATGATATATCAGCCAGTGTGTACCCAGCTGTAGGCTGCATCTTTTGGTATTGTATCAATTTCTATTTTATGTTTATCGACAATTTAATAACTGAATTTTTAAGGTTCCACCACGAACGATAAAAAAAGGATGTTGATTAATCTAATCAAATTGAGTGAACAATAATATAATGCTACGCAAATTGTGTGTCGAGACCCTACGATCTGGGAACTCTTACTGCAGTGAAATTTGCTGAAGTCCCTCAGACTATATAGGGAATAAGGCTGTGATTTACTGTTCAATACTGCTTTAAAGCCTCATTCATTGCATTCCAAATTACACTCTAAATAGTGTCTTTGTTGGGTGCTAACGAGGCAGCGAGGCCTCAAAGATCACCTACTCAGCTCTTTGTATAGGGATCCTGTAAAAACATACATATGAATGGCAGCCATGGGAGGGGACACACACCTCTATTACAAAACACTACAGTCACTGTTGACTACCAGGGCAGTAAAATGCTAGTGTACAGGCTCATATATAATGATTTAACAACATTTCATAGTAAATCTTGATTATGTTACATGCAAAATAATGTAGCTAATAGTTTGCAAAGTAGTTTTAGGAGATTGTTTCTGTCTCTGTAGAGTTCCCCCCTTAGCATTCCGAGTGGTGCAGTATAGATATACTTACATGCACAACTATGGGGTCGAAGTAACAAGATGGATTTCATTAATTATCGCATGATAGATGGGATAATGTAGTATCAGTCAGATGCATTACACAAGAAAACTAGAGATATGGTAAGAACTTACCTTTGTTATCTCTTTATCTACGAGGTCCACAGGAAACCTTGGGGTATAGGTGATGGCGAAGACATCCGGGCACCACACAGAAAATTTTTTTCTCCAAGGATGGAACGGGGCCTTCCTCTATTCCCCGCCCCCGTGCCTGAGGCTCCTCGGTTATGTAGCAAGCCAAATGCCGGAGGAGGAGAAGAGAGAGAGAAGAAAGTCTGGAGCACACTAGAATCACATTCTCACACAGGAGACGGAAAAAAGGTGACCAGAGCGAAGCCCATCTGAAGCACAGGTGTGTCAGGACGGGCGCCCTGTGGACCCTATGGACCTCGTAGAAAAAGAGATAACAAAGGTAAGTTCTTACCATATCTCTAGTTTTCTACTTCAGGGTCCATAGAAGGTCCACAGGAAACCTTGGGGATTCCCAAAGCAGTACCCTCAAGGGTGGGGACGCTCCTGTGCTGAAAGGAGAATCCGTCGCCCGAAGGAAGCATCCTGAGTGGCAAAGGTATCAAAGGTCTGGACAGAAGACCAGGTGGCCACCTTACAAAGCTGCACAGCCGAGGCACCACGGTGAGCTGCCCACTAAGGACTCACAGACCGAGTAGAAGGCCCTCCTGAGTGTAAGCCTCAGAGATAGTCATGCAAAGCCATCTAGCTAAAGTTTGTTTATTGGCTGGCCATCCTCTCTTGTGGAACCCATAAAGTACAAACAAGGAGTCTGATTTCAGAAGGGAACTGGTACGATCCACATAAATCCTGTGGGCACGTACCACATCCAATGAGGCCTCACCTGCCGAGAGGTCTGGGGAGTTAAAGGCCGGCACAATACTTTCCTCATTAATGTGGAAACTAGAGACCACCTTAGGAAAGAACCCAGGGCAAGTTCGAAGCACTGCCCTGTCCCTGTGAAAAACTAGACATGGGGAACGACAAGAGAGAGCTACTAAATCACAAACTCTTCTGGCGGAAGCAATGGCCAGAAGAAAAACTGTCTGGGCAGTAAGCAATTTGAGATCCACTGAGTCCAGTGGTTCAAAGGGAGGGCCCTAAGGACAACAGCCAAATCCCAAGGCGTTACAGGAGGGACAAAGGGAGGCTGGATACGAAGGACCCCCTGCAGAAAGGTACGAATGTCAGGAAGAGGAGCAATCCTTTGCTGGAACCACACCGAAAGGGCCGAGATATGGACCTTCAGTGTAGCAAGGTGGAGACAAAGGTCCAAACCCGCTTGCAGGAAAGCCAACACATTGGCTATCCTAAACACCTGGGGGTCATAACTTCTAGGATGACACCATTCAAAGTATGTATGCCACACCCTGTGGTAAATCTGGCAGAGGCAGGTTTTCTTGCTCTGAGCATGGAATTAACCACAGAGCTGGAAAACCCCTTGGACCTTAGGAGGGTTGTCTCAAGAGTCACGCAGTCAAAGACAGATGACCTAGATCCGGGTGGAGACAAGGACCTTGAGACAACAGGTCCAGACTTTGAGGCAACAGCAACGGAGTGTCGATGGAGAGACTCTGAAGATCTGAGTACCAAAGGCGCCGGGGCCACGCTAGGGGCCACCAACAGGACCATACCTCCCTCTTGTTTGACCTTTTGAAGAACACGAGGAAGAAGGGATAACAGGGGAAACAGGTGCACAAACCGGAAGGACCACTTGACTTACAAAGCGTCCACCAGGAAAGCCTTGGCGTCCCTTGTCCGGGACCCGTACAGTGGCAGTTTATGATTTTGTCGAGAGGCCATGAGGTCTGCGTCTGGAAGGCCCCACTTGTCTACAAGGAGCTGAAACACTTCTTGGTGAAAAGACCATTCCCCGGGATGCACGTCGTGATGGCTGAGGAAGTCGCTTCCCAATTTAGCACTCCTGGAATGAATACCGCTGGTAGATGGCCTTCCGCCCATGTCAATATGCAAGACACCTCTGTCATAGCCGCCTGACTTCGAGTTCCGCCTTGATGGTTTAGGTAAGCCACCATCGTGGCGTTGTCTGACTGCACCTGCACAGGTTTTCCGTGAAGCAGCAGCCTGGCTTGCTGCAGATCCTGAAATCTGCCCGCAGTTCCAATATATTGATTGGTAGTGCAGATTCCTCTGCAGTCCACCTTCCCTGAAAGGAGTGTGGACCTGTCACTGCGCCCCGAAGACTGGGATCCATCGTCAGAAGGACCCAGTACGTGATCCAAAAGGGACGCCCCTTGGTGAGGTGGACCGTCTGTAGCCACCAGGTTAGAGACAGGCGCAACTCCGGAGAGAGCACCATCATTTCAGTCCATATAAGATGGGGTAATCCGTCCCACTTGGAGAGGATCGATTTCTGCAGAGGCCGGGAATGAAACTGGGCATACTCCGCCATGTCGAACACAGACACCATAGATCCCAGTAACTGCATCGCTGCATCCGAGTACCCATGTCTGCAAAGTGGAGATCTTTTCTGCTGTCAGAAAAATCCTTTGCTGTTGTGAATCTAACAGAGCTCCCAGATGGAGCATCCTTTGAGACGGAATCAGTGAGGATGTCGCAACTCTTGTATGGATTGTGGATGCGGCCCAGACTTAGGGAATTGGCTAGACCTATGCCAGTGCAAGGGGTCAGACAAATTCAGAGTCACAACAAGCCAAGGTCAAGATCAGGATAACAGGTAAGTACAAGGAACGCTGGAGTATGATATGGAGCTTATACTCTGGCACCTGTCTGGTGCCAGAGACTTCCTCTTATAGAGGAGGTTCAAATCTCGCGCCAAACATGACTTCACGTTTGGCGCAGCTGTCCCTATAAATTTCCTTGCAGGATGGCGCGCGCGCTCCTAGGAGAGCCGCGGCCGCCTGCACTTCCAGCTGGCATGGACGTCACAGCAGCAAGCACCGGGGACTCCCCGCCTGCTGCCTGCCACAGGATCCAGTGCTGCCGGACCGGTAAGTTGTAGCCGGTGTCCGGCGCACTGTGACTTTACCTCCCCTTCTAGGGGTGGGCACCGAACACCCCACAAATGGATTGTTGGGAAACTTCCGGTGGAATTTCTGAAGAAGCTGAGGCGCATGAATGTCAGAAGCCTTGACCCAGCAACGTTCCTCAGGACCAAACCCCCTGGAATCTACTAGAAACTGAACAGCTCCTTTAGAAACCCTAGAGTTAAGAATCTTTTTCACTTCATATTCCTCTTGATGGTCTACCAGAATCGTAGGAGGAGGGCTGCAAGGAGTTGAGAAACGATTAAGCACCAAGGGCTTGAGAAGAGAAATGTGAAACACATTGGGTATTCTTAGAGTGTTTGGAAGTTTCAAACGATATGCCACTGGGTTGATCACCTGTAAGATCTGAAAAGGACCAATGAACCTGGGAGCGAATTTCATTGTCAGAACCTTTAATCTCAGATGTTTGGTTGACAACCAGACTTTATCACCAGGAGCCAGCACCGGACCCCTCCTCCTCCTCCTATCTGCAAACAGCTTGTATCTTGAAGAAGTTCTACACAAATTCCTCTTTACCATCTTCCAGATCCTAAAGAATTGTTTCACTGTACCACGTACGGCTGGAAGTGGTACTGGCTGAAGGCCTGGTAACTCTGGTAACTCTGGATGCAGACCATACTGAGCAAAGAATGGAGAATGTCCTGATGCCTCATGGTACAGGTTATTGTGCGACAAATTCAGCCCAAGGGAGCAAAGAGACCCAGTCATCTTGATAAGCTGAAACATATATCCTGATGAATTTTTCAAATTCTTGGTTCACTCGTTCAGTCTGGCCATTACAATGGGGATGATAGGCCAAAGAAAAGCTCAGATTGATGCCAAAGCACCTGCATAATGCTCTCCAGAACTTACAGGTAAACTGTACCCCTCTGTCGGAAACAAGGTCCTTAGGAAACCCGTGTAACCTAAAGATTTCTCTTACAAAAATCCCTACCAACTTTGGTGCTGAGGGTAGACCTTTCAAAGGAATAACATGAGCGGCCTTGGAGAACCTATCCACCACCACCAGAATTGTGTTGAACCCTTGGCATGAAGGCAGATCAGGCACAAAGTCCATGGAAATGTGAGTCCAAGGGCAATCGGGCACTGGTAAAGGCAACAGGGAACCTGATGGAGAGTGCAGTGGAATCTTGTGCTGAGCACAAATATGACAGGCTGCCACGTCTTTTACATCCTGACGGATCGTCGGCCACCAGTACCACCTGATGATCAGTTCCAAGGTTTTTTTGATGCCTGCATGCCCACTGAAACGTGATGAATGCGCCCACTGAAGTAGTTAAGCCCGAAGTTCTGAGGTTATGAATGTTTTCCCCAGTGAGATCTTGACCCTCTTGGTGGTTGCTAAGAAATAGGCAGGATTTAGAATGGCCTTATCCTCCTTTACTTCTTCCGTTTCAGCAGAACTAAATGCTCGAGACAGGGCATCGGCCTTGCAGTTCTTATTACACGGCCAGTAAGTAATCACTAGATTAAATCGATCTAAGAATAATGACCATCTGGACTGACGATAATTTAAACAGTGAGCTGTCCTGGGGTATGTCAAATTCTTATGATCGGTGTAGACTGTTACGGGGAATTTAGCTCCTTCTAACAAGTATCGCCATTCTTGTAGAGCCAGTTTGATGGCAAGTAGTTCCTTATCACCAACTGCATAATTCCTCTCTGATGTAGAGAACTTTTGGGAGAAGAACCCACAGGAGTACCACTTATTTCCTGTGTCTCTCTGTGACAGGACTGCCCCAACCCCAACTGTGGTAGAGTCCACCTCCAGAAAACATGGTTGGTCACAATTAAGTTGTCTCAGGATGGGTGCTGAAAGGAAGTGCTGTTTTAAATGGACAAAGACTCCCTCTGCCTTAGTTGACCATTCATGAGTGTCCTGAACCTTTCTGGTAAGAGCAGTGATGGGAGCAGCGATGGAAGAGTAGTTCCTGATGAATTGGCGGTAGAAGTTGCAAAAACCCAGGAAGCGTTGTATTGCTCTCAGTCCAACTGGGCGGGACCAGATGACAATAGCGGCAAGCTTCTCTGGCTTGCCGCTATTGTCATCTGGTCCAGCCCACTTGGACTGAGAGCAATAATTGGACTGAGAGCAATCCATTCGAAGGCAGGAACCCGAAATGATGTACCCCAGAAATGTCAGTTAATTTTGTTCAAAAGAGCATTTCTCAAGTTTGCAGAAAAGCTGATTAGCTCGAAGTCGTGAAAGCACCTCACATACATGTTGGCGATGACTTGCTATATCCTCAGAAAATATTAGGATATCATCCAAGTATACAATTACGTATTTATACAACAGATCCCGGAAAATATGATTCATGTATTTTTGAAACACAGCTGGGGCGTTGCTTAATCCAAAAGGCATAACTAAGTATTCGTAGTGGCCATCTCGAGTGTTAAAGGCCGTTTTCCACTCGTCTCCGGATCGGATTCTGATTAAATTGTAGGCCCCACAAAGATCTAGCTTAGTGAAAATCTTTGCCCCCTTAATCCGATCAGAGTTCTGAAATCAGGGGTAGCGGGAACCGATCCTTGATGGTAATTGCATTCAGGCCCCGGTAATCGATGCTTGGTCTCAACCCCCCATCCTTCTTTTTAACAAAAAAAGAGACCAGCTCCAGCAGGTGATTTAGACTCTCTGATAAATCCACGTTCCAGGTTCTCTGTAATGTATTCAGTAACTGCCTGGGATTCGGGAAGTGAGAGAGGAAAAATTCTTCCACGAGGTGGGACTTTTCCAGGCAATCCCACTCCCGATGGGCAGAAAGCGTCTCCGCGGCCTTTTTGCTGAACACATCTCTGAAGGACTGGTATGGTGCTGGAAGCTGATCTTCCGAAGAGACAATGGAGGTCCGAATGATGAGATGAGGTGGTTTGACAGATAGTAAACAAGTCTCTCGCATTGAGAACCCCATGACAGGATTTGAGGCTCTCTCCAATCCAGAAGCCAAGGAAGATCCACTATAACAGGACTTTCGGCTGACGGGAGGATATAGAATGTTATTGATTCCCGACGAAGAGCCCAAATTTGCATGGTGATTTCTCTCGTCCGTGAGTGAATGGTAGCCATGGGAAGTTTATTTCCATCCACGCCAATGATGCCAAGGGATTTTTGCAGCGGCACGCTAGCAATACCTGACTCTTGAACCTTTTTAGCCGTGATGAAATTGCCATCGGCACCTGAATCTAAGAAGGCTTTGACTTCTTCAAAGGAATTTCCCATGACCAGGGTTACATAGATGGATAACTGGAAAGTAACTTGGTTTTTTGGGGTGTATTTCAACACATCTAAACTGACCACCCCCATTTAGGCCTGCTTGTTTCCCGGATGCTTTGGACAGCCAGAGAGGAGGTGGCCTGATTCGCCACAGTACAAAGTTTATTTTTGAATCTCCTTTCTCTTTCTGTGGCAGGAAGGCGAGATTTCCCAATCTGCATGGGTTCTTCTGGGGACTCAGGTGCCGTGAATCGTGGGGACAGCTTAAAGTGAAGTGACGAGTCTATTCCTTTTCTCATGCTCTCTCTCTGTGCCGAAGGTCTACTAGGATACACAAGATCATCAAGTCGTCCAAGGAAGTTGGCAATTCCCTGGATGCAAGGACATCTTTAATTTGATCCGACAGTCCTTGCATAAAGGCGGCAACCAAGGCTTCATTGTTCCACCCCAAATCTGAAGCAAGGGTTCGGAACTGTACGGCATACTGTCCCGCAGATTGGTTCCCGTTTCAGCTGCAAGATGGCCGACCCTGCGGAGGACACTCGCCCAGGCTCATCAAAGACCTTCCGAAAGGCTCTCAGAAACTCTGAACTGTTGTTGACAAGCGGATCATTCCTTTTCCACAATGGAGAGGCCCAAGCCAATGCTTGACCTGACAACAGTAGCGAGATAATATAAGCCACTTTTGTCCTGTCTGAAGGGAAACTTGCTGCCTGGACTTCGAACTGGATCCACGACAGCCTGTCGGATCCTCATCATACTTTGTTGGATTTGGAATCTGTATTGGTGTGGAAGCCCCTGCGGCTGGTGCCGTAGTAATGGACCTGGTTGTACCGGAGGTGCTTGAGCGACACCGACTTGCTGCATCAGTGTCTGCAAACACTGCATAATCTGAGCCTGGTCTTGTTCTTGCTTCTCGACTCTAGCAAGTAAGTGCTCGAGCAAGTCTCGTGGTGATGGATTACCAGTAGCATCCATGTTGTTGGCCAGAGTATTCTGTCGCAACTCTTGGATGGATTGTGGATGCGGCCCGTATTTAGGGAGTTGGCTAGACCTATACCAGAGGCGCGGAGTCTAATGTGCTGGCGGTTTTCACCATGGACCCTCGCAAGAAGGTATGGATTGGCTGCGTCCGACACACAGATCGCGGCCCTCAGGTTAGGTTCCCCTATACAGGTACTGGTGGACACTGGATGAGGTGAAGAATAAACGTAGTCGACAGGCTGGGTCAAAACCAAACAGACGATACGGTACCAGGGAGCAGACGTAAATGGGTCACAGGGAGCAGCCGAGGTCAGAACCTGATATCAGGAGCAGTACAAGGGGTCAGACGAATTCGGAGTCACAAGCAGCAAAGGTCAAGATCAGGATAACAGGTAAGTACTAGGAACTCTGGAGTATGGTATGGAGCTTATACTCTGGCACCTGTCTGGTGCCAAAGACTTCCTCTTATAGAGGAGGTTCACAGCTGTCCCTTTAAATTTCTTTGCAGGATGGCGCTCGCTCCTAGGAGAGCCGCGGCCACCTGCACTTCCAGCCGGCATGAGGGGGACCCGGAGCGGTCGTCACGGGAGTAGCAGGCGCCGGGGACTCCCCGCCTGCTGCCCGCCGCAGATTCCAGTGCTGCCGGACCCGGTAAGTGGTAGCCGGTGTCCGGCGTACTGTGACAGAGGACTTCTTCCAGTTGATCAACCATGGAGCACAAATATTGTTAGCTGCAGGTGGTGGTGAAGGACCTCTGGAGACCCTGCTAGCAGTAATAGGTCATCCAGGTATGGTAACAGGTGGATCCCCTGTAGCCGCAGATGGGCTGCCATTACCGCCATGACCTTTGTAAACACCCGAGGTGCACTTGCAAGGCCAAACGGTAGAGCCTGAAACTGGAAATGTTGTTATGACACAGCAAACCTGAGAAAACGCTGGTGAGTTGAAGTAATTGGAATATGCAGGTAAGCATCCTGGATATCCAGAGACACCATAAAATCCCCAGGTTTGATAGCCAGTACAACGGAGCGTAGGGTTTCCATCTTGAACCTGGGTAGCCTGAGGAATTTATTCAGGGACCTGAGATTGAGAATAGGACGATAAGAATCGTATGGTTTCTGGACTAGAAAAAGGCTGGAATAACACCCAGTTCTACTTTGGGACATCGGGATCGGTACAATGACTCCTGCCTGCAGCATGGATTCTACCACCTCTTGAATAGACGAGCCTTGTCCGTGTTTTTCAGAAGTCCTGTGCAAAATAATTGATGGGGAGGCCTTCTGCGGAAGGAGAGGCGTACCACAGAGAGACCACTTCCCTCACCCAGGAATCCGTGGTAGTCTGACACCAGTACTGGGTGAACTGAAAAAGTTGGCCTCCCACCCTGGGGTCCCCCAGGAGGAGGCCTGTCCCGTCAAGCGGAGGGCTTGCCATCAGGCTTGGCAGCCGGATGTCTGGTGCTGCAAGGCTGCTTTTTAGGCCTGGCAGATTTATTGGAGGTGCATGGCCTAGGAAAGGACTGAGGACCTCATTCAGACCCGCTCGCAAGCGTGTCGATGGTTAGGCCCTACGCACATGCAGGGGCCGCAGTGCGCGTGCGCCAGCTCCAGAGCGAGTTACAAATGCACTCACTCCGGGGCTCGCCACAAAAGGGGCGGCTGTCGATGTTGATCGACAGCTCGCCCAGTTTTGTAGGTGGGGAGGGGTGGTGGCCGGACAAACGGAGGCGTTCCTGCAAGAACGCCTACTATTTGTAGGTGGCCCTACTGACATTCCCAAGTCCCAGGTGACTTAGGGTCTCATTCAGACCCGGTCGCAAGCACCGATGTGCTCGCAACTGGGTCGATGGGTAGCCCTGCGCACGCGCAGCTGCGGCACTGCGCGTGTGCAAGTCCCGGAGCGAGAAACTCTCTCGCTCCGGAGCTCGCTACAAAAGGGGTGGCTGTCGATGTTATTCGACAGCTCGCCCCGTTTTGTTGGCGGGCAGGGGGGGTGGTTTCCAAAACTACCATTTTGTGGGCGGCTGCACTGACATCATTAGTGATGTCAGTGGGGAGCTTCCTGCTCCATCAGAGCAGAAAGCTCCCAGGGGCTTGCGGTTGCCGAGACCCAACCTTAGGGTCTCGTCGAAAGCCCCGATGGCCGCGATGGTGATCATCAACCTTGTCGGTCGTTAAGCTGTGGGTGATAACCCACAGCTTAACTAACGACCAGGAGGCCGCACTTCAAAAATTAAGCGGCCGCCCTCAGAGAGAGCGATCGCTTCTTGCGACCGCCTCTGAATGAGGGCCTTAGTGTGGATGCAGGACTCAGTGCCTAGCCACACTTGCTGTCATCCCCAGGGTGTCCCCCAACCCTGGAAGAAAAAGACTGCGTCTCGGCACACACCACCGCGGTGCGTGTCACTTACCTGCACCCCGTAGCGTCCGGCCCCAGTCTAGGGATTCTCCGGGGTCCCTGCTAGCCAAGACCCCAGAGGCCCGTCAAGAGGCACGGATCAGTACCCGTCGTCTCAGCACTAGCGGGGTGATGATGTGGCAGCGCGAACTTCCACTGGACTGTTCGCGCTTGCCACACCTAGAAAAAACTTTACATTTTCAAAGGGCTGTTAGTAACAGCCCCACTGCGATACACTGACCCGACTCCGCCCGGGCACCAAACGAAACTGAAGAGCCTTTGGCCCGAGGCGGGGTATAGAGGGAGGCCCTGTTGCATCCTGGGAGAAAATTTTTACTGTGTGGTGCCCGGATGTCATCGCCATCACCTATACCCCAAGGTTTCCTGTGGACCTTCTATGGACTCTGAAGTAGAAATTATTATTATAGGGCCACTTGCGATATCGTCAGGTTTGATGTGCAGCACATCAAACCTGACGACAGTGCAAGCGTCCGTGGGAATGCACATATTGTGCATACACACTGCATGATATGTCTTTACAATTTGGCCAAATCGTAACAACATCGCTCCAGTGTGAATCTAGCTTAAAAGGTAGGAGAGGGGGATGTGAGAGCCCACCCATGTATGGGAAGACCTCCCATGTAGTGCAGCTCCTTCTTTTTCGTGGCCTACTTGTTACTAGTGAGCAGGGGCTCTTCAACTGAATCTTTTTATTATTAATTATTCTACACATTATTAATTTTTCTACCCACATGCTGCCAGGAGTTGTCGTTTGGCGTTAGCCCAGGAGCTTATTGCTTCAGAGTAGTGAACCTCACTCTAGGACTACAGAGACCATCATGCAATGCGAGTTTGCCATGAGAATGGCTCGAAGGACCTTATTTGCACAATAGGATCTAGCTCAATGTATGCACTCTCCATTCCCCTGTACTACAGCAAATAATCTGTAGGTATAAAACAAGAAAAGTATTCAAGGATGGAAAACAAATCATATCAAACACCACAATCTTTGCTCCATCTGGCTGCCCTATATAAAGACATGAACACGCACATATAGTGACTGCAATGTCAGGCTCCACCCAAATACAGACATAGGGATTCCCAATCCCTCCAATCTAGCAATTCATGCAACAACTAATAATGCAGTAAGTTTAGCACAATAGGTGCAGTACACATTGCATGCATGCCACACATAGCAATTATCAGGCACCACTACACACAGTATGCTGGGCTGGTTCCACCCAGAGCAGGAAGACACGCTCAGACTTCACCTTATATTGGCAAAAAGCAGCAAAAGCAAAAACATTCTGATTAAAAAAAGAACCCACAGATTTTAGTAGGATATTAATAGCTGCACCTTTAAGTTGGTTTGGTTTAGTTCTAATGCTATAGGAGGTGTCAAAAGTATGTATTTTGAGGTGCCAATATGGGCAAAAATAATCAAATATGCAAACTAATTTCCCCTAAACTTTTTCCTTTAAGTCAGAAATGTAATATACAGCTGTATATGTGTATCTAACATAGTAAATACCTCACTGCTTCTGTTCATTTCAGGGGCTTCATTCTTCCTTAGCATTCAGCAAAGGTTACGCAGACCCAGCAGGTGCTGCCTGATTCTGATGCAACCCTACCATGAGGGTTGTTGCTTGATCCAAGTTGGAGGAAGGACCTCTGATGGCATAACCATGTGACCACTACGGCAGGGCCAGTCAGCCGAAGCATGGAGAGCGCAGTGAACCTGCGGGAGGACACTTTTGGCTCCCATTCTAAATCTTGCTCCTCCTCCATTTGCTGCATGATTGTGACGTCAGAGGTCCTTAACAGCACCTTGTTCTAGAGCTAACCCTACCATGAGGTTGCTGCTGATCTCCTCCACGGGTCAGAGAAGCATGTGATGAGTTCCACCAATCAGAGCTCAGCACATGCCTGTCTGACCTTTTGTAATGTCTTATGGGACTTACTGAGCTCCCAGTACTGTACTCAGTAAGCCCTTGGCGCCTCTCTCAAATGGTGGGGGAGGTGTAATTAAATGGACCCACAATATATGATATTTTTTAATTGAGTAATTATAATCCTATGTTACTGATAATGGTTAATTGAAATAGATTTATGGTTTGAAATAATAGTTGACACAGGACATACTATACTGTATAACTTGCAAGTTTTTTTCAATCACTTGTTGGAAGTATGGGTATAACATTGAATTTAGTATAGGTGCAGGCTTGCCTACCCTCCTGATATTGGGTGCCACTCCCAGTACCCCGGAGAGACAGGCAAGCTTCCTGGGTGCCATCTGCCCCCCCCACGGACTACTAATAGAAACCCCCGCAGCGGGGGGGGGGGGGGGGCGGTGACGCAATTCACACTGAGTTGCGTCATCGTGGCCCCGCCCCCTGCTCACAATGCCGTTATTTTCAGCATTGTGAAGAGGGGGCCACGATGACGCAATCGTGCAGCTCCGCCCCCAATGCTGTGCACAGACATTCAGAGCTGAATGTCGGCAAGTATGGTATAGGTGCCCATGTTTAATTTTTTGCATAAATAATGTGATGATACTTCCCACCAAATTCTTCATTGCGTTAAATTTTGGGGGGGGGGTTGGGGAAAGTATCAAAGGTAAAAATGCAAAAGTAGCTTTGCAAACACTGCTATATAGTGTGCAGGCACTGTAAAAAAATAGAGCATGCACAATCAAGCAAAGAACAAGCACATTGCAACAATAAGCAGCAATATAAGATTATCTGGTCTAGAACCCAATAATTGATAAATATGGCCCTAGTTGAACAAATTATAATTTTTTTTTTTGTTTTTTGAAGGTACACTACCGTTCAAAAGTTTGGGGTCACCCAGACAATTTCATGTTTTACATGAAAACTGACTTTATCAAATGAGTTGCAAAATGAATAATAATAATTTTGTCCTTCAAACTTTGCTTTCGTTAAAGAATGCTCCTTTTGCAACAATTACAGCATTGCAGACCTTTGGCACTCTAGGTGTTAAATTGTTGAGGTACTCTGAAGAAATTTCGCCCACGCTTCCTGAAGGACCTCCCACAAGTTGGATTGGTTGATGGGCACTTCTTGCGTACCATACGGTCAAGCTGCTCCCACAACAGCTAATGGGGTTGAGATCTGGTGACTGCGCTGGCCACTCCATTACAAACTGGATACCAGGTGCCTGCTTCTTCTCTAAATAGTTCTTGCATAAATTGGAGGTACGCTTTGGGTCATTGTCCTGTTGGAGGTGGAAATTATTTCCAATCAAGCGCTGTCCACAGTGTATGACATGGTGTTGCAAAATGGAGAGATAGCCTTTCTTATTCAAAATCCCTTTTACCTTGTACAAATCTCTACTTTACCAGCACCAAAACAGCCCCAGACTATCACATTACCTCCACCATGCTTGACAGATGGAGTCAGGCACTCTTCCAGCATCTTTTCACTTGTTCTGCATCTCACAAATATTCTTGTATGATCCAAACACCTCAAACTCCGATTCGTCTGTCCATAACACTTTTTTCCAATCTTCCTCTGTCCAATGTCTGTGTTCTTTTGCCCATATTAATCTTTTCCTTTTATTGGCCAGTCTCAGTTATGGCTTTTTCTTTGCCACTCTGCCTAGAAGGCCAGCATCCCGGAGTCGCCTCTTCACTGTAGACGTTGACACTGGCATTTTGCGGGTACCATTTAATGAAGCTGCCAGTTGAGAACTTGTGAGGCGTCTATTTCTCAAACTAGAGACTCTAATGTACTTGTCTTCTTCCACAGTTGTGCACCGGGGCCTTCCACTTTTCTTTCTACTCTGATTAGAGCCTGTTTGTGCTGGTCTCTGAAGGGAGTAGTACACACCGTTGTAGGAAATGTTCAGTTTCTTGGCAATTTCTCACCTTCATTTCGAAGAACAAGAATAGACTGTTGAGTTTCACATGAAAGTTCTTTTTTTCTGGCCATTTGGAGAGTATAATCGAATCTACAAATGTTATGCTCCAGATACTCAACTAGCTGAAAGGAAGGCCAGTTTTATAGCTTCTCTAACGAGCAAACCCGTTTTCAGCTGTGCTAACATAATTGTACAAAAGGTGCAAAATATAAAAAACAAATTGTTGACAATCCCCCATTCAATTAAGAAAAAAATTATCAGAGTCTTGCTCAGGGTATCCAGTACACGGCCTTATTTGAATGGTGGATTGTCAACAATTGTTTTTTATATTTTGGAAATAAAATAATTATACAGGAGTTCACCACGTGGAGCTTTATGCTTTTCTCTTTTATATATTCACTGGAGTGATTTGGGTGTGCCATCCCTGTCTAAGAGAAGATTAAAAAGAGAATCAAGCAAGAATTGTTCATATTCTATCCTTGGAAATTGTCGGAAGATCTGATGAAGTGACTTTGGTATTTAATACCTATATACCTGACTAAATGGCGCAAGGAATATACGTATCTGTTACATACCTTTGTTCATTTATAGGAGTGTTAGAGACCACCCCTGTATGTTTTTTGCTGCCTGTTGTTTTTGAAGCGCTTGTGGATTTTTTCTGTCTTTATATTTTTTTGTCATGTTTGTAATACTGTATAATAAGTAAGAGCTGCACAATCGTTATCACTCTGTTTGTGAGAGTTTATAATCAAAAAGGTACAAGCGAGATGTTTGGACTGAGTGGGTAATGGAAGGGCTGTTGGAGGATGGTGGAGTAAGTAAAGTCAGTATATAAAAGGATGTTCTTTCAGCATCTTTTTAATGGTTAGGAGAGAGTCTAATGGAGCAATTAAGTGTACACATAAGGTCTTAGGATGAGTGTTTGGACAAGTACTATGAGATGAACCTGGTAGGACTAAACAGAGTTTGCTAAATGTCTCAGGAAAGGTTAACATGAAAAATAATACATACATGAACACATTTCTGCAGGGAAGCTTAGAAACAATAACACAATATAGGTTTGGATTTTTTTATTGCATTGTAGTGTCATTTGCAAACATTGATCTAACAAAATAAAAATAATGTGGCAAAGAAAACTACAGATTCCAGTTGAACATGGAAGGCACAATGTGTTCTGTTATACCACCGCCACCTTGTGGCACAAAGTGGAATAATTTATAATGACACTTGCATTTGCCACATGTAAATGTATTTTTTTTTAATTTACAAAAAGTTAAATTACTGTGGAATTTAGCACAATGTCTATGCCAGAATGCAACACGCACACTAAGGAAAACATACTTCATAGCATAAAATAGATTTGTATGCACTGTGAATAAATTAATGTGAAGTGAATGAATTCTATTGAATGTGTCATGCAATAGACACTTAACACATTACAAACAGCCACATCAGCCTCTGTTCTAGTCTTATGGAAAACACTTGAAATGAAACACAGAAGCCATTGAGAGTAAAATAATTTCCACAAACATGGAATTTAAATCGATCAATATTTGACTCTCATAAAATAAAAAGAGGTTTTAATTTATTTATAATGCTTCACACAAAAAAATGTTGTTAAAGAAACATCGAATATATTTTATGCATGTGGATCCTTGGAGTATGTTAGTGAAAAAGAAACTCAGTATGTGTGTTGCTGTTGGGAGGGGGGTGGGGCATTTAAATGTGGCATTATTTTAGAAGGATGGAGGAGGGGGCAAGCTTATCAGAAACAAATAATATTATTTGTAATTAGTGAACAATCCTAAAGAGTCACATGCATTTCTTACTATATTTTCAGAAGCGAAAGCTCAGAATATTGGGAAAATCACAAATAACACCCCTCCTCTCACACCTCCATGCTCAGAGGCTCTTTCCACCTTCTGTGGAATGGAGGTGGATATCATCTGCTCCGATGGGCTGTGACATCATTGCCCCTGTACATTGCCAACCTGGAGGGGTAGCAACCGGCAATATGGCAGAAAAGAAGTTGCTGGCAGCTGCTGCTACATTTTGGTAGCCGGCTCCAATGTTGGGACGCCACGGGTTAATGAAGCACACTGGATGAGTGGCAATTTGACATTTATTTAATGTTTTTTGGCTCGCCCTAAACCTGTGCCCTAGGCTCGCCTAGTGGTAGCGCAGGCCCTGTGTATGGTGTTTACCACAATGCCGTGTTTCAAAACAGCATCCACCTAGAGAATCTTACAAACTGCAATGCCTCGTACACATGGGTATTAATTCTAAGTCACTAAGGTGCGTTCTTGAAGCCCATAAAACATGTTTTGACCAAAACATAATATACATGAATAGACTTGAACATGCACACACTTTCAAACAAGCGTTATGCTTAACGACAAATTAAGTGAATCATTTGAATATGTTTTGTTGTTTGCCATCTTAATTTTATAAGAAAAGGTTTTGCTTTAGTTATGTCATAAATGCATAATTAAATATGTATTCCCTTTACTGCACATGTAAACATCTAGGAATTACTTACGTATCTCTCATGATTTCCCAGAGGGTCTTATTGGATTAATAGATCACCATCTTTTTACAAATGAAATGGCTTATGATAGCAATTGTTAATTCAGAAGGCACTTCATATATAAATAATAATATCACACTCGGGAATGCTGTGCTTTGTAACATGAAAGCAATAGATATCAAACTGTGCCTCAAACATGGAGAACACAGCTATACCTGTACAAATTGTCTGAGTCTTTGCACTTTAGTAAGTGTTTAAAGTAAGAAATTCCCTTTTCAGAATCAGATTCCTCTTTGGAACAAACATTCATATAGAGTTGCTTAAAATATGAATACAGGCGAAGGTTATCTTGTGCACAGAGAGCTCATGTTTATAAAGCCTTATTCAAAACCTAGGCCTGGATCTTGATTTTCAAGTGCAATGTTAGTGTTGAGGACATTTTTGTAAGTAAGTCACTCCAAGGCATTCTGTGTATGTGCAGTGTCAGAACCCGTCCTCAGCTTCTCTGTGTCTTGGTATTAGTCCTCACTGCCCAGGCTTGAACTGTACCACTGGCAAATGCAGCAAAGAAGATGGCTCCAAAAACATTAATGGCAGCAGCAATGTAGAAAACAATTTGCCATTGTTCCACGGTGTTCTGTACAAAACAACAAATTAGCATCACTCATTGGTATGAGCAAGTCTAAAAATCTATAGTGGGAGAAAGCATGGCATTAATTTACTGACATTTATTATATGCATCAGGGCTGCCATCAGAAATTGTGGGGCCCGGTATTGCCGAAACAAGCAGAGCCCCCCCGGACGGGGGACGGACAGAGGTTTGACGGAGCTACACCAGGGGGTGGGACACCAATGTGTGTAGAACAGTTTAAAAATTCTGTCTTAAATTCTTACTTTCTTGATAATCATTGCAGATTTTTAACCGCAAATATCACATTTTAATATGTGATTTTTCTGTTTGAAATACAGGTACTAGTTTTATCTGTCATTTAAGACACTATTGAATAGCACTAGAAACTTCGCTTGTTACAATGAAATGGTGCATGTTGTGATACAGCTCTAATTGCACTCCAAATTACTTGTGGAAAACATACTAACCCATTGCCTACAGCAATACTTACTTCACGAGTTAAACTTTTGGCAATAAGTGGACCGACCATTCCAGGAATTGTGGCAAATGTATTTGTGATTCCAAGCAATAGCCCAGCAAATCTGCAAAACATAACTCAGGTCTAATTATTTCAGCTAAAATTTACCACTAGATACAGAATATTAAAAACTTTGGTAAACAAGTGCCTGTATACTTTCCTTCACACCTGGATATTGAAGCTCACACAAGGATGGTCTTTTACAACTCTCACTGTGTGTTTTGTTGATGGTGCAACAAAAATAGAATTATTGTGTTGTGATGATATTGTTGAGCCACTCATTTAATCTCGTGTTTAATACAAGACTAATTGGGGGACAGTTACAGGTTATTTCAGGGGCAGTTTGCAATGGAATAGATTATATAAATCTGTTTCAATTCTACATTTAATGTTATGGAGGAGGCAACACAGGCCACAATTTATAAACTTATAAGGATATAGTCATCAGTAACAGTGACTAAGCTGACAATGTGTAAATGTTGGACAAGGAATACTAACTGTGCGAACCTCTCAGACCTATATCAGATGCAGGGGTCTATGTACTAGTCTTGGAGAGAGATAAAAGCCGTCTATGTACTAAGCCTTGGATAGAGAGAAAGTGGATGGAGATAAAGTACCAACCAATCAGCTCCTAAGGTTTAGTACATAGACCCCACAGACTCATATGAACCATTATTTGCTGAACCTGTACAACATTTCCAGGAAGACAGGGCGGCGTGGGGAAAAGACAGATTGGTCGGAATGAGGGAATAAGGAACTAACACAGTTGGGAGACCACACAGCAGTAGGGATTGGGAAAGATAGGGCAGCATGGAGGCGAAGATAGTGTACATGTATAGACAGAGTATGATAGTTTTAGAAATTAGGGAGCGGAATGTGTATTCTGAATGAGATGGATGTATGGAGTGAGAAGGATGTTGGAACCCAGTGGGATTGTTGTGGTGACCGAATGGGAAGATTGTGTGGACTGAGTGGGCTCTGTGTGCCACTGGTCGGACCTCAGTTGCATATACTGTGAGAGTGCTGAATCTGCAGTTAACCACAGGGTGTGATGGCATACCATATCTGTATTGCGCAAGGAACACGTCTGAATTTCATTGCTTTTTTGAGATTGAGTGGCAGAAATTCAGTAGGTTTTGTGAAATTTCAGATGTTTAAGAAGCCTTAATGGGACATATAAAACCATAAGGTTTTTGTTTATGGAATTTCATTGCTTTTTTTAATTTATTAACCATCATGGACGGGAGCAGCAAACTGGACTGCAAGTGTGAGGGGCCGTGGCAGCAGCGGGACCATGCACAGGGGCTGCAGCGGGGGTGTGGGGCACTGCATAGGGACAGCAGCAGGGAACAGAGGAGCTCACTGACGCTGATGGTCCCAGCCTTGAACTGCTTCTTAAGGTCCCTACACACGGAACGATGTGCTCATGATGCAATATCGTGAATGATTTCCCTTGAACTCTCCTTGGCACTCCAGGACACGATATGGTTCTTAAACAGCACATTTTGACATAACATCTATCGTGCAAGATCTAAAGATTTGCATATCTTTAGATCGTGCACAATAGCTGACTGCATGCATGGATCAGTGAGATCCGTGGTGCAGGCATCTGTGTAAAGAAAAGCAAAAATACACAGATGCATGGAGATCAGCTTTGTTTTAAAAAAAATTAACACAAGTGATTTTTGTTTTTTAAATAATGGCGTGCCCCCCAAAGCACAACCAGCCCTGGGCTTTACACAGCCAGTCCTGGTTGTGAAAATACAGGGCACAAATGACTTGGGGGTCCCCTGTATTTAGCACACCTAGCACTGGTCACAGCTGAGCCAGTACTGGTTTTGGAAATATAGGGGACAAAAAGCGTAGGGGTCCCCTGTATTAGCCATAACCAGCACCGGACTCTTTTTAGTGGGGGAGTAATGCCACAGCCAGGGGAACCCTTTCACCGAGTCCCCCGGCCAAAGTATTACGCCTGACCGCTAGTCAGTTCAGGCTGGGGATACCTGGGGAGGTAGGGACCCCCAAAAAAGGAGTACCCCTCTCCAAGGCACCCCAGGCCCAGAGCTATCCCCGGCACCCCTTGGCGGTGGGTGCCGGGTTGATTGAGTATAGCGTAGTGTAAATTAAATAAAAATATTGTATTTTCAGGTGAACTACAGGTCCCAGCAAGCCTCCCCTGCATGCTGGTACTTGAAGAACCACAAGTACCAGCATTCAGGGCATTACGGGCCCGCTGGCACCTGTAAAGAAAATATTAAAATAAACACAATACATTTGTATTACATAAAAGTTTTTAAGCCTTTAAGCTCTTTTTCATGGTCGCCGCCAGCCCCAGAACTTCCAGCGTCTTCGTCTGCCGGGCGCCAACCCACCAGGGCTTCCTGTTTCTTCGCCTGGGGGGTGGCAGCCTTTGAGCTCTTTCGCATAGCCACCGCCCACTAAGACTTCGGGCATCTTCTTTCTTCAGGAGCTCTTCCACGTTCCCTCCCCACCTTTGGACTGCCATGCTGCTGCTTCACGGTGGCTTAAATAAGCCATCCGATGGTTTGGGGCGATGAACTCGCAAGCCATGATTGGCTCGTGGCAGCCATCTTGAATTTAAGAAATGCCACTGAGGTGCCATTTTTTTAATTGGCAATGCTGCCAAACTCTGCAGAATGGCTGGCAGGACTGGATCCTCTCGAATCCAGACCTGCCGCCTTGGCAGCTATCTCCGCCATGTCCCATCGCCAACGCCCACACCGCTAAAGCCCGCTACCTACGCCATGTCCCGCTACCTCTGCTGGGTCCCGACGCCGCTACCTCTGCCAGGTCCCGCTGCCACTAATGCCAGCCATTTTGTGCACCCAGGTAAAGCCACTGTACAACCCCTGCAGGAGGAACCTACTGTGTGCAGCAAGTTGACATTCCCTATCGATATAATGGGATATTTGTGGGCTAAAAGTTTAAAAAAACTGTAACTTTCTGAATTACCTGAACACCAAAAGGCCCTACACTGGAACAAGAGCTACCTAACAAAACAAACCCAAAGTCCTAATTCGTCCTCTACTCTGAGTTATGCTTTCCCAAAAATCTCCCATACACTAAAGCAGAAAAGTGGCACTTTTGACCAGACAGGAAGTGGTAGAAAAAACTGACAGTTTAAACATTAGATTACGCCCAATTACTCTTTTTTTTTTACACTGAAATTTGCAGCACCGAGCGACAGTTCTACCTGTCCATGCCAAATTTCAGCTCAGTACGTCCAATAGCTTTTGAGATGTAGCCCCTCAAACACATTGCCTCCATCTCAGGAATTCCCTATGGGAGAATTTCTTTTATTCCATCCAGCCTTTTTATAAGGGTGTAGGGACAACCCACCTTCGGTATTTAAGGTTAGTTTTTGCACTTTAGGGGTTACTTACCTTGACAAAGGGACGTTGTGGTCCCGAAACTTTGGTGTTACAGGATGGTTATTTGAATATACTTTTTTCAACAAAGTCTCCGAGTACCGCTGTTTTTTGTAGATTATATATATATATTTAGTAAATGGATTTCTACACAGGTGAGGGAGGGGAATGTCGAATATGTTACAACATGGGCGATGGAGGAAAAAGTGATACTACAGAGGTGAGGGAGTGGAATGTGTTAGTACACAGTTGAGGGATTAATGTGTTACTGGAGTGGTGAGATGGAAATAGAAACACTAAGGCCCTGATTCAGACCCGCTCGCAGGTCTGAAGGGCGTTTTTTGGTTTTTTTGGGACATGCCTTCTGGCCGCTCGCTAAGCTGTGGGTGACCACCCACAGCTTTTGTGAGCGGCCAGTAATGGTTGCGACCATCGGGCTTGCGATGAGACCCTTGTGGTAGGGTCTCGTCTGCCGCAAGCCCCAGTTAGCTTCCGGCTCTAATAGAGCCGGTAGCTCACTACTGACATCACTCGTGATGTTAGTAGGGCCGCCCCCAAACGGCAGGCGTTCCTTCGGAACGCCTCCGTTTGGCCAGCCACCCCCCCCTCCCCGCCTACAAAATAGGGCGAGCTGTCGATCAACATCGACAGCCGCTCCGTTTGTAGTGAGCCCTGGAGTGAGAGAATTTCTCTCCCGCTCCGGGGCTTGCGCACGCGGTCCGTGCGCACTTCCCGGCCATCGTCCCGCTTGCGAGCGCATAGCGCTTGTGAGAGGGTCTGACTCAGGCCCTAAATACCTATGGTCTCCCATAGTCAGTAAATCCTGCATTTGCCCAAGATTAATATAAAAGTATGGAAAGCAATACAAGAACTGTGATTTCAATCAAAGGTTTATCAAAGCAGATGGATAACACTGTAATGCAAGATAGACAGCTTTTTGATGTAATTGCGGCTAAACATTTTTGTGCAAGCAATTTCAATATAAAATGGAATACTAGGTAAAAAACACTTACGATGGTGCAATGTCTAAGTGATTTATGTTGTATCCAGATATACTGAATCCTCCAAATGTGGTTGACAGTGTGAGGAATACAACTGCCAGAATATAATTACATCCAGTATAACCAGCCGCCAACAGAAATGCTGCAGGTCCAATCATTCCTAGAAAATATCCATAATAATAAAAAAATTGAAAATATATATAAAGCACTAATCCACGCGGCACTCACCATTCCTAGATTTGGGGTGCAACATGGTATGTGACCACATTGTAAATATAATAATGATAATATATATATATATATATATATATATATATAAGCACACACAAAAATTGTATGCAGTATACAATGCATGTTTACGCACTGAGTAACTGAGTTATCTGCAATCCTTATCTAATATAAAATTGGATCCTTCTTCATTTCAGTCTTGTATAGATGAAGACAAGAACAAATGAGCAAGAATTTATCATTTATTATAGTTATATCCCGATCACACAATTTCCTAAAGCAGTGGTTCTCAAACTCGGTCCTCAGGACCCCACACAGGTCACATTTTGCAGGTCTCCCAGCAGAAGTACAGGTGTATTCATTACTCACTGACACATTTTAAAAAAAATCCACAGGTGGAGCTAATTATTTCACTGATTCTGTGAGGAGACCTGGAAAACATGCACTGTTTGGGGGTCCCGAGGACCGAGTTTGAGAACCTGTGTCCTAAAGGTATCAAAAACTTTGGGAAAATGTGTGGGTAGAGCAGACTTTCTGTATATCTGGTTCCACTTTAGTTCCTGTGGAAAACATCTCAAATAGTGTGAAAAGGGCCGCTGCTAAAGTATAAATCCAACTTTTTGGTATTTTGCGGTTCATTTTTTTGTACTGGGGGGAGTATGTGTGTCCTTTTAGTTACACGGTCAGGATTTTCTTTGCAGTTTGCAAACCACCACACCTCACATTAGAGGTGTGGAACTTATCAACCTGCATTTTGGAGAAAAATCTCAAAACAAAATATTTGTGGCAGTTTTCATTGTGACAACAGCCATGTAGCTACAGCCATCTTCCCTGTCACAGCCATGTAGCTACAGCCATCTTCCCTGTCACAGCCATGTAGCTACAGCCATCTTCCCTGTCACAGCCATGTAGCTACAGCAATCTTCCCTGTCACAGCCATGTAGCTACAGCAATCTTCCCTGTCACAGCCATGTAGCTACGGCTATCTTCCCTGTCACAGCCATGTAGCTACAGCTATCTTCCCTGTCACAGCCATGGAGCTAAAGCTATCTTCCCTGTCACAGCCATGTAGCTACAGCTATCTTCCCTGTCACAGCCATGTAGCTACAGCTATCTTCCCTGTCACAGCCATGTAGCTACAGCCATCTTCCCTGTCACAGCCATGTAGCATTATTAATGGGAAAGCGGGAATGGGGAAAAAAACAACAATAGCACAGGAGAAACCCAACAAAGGTCTGGGTATAGGAATAATAGCAAATCAGAGGTGCTCCCTCAGAGTATGAGAAGTAGATCAAAACAAGAAAAATAAAAAAGCGACTCCTTTTATGGGGCACTCACTGAATTTATGAAAATCTGATGAAATTAAAATATAAATCTTTATTCAATATATTTAAAATCAAGTTGCCAAAGAAACATACAAATGATGAACTTCAAATGCCAGACAGACAAACAAACAAATAAAAAGTGATCATAAGTGATCCTGTATGTGATATCTGCACCCCTAAATTCAGTTAAATCTCAGAAAACATATATTCTCCACATGAGTTAGAAATATTTGAGAGGAATAATGATAGAACAATAATGATCCAGTTAGTAGTTCTAAATATAGACTCTAAAGTATCACATATAGGGGTATCAGTATAAACTGCACATATAGGTGTGGCGAAATATTGGTGAAAAAAACATATACAAAACATATAAAGCAGAAACAAATTACATAAATTGTTAAAAGGCTGAAAACCACGAGATAAGTAATACAGTACACAATGGTTTATATATTGGAGGCGTCCCTCCCTTCTAACTGGGAGAATCTAGAAAGGATTTAACCTAAATAGATTAGGAATAATAAGAGATAAGTGCTCTTATAAACCAGATGCTGCTTTCCCGTGTCATATAAATATCAGACACGGGATGAGTGTCACTGATATATGGCACAAAAGAAACAGTGCAGCTTGCCTCTGCTGTTAGCGTCCACAATGACCAGACCCCCTGTTGCCTGAGCAGCGCAGGGGATCACAGTAACGGTTAGCTAATGAGAGAGCAAGGAGGGAGAGTAAAGATAAAGTACCTGTCCCTGAAATCTCCCAGGTAGGATCGTGGTGTGGAGGTTCCAAGTGCGCACTAGGTCACCCCCAGCTGTGAGGCCGACGCGCGTTTCGCCGGAGGCTTTCTCAAGGAAGCTATCTTCCCGTCACAGCCATGTAGCTACAGCTATCTTCCTGTCACAACCATGTAGCTACAGCTATCTTCCCTGTCACAGCCATGGAGCTACAGCTATCTTCCCTGTCACAGCCATGGAGCTACAGCTATCTTCCCGTCACAGCCATGTAGCTACAGCTATCTTCCCTGTCACAGCCATGTAGCTACAGCTTTCTTCCCTGTCACAGCCATGTAGCTACAGCTATCTTCCCTGTCACAGCCATGTAGCTACAGCTATCTTCCCTGTCACAGCCATGTAGCTACAGCTATCTTCCCTTTCACAGCCATGTAGCTACAGCTATCTTCCCAGCCATGTAGCTACAGCTAGCTACAGCCATCTTCCCTGTCCCAGCCATGTAGCTACAGCTATCTTCCCTGTCACAGCCATGTAGCTACAGCTATCTTCCCTTTCACAGCCATGTAGCTATAGCTATCTTCCCTGTCCCAGCCATGTAGCTACATCTATCTTCCCTGTCCCAGCCATGTAGCTACAGCTATCTTCCCTGTCACAGTCATCTAGCTACAGCTATCTTCCCTGTCACAGCCTCGTAGCAGGAGAGACTGCAGTTTGGTGAAATCACACTTTAGTAAATCCCGGGATCAGTCATTTTCTTTTATTTATATATATATATATATATATATATATATATATATAGTAAAGAAATGTTGAGTATATTTATAAAAGCATATAAATACTCACGATAACAAATGAATACGTAATAGTACATAAAGTGCCTTACAAAAGTTTTTACCCCCCATGGCTTTTTACCCTTTTTGTTACATTACAACCTGTAATTCTGAAAATTGGCATGTGCATATGTAATCACCCCCTTTGCTATGAAGCCCCTCAAAAGTTCTGGTGCAACCAATTACCTTCAGAAGTCACATAATTAGTGCTATGAAGTCCACCTGTGTGAAATCTAAGTGTCACATGATCTTCAGTATAAACACACCTTTCTGAAAGGCCCCAGAGGCTGAAACACCGCTAAGCAAGAGGCATCACACCATGAAGACCAAGGTGTTTTCCAAACAAGTCAGGGACAAAGTTGTCGAGAAGTACAATTCTGGGTTGGGTTATAAAAAAATATCCAAATATTTGATGATCCCCCGGAGCACCATCAAATCCATCATCATCAAATGGAAAGAACATGGTACCACAACAAACCTGCCAAGAGAGGGCTGCCCACCAAAACTCACAGACCGGGCAAGGAAGGCATTAATCAGAGAGGCAGCACAGAGACAAAAGATAACCCTGAAGGAGCTGCAGAGTTCCACAGCAGAGACTGGTGTATCTGTGCATGTGATCATAATAAGCCGTACACTCCATAGAGCTGAGCTTTATGGAAGAGTGGCCAGCAAAAAGCCATTACTTAGTGGTAAAAATAAGAAAACACGATTTGAGTTTGCCAAAAGGCATGTGGGCGACTCCCCAAATGTATGGAGGAAGGTGCTCTGGTCAAATGAGACTAAAATTGAACCTGTGATTTGAGACTGGGACGGAGGTTCACCTTCCAGCAGGACAATGACCCGAAGCATACTGTTAAAGCAACACTCGAGTGGTTTAAGGGGAAACATTTAAATGTGTTAGAATGGCCTAGTCAAAGCCCAGATCTCAATCCAATTGAGAATCTGTGGTCAGATTTGAAGATTGCTGTTCACAAACGGAAACCATCCAACATGAAGGAGCTGGAGCAGTTTTGCCTTGAGGAATGAGCAAAAATCCCAGGGGCAAGATGTGGCAAGCTCATAGAGCAGTGATTCCCAACCTCGGTCCTCAAGGCACACTAACAGTCCTGGTTTTAGTGATAGCCATGCTTAAGCACAGATGGTTAAATTAAAATAACTAAGGTACTAATTAAGTCACCTGTGCTCAACTATGGCTATCCTTAAAACCTGGACTGTTAGTGTGCCTTGAGGACCGTAGTTGGGAACCTCTGTCATAGAGACTTATCCAAAGCGACTTGCAGCTGTAATTGCCGCAAAAGGTGGCTCGACAAAGTACTGACTTTAGGGGGGTGAATAGTTATGCACGCTGAAGCTTTCTGTTATGTTGTCCTAAATGTTGTTGGATTCACAATATAAAAAAAAAAAACACAACTGTGAAGTTGGGCATGTTCTGTGAATGAAATAATGCACACCTTCAAACAATCCATTTTAATTCCAGGTTGTGAGGCAACAAAACATGAAAAATGCAAAGGGGTGTGAATACTTTTGCAAGGCACTGTATTATTACATACATAATGCATAATTTAAAATACATAAAAAAGGTATATACATCAACAATCCAAATGTACTCTTATGGGGGTGAGGTGGTGTTAATTTGATCAGAAAACTCAACCAAAAGTTCAGAATATTTGAAATATCAGGCTGCAAATTCCTGCAAGAAAACTATCATAACCAGGCTGTAAGCACATAGCTCATGTTCATTGTGGATATAATATGAATGGGGCATATTGCTTGACAGCTTAATGTCATGAATGATGATTTTATGTATAGCAATTAATTCCACAATTCAGAATTATATTTAACTTACCCAATGTGTTAAATATTTTGCGGACGGCTACAGTTGAAAAATTCCATCTCTCTCTCATGAAGTCTGCAAGGTGACCAGTAATGTTCATGCACAGCCAACAACCAAAGTAAGGGAGTGCAGAGAGAAAGCCATTCTGTAAGAAAGCAGACAAACACAATTATACCAGTGCAGTCAATTTGGCTCAATAAAAAGTACAATGTAAAAAATGTGGAGTGCAAAAGTATTCCATTTATTATTTATTCCCATGACTGGTTTTGTACACTCCGACTGCTTTTTCACCATTGTGCACCAATTTTATATAGGTCAGTGTGTTTTATTTTTGTGTCTACAGAGAATTTTAGGGAAATTTATAAAAAAAAAAGTATATTATATTATTGAGTGCCCCCAGGGCTGCCAAGAGCCAAGGCGGGCCCCAGTAATAGGGGGCGTGGCTTAATCTCGGGAGGCGTGGGCACGCCCCCTTGCTGGAAAAAAAAATAATAAAAAAGATTTGCAGCGCCGCAAAGTGACACTGCGCGCCGGGGAGGGGGGCGCTCTGAGCCCCCGCAGCCCGGCGCAAAGCCAGGGGGGGCGCGATCAGTGTGATCGCTCCCCCGCACAGGCATAGGAGACTGCTGTGGCTGCTGCTCAGCAACCACGAGCAGTCTCCAGCTGCAGCTCAGCACACGCTGTGTGCTGGGCTGCTGTGAGGGAGGGGGGGCGGCGTCGGACCCGGGCCGCCGCCGGGCCCCTCAGGAAGCCCGGGCCCGGGTAATCTGTACCCGCTCCCCCCCCCCTCTCGGCACCCCTGAGTGCCCCAACTACGGAGTTCTCTTCTGTCCTACTGTCCATACAAAGATTTGCCAGCTGACAGGTACTCACCCATCATTTGTAGGAGGGTTACCATTCTTTCATATAGCTGGATGGAGTCCTTGAAATGCCTTAGGACTTGCTCCATAAATGCACAATAAGGAAAACGGAATCCACAACATCTGGGCCTGTGGAATTAGACCAGCCATCTAATTCCAGAGCTGGACAGGTAGCTGGATATGGTAACAGTCAGTTCCCTGGATTGCACCTTCCCCATAATAATATTGCCTAGAACTATACTAATGACCCCCTGAAAGCATAGGTGGTGCTGTAAAGGCCATAACTTTAGAGGAGAACTTTAGAGCAACAAGCATAAGAGCACTTTGATTGAGCACCCTGAAAATCACAGACAAAAAGTATTATACAAAAAAAAAAATCACTATTACCAATGATCCAATGAAGCAGAATTTAGTTAAACATATCAAACATACAGCAGTGGAAACAGACATTGTCATCTGCTGTTTATATAAATGTAGGCATTTTTTTAAAGAAGGTAACACATGAAATATATAGGAGAAGGCAGTAAAAGTGCAAATTGGCAATAAATTAGGAAAACGCACTGAAATTTGGTGACTGACCAAGTAACATCTAGAATAAAGGCTTAGCTGAGCTATAATGCACTTTTTTTCTTTATAAATGAGGTCGGGGGCAAGATTTACGAAGCAGTGGGTTTGTTTGATTTAGAATTTGACTGGACCCAATGAGGTTTGACGGCAGTTTCTAAGCTAGCATTCTCGCTAGGCTCTTTTAGCGGAGAGCCGCGATCTGCCAGATATCAAAAGGGCAGAATGCGGCATCTATTCACAGAGAAGGGAGAGCTTGGGGGCAGCCCGGCACGTCCGTAAGTGCTGGCCACGCCCCCAAGAGTGATGAAAATGGGGTGTTAGAGTGAACACTATAAGCCCAAAAACAACATTTACTAAAGGCTGGTTTGACCCTCTGTAAAGAAACCATCATCGATCCCCATTAGTTTCAAAATCCTTATCCCGCCGCAAGTCAGAGCAGCCTGATTAATTCCTATGAGCGATCACTTGTGAAATATCTCATAGCAATAAATGGGGCCACTTTAACTGGTCACAGCGTGGAAACTCTTGCACTATAACCATTTTGAACAGCCACATTTATTCCTATGAGAGAGTGTCCACGGGCGAGCTCTCATTCACGTCAGACTCCCATAGGGAGATGTTGCTGCATTTTTTCATTTTGCCAAATCCAATTGGATGCCTACATGGACAGAAGAGGACCAAGCCTATAGGATTACATGGGTAAACGAGGGTACTGGGGGAGGTTTCTCTTCCCGATAAAGGTATTTTAAAATTCGGTGTGTGAGTCCTCTTTTTTTTTTTTTTTTTTAGCATTTCCTTTACAAATGTAAGACAGGGGCCAGACTGCACTTGTGGTTTTCCAAGTGCCTGCATATTTTGGCAGCCCTTAAAATTGGTCACGTCAGGGCTTACATCACCAGAACTGTATTGCTCGTGCCGTGCCCCCCCCCCCTCCCCCGCGTGCCGCTGACCACGGTACAGGCCCGCCCTAGTCGGCCGGAGTAGTACAGACCGCAGTGAGTGCGGTCCATACTACACTGTTACACACACATCGCCGCCGGCGTTGGGTAGTACGCACGTACTGCTTGGTGGCGATGTGTGTGTTTCAGCAGCCAATGAGTGTCAAACAGACTGTCACTGGCAGCTGCACCCACTGCCGAAGCCGGGCTGGAGCTCATTCATGAGCTCAGTCTTCCGGCTCCTGCAGTGGGTGATGGGAGAGACGTCATGACGTCTCTCCCATAGTACCGAGCAGGACCCAGCGGGAGGATAGAGCAGACAGCGGCGGGCGCGGCAGGAGCGGGGATTCAGGCAAGTCAAGTCAGTGTTATTTGTGTGTGTGTATATGTATGTCTGTCTGTGTGGTTTATGCACTACGGAAGGCAGTGTATAAAGGGCAACTCAAAGGGGGGATCATTACTGGGGGCCTTCATAAAGGGGACCACTACTGGGAGCACTGTGTAAGGGGCACAGCATAGGGAGGATCACTACTGAGGGTACTGTATAAAGTGCACTACTGGGGGCTTGCATAAGAGGGACCGCTAGTGGGGGTACTGTATAAGAGGCATTACTGGGGGCCTGCATAAGTGGTACCACTTCTGAGGGCACTGCCTAGTGAGACTGTATAAGGGGCACTGCATAGGGGGGCCCTGTATAAAAGTGCACTACTGGAGGCACTGTATAAAAGGCACTACTACATGGGGCACTGCAACTGGGAACATTGCATAAGGGGCACTACTACAGTGGGCGAGAAAGGGGTGTGTGTAAGGTTGACATGTCCCATTTTTCAGTGGTCACGCCCCTTGTGGCATGTGATCACACCCATTTTTCGCACATGGGGGGGGGGGTGCTCCATTTTTTCAATTTGCCTTGAGCTCCAAATACCCTAGTTACGTTACTGTTGGAGACTCCATGCTCTGCATATAGCTACAAACAATATTGATAGGCCTGCCATACACAAAGGTAAGGTTACTTTATTTGTAATTGTATGTCTTTAATTGTGTGCTATGTACCTTTAATTAAAATAGGGTTTGTTAACATAACACTAGTGATATGTTAGGTTGTTCTTTCCTTTCTTACAAGTTCCACCATAAGGTTACCAGACATGAGAAACTCTAAAGGGATGAACAATTCGGCACAATGACTGACTGAGGTACACATATTTTGGTAGGCAGTTAAAAAAAAATATATATATATCTTTAAGTCGACCAGGGGACATCTGATAGCTGAACATCTTGTGATTGGAACCTCAGATATATTTGTCCCAAAAACCATGTAACTCCTCTAAATGGAACTTCCAGCACATGAATAACACAGAACGACATCTGACATGTGAAACTTTAGAGAACAGCTGTGAATGAATAATTATTCAGGTCCCAGAAAACAGGGATATTCTACAAATTAAATTTAGCATTGTGTTCTAACCATATATACCATTACTGACTTACCTCTTGTGTATTAAATCGTAAGATATCCTTCATATATGTAGGTAATAACGTCAGCAGCGTGTAAAAGGTCCAGTTATAAGAAAAATGAGCTACAACGATAGCCCACAGTGGCAATGACTTCAGCATAGCACAAACAGGTACCTCCTTCTCCTTACACAGCTAGAAGACAAAAAATGGAGACAAGAAATTACATCCAATTTGTATGTTGCCTTTATCATCTACTTCAGATATCCTGTTAATTAGGTTAAAAACAAAAAACAAACAACGGATTCATGCGGGGCTGGTAACCAAAGGGAGGAAAAGATTATTTTCCACTTAAGTGTTATAGTCACATTTATCCATCATGTAGCCATTGTTCCTGCTTTTACTAGGTACTGTGTATTAGGGCCAACAGTCAGGCTTCGGGATGGTGGGGTGAGGACAAGGTATTCCAAGAGGCACTCTCTCCCGCTATGGCTATAGACATAGGGGGGAATCAATTAGCCCCAATAAGTTTTTGAGTAAATAAAACGGGACTAAATGCATTTTTTTGCCTGCAGGGAATTCAATTAAATCCTATTTTATTTGGCCGAAAAATTATCTATTTTTGGGTGAATACACATAGGATTTGTGATAAGGTCACGGAGCTGTGTGTTTTCGGGCCCGACTGCGAAAATGGTGCTGCTTTTCGGGGTTTTTTTTTCACCTGCCTCAGGTGAATACCTGGTGGGTAGGTCTTCGAAGGAATGAGAGGGCATACCCGTGAAAGACCACTTCTCTTACCCAAGCACCCTTGGTGGTTTGACACCAGCACTGGGCGAACTGAAGAAGTCGGCCTCCCACGCTGGGATCCTCCAGAGGGAGGCTCGCCTTGTCAGGTTGAGGGTTTATCCTCTGGTTTGGAGGCAGGGCCTCTTGTGCTCCAGGCCTGTTTCTTAGGCTTGGCGGCCTTCTTGGCAGCTGACTGTCTAGGAAAGGACTGTCCTTTGGGTTTTCCTTGAGAACAAAAGTACCTAACGGAAGAGGTTCGAGACTTTGAAGGAGCACATGCTGAAGGCAGAAACGCAGATTTCGATGCTGCCAATGTGTCAACAATTTTGTCCAGGTCTGGACCAAACAATATCTCCCCATTGTATGGTAAGGCTTCCAGGCCTTTCTTAGAATCGGCATCCGCCCTCCAAGAGCGCAGCCACAGGGAATGGCAAGCAGACACGGCCGCGGCCGAGACTCTGGAGGTCAGTTGAATGGCATCCAGAGCAGCATCACCAATATATGCAGCCGCATCCCGGATGTGGCCAACCAATGACACCTGATTCTCAGGAGCTTCCGAGGGGAAAGAGTCCTGAAGTGCATCAGTCCAGCTAGCCATGTATATAGATTTCAGGCAAGTTTCCACTTTCCTATCTGTAGGCTCTTTTAAAGAAGAAATGGAAGGCATAGGTAATGTAGCACTTTCAATAAAACGTGTAACGTGGGACTCCACCGCAGGGGGTGATGCACATTTTTTTACAATGAGCATCAGAAAATGGGTAACATGAGGCCAAACGCCTTTGAGGTTGATACCTCTTACCAGGCGAATGCAGGCATGTGTTCTACTAGCTGATATGTCAGAGGGAATACTGCTGAAGTCACCCTTATCCGTTTAAACAGAGGGTGTTTGGATTGAGGGGCTGGCTCGTCATCCTCTATTACCAATATGGATCTGACAGCACGCCCAAGGCAAGAATATTAATATTTGACTTAGTTTCCGCCTCTTGCAGAGGGGAGTCGAGGATAGAGGCAATAGCAACCTCTCCGTCGTCAGATGACATCTCAGACTCTGAGAGCTGTGTGGACTGAGATGACAACACAGGATGCTTAAGTGGCTTTAGGGGTTTCTCACCCTGCAACATGGTCTGTACGGCAGTAGAGGAAGCCGCCAGGCTCTGCACTGAAGTAGAGAAAACGTTCACCCATGGTGGAGACATAACCTGTGGTAGTCCCTGTGAGGGAATGACAGTCTGCTGTGGCACAGGAGGAGTCTGCATAATCTGTGGTAGTTTCTGTGAGGAATGATGGTCTGCTGAGGTAACCCCATAAAGGGAAAAATGGCTGGGACCGCTAGGTGGCCCGCAATGGAGGCCAGGACCTGAGAAAAAGCAGCACAAGGGGGTTTCTGTACTGGTGTTGGGGGGTTTGAGGTGCATGGAGGATTATAACACCTCACACATAACCCAACCCGAACCAAATCCTCCTCACTTAAACCTGCAGCACATAATCTGCAAGATAGCAGAATGGGTGCAGAAGTGTGCTCATTACCCTTGTCAGACATATATCCAAAATAATGATACACAATATGGCACTGGGTACAACGCAACCACGAGTATATAGGATACACTGGTCCTGTCTGATGCTTGGGTAAGCTGCAGGAGCCCACTGCCTAAATATGGCACAGTGCAGCACACAACAGTATGTGACGGACCTCACAAATATTACTTTTTTTTTATATATGGGACGTATAGGAACCACCCTAACTACATCTGTATTAGGGCAGAATTAGAGAAAATTTATAGATATATGCTGACAATTAGAAATAAAAGACACGGACAGGCAGCGCTAGCATAGGTCACATACATCATGCTGTGGGGATGTTTTTCAGCAGCAGGAACTGGGAGACTAGTCAGGATAGAGGGAAAGATGAATGCAGCAATGTACAGAGACATCCTGGATGAAAACCTGCTCCAGAGCGCTCTTGACCACAGACTGGGGCGACGGTTCATCTTTCAGCAGGACAACGACCCTAAGCACACAGCCAAGATATCAAAGGAGTGGCTTCAGGACAACTCTGTGAATGTCCTTGAGTGGCCCAGCCAGAGCCCAGACTTGAATCCCATTGAACATCTCTGGAGAGATCTGAAAATGGCTGTGCACCGACGCTTCCCATACAACCTGATGGAGCTCGAGAGGTGCTGCAAAGAGGAATGGTTGAAACTGCCCAAAAAGATAGGTGTGCCAAGCTTGTGGCATCATATTCAAAAAGACTTGAGGCTGTAATTGCTGCCAGAGGTGCATCAACAAAGTATTGAGCAAAGGCTGTGAATACTTATGTACATTTGATATCTTAGTTTTTTTTATTAAATTTCCAAAAATCTTTCTTAAAAAAACTTTTTACATGTTGTCATTATGGGGTATTGTGTGTAGAATTTTGAGGACAAAAATTGATTTATTCCATTTTGGAATAAGGCTGTAACATAACAAAATGTGGAAAAAGTGCAGCGCTGTGAATACTTTCCAGATGCACTGTATGTTTATATTTTTATACTTTTCACACTATTATAATTCTATATTTTTATTCTCTGATAATATAGAGGTAGCGCGAACTATCAATTTTTTACATTGTTTCTGCACAGAGTTTGTTTTAGTCTGCTGCAACCCTATATTACATATAAACTAGATGATTGTCTATGGGCACGGGCGCCAGAACTAGTTTTTACTATATATATATATATATATATATATATATATATATATATATATATACATACATTATATATATACATACACACACACACACACACTGCAAATTGGCACTGCAATCAACTATACAGACTTAGTGTCTGGTAGGCTATAGCGCTACAAACGCTGACCCCAGGGAGAGGTATGTAGGGGGACCAGACCACGCGCTGTCCTGAGAGAGCTGCAACTGAACCAATGAAGAAAATAGCCTCCGGAGAGACCCGCCTTACCTTTCCCCTTAGCGTCCGGCTGCAGTCTGGGTTCTCCAGCGGGGCCTTGGCTAGCACTGACTAGGGGATGCCTGCCGAGATCCTCAGCACTGTACTGGTGTCACAGCATCGGAGGGGTGACAGCGCGGCAGCACAGACGTCCCACGGACAGTCTGCTGCTGCGCGCTCTAATGAAATAAAATAAAAAGCTTTAGGGCTGCCTAAGCAGCCCCCCACGTAATGGTGACCCGACTCTGGCAGGGCACCAACGAAACTGAGGTGCCTCTGGCTCGGGGGCAGGGTATAGGGAGAGTGGACCAGTGCATCCTGGAAGCTGAAAGCTTTTAACTGCATGGTGCCTGGATTCCAGATCCATCACCTACACCCCAAGGTCTCCCTGTGGAGCCTATGGACCCTGAAGAAGAAAATGGGTTTTAAGTAGTGTGGTAGGTATTTTGGAGGCTGTATTGATGGGAAAAGTGTTTTTGGGATTGCAGATGGCTGCAGCAGGTGTATTTTTAACTTTTTGTACCCTAAAATGACAAAAAATATACTTGCACCCAGTTTTATGCACCCTTAATTTAACTGTAGCATTTATTTTGCCCCCAAAAAATGATCTTTCCATAATTTTTCCACTGTTAAAGAAAAATGAATACATAACAGCCATTTGACACAATTTAAAAAGTAAACTATTAATGTTACAGGCACATTTCCCAATTTTTAGGAACACTTTTTGCCGTATTCTTTTTTAAGGCAAATGCTGCATCGTGTCTTTTGTAATAGAATTGCCTGAAAACCCGGATATGCGATAGCGGAGAAAAGTGACACATTCGAGCGAAGGGTGCAAAAAATTTGCAAATGCGAAAACAAAACCTAATATTATTTTTGGCTTTTTCAATACATTTACTATGGAATTCCAGCTTTTCTAATATATCTACTATGATTTCCAGCTTTTCTAATACATTTACTATGATTTCCAGCTTTTCTAATACATTTACTATGATTTCCGGCTTTTCTAATACATTTACTATGGATTTCCGGCTTTTTCAATGCATGTAATATGATTTCCGGCTTTTACCCTCTTCCAATGAATGAGAAGATGTATCTAAAAATGCATGACACTAGTTTTAAGACAAGAAAAACATCTGGCCTAAACTGAAGATTACTTTACATTATTTTCTTTAAATATCCACTTTATTTTATAAATATATTTTAATATTAGTTATTTTTTATATAGGGACAAAAAGAGCAACTTTTTTTTTTTTTTTTTTTTAAATATTTGAGCAGCTTTAAAATATCCTCTAATATATAACTGTACAGTTCTCTGGATACATACCAAACATATGAAATGAACATTTAGATTTTATATTCAGTAGCTTTTTAGCACTTGGCAGCAATTTCCAACTGCAGGCAGAGGAGAAACATTGATGTGCATAAATACTTTCTACGTATACTTAGAATTTTTGCATGTGTTTTAATAATTTATTTTCCTGTTTTTCCATTAGCAATAGGTCACTTAAAATGATCTATGCTAGTAAACAACTAGCTAGCAAGAAATCACTATTATCCTTAAAACCTAAACTATTTAGGGTGCCTTGGGGACTGAGATTGGGAAACCCAGGGCTTAATAGTCCTCCTGATTATCATATTAACTGTGTATCATTGCACAAATCCTCAAGCACCTGCAAGAGATAAGCAACTGACGGGTTTATCTGTGCCTGCCCCCAGGTTTACCTCAGTCAAAATAACGCCCTTATTATAAATTGGCCTCCAGCTTAGGGTGGGTTCAGGGAGCTCTCCTAGCAAGATGTCCAGAATGATTAATGCCAATGAACTAAAATACTGGTAAGGCCGTGAGGATCTGGGGAAATGACTGCAATTTTTTTGTAATCATTCACCTACCCTCCAACATGACCCTTTCCACCAGGTACAAAATGCTCTGCTCCTGGACTTCCCACCTAATTAATGATTGCAGCCACCTGTGTTTAGCTAGGTAATTGATAAGAAGGGTGTTTCAACACAGGTGGCTGCAATCATTAGGTGGGAAGTCCAGAAGCAGAGCATTTTGTACCTAATGGAACGGGTTATATTGAAGGGTTTGCATTCATCTTATGCAGGAAGAGTAGGAGCAGGATGGCACAAGGAGACAAAGGGTTAGGACCGTGGAGCACAAGAGAGTGAGGTAGGAAAGAGCAGACGCAAGTGGAGAGAGCGAAGCCTGTCAAATTCTATACACTTGTTATGGTGTGTACACACTTGCCGATATTTTGGACGTCTGAACGATAATGATATCGTTAACTATATCGGCCAGTGTGTACGCTAAAACGACGAACGACCAACGATGTGCGCTTCCACGGGTCTTTGGTCATTGTTGTTCATCGCCTGAACATGCAGGCCAACCTGACGATATTGTCAGGTTGTTGCATGTTCGAGGATGAGGGAGGGTGCCTGTCACTGAACGATATCGTTCAGTGTGTGTGCTCAATGTCGTTGATGACATTGAGCACACACCTGCCGGGGACACACTAGACGATATTGCCCATGGAGCGAATCGGCTAGTGTGTACGCGCCTTTACTGTCACTAGCATGATTCTGTCCAGTCCAGAGCATTTTGTAGACACATAAAGGGGTGCCAAGGCTACCAACTGATTTGTGATCTATTTTTGATCAAATATAACATTTCACGGTTTGATTATTTTATTGCAAACTTTAAACAATAATACGTTTTCCAGGTCAGCCAGCAGGTGCACAGATGCAGTCATTACTCACATATTTTAAAAGATCGACAGGTGGAGATAATTATCTCACTTGTGATTCTGTGAGGAGACCTAGGAGACCGCACTGTTTTGGGTCCTGAGAACAGAGTTTGAGATCCTATGCTTTATACTGTATTATGTTTTTAAGCCCTGCATCTGCCATTGAACAAAATACACATATACAGGTTGAGTCTCCCATATCCAAATATTCCGAAACATGGAATATTTTTAGCATGACTGAGATAGTGAAACTTTTGATTTTTGATGGTTAAAATGTACACATACTTTATTAAGGCACACAATTATTAAAAATAAAGTATGAAATGACCTATAGGCTGTTTGTATAAGGTGTATATGAAGCATAAATGAATTTCATGTATGTACACAAACTTTGTTTGAGCCACAAAATTATTGAAAATATTGTATAAAATTACCTTCAGGCTTTGTGTATAATGTGTATATGATTCATAAATGCATTCTGTGTTTAGATTTGGGCCCTATTCCTAAGACATTTCAATATGGTATGCAATTATTCCAAAATACGGAATATTCCGATATCCAAAATACCCTTGGTCCCAAACATTTTGGGTATGGGAGACTCAACCTGTACAAAAGCACATCACAACACAACACCCCTGCCAAAACAACAGTTTTTAGGCAATATTTGTGCATAAGATGTAAACTCAGGCAGTATCTTTCTTAAGAAAATTTAATTTGTTACCTTGCATTGAAACACAATTTGTCCAGGAAGATCTGATCTATACATGAGGACCAATGAGTGGCATACAAGGTAAAATATTACTCCTACTTACCTCATTTTTGAGGGAAGACAGAATATATTCTCTCTCAGAGGCTGAGATTGTACGGTGGGTTTGAGGGGTATCACTGACTATTACCAACCACATAATAAACCACAAAACACCAAGCGCTCCTGTGTGGGAAAAGTAAGTACTGAAATGAGAAAAAATTCAAATGCTAACAACAAAGTACAGCAAATATAAATCATTGTCTGTGAAGATATGTGCTAGTGCAGGAAGGTCATGGGATACTAAACTGGAAAAAACTATAACAATTTAAACCATTGGCAATATTATAAATAAATCTACATTAAACCTATAGTATGTGCAAAATGTGTTACCTACCAAAAATGTAGAACACATAAATCCAGTCCAAGTAGTAACAAATCAAGCCAGACAGAGGAAGGGATACAACCGTTCCTAGCTGTGCCCCTAAAAGACAAAGGTTTAAACATGCATAAGTATAACTTAGTATGCCAAAGGGGCTGATAAGCATAGACATATTATATATATATATATATATATAAGCATTATTAATATTGGCCTAATGGAGCATACACACGGTCAGATTTGTCAGATGAACGACTGAACGATTTGAACGATTGAACGATTTTTGACTGCATTAAAATGAATGGAATCGTCCAAGTCTGACTGCAAACACATCAGATGTCAGATATCGTTATCTGACAAACGGGAACGCGCATCGTTGATCGTCCATCGTTCAGTCATGTCAGATATGAACGATTTTCCTTCAGATATGAACGACTGAATGATTTTTAAATCGTTAATATCTGAAGGAAAAATCTGATCGTGTGTATGCACCATTAGACTGCGAGACAGTTTGGTTTGTGACGGATATATATATTCTTCCAACAGTTGAAATTATCCAGGTTAGAATAAACACATTATCTATTTTTGAGGGGATAGATTAAATCTTCTAAAGAGAACAGGTGGAAAAGACGCCGTATCAACCAGACTGGCTACCATTAATATACTGACCTGCATAGGAAAGACTTAGAAGTCTGCTACGCTCAAGAGGTGGAGCCCACGATGACCACATTGCGTGCATAGCTGGGAACGTCACGCCCTGTACAGACATTCGCTCAGATTACTTCAGCTTTACAATAAAAATTATTAAATTCTTACAATGCATGTTTTTCAAGTAAACTCTCCAGATTGTCATGCTCACTACTGAGGTTCCACTGCATTCTCCTTTCAATACCGACCTCAAACTAATTTTTTAAATTCCAGTAGCATGTCATTCTGAGTAGCAAGTAACTTTCATTCTTTCATCCATTAAGATACATTCTACTCAGTATACACACGCTGTTCATATTGCTTGCTCCTCAGACGTACCTAACAGCGGTGACACTGGGCTGGTCACCCAACACAAAAAAAATACAAAACAAAAGAAAATAATATAGAGCCACATAATACGATTTTGTCAGTAGTGTTGTCTGATTATGTTAAAATTAGCCCAACATTACGATGTGCATCTACACTAACTGGCAATTATAGAGAATAATAATAATTTGGATTTTAATGTTCCGCAGCTGGCCAGTGACCTCAATCATTATGCGTGAGCAGTTGTGAGTTGATTTAATGCATGGGTCTCCATGGGATCTGTCCTACTGGTCTGACCAGCAATCTATCTTTCTAATTTGGATGCCAGGTGTGTGGTAAGAGGGACACAGACCTGACTTTTAGCAATCAGACCAACATTCAGATCTAAAGCTGGCCACACACTAAACCAACTTACATCCAACTAGTTGATTGGTGGGAATGAAAATCTGGTAACATATGGGAGTAACTGATGATCAGCAATTTCCTCCTAAATGCCAGAAAACAGATGAAAATGGTCGTTCAGACAAATTTGTTAAATGTTTGATCTAAACAATTTGATCAAACAAAAGTTTTTGTTCATTTTCCGGCGTTTGGAAGCAAATTTCTGATTGTCATTTGCTTTCATACGTTACTAAAAAATATATCTCACGCAAAACATACATCTCAGAATACTACAAGAAAATTCACAAGTATAGCAGTATCACATATACATATATATATATATATATATATATATATATATATATATAATCCGGATTAGTCCACACTCACGTCTTCTTAGTAACCTTGCTGGGGTAGCACACCCAAAAGGGAGTCACAAAAACACCCATAAAGACAAAACTTATAAAAAATGGGGTGCACTCACCAGTCTTCCAAAAATATCCTTTATTTGTAGCTTATAGCATAGCAGGTTCACAACAAATCGACGTTTCAATCCCAAGTTTGGACCTTTCTTGACAAAGGTCCAAACTTGGGACCGAAACGTTGATATGCTGTGAACCTGCTATGCTATAAGCTACAAATAAAGGATTTTTTTGGAATACTGGTGAGTGCACCCCATTTTTTATAATATATATATATATATATATATGTATATATAGCCACGCTTCGCACGATTTCTGTGTGGTCAACAGCAAAATTGCAACATACAGATGCGTCTTCTTGCATCTTTGCCGATCGCGCTACAGAGAAACTTTGTCGCTCCGGAGCTCGCTACGAAAGGGGCAGCTGTTGATGTTGATCGACAGCTCGCCCCTTTCTGTAGGCGGGCCGGAGGGGGTGGTTTCCAAAACGGAGGCGTTCCTTTAGGAACGCCTACCGTTTTGTGGGTGGCCGCACTGACCTAATCAGTGATGTCAGTGGGGAGCTTCCTGCTCGATCAGAGCAGAAAGCTCCCTGGGGGTTGCGAGTGCCCAGACCCAACCTTAGGGTCTGGTCGCAAGCCCCGATAATCGCGATGGTGATGACCATCGTGACCATCACCCTGGTCGCTAGCTAAGCTGTGGGTGGTAACAAACAGCTTAGCTTGCGACCAGGAGGCCGCACCAAAAAACTAGAAGCGGCCGCCCTCATTCAGAGAGAGCGATCGCTTCTTGCGATCGCCTCTGAATGAGGTCCTGAGTTATTTATCTTAGCATGGAGCTCACAGACCACACCAGATTTCCTGTACAGAGTTTATGGGCTGATTCAGAGCTGCACATAATGTTAATGTTTCAAGTAAGCAGACAATGTTTTCAGTCAGCGCATGTGTCCGAGTCGTACTGTGTCCTGATGGTTACCGCAAAGAGACACCGCTTGAAATTGCCCGCAGATCTACGCAATTTTGGTGGGCGTTTCTAGGTGGTAACAGGGAGGTGGCTAGCCAGATGTGTGCATGTCACGGTCAGCGACTGTGTCTAAAGAAGCAGTTTTACAATGACACCGACAGCCATGTTCAGACGAAGATTATGCACCTCCATGGAGCTGGTGTAAAGTTTGATGGTGCGTCTTAATACACACAGTGGCGGACTAACGCAGCCAGTGGGTGTCGCAGTAGGAGGGCCATCTGCTGCAGCATTAGCATAAAGACGCAGCAGCAGCTGAATTAGGGAGCACCTCTGAATCATTCCCTATATGCTATTTCCTACTTGTCACCTTTTCCTGCCATGCACACATAGGAACACTACCATTCCTTCACACAGATCTCCACAGTACTCACTCTTTCACAAGTCACACTCTACACAAGCGACTTAAATTGAATAACACCATTTACCTCTCCAAGTCCTTCAAGTGCTCGAACCGCTATGAGGTACCCTGCTCCTAAATCCGCAGCTAATGGAGTTAGTAGAGTGAATATGGCAGTGCCCAGAATTCCAAATCCCAGCAATAACTTGCCACCGACTTTACCAGCTATGTATCCACCAGGAATCTGAGTGAGGATGTATCCATAGAAAAAGGATCCAAGTATCCATCCTTGGGTATCTGCTTCATAATTGTACTTCTTGCCCTTGGAAAGAGATAGATACAGAGAGAAATGTAAATGTCTGCAATATCAACAACCGCTTTAAATCTCGTTTCTCCTCTTGCATACGTGGGCCGATAACTAGTTGCACATAAGTCGGCAGTGATTACGCCCATATTGCATTGCTGGAATACATGGATAATTGATTGTATGCTGTACGCATCTATGTGACTATCCCTACACATACGCTTGGTTTCATTGCATCATCTTATCAGGGTACAATTGCATCTGTCCTATCCCTGGTGCAAGAGAGACCTCTGCATATACAGAACTGAGCACAACCTGCAATTCCATCCACCCACCCTCCCTGAACTGAGCCTGCGTGAATGCTCTGGTACAACCTAGTTACGCCCATTCAGCTACAAGTGGAGATGCGACTAGGTTGTGCACAATCACCGTAGATGCGTGCGCTTGGCTACACAGCATGCACAAGGCTTTAATAACTCAAGATCGGTCTGCAAAACGGACTTGTTTGCAAATCTGCCCCATAGTGTACAAGTCCTCCACGTTGAAAAATCTCAGTCAAGCTGTGACATAAAACTCATTACTTACTACAAATAGGTCTTATATATTTGGACACCGACTCAAGTTTAGTTTTGAGCTGTTTACCAAAACATTGAAATTACAGTTATATAATGAATATGTTTTTAAAGTGTAGACTATCAGTTTTAATTTGAGAGTATTCACATCCAAATTAAAGGAAGTTTAGGAATTACAGCAGTCCCCCCTTTTTTCAAGGGATCAAAAGTAATTGTACAATTGGCACAAAAGCTCTTTCATGGGCATGTGTGAGCTATGCCTTCATTAGGTCTATCAGTTAAGCAAATAAAAGGTCTGGAGTTGATTACAAGTGTGGCATTTGCATTTGGAAGCTGTTGCTGTGAACTCACAGCATGCGGTCACAGGAGCTCTCAATGCCAGCGATACAGGCCATCCATAGGTTGCAAAATAATAAATAAATCCATCAGAGATATAGCGGGAACCTTATATAAATCAACAGTTTGGTACATTCTAGAAAAAAGAAAAAAAATTCAAATAATAGAATGAACCGGTGAGCTTGGCAACACAAAAAGGCCTGGACGTCCATAGGAGACAACAGTGGTGGATAATCGCCAGCTCCTTTACATATGATCCAGCCAAGTAAAGAACACCCTCCAGCAGGGAGGCACATCATTATCCAAAAAGAAAACGGATAGGCTGCGCTTTTTCACATATATTGATCCCTCAGTAGCAGCTATTGGAAACAAACAGGGATACTCCTTTCCCTGAGATATCATAAAGGGTCTAAAAAGGATGAAGTTTCCAGCGCTCACCAGAGATCTGTCCCAGTTCCAAATAAATTAGACTTATGTTGTTGGAATTAAAAAGTATTTATTATAATTTATATAGAAGGAATAAATATAAAACTATTGTATCCTATTCATGTATAGTGGATTGAGGACCATTAGTGAATAAAGTTTAAACTACAAAATATGTATTGTTCTGGTCTATATAACCTAATACCGGTATACATAACATAAGGACATAGACAACATACATAATAAATAAATGCAATGTTCAAGTCATAGGATCTACAGTATGTCATTCTGTAGAAATGTTTTGCCTGTGCACAAACTGGTGTTCCAAGCTGCGTGAAAGTAGTGCTGCAGCTGGTATCTCAGACACGTTTAAGTTAAGAAGTGGAATATTCCCAATGATCGAGTCAATCACCTGATCGAGCATGTGTATCACGTGCTTAGTGCTCCCCCTAGGCTGTTTTAGCAGAGTGCCACACCCTGCCCGATTTCAAAATGGCTAAAACAGCCTGCCGGGTGCCGCCCCCACTGATGGGCTGCAGTGTCCTGCAGGGGGAATAGTTGCAGTGCAGCGCCCACAGCCGGTGAATAGATTCAGTGTGCATATGCACGGAATCTATTCCCAGTGAGATAGCAGCTTGGGTGCAGCCCAGTATGTTTGTAAGTGATGGGCTCGCCCCCAAGAGTGATGAAAATGGGGCATTTCTTAAGGATACGCCCCCTTTTCTTGTGACCAAGCCCCTTTCTCAGGCACACTATCCGTGCCCTTTTCTACAATCCGGCACCCTGGCCCGTACCGGACCTAAAATGAGCACTACTTTCTGAAGACAAAGGCAGAAAGACCCACAAAGAAACAGCTGAAGACAGCTGCAGTAAAGGCCTGGCAAAGAGTAACAAAGGAGGAAACCCAGCATTTGGTGATGTCCATGAGTTTCAGACTCCCGGCAGTCATTACCTGCAGAGGATTCCCAACAAAGTATTAAAAATTAACATTTTATTTATAATCATGTTCATTTATATAATTATATTTGAGCCCCTGAAAATAGGGGACTGTGTAAAATATATATGGACCGAACTGTATGTTAATACTTGATTAGTACGCTTATGGTGCAACCACCATTCTGGATCACTAATGGTTACATAGATTTTCAGCACTCACAGGTGAAGTTGGCAGCTCAAATCAATGCAAAAAAAATAAATCATACATAGTGATTCAGGGCAGACAGAATCCCTAAGTTTTCTTACAATCCTGCATGAACTGAAGATTTATACAGAGATGACAATCACGAACAACGGTTCAGTGGTGCTGTGTTCATGCAGAGGTGAACACAACATTGGAGATATGGTAAAATGAAACCCAATCATGATAACTGAGATGTAACCAGAGGTGGCTTCTACCTTTTGTTTCCGGGAGGCTGCCTGTGCACCAGTCTGGTCAGCAGCCAGGCCAGCTCTTGTCAGGTGCATTGTACACGCGCAATACATCTGCCAGTGCCCGTAACTGGAGCATACGCAGAAGCACCAGCTTCTAGGCATGGCATCTGATGCAGCTCCTAGGAGCTGTGCTAGGCTCACGGCAAGGTAGAGGAGTGGCTTCCCATTGGAAACGTTCTCTCTGCGCTAATCGTGGTCCGGACTAGGACTGCCGGTCTGGTTGTAATTATCTGATAGCACTTCTACTAGGAAGACACTGCCAGTGCCAGGTAACACTCACTGGGGGTGGCAGCACTGCAGCCCCTAATAATAATCCGCCACTGATTTTAACTAAAATAAATAAATATATATATTTTGAATAGTAGAATTAATGGATTTTTATTTGTCTTGCAAGTTAAAGTGCTAAGTTTACTCAGTAATTCAGTAGTTCTCCCGAATACCCAGGGTCCAAACATCCCACACACCCCCAATGATTCTGGCTACTCCCCCTTCCCAGCCTTATCCTATCCCTATTGGCACAGCAGTGGCAGCTATCTCCTTATGACATCGCGGGGCGGGCAGAGCTACCAGTCCCACACTCCCAAAAATTGGAGGCTGGGAGGGAGCAGCACATTCATTAAATAAAACTTCCGGCGGGATGTCCAGCAGCGAACACTCCACTGGGTACACTGACCTTGCCAATGGCGCCTCCCTGACGGGCCTGCCACGGCGTCCAGGGCACATGCCCCGCTCGCCGCACCCTTAATACACCACTGCTCCAGGCATTATGTTGTACACAAAAGACAGATCCTTAAGATGAGGTAACTTGATCAGATATTTAAAAAGTAAAAAAAAACCAATACAATCTTACCGTGGAATTATGAGGTATACTGGGAGAAACAGAGTGGTCAGGACACACACTGGAGCTTCTGTTTTCTTGTTGACTTGATGTTGAATTTACCATGTTCACCAGCGCTACACTCAGATTAACTCTTAGTGCATACAACATAAAGAAGCCAAGTAACGCCATCACTGCCAGGTTATAGCGAGCAGAGCAACACACAGGCACTGAAACACAGAGAGACATCTTTGTGTGTGAATATTCACATGGCTGAGACCTTCTGCATTATGCGAGAGAAGACATTTTCCACCTCAGATCATTCTGACCTTTTTGTTCCGTTTACTTAGTAGGCGGATGACTTTTAATGTGTGCATAGTGCACTCCACGCATCCATAAAGCAACAGGGATGTAACTGAACACAGAAGTGTAAACAAGAGACATAGGGCCTGATTCTCCGTTGGGCGTAAAGCAAAAGAGAGCAAACTGTGCATCGTGGAAAGACCATGCTTCATTGCAGGTGGGGCAGATTTAAATTGTTCAGAGATTTAGATTTGGGAGGGGTGTGTCCAAATTCAAATCTAAATTGCTGTGTAAAAATAAAGTTGCCCAGCATTTGTGGGCTACATGCACCAGCAGCCAGTATTTACCCTGCATGAAAAAATAATAATTGTATTAGCACCCCTTGCACGCAGCCTGGTCTGTCCAGGTGCACAGTGATACTGCTTTTATACCTAAATTCCGGGTCTGACCTAGAGGTTGGAACAGGGTTCTAAAACGGATCAGACCCGGAATTTAGCCGGCGCCGACCCAGGATATTCCCGAGTCGGTGCCGTTCTGCAGAGACCCGGCTCTTCTGGCGTGGAAGTGGACGCTTGGAGATGACATCTCATCATCTCCAAGCGCCACTGAAGCCGACCAATCGGCCGGAATGCGGCGCGCTCCAGGTCATCGTGACTCGGATCGCGCCGTTTACACTGCAGGGTTTCACGGGTCATTCCCGTGTTAAACCCTGCAAGTTACCTGGATTGGATTGCCGAGTCACTCGACCCGGAAATCCAACCCTCTCCCCTTTTACACCAAGGAGCTACCCTGGGTTTTAGCTCTGGCGTAAAAGGGGTATTACTTGCTTTATTTTGCTTTACTCCCACCTCAAAATCAGAGCCTTAGGGTGTAATGCTAAATTGAAAGTATATGTGTAAAAAAAAAAAAACACCTTGATTAAGACACATGTAAACTCATATATGAATTAATTGAACTTGAAACTTAATAAAAATGTGCTAAAAAAAAAAAAAAAAAGTATCAGGAGGAAAAGATGGCACATTTTAAAGAGCATTCTTCAATTAGCAGTACCGGCAAGGGGATTTAAGATTACCAAGGGAGGAGGTCGGGGAGTTGTTGGTCTATACTTTTAATGGGATGCCTTTTGCACTGTGCAGGTGCACTCTACTCTGTATATTAAAAAAAAAAAAACATGAAAATAAAATAAATGTGAAACCTGTGATATAGACTAATGCTTGGGCATACACTATACAATTATCTGTCAGATATCTATCCAATCTGGCTGGTTGGAATGAAAACCTGGTAATGTATGGGAGCAAATGACAGTCGGTCATACGGTTTTAAACACTGGAAAATGGACAAAAAACAATTGTTCAAATTGGTTAAATTCATGCGTTTTAACCAATTTGTCTGAACGGCCATTTTTGTCTGTTTTCCAGTGTTAGTGATTAAATGGTCGACTGTCATTTGCTCCCATACATTACCAGGTTTTCATTCCAACCAGCCAGATTGGACAGATATCTGACAGATAATTTTATAGTGTATGCCCAGCTTTACACATATCACCACCTTCAATTGAACGAAGATAAAATAATGAGACTTGAGTGAGCGGTACGCAAGCAGCAAGCTAACTAAACTGACAGAAGCCAACAAAGCTTTATTCTATTTTATACTCACTCCTGTGCCTAGGGTTGCCACCTCATCCCTTTAACACTGGCCATGTGAATAACACAGGTTCTGTGGCTGATTAAAATCCCGTGAAATGAAAACTTGGGTCCGGATTCAATTACCTGCGAAAAGCCACGTTTTGGCGAAAAGTGTTCGCAGGTGCAAACTTTTCTCACAAAACTGCGTATTGTGCAATTCTATTTTTTTGCATGTGCAAAACCTCCATAGATAAAAAACGCCTGTTTTCACCATCTCAGAGCAGGTGAAAACCTGTACAAAATCCCTATTTTTGGCTAAAAATGTGGGGACTTGGTTCAGAATCCTTTGAACATCCCCCTAATGACTAATTAAGCAGAATTTTTTTATTTTTATTTTACTTAATTCTCCCTGGTGGTGACGGGGGAGTGGTTGCAGAAATGCAGGCGTGCCTGTCCGTTTGAACGCCGTTGCATGAGCGTGCATAAATTAGCCACTGTGATTGCCTACGCAGCCTGAGTACTCACTGTGTGCGATGAGACTTGCAAATTCCGAGACAGGTGAGAGCTGCTGCAATTGTGCATGAGGGGCCGATGTTCTCCAATGTTACAGATGAATACGCAGGACTGCGAGGTATTACAGATGTGAGAAGGCGGTAGTGGGTGAGCGGTGGCAGTCATTTTCATATTTTTGCAGATTCATTGTGTTTGATTACGCAGCTGCGAGCACATTTGCGATCCGTGCTGAATCAGGCCCTGGGTGAGGTATTTTGGGGGGCTGTATGGAAGGGACAGGTGTTGTAAACATTGCAGGTGGCTGCACTAGGTGTATTTTTTTTAAAAAAATTAAAAGTGCACTTTTAAGACACAAAAATATACTTGCACCCATTTTAATTTAACTGCAGCAATTATTTTCTCCCAAGAATATTGTTTTTTTATCATTTTTCAACACTTCTACAAATATGCCTATAACAGCCATTGGACACAATTTAAAAATCCAAAATACTTTAATTAGGTCCACTAATACACTTCTATATTGATTTCCAATGTCAGTTAGGCTTTTTATGGGGAACAGGCTGATTTCCCCAAAATGTGCTACACTTTTCGCTGGTTTCACCATGCGCAGTTTTTGCACTAATGCGTTTTTGCGTCTTTTGTAATACTGTAGTATACTGCAAAAAGTGGGAGCGCGCATAGACAAGAGACATGAAAATACTGCACAACAACACGCCAATTGTGAAAAAACTTTTGACGTTAAGTTTTTGCATTTTTCGCGTCTAATTGAATCCCCCCTTGAAGTCAGCCAGCCACAGAATCTGTGTCCCATTTTAAAGGTATCAGGTGGCAACCCTGCCCGTGGCAATGATCCCTACTTCAGTGCTCAATATCCTCAAGGTTTAAATGACACATAGCTTATCCTTTTAATATCAATCTGTGAAACCCGTGTGTGCCTCACAGCATAATCTACATATTACTATTATTATCCTTTATAACAAGTACAAAAACAAAGTACAGAAACAGTACATAAACAGTTGAACAGAACAAGAAAACACTGACATACAGTATAAGACATTGCAGGACAAGTACATGGTATATACACATTGCTGTAACAGTAGCAGGATGGCAAAAGTCAAGGGTTAGGTGCTGTTATAAGGAGTATAGAGTAGATAACAACATAAGTAAAGGAAGGAAAAGCACATGAGGGAAGAGGGTCCTGCTCGTGAGAGCTTACATTCGATCGGGATCGAAGGGATGCCGCGCGCCTGTCTCCTGGCGTCGGGAAAATGTCAGGCATCTACATCTAGACGCCCGCCATTTCACCCTCGCCGGGATATGACAGTCTGAAAGCCGGCTGTCGTTATTAAGGCAGCCGGTTTCCCGATTGTATACAGTCTGTGGAAAGCCATGGTTGTTACTGTATGGTTAAGGTATGAACCAGCAGTCTCGGGTAAATGTAGAAATTGGTGAAAGTAGTTGTTGAAAAGAGATGTTCAGATGTAAAATAATGATAAGTTTTGATAGTGTGTGAATTCCATAAGGCACATTTATTGATTTGGAGGGTGATGGGTGACACGTGGGGTTTGAAAGATATTTATTCCATAGTAAAACCGCTGTGTGTGTGGGGCCTGGATTTGGTGATATGTCACCAGATAATAAAAGCAGAAGGATAGAGAAGTAGATATAGTTGTAGGAGGTGTGTAAAAGTTTTTTTATAGTGACACAATGAGGTTGTAATAGTCAATGTATGATGAAAAGAATTTTAAGAGGAGGGGAGTGAATCAATACGGCTGCAATGAGCACAGAGAGGTGAGATAGAGGGAGAGTTAAGGATGTTATATCCTTAGAGAAAATATAATAGTTTTGATGAAAAGAAATGTGTAGTACATGGTGAGTACCAGGTTTGTTGGTACTTCCGTATCTTTGTGGCCCCTGGTTACGCTACTTGCGTATCTTCACTATTCAGTGAAGATACGCAAGTAGCGTAAACTTCAGGAAATACTATTCGGACCATTGCGTGCTCGCTGCACTTGCCACGCTGCGGGCACGGTGGCTCGCTTCGCTCGCCACATGGATTTATTCCACCTCCATACCCACTTGGATGGTAGGGAATGACGTTGGACACTGGCTTATAAGCTTGTGTCAAACGTCATTCCCTACCATCCAACGTCATTCCCTACCATCCAAGTGGGCATGGAGGGGGAATAAATCCATGTGGCGAGCGAAGCGAGCCACCGTGCCCGCAGCGTGGCGAGCGCAGCGCGCCCGCAAGGGTCCGCATAGTATTTGCTGAAGTTTACGCTACTTCTGTATCTTCAAAACACATACAGCAGGGGGCCGCAAAGATACAGAAGTACTGGTTTGTTACTTTTAGACAAATTTTAAGGAAATCAGTTTTTTAATCTGAAATTACTTTAGATGTTGGTCAATGTTTGTTCAACCGTTTGATTAACTGTTATGTTATCACACTTTGTGCCTTTAACACTTGGTGCTTTTAAACCCAGCTGCCAAACAGCCCCAGCTGCCCCTATACTGAATATAAAGGAGTGGTATCCTTGATTAAGACAGGCTACATCTGACTCAATTGGTCTGCTGATCAAAGGAGATAGCTTGCTCTGAGTTGGAGCAAAAACCAGGCCAGATATATACCATAAACTATGCTTCACTGAACAATATAGACTATACATGTAAAAAAAAAAATCTATGCAAGAGATGAAATATCACATACATTTAAAACTGCACATGATTGCATGAAGGTCTATGCAGAGTATATATGCAGTAGGCAGGATGAGAGATGAAATATCACATACATTTAAAACTACACATGATTGCATGAAGGTCTACGCAGAGTATATATGCAGTAGGCAGGATGAGAGATGAAATATCACATACCTGAGGGGTGAAATGAAATAAACAGATGATTAGTCCATATTCATGCAGGATAGCTGTCTGATTAACTGTTATGTTATCACACTTTGTGCATTTAACACTTGGTGCTTTTAAAACCAGCTGCCAAAACAGCCCCAGCTGCCCCTATACATATCTGAGTAAATATCCATTTATGGATTCTATGCTTGGGAAACATTTTGTTTTGTAATTTTTTCCTTAGCTACTTTCAGAAAATAAATTCAACTCACCAAATGTGTCCCTTATTATATTTTGCAATGTCTATTGTTTACAGCGATACCAAACCAGTGTATTCACAACTTTCTAAAATAATGCACAGAAGTGCCAAAAGTCAGGAGACTGATGCTTAACATCGTATAGGACCTCCTCTAGCACAGAGAAGTGCAGCAACTCGATGTGGCATCAATTCCACAAGTGGACGGAAGATCTCTGGAGAGATGTTGACCCATGCCATCTGGATAGCTTCTCACAGCTCCCTGACAGTTATAGGTGCAGGATCTTGGGAGCGTATGGACTGCTCTACCACATTATCATAAATGCTCAATCGAGTTCATGTTGGGGGAACGTGGTGGACATTCGTCAGAACTCTCTAGAATGCTCCTCAAACCAATTCTGGACAACTTGAGACTGATGACACTGTGCATTATCCTGCTGGAATATTTAATCATTGAGGGGGTACACAAGAAGTCCATGAAGGGCAGCATATGGACATCAAGCAATGCAATGTATTGGTTACTGTTCAATGATGTGTTTTGACGGTCCAGCAGACCCAATCTAGGCCACGTGAACACACCCCACACCATTATGGAACCACCACCAGCCTGCATTGTGCCTTGTTAACAACTGGGGTCCATGCCCACATGGGGTTTGCGCCACACCCGAACCCTACCATCAGCCCAAAACAACTGGAACTGTAACTCTTTGGACCATGCCACATGTTGCCAGTTCTCTAGGGTCCAATTAGTGACGTCAAAAGCCCAGGTTAGGCTCTGTGTCCAGTGTCATAGGGGCACTCTGTTGGGTCTTCTGCTCCCATATCCCATGGAAGCTAAACAAAGTTCCAGACCCTGTGGTAAGCCTTAGCCGTAACCAACTTCCTAGCACAAAGCATGGCACAGATTACTGCATCTGAAAAAACCCTAGTCCTCAGGAAGTCTGTCTCAACAGCCACTCCATCAAAGGCAGACACTGAAGATCCAGGTGGATACAATGTCCCTGAAGCAGAAATTCTATTCTGAGTGGAAGTTGCCAAGGGGCCGCTAATGACAAACGCCTGAGATCTGCACACTAGGTCCAGCGAGGCCAATCTGGAGCGAACAGAATGAAGGTCACTGTCTCATGCTTTATCTTTTGAATTACCTGAGGTAGAAAGGACACCGGAGTAAAGACATACATCAGTGGGAACATCCAAGGAGCTGACAGTGTGTCTACGAGGAAGGCCCCTGGAACCGGAGTTCTACAGCTGTATCAGGGGAGCTTGTGATTTAAATGGGACGCCATTAGGGCTAAGGATAGACAACCCCAACGGTTCACCAGTATTTGCAATATCTCAGAATGGGGAGACCACTGCTCTCGGTGGACATCCTGGCGGCTGAGATAGTCTGTCTCCTAATTTTCTACTCTGGGGATGTAAACTGCTGACAGGGTCGAGAGAAACCATTCTGCCCACCTGAGGATTCTGCTTACTTCCCTCAAGGCCTGTCGACTCCTTGTGCTGCCTTGATAATTTAGGTAAGCAAAGGCGGTGGCGGTGTCTGAGCGAACCTTGACCAGATGGCCTTGGAGAAGAGGTCATGCCCTTCACAAGCTCCAAGATGTTTATGTGGAGACAAGACTCCCTTTCCGTCCTGCGACCCTGAAAACTCGCCATTAGCATGACCACCCCCAGCCCCGAAGGCTGGTGTCCATAGTGTGATTTGAAAAGTACGGCCTTTGTCCAGGTGAGATGTGTAAAGCCTCCAAAGTAGGGAGTGGCAAGCCTTCGGGGACAATGTAATAATTTGAGACTTGATCTGAACAGGAGAGCCATTACAATTGGACAGGATTTCAACCTGGAAAATCCTGGAATGAAACTGGACAAACTCCACCATGTCGAAGGTGGACACCATCTCCCATAAGACCTGCATGCAGAGATGCCCCGACACTGCTCCGAAGCCGTAGAAGGGACTAAATAAACGCCAGTAGATTGATAATCTTGCCCCAATGAAGAAACACTCTTTGAACCCGAGTGCCCAAAAGGGCCCTCCGACTGGGCCACAAGGCGAAGGTCATCCAGATAAGGTATTATACAGGCCCCATGAAGTCGCAGCACGGCTTCCATCACAGACATCACTTTGGTGACTACTCGAGGCACCATGGATAAGCTGATAGGTAAGGGCCAAAACTGGTAGTTGTCCAAGTGGATCGCAAACCGAAGAAACTGCTGGTGTCCTTCTCAAATGAGGATGTGCAGGTAAGCATCCTTGACATCCAAGGATACTAGGAAATCCCCTGGTTCTAGGGCCTGTACAATGGATTTGAGGGACTTAATCTTCAATTTAGGGACATGGAGGTAAACATTCAGGGGCTTAAGGTTGAGGATGGTGCGGAAGGAACCATTTGGCTTTCCTACAAGGAAGAGTTGGAATAGAAACCGTTTCCCCTCTGACTCGGAGGAACCGGAGAGAAAACTTCCGAATCCAGAATGAATTTGACACAAAACCTTAAAGCCCGGCTTTTGCAGGCTTGTGAGACAGACTGGTGGTGGAAAAATGACTGGGAGGACAGTTTGAAGGAAGAGTGTAGCCTTTTCCTACAATTTTTTTGGACCCAAGAATCGGATGTCGTCTTCCACCATTCCTCGCAGAAAAAGCACAGATGGCCTCCAACTTAGGGGATATTAAGCTGGCAGCCCAACCTGTCATGCGGGTTGCTTGTCAGTAGGCTTGTTGGCCTGCCCAAAACTGCTTAAACAGAGTACAATGCAAATATATGTATTAGCAGTAACACAGGGTACAGAAACAAACAGCCTGGGTAAAAAAACCTACAATATAAGACTGCAGACACACTCATAGATAGAAATTAGCCATTAACACCATAACACCAACACCAGACCAGATAGCAAGGTGTATGGTGACAAACAACCACTTGAAAAAAAAAAACCTGATCCAGAAGCAAGGTAGCAGGAGGGGAGTCCCTGTACTCTCCTTATGAAGGCTTCAAGACCGGCACAGCAGGCTGCTAAAAATGGCAGCTCAGCGTCCTGGGGGAGGAGAGTGGGGATAGAAACTGAAGGCTTGCTGCCTTATGAGGGGGCGTGCAAACAGTACGAGGAGGGGAGAATAGGGAGATAGCCCCTCCCCTATGGGCAACAAGCCAGGGACTGTTCCACCATTAGGTAACAGTGCCCTGTTAACTAGAGTATTTTCCATGATGGTCTAATGAGGGATCAGCGCACCGGGACCTCACTGGCCCACCTCACACCGTGGGGTGGGCCGGGGTGGTGGCGCTGAACACACCTGTATAGATCTGACAGGTTGATCCTGAGTGACATGATCTCTTTCTAGTTTGTGTGTAGATCCACATAATTCGTGCTGTGGCAGGTGGGGGGGGCTGAGGATTACTTCCTGTGGTTGCTGGTGGTGCAGCTGCTAACAGTGAAGAGTCTGCGGCCAAAAGGGGGTACGTTTGGCAAACAATATTGGTGGTGGTGGGGGGGGGGGGGGGCAGCTGCTGCTACTACTACTACTTTAAGTTGCCCTTCTATCTACCCTTACCTCCTCCCTAGCCCCAGCACTGCCTGCCTCTAATCTCCTCCTTGCCCCCAGTACTGCCCCAGCTGCTATCTGCCTGTTAGCCTCCTCCTTGCCCCCAGTACTGCCCCAGCTGCTATCTAGTCTTACTCCCTCCCTTCCCCAGCACTGCTTGTCCCTAACCTCCTCCTTGCTCCCGGTACTGCCCCAGCTGCTATCTACACTTACCCTCTCCCTAGCCCCAGCTCTGCTTGCCCTTAACGACCTCATTGTTCCACCAGTACTGCCCCAGCTGCCATCTACCCTTTTAATCTCTGAGCCAATTCTACCAGTAAATATAAAATTCACAATGGTTTCCTTATTTAGATAAAGCTGTTAGGTGAATGTGAACACATCTGTATTTCTCATATCCTCAAATCACACAAAATAGCATTATTTAACGCGCCACAGACTTTGCAATTTAGCCGCACCAAAACACTAATCCTAAATACTTAGAACACTATGGGCCCGATTCAGAGTTGGACGCTACTGATGCAGTGAATTTTCATCTGAGGATTTGTGAAAATATACGAATGGCACAGCCTCCGGGACTTGTACTGAGACGCCCACTGAAGCCATCGCTGCTGTCCGCAACTGCTTACAAATATGCAGTATCGGACGCAGATCATGCTAGCATCGACTCCTTGGACGGTATTCAATTGTTATAGCGTGCCCGATCTCCCGTCTAAAGTGATGGGAGATCACGTGGCGCTATTCAATTGTTGCAGTTCTTCGCTGTAATTGCGCCCAAAGTGGTCAGGTTTAGCCGCGTAAAGCAGCTACCCCCGACTAAAGTGCTGGGCGCGACCGTGACAAGTGACGTTTGGGCGCCCAAACATGTCATTTTTCGCCTATTTCAGCTAGCACCCCGCTGGGGCTGCGAGCTGAAATGGTGCGCCGGCAGCTGATCGCGCCCGACAGGAGGAGCAATTGAATAGCTCCTGTTGGACACGTACAAGGGCACAACAATTGAATACTGCCCCTTGAGTCTATGGTCACTCAGAATGGCCGCCATAACTGAGACACTGGGGCCCTGTTTCCTGTGTATGGGATTGCAGCTGCAGGATGTGGCACGTCCCTGAAACAGCTGTGAGACACCTGCGATTTTAGCAGACACTGCTCGTTGCTTCCCCCAAATGTTCCCTTTCTGTCAATCACACAAAAATAAAGACTTGCAGCATGCGACTACAGTAATGTACTTTGACACATGCGCAGTGACTCAAAAGCATGCGGCGGCAAAATAAAATAAAAAAATTGCTATATCCGCATTGCGTACAACTCTGAATCAGGCGCTATAAGTGAACAAAAATGCTAAACTGAAGAAAAAGTAGAACAATGAAGGGAAAAGTAGCAAAGTTGAGGAAAAAGTACACAATCTAAGTTAAAAAGGCAAAAGACAGGTCCGATACGAGTGACCTACCTCATGCAACTTTATACCAATTCCTCTGCTACAAAATCCTAAGCACCTAGTACACTATTGTTATGAATCCCAATGACTACTCCTAGTAAGCCTTCTAGAACTCAGGCTGTCGAGGGTCTTCCGCCACTAACAACCGCCCCTTTTTTCCTTAGAACTAAACTGTTCACCGACACTTAGGCGGCCGCCTGGACTTACTGCTCGGAGTAGTAGCTGCTTACAGGAGTGCCTGATTGGATACAGTGGTGAGGAGAGGAGTAGGAACAGGAAAAGTCAATGGTGCAGCTTAGAAAGCTGAAGATGCGGCCTGCAAACCAGTGATGCGGCTGGAGCCGATATACAAAGTTGGAGAAATGCTGGTTCGGCTTTGAGAGCCGATGCTGCGGCTTTGGGAGCCGAAGGTGCGGCTAAGAGCCAGTAATAGAAGTTGGTGAACAAGTGGTGCAGCTTTGAGAGCTGATGGATGCGGTTTGGATGCCGATGGTGCACTTTGGGCTGGTAGTAGGAATTGACGAACAAGTGGTGAACAAGCGGTGCGGCTTTGAGAGCAGATGATGCGGCTTGGATGCCGATGGTGTGGCCTGGAGCCGGTAGTAGAAGTTGGTGAACAAGTGGTGGACAAGCAGTGCGACTTTGAGGGTCGATGATGCGGCTTAGATGCCGATGGTGCAGCTTATGAGCCGATGGTAAGATGTGGCTTTGAGAGCCGGTAGTGTGGCTGGAGAGCTGGTGGCGAGATGCGGCTTTAAGAGCCGGTGGCAGCCAGTAAACTGCTGATGCGGCTGGGAAGCCGATGCAGATGCTTGGGAGTTGGTGGCAGCGAGTAACCTGCTGGTGCGGCTGGGAAGCTGATGGAGAGGCTTGGGAGCCGGTGGCAAGGCAATACCGCTGGGGAACTGGAAAACGATCCACTAGGAAGTACAGAATGCTGACCATGCACCAGAGCCGAGAGAACCTACAGGAACGCTATAGTCAGCGAGGCGGCAAAAGGCCAGTGTGCACAAATAGGAGGAGAAACCAATCACACCGTGGTGTGGATAACACGTGACCTCCTGAGGCGTGCAGATAGCTTAACAACTGAGGGAACCGAAACAACAACGTCATGAAAAGGTATACTGCTCGAGGGAGACAAGTCGTGACCGTGACTTGTAACAACTATAAGCAAAGTAAGATGTAAAATTGTGGAAAAAGTATTCAGTCTGTGTAATAAGGTAACAGACATGTTCGATATGAATGACCTGCACCATGGATCATTATGCTTAATCTGCGACTTTATACCAATTCCTTTGCTACAACATCCTAAGCATCTAGTACACTATAAGCAATGTAATGCCGCGTATCCACTAGACGATATAATGAACGATAACGTTCAATCGTTCATTATATCGTGCAGTGGACATTGAGCCCACACTGAACGATATATCAATCAGTGTCGGCACCCTCCCTCATCCCCGAACCTGCACAACCTGACAATATCGTCAGGTTGGACAGAAAATTCGGGCGATGATCGACGCCAGCAACGACCATCGGGAGCGCGTATTACTGGTCGTTGACGGCATATTCACTGCACAATATAATGAATGATTGAACGATAACGTTCATTATATTGTCTAGTGGATACGACACAAATTGAGAAAAAGATATGCAATCTGTGTCAAAAAGGCAATAACAGACAAGTCCGATATGAGTAATGTGTGCCATGCATAATTATGCTTTATCTGCGTCTTTATACAAATATTTTGGCGACAAAAAGCTAATCCTAGTACAAAAAATTAACTACTACACTATATTGAGGGAAAAGGGCACAGCACGGCACTCACACCCGTAGAAAAATTTACTAAGAATCGAGAATTGTCGAGTTTAGTTTTTTTTTATCTTGATTTGCATCGTCGAATCTCGGGTGATTTTCCCATTTTTCATCTCGCAAATTTACTAAGAAGTGAGTTTGGCTGAAAGTGAGTTGGCCGATGGTGAAGCAGATCAAGATATCTCCCCCGAGTTGCAAGTGAAGATGCGATTACTCACCCGAGATTGCAGTGTGTTTCTCTCTGCAAATCTCTCCCTAGCTAGCAGCCTACACATATCAGTGAGATATGTACTGGCGGCTTGTGTGTCAAGACCTGTAAAAAATGGGTTAAATGTTATAAAAAAAATTACATAGGGTCCCGCCCCCCCAAAAAAAACTTAACCAGCCCCAGACTTGCCAGCCAGTCTTGGTACCTAAAATTACGGGGAACAAAAAGAGTAGGGTTCCACCGTAAATTAGGTACCAGCACAAGGCTGCAGTTCCAGTCCTGGTTTTAATTATAGGGGGGGGGGGGAATTGCATAGGAGTCCCCCTATAATTAAAACCAGCACCAGACCCTTTCTAGCAGGGGGCTGATGCCAAAGCCAGGGGAGCCCTTTCACCGGGCCCTACACCCGCAGCATCAGTCCTGACCGCTATCAGCCCAGGCTAGGGATGCTTGGGGAGTTGGGGACCCCCCCAATAAAGGAGTCCCCCCTATCAAGCGCACCCCTGGCCTAGGCTGATCCCCGCCACACCTGGGCGGTGGGTGGCGGGTTGATAGTGTATGTAGTGTGTAAAAATTAGAACAACATTGTCTTTACAGTGGAACTACAGGTCCCAGCAAGCCTCCCCCGCATGCTGGTACTTGGAGAAACACAAGTACCAGCATTTGGGGCATTAAGGGCCCGCTGGTACCTGTAGTTCACCTGTAAACAAATGTGTAAAAAAACACACACAACACACCTTGAAAGTACAGTTTTATTGCATACATATGCACACACATACATACTCACCTACATTACCAGGAGCAGTCCCCTTGTCCAAAGTAGGCATCAGCGGTCTTCTTAAAACCAAAAAAACTAAAAACCCAAACCACGCAACAGATACCAACCAAGATGGTTGGTATCTCCCGAATGAAACACTCAGACGCAGCTTCTGCATTTATAGAGCCGTATCTGAGCGTTCATTGGCTGAGAGGTGTGAGCCCCCACCTCTCTCAGCCAATGAACGGCTCCTCCATTGAAGTCAATGGTGAGAGCCACAGAATAAACTTTAGTAACCTGCGGCTCTCCTGGCTGTGGCATCAGCCCCCCAATAGAAAGGGTCCGGTGCTGATTTTGATTATAAGGGGACCCCTATGCAATTTTTTCCCCCCTATAATTAAAACCAGGACTGGCCCTGCAGCCTGGTGCTGGTACCTAATTTACGGTGGAACCCTACTAGTTTTCTTCCCCATAATTTGAGGTACCAGGACAGGCTGGCAAGTCCGGAGCTGATTAGCCTTTTTGGGGGGGACCTCACGTATTTATTTATTTTTTTAAATATACCCTATTTAAACCATTTACAGGCAGAAACATACACAAATCACAATGATTTGTGTATGTTTCAGCCAAACTCGCAGCTCTGGAGGTGAGTGTTTAAAGCTTCAATTTGGCAGAGAGTTTTCAGGCATCTCACCTGAGATTGTCATCTCGATTCTTGGTAAATTTGCGAGCTGTATCTTTTAAGTGAACAGTACTTATGAGTTTGCCCGATGGTGAGCTGATTTGAGTTTGCTATCTCACCAGATTTTTTATGAGTGAGAAGAGTGAAATCTCTCTCTAACTCACCCGACTTTGCCTTCAGTCAATTTGCGAGTTGAAAATCATACCTAAACTCTCCTGAGATTGGCATCTCGACCACTCTCAATTCTTAGTAAATTTACCCCCAGGTGTCTCACTCCATATGGAGCAAAAAGGCTAAGTGTATGAGGACACATCTTTAATAAACTAGATTATAGCTTTAACTAGCTGCTGGAGACACATCAGTTACAGTACTTCATGTGGGGTATTTAGCTTAGCAAAATAAAGTATTTGTTGTATATTAATCAACAAAAGTAGGCTTCTAGATACTGCTTTACAATATACTGAGAAATAATTTTTCAGTTTTAGTTCTACTTAAAATCAGTATACAGGTTGAGTCTCCCATATCCAAATGTTCCAAAATACAGAATATGACTGAGATAGTGAAACCTTTGCTTTTTGGTGGTTCAATGTACACAAAAACTTTGCTTAAGGCAGAAAATTATTAAAAATATTGTATAAAATGACCTTCAGGCTTTGCGTATAAAGTGTATATGAAACATAAAAAAATATATTGTGTGTACACAAACTTTGTTTGAGCCACAAAATGATTGAAAATATTGTATAAAATTGTGTGTGTATGAGGTGTATATGAAACATAGTTGCATCCTGTGTTTAGATTTGTGTCCCATTCCCAAGAGATCTCATTATGGAATACACATATTCTAAAATACGGAATATTCTGATATCCAAAATACCCCTGGTCCCAAGCATTTGGATATGGGAGACTCAACCTGTAGTACAAATCAAGGTGTTATTACCAGTAAATAAACAACTTCTATTTGCTATTCACTGTTTTTTTAAAGGTGATGTCAACATTTGGATGATATATGCTATCAAGGGATAGCTCCGTTTACCACTTTGGTGGGGGGGCATATAAAAGCTGTTAAATGTTACTATGCACCATATGGCAGATTAGCATGGTGAGAACAGCTAATAATGTTTGCCTAAAATCCCGGAGGAAATGGCAGATGCAAAAAGATTTTTCCTTGCTTACGTACAATGTTAATTATTGAATTCAGGTGTTTTATTCAGACCTATTGCCACAGGTGTATAAAATCAAGCACCTAGCCATGCAGTCTCCATTTGCAAAAATTTGTGATACAAAATTGGTCATTCTGAAGAGCTCAGTGACTTCAAAGCGTGGCACTGTGATAGGATGCCACCTTTGCAATAAGACGGTTCATGAAATTTCATCCCTGCTGGATATTTCACGGTCAACTGTAAGTGATATTATTAGAAAGTGGAGCTTTTAGGAAGAAGAACAACAAAGCCACGAAGCAGAAGACAGAGTAAAATCAGAGCGGGGTCGACGACTGCTAAGTGGCATGGTGCGTAAAAGTCGCCAACGCTCTGCTGATTCCATAGCTGAAGAGTTCCAAACTTCCACTGGCATTAATGTAAGCCTGACAACTCTGTGGCGGGATCTTAATGGAATGGGTTTCCATGGCCGAGCAGCTGCATGCAAGTCTCACATCACCTTGTCCAATGCCAAGCGTTCGATGTAGTGGTATAAAGCACACAGACACTTGACTGTGGAGCAGTGGAAACGTGTCCTGTGGAGTGATGAATCACACTTCTCTGTTTGGCGAATCTGGATTTGGCGGATGCAAAGAGAACGTTACCTGCCTGACTGTATTGTGCCAAATGTGAAGTTTGGTGGAGAAGGAATAATGGTATGGGGCTGTTTTCCAGGGTTTGGGCTAGGCCCCTTATCTCCAGTAAAGGGCAATCTTAATGCTTCAGCATACCAAGACATTTTGGAAAATGCTATGCTTCCAACTTTGTGGCAACAGTTTAGGGAAGGCCATTTTCTATTCAAATATGACTGTACCCCACTGCACAAAGCAACGGACTATAAAGACATGGTTTGATGTGGAAGAACTTGACTGGCCAGCACAGTGGGCCTGATTCAGAGCCGCTCGCTCAGACAGAGCGCTCGCTCTGAATCAGGGCCGGGCTTTTTTTTTTTTTGGAGCGGCCTCTTGGCCGCTCGCATAGCTGTGGGTTACCACCCACAGCTATAGCGAGCGGCCATGATGATGGTCGCGATGGTCAAGACCATCGGGCTTGCGACGAGACCCTTGAGGTAGGGTCTCATTCATCGCAAGCCCCAGAGAGCATTCAGCTCTAACAGAGCCGGAAGCTCTCCACTGACATCACTTGTGATGTCAGTGGGGCCGTCCCCAAATGGCAGGCATTTTCATGGGAACGCCTCCGTTTGGGGAGCCACCCCCCCAGGCCCGCCCACCAAAGAGGGCGAGCTGTCACTCAACATCGACAGCTCGCCCCCTTTGGTGCAAGACCTGGAGCGACTGAGTGCCCGTCGCTAGCCGGGTCTCGGGCATGCGCACAACGGAGCCGGCTCCGTCGTGCGCATGCGCTGTGGGCCGCCATCGACCCGGTTGCGAGCGCTCAATGCTTGTGACCGGGTCTGAGTCAGGCCCAGAGTCCTGACCTCAACCCCATCGAGCACCTTTGGGATGAACTGGAACGGAGATTGCGAGCCAGGCTTTCTCGTCTAACATTAGTCCCTGACCTCATAAATGCTCTACAGAATGAATGGGCACAAATTTCCACAGAAACCCTCCAAAATCTTGTGGAAAGCCTTCCAAGAAGAGTAGAAGCTGTTATAGCTGCAAAAGGGGGACCAACTCCATATTAAAGTATATGTATTTGAATACAATGTCATTACAGTCCCTGTTGGTTTAATGGTCAGGCGTCCGAATACTTTTGTCCATATAGTGGATCTCAGATATCTGCTGCCGTCCCCTGAAGATACAGTTTGGGGATACTAATTTGTAGGTACCCCCCCCCCCACTGAAAACTGGTGTTTTCAGGGTATACCCCACAAATAAAAATTGATAAATAGGCACCTCAAACACTTGCCTTGCATGGACGTAATTTTCTGTCCACAACAGGCTGTTCTTTATCTGTACTGGATGTAAAATTTCATCCAGACAGATAAACATGAGGGCGGCTGCAGGTAGAGAATCTTCCCGCAGCTGCTGCTCTCAGAGGTACCTTCCGGTCCCTCTGCTTGCCAGCACCCTCTCCCCCTCTGTCTGCTGTACTGCCGATCACTGCTAATCGGTCAGCAAAGCAGGACCCCCTACCCAGCGCCTGCAAAACTGAGAAGCCGCTGGGAAAAGGAAGTTTAACCTCCCCCATAACATACCTGGTTACTGTATCCGGTCTCTAATTGAACGTCGCAATCTTTCCGATGTTCAATTATTTAAAAAAAATGATTTTTTTTTTTTTACAAATCTTAAAAAAAAAAAAAAAAAAATTTTTTTTTTCTATATGAAACCATTATGGAGCGGTTTTTGGAAAAAAAATTTCAGTTAAGTGGTTAACGGTGGGGAGCAGGGCATAGGGATGTACACATCAGACGTCACTGTGTCGGCACAAAGAAATCATACAGAAACTGGGGCTTACCCTGCATTACAGACAAGAAAAACCTGAAATGCAGAGTATTGGGGAGACTGAAAGTTTCCTATAGCAATTATCACGGAACCTAAATACATGGAAATGAGGGGAATGTGTCTAAATGAGGACCACCACCCTAATCGTGCCTCTCCACCCCATCAATTTTTTCTTTTTAAAAGAATATTCAGCGCTATCTGTGTGGAGTTTGTATATTCTCCTTGTGTTTGCAAGGCTTTCCCCAGGTATTCCAGTTTCCTCCTACACTCCAAACACATGCTGATAGGTTAATTGTTTGTTTTTTAAAATTAACCCTAGTGTGTGTGTGTCAGAAAATATACATTGTATGCTCTATTGGGACATGGACAGAGGTAAATAAATTACATATTGTCTATAAGGCGCGGCATAATATGTAGATGCTGCATAAAAAGTTAATAATAAGCCCCAGGCATGGCCATTGTGTGGATCCTGGGCACCCTCACTTCTTACCTAGTGTGTACCAGAGTGGTATCTTCTATTCTTGGCTCTCAGATGCTAGGCAGTGATATCACAGACAAATGCCACACTGTCATACGAACATAGAAGAGCAGTACCCGGCAGCTTTACATATAAGCAGGGCTGCCATCAGAAATTGTGGGGCCCGGGACTGACAAAATTGGCAGGGCCCCACTACCTTATTCCTACAAAAAAAATTTGCCCCAAAAATATCAAACCTGCCCTCTTATGTGCATCTAGCTAACCCCACCTTAAGTGTGTCCAGCCAGCCCCCCTTTCTGTGCATCCAGTCAGCCCCCCTTAAGGTCATCCAGCAAGACCATCCTTATGTGCATCAAGCAAGGCCCCCCTTATGTGCATCCAGCCAGGCCCCTCTTGTGTACATACAGCCAGCCACCCTTGTGTGTGTGTCCAGCCAGCCTCCCTTATGTGTCCAGCTAGGCCCCCCTTCTGTGTGTGTCCAGCCAGGCCCCCCTTCTGTGTCCAGCCAGCCAGGCCCCCCTTCTGTGTCCAGCCAGCCAGGCCCCCCTTCTGTGTCGAAAGAGCCAGGCCCCCCTTCTGTGTGTGTCCAGCCAGGCCCCCCTTCTGTGTCCAGCCAGCCAGGCCCCCCTTCTGTAAGTGTCCAGCCAAGCCCCCCTTCTGTAAGTGTCCAGCCAAGCCCCCCTTCTGTGTCCAGCCAGGCCCCCCTTCTGTGTCCAGCCAGCTAGGCCCCCCTTCTGTGTCCAGCCAGCTAGGCCCCCCTTCTGTGTCCAAGTAGTCCCCCCTTCTGTGTGTGTCCAGCCAGGCCCCCCTTCTGTGTCCAGCCAGCCAGGTCCCCCTTCTGTGTCCAGCCAGCCAGGTCCCCATTCTGTGACCAGCCAGCCAGGCCCCCTTTCTGTGAGTGTCCAGCCAGGCCCCTCTTCTGTGTCCAGCCAGGCCCCCCTTCTGTGTGTGTCCAGCCAGGCCCCTCTTCTGTGTCCAGTCAGGCCCCCCTTCTGTGTAGAGCCAGGCCCCCCTTCTGTGTCCAGCCAGCCAGGCCCCCCTTCTGTGTCCAGCCAGGCCCCCCTCTCCTCCGCTTTCACTAGCACAGCACATTTAACTTACCGTCTGCTGCTATGCTGTCTCAGTGTCTTCTCTGCTGAGTCCCGGCCCCTGAACACTGACGCGCCTGCACGTGTTCCCAGGCAGCAGGAGCAAGACTGAGAGCCGTGGCGGGTCCTAGTGCCCGCCGGCTCACTTTAATATGACAGAGACGCTGCTGCTCTCTGTGAGAAAAAAAAAATGCTAGAAACGACAGGGGGGGGAAGGGGGGGGGGGAAGGGGGGGGAGGGGGGGAAGTGGGGGGGAGTGGAGCGGCCCCCCCCTTTCTACCAGGTGACCGGGCCCGGCACTCCAGTCCCGGCAGTCCCCCCCTGATGGCGGCCCTGCATATAAGAAGCCACTTCATGTGAGTGGCCAAGATGGCATTTAGGACACTGAGGGGGAGATGTATCAAAGTTCACAATATAATTAAAATTCTTCCAAACAATCATAGCAGTCACTACCACAACGGCAAGCAGTCCGCCAGTCTGTATCAATATGATTTTGCAGACGTTTTCCACTGTCAAGCTGTCCTGATGTAGTATTTACTTCTGTGTTTAGTGATCTAGATGCAGGATGTTGATCAGTGATAGGACATATTTACATTATGAACAGGACACAAGCTCCGAAAAGTTTAGCTTTTCGAAACTTAATACATTCAGCCAGATCACAGTCCCCATAAAACCTCCTTCCTTACAATGCTGAATATATTTTCACCCCAGCAGACACACTACACTGGATGCATTCCTTACATATATTACATTGGAGCCAAGTCTGTGGTTACTTGTTCTGCCCTAATAATGGTGCTGCCACTTAACAAGATTACGTATGGCATTTTTAAGTCATACGGGCAGGGGCGTATCTACCCATTGGACAGGATGGCACTAGACAGGGGCGCCGGCCAAAGGGGGGGCGCCATCCGGCAGTGCCACCAGCAGCCAATGGGTGGACTACCCCGCTAGTCCCTTGGGCACCAAGTGTAGGGCAGACCGCAGTGAGAGCGGGCTGCCCTACACAGTTTACAAACACACAGCCGCCAGCGAGTCAGACAGACTCTCATTGGCTGCTGCGTCCACGGAGGGAGCCGGCTGGAGCTCACTCATGAGCTCCGCCTTCAGGTTCCTCCCCGTTATGATGTCTCTCCCATCCAATAGTGCAGAGTGAGAGCGGGCCCAGAGGAGTGGACAGCGGCGGTCATCGGCAGGAGTGGGGATCAGGTAAGTTGCTTATTTTTTTTTTGTGGCACAGCACAGTGGGGGAGTGTGGCTACTAGGGACACTGTATAGGGGGGTGGCCGCTACTGGGGGCACTGTATGGGGGGGGATGGACGCTACTGGGGACACTATTGTGGGGGTCACTACTGGGAGCACGTTATGCGGGGGGATGGCCGCTACTGGGGGCACTGTATAGGGGGGACTACTACTGGGGGCACTGTATAGGGGGACTACTACTGGGAGCACTGTATATGGGGGGCTACTAATGGGGGCACTGTATAGGGGGGGCTACTACTGGGGGCACTGTATAAGGGGACTATTACTGGGGGCACTGCATAGGGTGGACTACTACTGGGAGCACTGCATAGGGGGAACTACTACTGGGGGGGCATTTCCTGAAATTATGGGGGGCACCAGTCCATTACCTTGCCATGGGTGCTCGGATCCCTGATACATCCCTGCATACAGGGAAGACTTGTAATGAGAGCAACCTCAATCATTGCTAAAACTTGGCTCCTATGTATTACTGAGCACTTTTTTTTGTTTCTTGATGATGTATGTAGTCACATGATGTATGTAGTCACATGATGTACAGCCTCCTCTGTGTTTGTCATTACCTTATTATTAAATGGGACAGGGATTGGCTGAGCCACTTCCTGCTGCTATGTACAGTGTAATAACATCAGATATTATACGTACCTTTAGCAGGGGGGTAGTTCTGTATGCTGCCCTTCTGCACCACATCCTCTTCTCCCAGCAGAGGGCTCCGGTCCTCCGCTTCGCTATCGCTTCCCCATGCACTCATATTGCAGCTGCTGAGGGGCCGGCAGCGGCTTTATCCTCCCTGTCAGTCAGCCGCGTCCCGTGCTAGGAAGCAGCATCCCTGAGTCAGCTGCAAGCAAACACCGCAGGCTCCTCCTAGTGACTGTGGGCCTTCCCCCTTCCTCTTCCCGGACACACCGCCACTCACAGCACAGCGCCAGGCACACACACTAGGCATAGGAGAGACGGTGACATACTTCACAAGCTTTTCCTATGACAGCACTGGGGCCGCCTAACATGCTGCAGGCTTCTCTCAAAAACAGCACATGCACGGAGGAGTATAATGTACAGTGTGGCAACGCTGCAACCTAGAGGAGAGACTGTGCAATAATACATCTGTCTAAAAACAGTCATAATGGCTTTGTAGTCATATGTATGCAGTCATAGGCCCGTATTCAATTAGGGAGCGAAAAGTCTGAGCTTTTCTGGGGATAAAGTATCAGGCTCGTGCCCGCTTTATCCCCATATTCAATTTAAAATGAGTGAAAATGGGACCCGGCGAATTGGGATCTACCAAAAAAATGAGAGTTTTCGGGAAATGTGCCTGGGACCCCCCCTAAAGCAGGCTTGCCTACCCTCCCGATTTGGTCGGGAGCCTCCCGAATATCGGGTGCCGCTCCCGACCCCCCGGAAAGGCAGGCAAGCCTCCCGGCTGCCGCCTACCCCCCTGAACTACTGCTAAAAAACCCCGCAGTGGGGGGGCCCGATGACGCGATTCGCGCTGAATCGCGTCATCGTGGCTCCGCCCCCTGCTTCACAATGCCTTTTTCACGGCATTGTGAAGAGGGGGCGAGGCCACGATGACGCGATCGTGCGGTCACGCCCTGGCCCCGCCCCCAAAACGGCATCATAGCCCGGCCACGCCCCCCGCAGAATGCAGGCATTCAGCTCCCTCCCGGAAGACGGAGCTGAATGTCGGCAAGTATGCCCTAAAGATGTCCAAACATGGGGGATCACTATGGGTACCCCCGTTTTTGCCTGCAGGAGAAAGTCGGGTTTTTAAATAGCCGCTGCAGGTGTTTTTTTCCCGACATTCATAAAGTGATGCAGAAGAGCACTTAGGTTTGTTTTTTTTTCATTTTTTTAAGTGGTGCCATCAAATTTGGGGTACATGAAAATGGGTACTAGTATATTTCTAAGTCCCTAAAGTCATTTTTTTTAAATTCTGCAAAAATGCACCTGCCGCTAATAGCCTATTCTAGAAAACACCTGCCGCATACTTGCAGAATACCCCTGAACATATTTCCCTATTTTTAAACAGTTTCCAATTTATTTATTTTTTGAACACCAAATTTTAAATACATTTTATTGGGGTGTCCCTATGTTTTTGTTTTTTTTTTTACTTTTTTTTGACACAGTTTATTTTTAAATGACATTCCCAGGGGTGCAGGCTATTTTTTTTAAGCCTGCACCCCTAAACCCCAATTTTGCACTTTTTTTCGCCATGTAAAACATGGTGAAAAGTTATCCCCATTTTTTTTCAAAGACTGCGAAAAGTCTTTGAAATTGAATTCGGGGATAATTGAAATAGGCAAAAATGATGTCATAATTCCGACTTTTCGCAGTCTAATTGAATACCCCCCATAGTACGCTGTGCATATTGAGCAATATGTCACATGTGTGTAGTTAGTATGTATGCTATGCTGTATATATTTAGCATTATGTTACATGTATATATGCAGTATATATTGAGCATTATGTTGTGTTATGTTATATATATTTAGTCATAAGTGCAGTAAAGTTTTGGAATCTATAATTTTGTGAGGGCATTGAGACCACAGGGGGGTTATGTAGGGGTGAAACAAGAAGAAATTAACTCAACAGCGCAGCAATTTAAGATACAAGTATTTAAATGGCCTCAAGCAAACCTCTGTGGGTGTTACATATAACCACCTAAAAAGAGGCAAGGCTGAGTCGCTGTAGTTAAAAACCGCTAGAGTCAGATAATGTAATAACCACCTGAATTAACAAACATGTATCAATAAAGAAAAAGAATGTTTTCGTTTGTTCGCGAAAACGACGGGATAAATTGGGATTGCATTTTCAATACTGTATAGCTTAGTCACCTAGAAAGAAACCTCAGTTTCTTTATGTATTATCTCAATGTGACATCTGGGAGAGGAGCAATAAAAGAAAAAACAGACACTTGACACCCTGAACGCAAACAGTTATATATGTATGCATATATAAATGCATAGATATATATATCTCAAGAGCTATTTTGCGGGAAAATCCAACAATAAAGCACTGATCAGGCAGCTTACCTTGACTAATGACGTTGCAGTATACATGTCAATCTAGTAGATGGAGCACAAAGACAAATACTACATATAGAGTCGATGCTCATGCTACTTGCAACCTTGCAGTGTTACTTTAGGTTAAGTAACTTGCTCACGAGTTAGTAGCCCCAAGCATCTTTATGTGTTAATCCCTGAAGGAAAAACTGCAAATATTGTTTGCAAAGACATTTTGTGATCAATGTCTACAATATAAAATATACATCACAATATTAGCTGTCAATACTGTTTTTGTAAAATTAGTTCGGCTGAGCAATAACAGACATCCACGTGAGTGAAGCTGCTGGCAAATGCTAGTATAGCATAAGGCTAGTTTCATACGCAACACTTTTTTCCGCCCGGTAAAAAAAAACAGACTTTTTTTTCCGGGTGGACTTATAACTTCCTTTCACATGCAACGGATTTAATTCGGATGAAACAAGCATTGACTACAAGGCCACCGGACGTCTGAAATCTGTATGAAAGCGTGCCTAGAGTTATGTGAGGCACTAAGTTCTGGAGACGGCACGGCAGCTGTCCTAGTCAGTGGTTATCACGGCTGTAACACAGTGTCCATGCCGTGTTTGTGCAGTGTGAAAGCCCTAATGTATTTGTAACTTCCACTGAAATTAAACAATGGGAAAATAAAAATTTTTGCCGGACGGACAAATGCCTTGTGTGTGAAATAGTCCTAAATCTATTCCTAAAGGCACAACTGTACAATCTATGGCAAGGGTGGCCAACCCAATCCTCGAGATCCCCTAACAGTTCATATTTTCCAGACCACCTAGCTGGTGCACTTATGTAGTCATTACTAACTGCATTCATTTCTATCTGACATGTTCAACATCCACAGGTGGTCTGGAAAACATGATCTGTTAGGACCAATTTGGCCACTCCTGATCTAGGACATTGTTACTCAACCCCACCCTTCAGGATCCTTTTCAGGTCACATAGCAGGTGCACAAATGTGTTACCAACTGTCACATTTTAAAGAGCCACAGGTGACCTGGAAAACATGAACTGTTTTGGGTCATGAGGACCTGATATACCAATGTGAAGTTGCAATACGTGATATAAGATTGCACAGGTAGAAAAAACCCGGCAGCATTCCTTTATCCCCTAATGAGGAAAGATGAATCCATATATATTATCACTTGGTAAATTCTTTGGGGGAGATGTGTCAAACCTTAACAGGTCAAGTAGAGAAGTTTCCCATTGTAATACCCCATTGTGCGAGGTATTGTGTCTGACATTGGGCAACCTGCTACATAGTGTGCATGTCATTACACAGACCATCAACTACAACTCACAGTAACCTCTGCAGCTGCTCAAGAAGTCAGGTGGTAAGGACACGTGGCAGCTGGAAGCAGGGGGCAGTTGGGCGGGAAGAAGTGTGAGGGAGGAAGCAGTGGTATTGGTCAGGAAAGGAAGCGAGAGGAACCATTAGAGACAGTGAGAGAAAGCAGCAGAAGTTAAGATAATGAACAGGGAGAGACAAGCCCAAGGAAGTAGAAGAATTACAGTGTGTG